>CM042695.1:399968004-401168004 GCA_023614405.1 Avena insularis
CGAAAATGATAAACACTTCAAAAATTAAATCCTTTCATATTTAGGTAGGTAATGTGGTATAGCTTCTAGTAAAATTAACAAAAATGAGTTTCGACTTTTATTTGCAAAAAAAGTTATGCCACGGTAAAAAGGTAGTAACTTTTGCATACGATATCGAAAAAAATCGTATAATATACCAAAATGGCGAAGCGAGATTTAGCATCTGCTACCTACGCTTATTGCCCAGTTTTATGGTTCTAGGGCTACTTAAAGCAACCTTAAGACCCGATACATGTTTGAGAGTTATGCCTAAAACTTCGTCGTTTTCATGTTTTATGGTCACTTTCATGAGTTATTGCCACGTTTTTGGGTTTCAGCGGTTGCATGTCTCGAAGAACCACGACATGTTTGAGAGATATGACCAGAAACTTCGCCGTTCTCGCGTTTTATGGCCGTTTTCATGAGCTATTGCCAGTTTAGGGGTTCTAGGGCGATTCTGATGACCTTCCGACTGATACATGTTGGAAAGCACTACTAGGAAAACAGCTATAGGTAATCGGCACATCCGTGGCGCACATGACTATAGTGCGCCACGGATGTGTGTGGAGCGAAACCTGTTGGCCGCCGCCAAACATCTGTGGCGCACTATAGTCATGTGCGCCCACGGTTGTTAGTGTCATCTGTGGCGCACATGGAGGGTGCGCTCGCCTAAGCGCCACGCCCTCTCGGTGTGAACCATCCGCAGCATCATGGCGCACATGGCATAGTGCGCCCACGAGTTTGTACTCTCGTGGCGCACTATGGCATGTGCGCCACAGAAGTTATCTCGTGGCGCACTATGGCATGTGCGCCACAGATGTGGCATGCACCAACTCCACCCCCCAGTGGATCGCCTTTTTAGGGTTTGCAAAAATAAGCGAAAATGATAAACACTTCAAAATTAAATCCTTTCATATTTAGGTAGGTAATGTGGTATAGCTTCTAGTAAAATTAACAAAAATGAGTTTCGACTTTATTTGCAAAAAAAGTTATGCCACGGTAAAAAGTAGTAACTTTTGCATACGATGTCGAAAAAATCGTATAATATACCAAAATAGCGAGCAGATTTCGCATCTGCTGCCACAGTTATTGCCACAGTTTTATGGTTCTAGGGCTACTTAAAGCAACCTTAAGACCCGATACATGTTTGAGAGTTATGCCTAAAACTTCGTCGTTTTCATGTTTTATGGTCACTTTCATGAGTTATTGCCCAGTTTTGGGTTTCGGCGGATTTGCATGTCTCGAAGAACCGACATGTTTGAGAGATATGACGAAACTTCGCCGTTCTCGCGTTTTATGGCCGTTTTCATGAGCTATTGCCTGATTTAGGGGTTCTAGGCGATTCTGGTGACCTTCCGACTGATACATGTTGGAAAGCACTACTAGGAAAACAGCTATAGGTAATCAGCACATCCGTGGCGCCCAGGCATATAGTGCGCCACCGGATGTGTGTGGGCGAGAACCTGTTGGCCGCCAAACATCTGGCGCACTATAGTCATGTGCGCCACGGTTGTTAGTGTCATCGTGGCGCACATGGAGAAGTGCGCTTCGCCTAAGCGCCGCCCCTCTGCGGTGTGAACCATCCGCAAGCATCATGGCGCACATGGCATAGTCGCCATGAAGTTTGTACTCTACGTGGCGCACTATGGCATGTGCGCCACAGTTTAACTCTACGTGGCGCACTATGGCATGTGCGCCCACGATGTAATAACATGCCAACTCCACCCCCCCGTGGATCGCCTTTTTAGGGTTTGCAAAAATAAGCGAAAATGATAAACACTTCAAAAATTAAATCCTTTCATATTTAGGTAGGTAATGTGGTATAGCTTCTAGTAAAATTAACAAAATGAGTTTCGACTTTATTTGCAAAAAAGTTATGCCAGTAAAAAGTAGTAACTTTTGCATACGATATCGAAAAAAAATCGTATAATATACCAAAATAGCGAGCAGATTTCGCATCTGCTACAGCCCCACAGTTTTATGGTTCTAGGGCTACTTAAAGCAACCTTAAGACCCGATACATGTTTGAGAGTTATGCCTAAAACTTCGTCGTTTTCATGTTTTATGGTCACTTTCATGAGTTATTGCCCACAGTTTTTGGGTTTCAGCGGTTGCATGTCTCGAAGAACCACGACATGTTTGAGATATGACCGAAACTTCGCCGTTCTCGCGTTTTATGGCGTTTTCATGAGCTATTGCCCACAGTTTAGGGGTTCTAGGGCGATTCGGTGACCTTCCGACCTGATACATGTTGGAAAGCACTACTAGGAAAACAGCTATAGTGTCAGCACATCCGTGGCGCACATGACTATAGTGCGCCACAGATGTGTGTGGGCGAAACCTGATGGCCGCCGCCAAACATCATGGCGCACTATAGTCATGTGCGCCACGGTTGTTAGTGTCATCGTGGCGCACATGGAGGTGCGCTACGCCTAAGCGCGCGCCCTCTGCGGTGTGAACCATCCGCAAGCATCTGTGGCGCACATGGCATAGTGCGCCCAGAAGTTATACTCTCTGTGGCGCACTATGGCATGTGCGCCACGGAAGTTATACTCTGTGGCGCACTATGGCATGTGCGCCCACGGATGTAGTAACATGCACCAACTCCACCCCCCGTGGATCGCCTTTTTAGGGTTTGCAAAAATAATCGAAAATGATAAACACTTCAAAAAATTAAATCCTTTCATATTTAGGTAGGTAATGTGGTATAGCTTCTAGTAAAATTAACAAAAATGAGTTTCGACTTTATTTGCAAAAAAGTTATGCCACGGTAAAAAGTAGTAACTTTTGCATACGATATCGAAAAAAATCGTATAATATACCAAAATAGCGAGCGAGATTTCGCATCTGCTTACGATTATTACCACAGTTTTATGGTTCTAGGGCTACTTAAAGCAACCTTAAGACCCGATACATGTTTGAGAGTTATGCCTAAAAACTTCGTCGTTTTCATGTTTATGGTCACTTTCATGAGTTATTGCCCACAGTTTTTGGGTTTCGGCGGATTTGCATGTCTCGAAGAACCGACATGTTTGAGAGATATGACCAGAAACTCGCCGTTCTCGCGTTTTATGGCCGTTTTCATGAGCTATTGCCCATAGTTTAGGGGTTCTAGGGCGATTTACAGTCACCTTCCGACCTGATACCTGTTGGAAAGCACTACTAGGAAAACAGCTATAGGTCATCGGCACATCCGTGGCGCACATGACTATAGTGCGCCACAGAGATGTGTGGGCGAAACCTGTTGGCCGCCGCCAAACATCATAGCGCACTATAGTCATATGCGCCACGGTTGTTAGTGTCATCTGTGGCGCACATGGAGGGTGCGCTACGCCTAAGCGCACGCCCTCTCTGGTGTGAACCATCCAAGCATCTGTGGCGCACATGGCATAGTCGCCACGAAGTTATACTCTCGTGGCGCACTATGGCATGTGCGCCACAGTTCTAATCTCTGTGGCGCACTATGGCATGTGCGCCACGGATGTAATGTGCACCAACTCCACCCCCGTGGATCGCCTTTTAGGGTTTGCAAAAATAGCGAAAATGATAAACACTTCAAAAATTAAATCCTTTCATATTTAGGTAGGTAATGTGGTATAGCTTCTAGTAAAATTAACAAAAATGAGTTTTGACTTTATTTGCAAAAAAGTTATGCCACGGTAAAAAGGCGTAACTTTTGCATACGATATCGAAAAAATCGTATAATATACCAAAATAGCGAGCAGATTTCGCATCTGCTGCCCACAGTTATTGCCCACAGTTTTATGGTTCTAGGGCTACTTAAAGCAACCTTAAGACCCGATACATGTTTGAGAGTTATGCCTAAAACTTCGTCGTTTTCATGTTTATGGTCACTTTCATGAGTTATTGCCACAGTTTTGGGTTTCAGCGGTTGCATGTCTCGAAGAACCACGACATGTTTGAGAGATATGACCGACTTCGCCGTTCTCGCGTTTATGGCCGTTTTCATGAGCTATTGCCTGATTTAGGGGTTCTAGGGCGATTCTGGTGACCTTCCGACACGATACATGTTGGAAAGCACTACTAGGAAAACAGCTATAGGTAATCGGCACATCCGTGGCGCACATGACTATAGTGCGCCACGGATGTGTGGGCGAAACCTGATGGCCACGCCAAACATCATGGCGCACTATAGTCATGTGCGCCCACGGTTGTTAGTGTCATCTGTGGCGCACATGGAGAAGTGCGCTACGCCCTAGCGCCCTCTCTGGTGTGAACCATCGCAAGCATCATGGCGCACATGGCATAGTGCGCCCACAGTTGTACTCTCGTGGCGCACTATGGCATGTGCGCCCACAGTTGTACTCTCGTGGCGCACTATGGCATGTGCGCCACGGATGTAATGGCATGCACCAACTCCACCCCCGTGGATCGCCTTTTAGGGTTTGCAAAAATAAGCGAAAATGATAAACACTTCAAAAATTAAATCCTTTCATATTTAGGTAGGTAATGTGGTATAGCTTCTAGTAAAATTAACAAAAATGAGTTTCGACTTTATTTGCAAAAAAAGTTATGCCACGGTAAAAAAGTAGTAACTTTTGCATACGATATCGAAAAAATCGTATAATATACCAAAATAGCGAAGCAGATTTCGCATCTGCTTTCGATTATTTCCCACAGTTTTATGGTTCTAGGGCTACTTAAAGCAACCTTACGACCCGATACATGTTTGAGAGTTATGCCTAAAAACTTGTCGTTTTCATGTTTTATGGTCATTTTCATGAGTTATTTCCCACAGTTTTTGGGTTTTGACGGTTGCATGTCTCGAAAGAACCACGACATGTTTGAGAGATATGACCGAAACTTCGCCGTTCTCGCGTTTATGGCCGTTTTCATGAGCTATTGCCCAGTTTAGGGGTTCTAGGGCGATTTACGGTGACCTTCCGACGATACATGTTGGAAAGCACTACTAGGAAAACAGCTATAGGTAATGGCACATCCGTGGCGCACATGACTATAGTGCGCCACGCAGATAATGTGTGGGCGAACTGGCCTGGCGCCGCCAAACATCATGGCGCACTATAGTCATGTGCGCCACGGTTGTTAGTGTCATCGTGGCGCACATGGAGGGTGCGCTACGCCTAAGCGCCGCCCTCTGGTGTGAACCATCGCAAGCATCTGTGGCGCACATGGCATAGTGCGCCACAGTTTGTACTCTACGTGGCGCACTATGGCATGTGCGCCACAGATGTAATGGCATGCACCAACTCCACCCCGTGGATCGCCTCGCCTTTTAGGGTTTGCAAAAATAAGCGAAAATGATAAACACTTCAAAAATTAAATCCTTTCATATTTAGGTAGGTAATGTGGTATAGCTTCTAGTAAAATTAACAAAAATGAGTTTCGACTTTATTTGCAAAAAAAGTTATGCCACGGTAAAAAAGGTAACTTTTGCATACGATATCGAAAAAATCGTATAATATACCAAAATAGCGAGGCAATTTACATCTGCTCGCCCACGTTATTGCCCACAGTTTTATGGTTCTAGGGCTACTTAAAGCAACCTTAAGACCCGATACATGTTTGAGAGTTATGCCTAAAAACTCGTCGTTTTCATGTTTTATGGTCACTTTCTTGAGTTATTGCCCACAGTTTTGGGTTTCAGCGGTTGCATGTCTCGAAAGAACCACGACATGTTTGAGAGATATGACCGAAACTTCGCCGTTCTCGCGTTTTATGGCCGTTTTCATGAGCTATTGCCCACAGTTTAGGGGTTCTAGGGCGATTCTGGTGACCTTCCGACGATACATGTTGGAAAGCACTACTAGGAAAAGCAGCTATAGGTAATCAGCACATCCGTGGCGCACATGACTATAGTCATACCGGATGTGTAATGGGCGAGAACCACATTGGCCGCCGCCAAACATCATGGCGCACTATAGTCATGTGCGCCACGGTTATTAGTGTCATCGTGGCGCACATGGAGGGTGCGCTACGCCTAAGCGCCACGCCCTCTCTGGTGTGAACCATCGCAAGCATCTGTGGCGCACATGGCATAGTCGCCACGAGTTGTACTCTACGTGGCGCACTATGGCATGTGCGCCACGAAGTTTACTCTCGTGGCGCACTATGGCATGTGCGCACGGATGTAAGTGGCATGCCAACTCCACCCCGTGGATCGCCTTTTTAGGGTTTGCAAAAATAAGCGAAAATGATAAACACTTCAAAAATTAAATCCTTTCATATTTATGTAGTTAATGTGGTATAGCTTCTAGTAAAATTAACAAAAATTAGTTTCGACTTTATTTGCAAAAAAAGTTATGACAAGGTAAAAATTACGTAACTTATGCATACGATATAGAAAAAAAACGTATAATATACCAAAATAGCGAGAACGAGATTTCGCATCTGCTTCGCCTGTTATTGCCCACAGTTTTATGGTTCTAGGGCTACTTAAAGCAACCTTAAGACCCGATACATGTTTGAGAGTTATGCCTAAAAACTCGTCGTTTTCATGTTTTATGGTCACTTTCATGAGTTATTGCCCACAGTTTTGGGTTTCAGCCGGATTTGCATGTCTCGAAAGAACCCTGACATGTTTGAGAGATATGACCAGAAACTCGCCGTTCTCGCGTTTTATGGCCGTTTTCATGAGCTATTGCCCACAGTTTAGGGGTTCTAGGGCGATTCTGGTGACCTTCCGACTGATACATGTTGGAAAGCACTACTAGGAAAACAGCTATAGGTAATCGGCACATCCGTGGCGCACATGACTATAGTGCGCCCACGGATGTGTGTGGGCGAAACCTGTTGGCGCCGCCAAACATCATGGCGCACTATAGTCATGTGCGCCACGGTTGTTAGTGTCATCATGGCGCACATGGAGAAGTGCGCTACGACTAAGCGCACGCCCTCTCGGTGTGAACCATCCGCAAGCATCATGGCGCACATGGCATAGTGCGCCACAGAAGTTTGTACTCTCTGTGGCGCACTATGGCATGTGCGCCCCAGAAGTTTGTACTCTCTGTGGCGCACTATGGCATGTGCGCCCCCGATGTAGTAACATGCACCAACTCCACCCCCCCCGTGGATCGCCTTTTTAGGGTTTGCAAAAATAAGCGAAAATGATAAACACTTCAAAAATTAAATCCTTTCATATTTAGGTAGGTAATGTGGTATAGCTTCTAGTAAAATTAACAAAAATGAGTTTCGACTTTATTTGCCAAAAAAAGTTATGACACGGTAAACAGGCCGTAACTTTTGCATACGATATCGAAAAAAATCGTATAATATACCAAACTGACGAGAAAAAGATTTCGCATCTGCTCGCCCACAGTCATTGCCCACAGTTTTATGGTTCTAGGGCTGCTTAAAGCAACCTTAAGACCCGATACATGTTTGAGAGTTATGCCTAAAACTTCGTCGTTTTCATGTTTTATGGTCACTTTCATGAGTTATTGCCCACAGTTTTGGGTTTCGGCGGTTGCATGTCTCGAAGAACCGACATGTTTGAGAGATATGACCGAAACTTCGCCGTTCTCGCGTTTATGGCCGTTTTCATGAGCTATTGCCCAGTTTAGGGGTTCTAGGCGATTCTGGTGACCTTCGACCTGATACATGTTGGAAAGCACTACTAGGAAAAGCGCTATAGGTAATCAGCACATCCGTGGCGCACATGACTATAGTGCGCCCACCGGATGTGTGGGCGAAACCTGATGGGCCGCCAAACATCATGGCGCACTATAGTCATATGCGCCCACGGTTGTTAGTGTCATCTGTGGCGCACATGGAAGTGCGCTACGCCTAAGCGCCGCGCCCTCTCTGGTGTGAACCATCGCAAGCATCTGTGGCGCACATGGCATAGTCGCCCAAGTTGTACTCTACGTGGCGCACTATGGCATGTGCGCCACGGAAGTGTACTACATGGCGCACTATGGCATGCGCCACGGATGTAATGTGCACCAACTCCACCCCGTGGATCGCCTTTTTAGGGTTTGCAAAAATAAGCGAAAATGATAAACACTTCAAAAATTAAATCCTTTCATATTTAGGTAGGTAATGTGGTATAGCTTCTAGTAAAATTAACAAAAATGAGTTTCGACTTTATTTGCAAAAAAAGTTATGCCACGGTAAAAAGTAGTAACTTTTGCATACGATATCGAAAAAATCGTATAATATACCAAAATAGCGAGAGCAGATTTACATCTGCTCGCCCAGTTATTGCCCACAGTTTTATGGTTCTAGGGCTACTTAAAGCAACCTTAAGACCCGATACATGTTTGAGAGTTATGCCTAAAACTTCGTCGTTTTCATGTTTTATGGTCACTTTCATGAGTTATTGCCCACAGTTTTTGGGTTTCGGCGGTTGCATGTCTCGAAGAACCACGACATGTTTGAGAGATATGACCGAAACTTCGCCCGTTCTCGCGTTTTATGGCCGTTTTCATGAGCTATTGCCACAGTTTAGGGGTTCTAGGCGATTCGGTGACCTTCCGACACGATACATGTTGGAAAGCACTACTAGGAAAACAGCTATAGGTAATCAGCACATCCGTGGCGCACATGACTATAGTCGCCACAGATATGTGTGTGGGCGAGCCACATGACGCCGTAAACATCTGGCGCACTATAGTCATGTGCGCCACGGTTGTTAGTGTCATCGTGGCGCACATGGAGGGTGCGCTACGCCTAAGCGCCGCCCCTCTCTGGTGTGAACCATCCATAAGCATCATGGAGCACATGGCATAGTGCGCCACAGAAGTTTGTACTCTCTGTGGCGCACTATGGCATGTGCGCCCCAGCCGTTTGTACTCTCTGTGGCGCCCTCTGGCCTGTGCGCCCCAGATGTAATAACACCAACTCCACCCCGTGGATCGCCTTTTAGGGTTTGCAAAAATAAGCGAAAATGATAAACACTTCAAAAATTAAATCCTTTCATATTTAGGTAGGTAATGTGGTATAGCTTCTAGTAAAATTAACAAAAATGAGTTTCGACTTTATTTGCAAAAAAAGTTATGCCACGGTAAAAAGTAGTAACTTTTGCATACGATATCGAAAAAAATGTATAATATACCAAAATAGCGAGCGAGATTTCGCATCTGCTACGCCAGTGATGGCCCACCGTTTTAGGGTTCTATGGCTACTTAAAGCAACCTTCAGACCCGATACATGTTTGAGAGTTATGCCTAAAAACTCGTCGTTTTCATGTTTTATGGGCACTTTCATGAGTTATGGCCCACAGGTTTTGGGTTTCGGCCGGTTGCATGTCTCGAAAGAACCACGACATGTTTGAGAGATATGACCGAAACTTCGCCGTTCTCGCGTTTTATGGCCGTTTTCATGAGCTATTGCCCAGTTTAGGGGTTCTAGAGGCGATTCTGATGACCTTCCGACTGATACATGTTGGAAAGCACTACTAGGAAAACAGCTATAGGTAATCAGCACATCCGTGGCGCACATGACTATAGTCGCCACGGATGTGTGTGGGCGAGAACCACATTGGCGCCGCCAAACATCATGGCGCACTATAGTCATGCCCGCCACGGTTGTTAGTGTCATCTGTGGCGCACATGGAGGGTGCGCTACGCCTAAGCGCCGCCCTCTACGGTGTGAACCATCGCAAGCATCATGGCGCACATGGCATAGTCGCCCACGAAGTTGTACTCTACGTGGCGCACTATGGCATGTGCGCACAAGTTGTACTCTCTGTGGCGCACTATGGCATGTGCGCCACAGATGTAATAACATGCACCAACTCCACCCCCCAGTGGATCGCCTTTTTAGGGTTTGCAAAAATAAGCGAAAATGATAAACACTTCAAAAATTAAATCCTTTCATATTTAGGTAGGTAATGTGGTATAGCTTCTAGTAAAATTAACAAAAATGAGTTTGACTTTATTTGCAAAAAAAGTTATGCCACGGTAAAAAGGCCGTAACTTTTGCATACGATATCGAAAAAATCGTATAATATACCAAAATAGCGAGCAGATTTCGCATCTGCTCGCCCACGTTATTGCCCACAGTTTTATGGTTCTAGGGCTACTTAAAGCAACCTTAAGACCCGATACATGTTTGAGAGTTATGCCTAAAAACTTCGTCGTTTTCATGTTTTATGGTCACTTTCATGAGTTATTGCCACAGTTTTTGGGTTTCAGCGGTTGCATGTCTCGAAAGAACCACGACATGTTTGAGAGATATGACCAGAAACTTCGCCGTTCTCGCGTTTTATGGCCGTTTTCATGAGCTATTGCCCACAGTTTAGGGGTTCTAGGCGATTCTGGTGACCTTCCGACGATACATGTTGGAAAGCACTACTAGGAAAACAGCTATAGGTAATCGGCACATCCGTGGCGCACATGACTATAGTCGCCCACGGATGTGTGTGGGCGAAACCTGATGGCCGCCGCCAAACATCACATGGCGCACTATAGTCATATGCGCCACGGTTGTTAGTGTCATCTGTGGCGCACATGGAGGGTGCGCTACGCCTAGCGCCGCCCTCTCGGTGTGAACCATCGCAGCATCTGTGGCGCACATGGCATAGTGCGCCACGAAGTTGTACTCTACGTGGCGCACTATGGCATGTCGCCACAGAAGTTACTCTACGTGGCGCACTATGGCATGTGCGCCCACGGATGTAATAACATGCACCAACTCCACCCCGTGGATCGCCTTTTAGGGTTTGCAAAAATAAGCGAAAATGATAAACACTTCAAAAATTAAATCCTTTCATATTTAGGTAGGTAATGTGGTATAGCTTCTAGTAAAATTAACAAAAATGAGTTTCGACTTTATTTGCAAAAAAAGTTATGCCCGCAGTAAAAAGTAGTAACTTTTGCATACGATATCGAAAAAAATCGTATAATATACCAAAATGACGAGAACGAGATTTCGCATCTGCTCGCCCACAGTTATTGCCCACAGTTTTATGGTTCTAGGGCTACTTAAAGCAACCTTAAGACCCGATACATGTTTGAGAGTTATGCCTAAAAACTCGTCGTTTTCATGTTTTATGGTCACTTTCATGAGTTATTGCCCACAGTTTTTGGGTTTCGGCGGTTGCATGTCTCGAAAGAACCACGACATGTTTGAGAGATATGACCGAAACTTCGCCGTTCTCGCGTTTTATGGCGTTTTCATGAGCTATTGCCCACAGTTTAGGGGTTCTAGGGCGATTCTGATGACCTTCCGACGATACATGTTGGAAAGCACTACTAGGAAAACAGCTATAGGTAATCGGCACATCCGTGGCGCACATGACTATAGTGCGCCCACAGATGTGTGTGGGCGAACCTGTTGGCCGCCGTAAACATCATGGCGCACTATAGTCATGTGCGCCCACGGTTGTTAGTGTCATCTGTGGCGCACATGGAGGGGGTGCGCTACGCCTACGCGCACGCCCCTCTCTGGTGTGAACCATCCATAAGCATCTGTGGCGCACATGGCATAGTGCGCCACAGTTGTACTCTACGTGGCGCACTATGGCATGTGCGCCACAGTTTACTCTACGTGGCGCACTATGGCATGTGCGCCACAGATGTAGTGGCATGCACCAACTCCACCCCCAGTGGATCGCCTTTTAGGGTTTGCAAAAATAAGCGAAAATGATAAACACTTCAAAAATTAAATCCTTTCATATTTAGGTAGGTAATGTGGTATAGCTTCTAGTAAAATTAACAAAAATGAGTTTCGACTTTATTTGCAAAAAAAGTTATGCCACGGTAAAAAGTAGTAACTTTTGCATACGATATCGAAAAAAATCGTATAATATACCAAAATAGCGAGCGAGATTTCGCATCTGCTGCCACAGTTATTGCCACAGTTTTATGGTTCTAGGGCTACTTAAAGCAACCTTAAGACCCGATACATGTTTGAGAGTTATGCCTAAAAACTTCGTCGTTTTCATGTTTTATGGTCATTTTCATGTGTTTTGGCCCACTGTTTTGGGGTTTCAGGGGGATTTTCATGTCTGGTAAGAACCGTGACATGTTTGAGAGATATGACCAGAAACTCGCCGTTCTCGCGTTTTATGGCCGTTTTCATGAGCTATTGCCCACAGTTTAGGGGTTCTAGGCGATTCTGGTGACCTTCCGACGATACATGTTGGAAAGCACTACTAGGAAAACAGCTATAGGTAATCGGCACATCCGTGGCGCACATGACTATAGTGCGCCCACAGATGTGTGTGGGCGAGCCACTGTTGGCGCCGCCAAACATCTGTGGCGCACTATAGTCATGTGCGCCACGGTTGTTAGTGTCATCATGGCGCACATGGAGGTGCGCTACGCCTAAGCGCCGCGCCCTCTCTGGTGTGAACCATCCGCAAGCATCGTGGCGCACATGGCATAGTCGCCACGCAGTTGTACTCTACGTGGCGCACTATGGCATGTGCGCCACGTTTGTACTCTCGTGGCGCACTATGGCATGTGCGCCACGGATGTGTAATCATGCACCAACTCCACCCCGTGGATCGCCTTTTTAGGGTTTGCAAAAAATAAACGAAAATGATAAACACTTCAAAAAATTAAATCCTTTCATATTTAGGTAGGTAATGTGGTATAGCTTCTAGTAAAATTAACAAAAATGAGTTTCGACTTTATTTGCAAAAAAAAGTTATGCCACGGTAAAAAGGCCGTAACTTTTGCATACGATATCGAAAAAATCGTATAATATACCAAAATGACGAGAACGAGATTTCGCATCTGCTCGCCCACAGTTATTGCCCACAGTTTTATGGTTCTAGGGCTACTTAAAGCAACCTTAAGACCCGATACATGTTTGAGAGTTATGCCTAAAAATTCGTCGTTTTCATGTTTTATGGTCACTTTCATGAGTTATTGCCCACAGTTTTTGGGTTTCAGCCGGATTTGCATGTCTCGAAAGAACCCTGACATGTTTGAGAGATATGACCAGAAACTCGCCGTTCTCGCGTTTTATGGCCGTTTTCATGAGCTATTGCCCACAGTTTAGGGGTTCTAGGGCGATTTACAATGACCTTCCGACCTGATACATGTTGGAAAGCACTACTAGGAAAACAGCTATAGGTAATCAGCACATCCGTGACGCACATGACTATAGTGCGCCACAAATGTGTGGGCGAAACCTGTTGGCCGCCAAACATCATGGCGCACTATAGTCATGTGCGCCCACGGTTGTTAGTGTCATCTGTGGCGCACATGGAGGGTGCGCTACGCCTAAGCGCCGCCCTCTGCGGTGTGAACCATCGCAAGCATCTGTGGCGCACATGGCATAGTGCGCCACGAAGTTGTACTCTCGTGGCGCACTATGGCATGTGCGCCACAGTAACTCTCTGTGGCGCACTATGGCATGTGCGCCCACAGATGTAATGGCATGCACCAACTCCACCCCGTGGATCGCCTTTTTAGGGTTTGCAAAAATAAGCGAAAATGATAAACACTTCAAAAATTAAATCCTTTCATATTTAGGTAGGTAATGTGGTATAGCTTCTAGTAAAATTAACAAAAATGAGTTTGACTTTATTTGCAAAAAAAGTTATGCCACGGTAAAAAGCCGTAACTTTTGCATACGATATCGAAAAAATCGTATAATATACCAAAATAGCGAGCAGATTTCGCATCTGCTGCCCACAGTTATTGCCCACAGTTTTATGGTTCTAGGGCTACTTAAAGCAACCTTAAGACCCGATACATGTTTGAGAGTTATGCCTAAAACTTCGTCGTTTTCATGTTTATGGTCACTTTCATGAGTTATTGCCCACAGTTTTTGGGTTTCAGCGGTTGCATGTCTCGAAAGAACCACGACATGTTTTGAGATATGACCAGGCTTCGCCGTTCTCGCGTTTTATGGCCGTTTTCATGAGCTATTGCCCACAGTTTAGGGGTTCTAGGCGATTCTGGTGACCTTCGACTGATACATGTTGGAAAGCACTACTAGGAAAACAGCTATAGGTAATCGGCATCCGTGGCGCACATGACTATAGTGCGCCACGATGTGTGTGGGCGAAACCTGTTGGCCGCCGCCAAACATCATGGCGCACTATAGTCATGTGCGCCCACGGTTGTTAGTGTCATCATGGCGCACATGGAGGGTGCGCTACGCCTAAGCGCCGCCTCTGCGGTGAACCATCCGCAAGCATCATGGCGCACATGGCATAGTCGCCACGAAGTTGTACTCTACGTGGCGCACTATGGCATGTGCGCCACGAAGTTACTCTCTGTGGCGCACTATGGCATGTGCGCACGGATGTAACATGCACCAACTCCACCCCCACCCGTGGATCGCCTTTTAGGGTTTGCAAAAAATAGCGAAAATGATAAACACTTCAAAAAATTAAATCCTTTCATATTTAGGTAGGTAATGTGGTATAGCTTCTAGTAAAATTAACAAAAATGAGTTTTGACTTTATTTGCAAAAAAAAGTTATGCCACGGTAAAAAGGCCGTAACTTTTGCATACGATATCGAAAAAAATCGTATAATATACCAAAATAGCGAGCAGATTTACGCATCTGCTACGCAGTTATTGCCCACAGTTTTATGGTTCTAGGGCTACTTAAAAGCAACCTTAAGACCCGATACATGTTTGAGAGTTATGCCTAAAAACTTCGTCGTTTTCATGTTTATGGTCACTTTCATGAGTTATTGCCCACAGTTTTTGGGTTTTCGGCGGTTGCATGTCTCGAAAGAACCACGACATGTTTGAGAGATATGACGAAACTTCGCCGTTCTCGCGTTTTATGGCCGTTTTCATGAGCTATTGCCCACAGTTTAGGGGTTCTAGGGCGATTTACAGTGACCTTCCGACCTGATACATGTTGGAAAGCACTACTAGGAAAACAGCTATAGGTAATCAGCACATCCGTGGCGCACATGACGATAGTGCGCCCACGGATGTGTGGGCGAAACCTGTTGGCGCCACGCCAAACATCATGGCGCACTATAGACATGTGCGCCACGGTTGTTTGTGAGATCTGTGGCGCACATGGAGGGTGCGCTACGCTAAGCGCCGCCCTCTGGTGTGAACCATCCATAGCATCATGGCGCACATGGCATAGTGCGCCACGAAGTTGTACTCTCTGTGGCGCACTATGGCATGTGCGCCACAGAAGTCTACGTGGCGCACTATGGCATGTGCGCCACAGATGTAATGCACCAACTCCACCCCCCTGTGGATCGCCTTTTTAGGGTTTGCAAAAAATAAACGAAAATGATAAACACTTCAAAAAATTAAATCCTTTCATATTTAGGTAGGTAATGTGGTATAGCTTCTAGTAAAATTAACAAAAATGAGTTTCGACTTTATTTGCAAAAAAAAGTTATGCCACGGTAAAAAGGCCGTAACTTTTGCATACGATATCGAAAAAAATCGTATAATATACCAAAATGACGAGAACGAGATTTCGCATCTGCTCGCCCACAGTTATTGCCCACAGTTTTATGGTTCTAGGGCTACTTAAAGCAACCTTAAGACCCGATACATGTTTGAGAGTTATGCCTAAAAACTCGTCGTTTTCATGTTTTATGGTCACTTTCATGAGTTATTGCCCACAGTTTTTGGGTTTCAGCCGGATTTGCATGTCTCGAAAGAACCCTGACATGTTTGAGAGATATGACCAGAAACTCGCCGTTCTCGCGTTTTATGGCCGTTTTCATGAGCTATTGCCCACAGTTTAGGGGTTCTAGGGCGATTTACAGTGACCTTCCGACCTGATACATGTTGGAAAGCACTACTAGGAAAACAGCTATAGGTAATCAGCACATCCGTGGCGCACATGACTATAGTGCGCCACAGATGTGTGGGCGAAACCACATTGGGCCGCCAAACATCATGGCGCACTATAGTCATGTGCGCCACGGTTGGTCGTGTCATCTGTGGCGCACATGGAGGGGGTGCGCGACGCCTAAGCGCCCGCGCCTCTCTGGGGTGAGCCAGCCGCACGCATCTATGGCGCACATGGCATAGTCGCCACGCAGTTGTACTCTCGTGGCGCACTATGGCATGTGCGCCACGAAGTTTACTCTCGTGGCGCACTATGGCATGTGCGCCCACGGATGTAACATGCACCAACTCCACCCCCAGTGGATCGCCTTTTTAGGGTTTGCAAAAATAAAGCGAAAATGATAAACACTTCAAAAATTAAATCCTTTCATATTTAGGTAGGTAATGTGGCATACCTTCTACTACAATTAACAAAAATGAGATTCGACTTAATGTGCAAAAAAAAGTTAGGCCACGGTAAAAAGGCCGTAACTTTTGCATACGATATCGAAAAAAATCGTATAATATACCAAAATAGCGAGCAGATTTATCTGCTTTCGCTGATTGTGCACAGTTTTATGGTTCTAGGGCTACTTAAAGAAACCTTAAGACCCGATACATGTTTGAGAGTTATGCCTAAAAACTACGTCGTTTTCATGTTTTATGGTCACTTTCATGAGTTATTGCCACAGTTTTGGGTTTCAGCCGGTTGCATGTCTCGAAAGAACCACGACATGTTTGAGAGATATGACCGAAACTTCGCCGTTCTCGCGTTTATGGCCGTTTTCATGAGCTATTGCCCACAGTTTAGGGGTTCTAGGGCGATTCTGATGACCTTCGACACGATACATGTTGGAAAGCACTACTAGGAAAACAGCTATAGGTAATCAGCACATCCGTGGCGCACATGACTATAGTGCGCCCGCAGAGATGTGTGGGCGAGCCTGTTGGCGCCGCCAAACATCTGGCGCACTATAGTCATATGCGCCCACGGTTGTTAGTGTCATCTGTGGCGCACATGGAGAAGTGCGCTACGCCTAAGCGCCGCCCTCTCGGTGTGAACCATCCGCAAGCATCATGGCGCACATGGCATAGTGCGCCCACGAAGTTGTACTCTACGTGGCGCACTATGGCATGTGCGCCACGAAGTTTGTACTCTACGTGGCGCACTATGGCATGCGCCCACGGATGTAATAACATGCACCAACTCCACCCCCGTGGATCGCCTTTTTAGGGTTTGCAAAAATAAGCGAAAATGATAAACACTTCAAAAATTAAATCCTTTCATATTTAGGTAGGTAATGTGGTATAGCTTCTAGTAAAATTAACAAAAATGAGTTTCGACTTTATTTGCAAAAAAAGTTATGCCACGGTAAAAAGTAGTAACTTTTGCATACGATATCGAAAAAAATCGTATAATATACCAAAATAGCGAGCAGATTTCGCATCTGCTGGCCACAGTTATTGCCCACAGTTTTATGGTTCTAGGGCTACTTAAAGCAACCTTAAGACCCGATACATGTTTGAGAGTTATGCCTAAAAACTCGTCGTTTTCATGTTTTATGGTCAATTTCATGAGTTATTGCCCACAGTTTTTGGGTTTCAGCCGGATTTGCATGTCTCGAAAGAACCCTGACATATTTTAGAGATATGACCAGAAACTCGCCGTTCTCGCGTTTTATGGCTGTTTTCATGAGCTATTGCCCAGTTTAGGGGTTCTAGGCGATTCTGATGACCTTCCGACCTGATACATGTTGGAAAGCACTACTAGGAAAACAGCTATAGGTAATCGGCACATCCGTGGCGCACATGACTATAGTCGCCCACAGATGTGTGGGCGAAACCACATTGGCCGCCGCGCCAAACATCATGGCGCACTATAGTCATGTGCGCCCACGGTTGTTAGTGTCATCTGTGGCGCACATGGAGGTGCGCTACGCCTAGCGCCGCGCCCTCTCGGTGTGAACCATCCGCAAGCATCATGGCGCACATGGCATAGTGCGCCACGAGTTGTACTCTACGTGGCGCACTATGGCATGTGCGCCACTATGGCATGTGCGCCACAGATGTAGTAACATGCACCAACTCCCCCCGTGGATCGCCTTTTTAGGGTTTGCAAAAAATAAGCGAAAATGATAAACACTTCAAAAAATTAAATCCTTTCATATTTAGGTAGGTAATGTGGTATAGCTTCTAGTAAAATTAACAAAAATGAGTTTCGACTTTATTTGCAAAAAAAGTTATGCCACGGTAAAAAGGCCGTAACTTTTGCATACGATATCGAAAAAAATCGTATAATATACCAAAATAGCGAAGCAGATTCGCATCTGCTCGCCACAGTTATTGCCCACAGTTTTATGGTTCTAGGGCTACCAAAGCAACCTTAAGACCCGATACATGTTTGAGAGTTATGCCTAAAACTTCGTCGTTTTCATGTTTATGGTCACTTTCATGAGTTATTGCCCACAGTTTTTGGGTTTTGACGGATTTGCATGTCTCGAAGAACCACGACATGTTTGAGAGATATGACCGAAACTTCGCCGTTCTCGCGTTTATGGCCGTTTTCATGAGCTATTGCCACAGTTTAGGGGTTCTAGGGCGATTCTGGTGACCTTCCGACTGATACATGTTGGAAAGCACTACTAGGAAAACAGCTATAGGTAATCAGCACATCCGTGGCGCACATGACTATAGTGCGCCACAGATGTGTGGGCCTGTTGGCGCCGCCAAACATCATGGCGCACTATAGTCATGTGCGCCACGGTTGTTAGTGTCATCGTGGCGCACATGGAGGTGCGCTACGCCTAAGCGCGCCCCTCTACGGTGTGAACCATCCAAGCATCGTGGCGCACATGGCATAGTGCGCCACGAAGTTGTACTCTCGTGGCGCACTATGGCATGTGCGCCACGAGTTTATACTCTACGTGGCACTATGGCATGTGCGCCCACAGATGTAACATGCACCAACTCCACCCCCGTGGATCGCCATTTTAGGGTTTGCAAAAATAAGCGAAAATGATAAACACTTCAAAAATTAAATCCTTTCATATTTAGGTAGGTAATGTGGTATAGCTTCTAGTAAAATTAACAAAAATGAGTTTGACTTTATTTGCAAAAAAAGTTATGCCACGGTAAAAAGGTAGTAACTTTTGCATACGATATCGAAAAAAATCGTATAATATACCAAAATAGCGAGCAGATTTACATCTGCTCGCCCACAGTTATTGCCCACAGTTTTATGGTTCTAGGGCTACTTAAAGCAACCTTAAGACCCGATACATGTTTGAGTTATGCCTAAAAACTTCGTCGTTTTCATGTTTTATGGTCACTTTCATGAGTTATTGCCCACAGTTTTTGGGTTTCAGCGGTTGCATGTCTCGAAGAACCACGACATGTTTGAGAGATATGACCAGCTTCGCCGTTCTCGCGTTTTATGGCCGTTTTCATGAGCTATTGCCCACGGTTTAGGGGTTCTAGGCGATTCTGGTGACCTTCCGACACGATACATGTTGGAAAGCACTACTAGGAAAACAGCTATAGGTAATCAGCACATCCGTGGCGCACATGACTATAGTCGCCCACGATGTGTGTGCGAGCCACATTGGCCGCCGCCAAACATCATGGCGCACTATAGTCATGTGCGCCACGGTTGTTAGTGTCATCGTGGCGCACATGGAGGGTGCGCTACGCCTAAGCGCCCTCTCTGGTGTGAACCATCCGCAAGCATCTGTGGCGCACATGGCATAGTCGCCCACGAGTTTGTACTCTCTGTGGCGCACTATGGCATGTGCGCCACCAGTTTTGTACTCTCGTGGCACTATGGCATGTGCGCCACGATGTAGTGGCATGCACCAACTCCCCCCGTGGATCGCCTTTTTAGGGTTTGCAAAAAATAGCGAAAATGATAAACACTTCAAAAATTAAATCCTTTCATATTTAGGTAGGTAATGTGGTATAGCTTCTAGTAAAATTAACAAAAATGAGTTTCGACTTTATTTGCAAAAAAAGGTTATGCCACGGTAAAAAGGCCGTAACTTTTGCATACGATATCGAAAAAAATCGTATAATATACCAAAATAGCGAAGCAGATTTACATCTGCTCGCCCACAGTTATTGCCCACAGTTTTATGGTTCTAGGGCTACTTAAAGCAACCTTAAGACCCGATACATGTTTGAGAGTTATGCCTAAAAACTCGTCGTTTTCATGTTTTATGGTCACTTTCATGAGTTATTGCCCACAGTTTTTGGGTTTCGGCGGTTGCATGTCTCGAAGAACCACGACATGTTTGAGAGATATGACCAGAAACTTCGCCGTTCTCGCGTTTATGGCCGTTTTCATGAGCTATTGCCCACAGTTTAGGGGTTCTAGGCGATTCTGGTGACCTTCCGACCTGATACATGTTGGAAAGCACTACTAGGAAAACAGCTATAGGTAATCAGCACATCCGTGGCGCACATGACTATAGTGCGCCACACATGTGTGTGGGCCCGGGCCCTGTTGGCCGCACGCCAAACATCTGTAGCGCACTATAGTCATGTGCGCCACGGTTGTTAGTGTCATCTGTGGCGCACATGGAGGGGGTGCGCTACGCCTAAGCGCACGCCCCTCTCTGGTGTGAACCATCCGCAAGCATCTGTGGCGCACATGGCATAGTGCGCCACAGAAGTTTGTACTCTCTGTGGCGCACTATGGCATGTGCGCCACAGAAGTTACTCTGTGGCGCACTTTGGCATGTGCGCCACAGATGTAGTGGCATGCACCAACCCCCCCCCCCCCCCCCCCCCCGTGGATCGCCTTTTTAGGGTTTGCAAAAAATAAACGAAAATGATAAACACTTCAAAAAATTAAATCCTTTCATATTTAGGTAGGTAATGTGGTATAGCTTCTAGTAAAATTAACAAAAATGAGTTTCGACTTTATTTGCAAAAAAAAGTTATGCCACGGTAAAAAGGCCGTAACTTTTGCATACGATATCGAAAAAATCGTATAATATACCAAAATAGCGAGCAGCTTTCGCATCTGCTCGCCCACAGTTATTGCCCACAGTTTTATGGTTCTAGGGCTACTTAAAGCAACCTTAAGACCCGATACATGTTTGAGAGTTATGCCTAAAAACTCGTCGTTTTCATGTTTTATGGTCACTTTCATGAGTTATTGCCCACAGTTATTGGGTTTCAGCGGTTGCATGTCTCGAAAGAACCACGACATGTTTGAGAGATATGACCAGAAACTTCGCCGTTCTCGCGTTTTATGGCCGTTTTCATGAGCTATTGCCCAGTTTAGGGGTTCTAGGGCGATTCTGGTGACCTTCCGACACGATACATGTTGGAAAGCACTACTAGGAAAACAGCTATAGGTAATCGGCACATCCGTGGCGCACATGACTATAGTGCGCCACAGATGTGTGGGCGAAACCTGTTGGCCGCACGCCAAACATCTGTAGCGCACTATAGTCATGTGCGCCACGGTTGTTAGTGTCATCTGTGGCGCACATGGAGGGGGTGCGCTACGCCTAAGCGCACGCCCCTCTCTGGTGTGAACCATCCGCAAGCATCTGTGGCGCACATGGCATAGTGCGCCACAGAAGTTTGTACTCTCTGTGGCGCACTATGGCATGTGCGCCACAGAAGGATACTCTCTGTGGCGCACTATGGCATGTGCGCCACGATGTAATGGCATGCACCAACTCCACCCCGTGGATCGCCTTTTTAGGGTTTGCAAAAAATAAACGAAAATGATAAACACTTCAAAAAATTAAATCCTTTCATATTTAGGTAGGTAATGTGGTATAGCTTCTAGTAAAATTAACAAAAATGAGTTTCGACTTTATTTGCAAAAAAAGTTATGCCACGGTAAAAAGGCCGTAACTTTTGCATACGATATCGAAAAAAATCGTATAATATACCAAAATAGCGAGCAGATTTCGCATCTGCTCGCCCACAGTTATTGCCCACAGTTTTATGGTTCTAGGGCTACTTAAAGCAACCTTAAGACCCGATACATGTTTGAGAGTTATGCCTAAAAACTCGTCGTTTTCATGTTTTATGGTCACTTTCATGAGTTATTGCCCACAGTTTTGGGTTTCAGCAGGATTTGCATGTCACGAAAGAAACATTACATGTTTGAGATATATGAACAGAAACTCGCCGTTTTCGCGTTTTATGGCCGTTTTCATTAGCTATTGCCCCGAGTTTAGGGGTTCTAGGGCGATTCTGGTGACCTTCGACGATACATGTTGGAAAGCACTACTAGGAAAACAGCTATAGGTAATCAGCACATCCGTGGCGCACATGACTATAGTGCGCCACAGCTGTGTGTGGGCCCGGGCCCTGTTGGCCGCACGCCCAACATCGGTAGCGCCCGATAGTCAAGTGCGCCACGGGTGTTAGTGTCATCTGTGGCGCACATGGAGGGTGCGCTACGCCTAAGCGCCGCCCTCTCGGTGTGAACCATCCAGCATCATCTGTGGCGCACATGGCATAGTGCGCCACAGAAGTTTGTACTCTCTGTGGCGCACTATGGCATGTGCGCCACAGAAGTTTGTACTCTCTGTGGCGCACTCTGGCATGTGCGCCACAGATGTCGTGGCATGCACCAACTCCACCCCCCCCCCCCCCCGTGGATCGCCTTTTTAGGGTTTGCAAAAAATAAACGAAAATGATAAACACTTCAAAAAATTAAATCCTTTCATATTTAGGTAGGTAATGTGGTATAGCTTCTAGTAAAATTAACAAAAATGAGTTTCGACTTTATTTGCAAAAAAAAGTTATGCCACGGTAAAAAGGCCGTAACTTTTGCATACGATATCGAAAAAAATCGTATAATATACCAAAATGACGAGCAGATTTCGCATCTGCTCGCCCACAGTTATTGCCCACAGTTTTATGGTTCTAGGGCTACTTAAAGCAACCTTAAGACCCGATACATGTTTGAGAGTTATGCCTAAAAACTCGTCGTTTTCATGTTTTATGGTCACTTTCATGAGTTATTGCCCACAGTTTTTGGGTTTCAGCCGGATTTGCATGTCTCGAAAGAACCCTGACATGTTTGAGAGATATGACCAGAAACTCGCCGTTCTCGCGTTTTATGGCCGTTTTCATGAGCTATTGCCCCAGGTTAGGGGTTCTAGGCGATTCTGGTGACCTTCCGACTGATACATGTTGGAAAGCACTACTAGGAAAACAGCTATAGGTAATCGGCACATCCGTGGCGCACATGACTATAGTGCGCCACGAGATGTGTGGGCGACCACATTGGCCACGCCAAACATCATGGCGCACTATAGTCATGTGCGCCACGGTTGTTAGTGTCATCTGTGGCGCACATGGAGGGGGTGCGCTACGCCTAAGCGCACGCCCCTCTCTGGTGTGAACCATCCGCAAGCATCTGGGGCGCACATGGCATAGTGCGCCACGAAGTTGTACTCTACGTGGCGCACTATGGCATGTGCGCCACGAAGTACTCTCATGGCGCACTATGGCATGCGCCACGATGTAGTGGCATGCACCAACTCCACCCCCCGTGGATCGCCTTTTTAGGGTTTGCAAAAATAAGCGAAAATGATAAACACTTCAAAAATTAAATCCTTTCATATTTAGGTAGGTAATGTGGTATAGCTTCTAGTAAAATTAACAAAAATGAGTTTCGACTTTATTTGCAAAAAAAGTTATGCCACGGTAAAAAGGCCGTAACTTTTGCATACGATATCGAAAAAAATCGTATAATATACCAAAATGACGAGAAGCAATTTCGCATCTGCTGCCCACGTTATTGCCCACAGTTTTATGGTTCTAGGGCTACTTAAAGCAACCTTAAGACCCGATACATGTTTGAGAGTTATGCCTAAAAACTCGTCGTTTTCATGTTTTATGGTCACTTTCATGAGTTATTGCCCACAGTTTTTGGGTTTCAGCCGGATTTGCATGTCTCGAAGAACCACGACATGTTTGAGAGATATGACCGAAACTTCGCCGTTCTCGCGTTTTATGGCGTTTTCATGAGCTATTGCACAGTTTAGGGGTTCTAGGGCGATTCTGGTGACCTTCCGACCTGATACATGTTGGAAAGCACTACTAGGAAAACAGCTATAGGTAATCAGCACATCCGTGGCGCACATGTCTATAGTGCGCCCCAGATGTGTGGGCGAACCTGTCGCACGCCAAACATCATGGCGCACTATAGTCATGTGCGCCCACGGTTGTTAGTGTCATCTGTGGCGCACATGGAGGGTGCGCTACGCCTAAGCGCCGCGCCCTCTGGTGTGAACCATCCGCATCAGCATGGCGCATGGCATAGTGCGCCACGCGAAGTTTGTACTCTCTGTGGCGCACTATGGCATGTGCGCCACAGAAGTTTGTACTCTCTGTGGCGCACTATGGCATGTGCGCCACAGATGTAGTGGCATGCACCAACTCCACCCCCCCCCCCCCCGTGGATCGCCTTTTTAGGGTTTGCAAAAAATAAACGAAAATGATAAACACTTCAAAAAATTAAATCCTTTCATATTTAGGTAGGTAATGTGGTATAGCTTCTAGTAAAATTAACAAAAATGAGTTTCGACTTTATTTGCAAAAAAAAGTTATGCCACGGTAAAAAGGCCGTAACTTTTGCATACGATATCGAAAAAAATCGTATAATATACCAAAATGACGAGAACGAGATTTCGCATCTGCTCGCCCACAGTTATTGCCCACAGTTTTATGGTTCTAGGGCTACTTAAAGCAACCTTAAGACCCGATACATGTTTGAGAGTTATGCCTAAAAACTCGTCGTTTTCATGTTTTATGGTCACTTTCATGAGTTATTGCCCACAGTTTTTGGGTTTCAGCCGGATTTGCATGTCTCGAAAGAACCCTGACATGTTTGAGAGATATGACCAGAAACTCGCCGTTCTCGCGTTTTATGGCCGTTTTCATGAGCTATTGCCCACAGTTTAGGGGTTCTAGGGCGATTTACAGTGACCTTCCGACCTGATACATGTTGGAAAGCACTACTAGGAAAACAGCTATAGGTAATCAGCACATCCGTGGCGCACATGACTATAGTGCGCCACAGATGTGTGTGGCGAACCTGACGCCGCCAAACATCTGTAGCGCACTATAGTCATGTGCGCCACGGTTGTTAGTGTCATCTGTGGCGCACATGGAGGGGGTGCGCTACGCCTAAGCGCACGCCCCTCTCTGGTGTGAACCATCCGCAAGCATCTGTGGCGCACATGGCATAGTGCGCCACAGAAGTTTGTACTCTCTGTGGCGCACTATGGCATGTGCGCCACAGATGTAGTGGCATGCACCAACTCCACCCCCCCCCCCCGTGGATCGCCTTTTTAGGGTTTGCAAAAAATAAACGAAAATGATAAACACTTCAAAAAATTAAATCCTTTCATATTTAGGTAGGTAATGTGGTATAGCTTCTAGTAAAATTAACAAAAATGAGTTTCGACTTTATTTGCAAAAAAAAGTTATGCCACGGTAAAAAGGCCGTAACTTTTGCATACGATATCGAAAAAAATCGTATAATATACCAAAATGACGAGAACGAGATTTCGCATCTGCTCACCCACAGTTATTGCCCACAGTTTTATGGTTCTAGGGCTACTTAAAGCAACCTTAAGACCCGATACATGTTTGAGAGTTATGCCTAAAAACTCGTCGTTTTCATGTTTTATGGTCACTTTCATGAGTTATTGCCCACAGTTTTTGGGTTTCAGCCGGATTTGCATGTCTCGAAAGAACCCTGACATGTTTGAGAGATATGACCAGAAACTCGCCGTTCTCGCGTTTTATGGCCGTTTTCATGAGCTATTGCCCACAGTTTAGGGGTTCTAGGGCGATTTACAGTGACCTTCCGACCTGATACATGTTGGAAAGCACTACTAGGAAAACAGCTATAGGTAATCAGCACATCCGTGGCGCACATGACTATAGTGCGCCACAGATGTGTGGGCCAGGGCCCTGTTGGCCGCACGCCAAACATCTGTAGCGCACTATAGTCATGTGCGCCACGGTTGTTAGTGTCATCTGTGGCGCACATGGAGGGGGTGCGCTACGCCTAAGCGCACGCCCCTCTCTGGTGTGAACCATCCGCAAGCATCTGTGGCGCACATGGCATAGTGCGCCACAGAAGTTTGTACTCTCTGTGGCGCACTATGGCATGTGCGCCACAGAAGTTTGTACTCTCTGTGGCGCACTATGGCATGTGCGCCACAGATGTAGTGGCATGCACCACCCCCGTGGATCGCCTTTGAGGGTTTGCAAAAAATAAACGAAAATGATAAACACTTCAAAAAATTAAATCCTTTCATATTTAGGTAGGTAATGTGGTATAGCTTCTAGTAAAATTAACAAAAATGAGTTTCGACTTTATTTGCAAAAAAAAGTTATGCCACGGTAAAAAGGCCGTAACTTTTGCATACGATATCGAAAAAAATCGTATAATATACCAAAATGACGAGAACGAGATTTCGCATCTGCTCGCCCACAGTTATTGCCCACAGTTTTATGGTTCTAGGGCTACTTAAAGCAACCTTAAGACCCGATACATGTTTGAGAGTTATGCCTAAAAACTCGTCGTTTTCATGTTTTATGGTCACTTTCATGAGTTATTGCAACCAGTTTTGGGTTTCAGCCGGATTTGCATGTCTCGAAAGAACCCTGACATGTTTGAGAGATATGACCAGAAACTCGCCGTTCTCGCGTTTTATGGCCGTTTTCATGAGCTATTGCCCACAGTTTAGGGGTTCTAGGGCGATTTACAGTGACCTTCCGACCTGATACATGTTGGAAAGCACTACTAGGAAAACAGCTATAGGTAATCAGCACATCCGTGGCGCACATGACTATAGTGCGCCACAGATGTGTGTGGGCCAGGGCCCTGTTGGCCGCACGCCAAACATCTGTAGCGCACTATAGTCATGTGCGCCACGGTTGTTAGTGTCATCTGTGGCGCACATGGAGGGGGTGCGCTACGCCTAAGCGCACGCCCCTCTCTGGTGTGAACCATCCGCAAGCATCTATGGCGCACATGGCATAGTGCGCCACAGAAGTTTGTACTTTCTCGTGGCGCACTATGGCATGTGCGCCACATGTATGTAGTGGCATGCACCAACTCCACCCCGTGGATCGCCTTTTAGGGTTTGCAAAAAATGAACGAAAATGATAAACACTTCAAAAATTAAATCCTTTCATATTTAGGTAGGTAATGTGGTATAGCTTCTAGTAAAATTAACAAAATGAGTTTCGACTTTATTTGCAAAAAAGTTATGCCACGGTAAAAAGGTCAGAACTTTTGCATACGATATCGAAAAAAATCGTATAATATACCAAAATGACGAACGAGATTTCGTGATCTGCCGCCCACAGTTATTGCCCACAGTTTTATGGTTCTAGGGCTACTTAAAGCAACCTTAAGACCCGATACATGTTTGAGAGTTATGCCTAAAAACTCGTCGTTTTCATGTTTTATGGTCACTTTCATGAGTTATTGCCCACAGTTTTTGGGTTTCAGACGGATTTGCATGTCTCGAAAGAACCCTGACATGTTTGAGAGATATGACCAGAAACTCGCCGTTCTCGCGTTTTATGGCCGTTTTCATGAGCTATTGCCCACAGTTTAGGGGTTCTAGGGCGATTTACAGTGACCTTCCGACCTGATACATGTTGGAAAGCACTACTAGGAAAACAGCTATAGGTAATCAGCACATCCGTGGCGCACATGACTATAGTGCGCCACAGATGTGTGTGGGCCAGGGCCCTGTTGGCCGCACGCCAAACATCTGTAGCGCACTATAGTCATGTGCGCCACGGTTGTTAGTGTCATCTGTGGCGCACATGGAGGGGGTGCGCTACGCCTAAGCGCACGCCCCTCTCTGGTGTGAACCATCCGCACGCATCTGTGGCGCACATGGCATAGTGCGCCACAGAAGTTTGTACTCTCTGTGGCGCACTATGGCATGTGCGCCACAGAAGTTTGTACTCTCTGTGGCGCACTATGGCATGTGCGCCACAGATGTAGTGGCATGCACCAACTCCACACCCCCCCCCGTGGATCGCCTTTTTAGGGTTTGCAAAAAATAAACGAAAATGATAAACACTTCAAAAAATTAAATCCTTTCATATTTAGGTAGGTAATGTGGTATAGCTTCTAGTAAAATTAACAAAAATGAGTTTCGACTTTATTTGCAAAAAAAAGTTATGCCACGGTAAAAAGGCCGTAACTTTTGCATACGATATCGAAAAAAATCGTATAATATACCAAAATGACGAGAACGAGATTTCGCATCTGCTCGCCCACAGTTATTGCCCACAGTTTTATGGTTCTAGGGCTACTTAAAGCAACCTTAAGACCCGATACATGTTTGAGAGTTATGCCTAAAAACTCGTCGTTTTCATGTTTTATGGTCACTTTCATGAGTTATTGCCCACAGTTTTTGGGTTTCAGCCGGATTTGCATGTCTCGAAAGAACCCTGACATGTTTGAGAGATATGACCAGAAACTCGCCGTTCTCGCGTTTTATGGCCGTTTTCATGAGCTATTGCCCACAGTTTAGGGGTTCTAGGCCGATTTACAGTGACCTTCCGACCTGATTCATGTTGGAAAGCACTACTAGGAAAACAGCTATAGGTATCAAGACATCCGTGGCGCACATGACTATAGTGCGCCACAGATGTGTGGGCCAAACCTGCTGGCCCCCACGCCAAACATCTGTCGCGCACTATAGTCTGGGGCGCCACGGTTGTTAGTGTCATCTGTGGCGCACATGGAGGGGGTGCGCTACGCCTAAGCGCACGCCCCTCTCTGGTGTGAACCATCCGCAAGCATCTGTGGCGCACATGGCATAGTGCGCCACGAAGTTGTACTCTGTGGCGCACAATGGCTTGGGCGCCACAGAAGTTTGTACTCTCTGTGGCGCACTATGGCATGTGCGCCACAGATGTAGTGGCATGCACCAACTCCACCCCGTGGATCGCCTTTTTAGGGTTTGCAAAAAATAAACGAAAATGATAAACACTTCAAAAAATTAAATCCTTTCATAGTTAGGTAGGTAATGTGGTATAGCTTCTAGTAAAATTAACAACAATGAGTTTCGACTTTATTTGCAAAAAAAGTTATGCCACGGTAAAAGGTCAGAACTTTTGCATACGATATCGAAAAAATCGTATAATATACCAAAATGACGAGAACGAGATTTCGCATCTGCCGCCTACGCTTATTGCCCACAGTTTTATGGTTCTAGGGCTACTTAAAGCAACCTTAAGACCCGATACATGTTTGAGAGTTATGCCTAAAAACTCGTCGTTTTCATGTTTTATGGTCACTTTCATGAGTTATTGCCCACAGTTTTTGGGTTTCAGCCGGATTTGCATGTCTCGAAAGAACCCTGACATGTTTGAGAGATATGACCAGAAACTCGCCGTTCTCGCGTTTTATGGCCGTTTTCATGAGCTATTGCCCACAGTTTAGGGGTTCTAGGGCGATTTACAATGACCTTCCGACCTGATACATGTTGGAAAGCACTACTAGGAAAACAGCTATAGGTAATCAGCACATCCGTGGCGCACATGACTATAGTGCGCCACAGATGTGTGGGCCAGGCCTGCTGGCGACGCCAAACATCTCAGAAGCACTATAGTCATGTGCGCCACGGTTGTTAGTGTCATCTGTGGCGCACATGGAGGGGGTGCGCTACGCCTAAGCGCACGCCCCTCTCTGGTGTGAACCATCCGCAAGCATCTGTGGCGCACATGGCATAGTGCGCCACAGAAGTTTGTACTCTCTGTGGCGCACTATGGCATGTGCGCCACAGAAGTTTGTACTCTCTGTGGCGCACTATGGCATGTGCGCCACAGATGTAGTGGCATGCACCAACTCCACCCCCCCGTGGATCGCCTTTTTAGGGTTTGCAAAAAATAAACGAAAATGATAAACACTTCAAAAAATTAAATCCTTTCATATTTAGGTAGGTAATGTGGTATAGCTTCTAGTAAAATTAACAAAAATGAGTTTCGACTTTATTTGCAAAAAAAAGTTATGCCACGGTAAAAAGGCCGTAACTTTTGCATACGATATCGAAAAAAATCGTATAATATACCAAAATGACGAGAACGAGATTTCGCATCTGCTCGCCCACAGTTATTGCCCACAGTTTTATGGTTCTAGGGCTACTTAAAGCAACCTTAAGACCCGATACATGTTTGAGAGTTATGCCTAAAAACTCGTCGTTTTCATGTTTTATGGTCACTTTCATGAGTTATTGCCCACAGTTTTTGGGTTTCAGCCGGATTTGCATGTCTCGAAAGAACCCTGACATGTTTGAGAGATATGACCAGAAACTCGCCGTTCTCGCGTTTTATGGCCGTTTTCATGAGCTATTGCCCACAGTTTAGGGGTTCTAGGGCGATTTACAGTGACCTTCCGACCTGATACATGTTGGAAAGCACTACTAGGAAAACAGCTATAGGTAATCAGCACATCCGTGGCGCACATGACTATAGTGCGCCACAGATGTGTGGGCCTGGGCCCTGTGGGCCGCACGCCAAACATCTGTAGCGCACTATAGTCATGTGCGCCACGGTTGTTAGTGTCATCTGTGGCGCACATGGAGGGGGTGCGCTACGCCTAAGCGCACGCCCCTCTCTGGTGTGAACCATCCGCAAGCATCTGTGGCGCACATGGCATAGTGCGCCACAGAAGTTTGTACTCTCTGTGGCGCACTATGGCATGTGCGCCACAGATGTAGTGGCATGCACCAACTCCACCCCCCCCCCCCCGTGGATCGCCTTTTTAGGGTTTGCAAAAAATAAACGAAAATGATAAACACTTCAAAAAATTAAATCCTTTCATATTTAGGTAGGTAATGTGGTATAGCTTCTAGTAAAATTAACAAAAATGAGTTTCGACTTTATTTGCAAAAAAAAGTTATGCCACGGTAAAAAGGCCTTAAGTTGGGCATACGATATCGAAAAAAATCGTATTATATACCAAAATGCCGAGAACGAGATTTCGTGATCTGCCGCCTACGCTTATTGCCCACAGTTGTATTGTTCTAGGGCTACTTAAAGCAACCTTAAGACCCGATACATGTTTGAGAGTTATGCCTAAAAACTCGTCGTTTTCATGTTTTATGGTCACTTTCATGAGTTATTGCCCACAGTTTTGGGTTTCAGCCGGATTTGCATGTCTCGAAAGAACCCTGACATGTTTGAGAGATATGACCGGAAACTCGCCGTTCTCGCGTTTTATGGCCGTTTTCCATGAGCTATTGCCCACAGTTTAGGTGTTCTAGGGCGATTTACAGTGACCTTCCGACCTGATACATGTTGGAAAGCACTACTAGGAAAACAGCTATAGGTAATCAGCACATCCGTGGCGCACATGACTATAGTGCGCCACAGATGTGTGTGGGCCCGGGCCCTGTTGGCCGCACGCCAAACATCTGTAGCGCACTATAGTCATGTGCGCCACGGTTGTTAGTGTCATCTGTGGCGCACATGGTAGGGGTGGGCTACGCCTAAGCGCACGCCCCTCTCGGGTGTGAACCAGCCGCAAGAATCTATGGCGCACTTGGCATAGTGCGCCACAGATGTTTGTACTCTACGTGGCGCGCACTATGGCATGTGCGCCATGTATGTAGTGGCATGCACCAACTCCACCCCCCCGTGGATCGCCTTTTTAGGGTTTGCAAAAAATAAACGAAAATGATAAACACTTCAAAAAATTAAATCCTTTCATATTTAGGTAGGTAATGTGGTATAGCTTCTAGTAAAATTAACAAAAATGAGTTTCGACTTTATTTGCAAAAAAAAGTTATGCCACGGTAAAAAGGCCGTAACTTTTGCATACGATATCGAAAAAAATCGTATAATATACCAAAATGACGAGAACGAGATTTCGCATCTGCTCGCCCACAGTTATTGCCCACAGTTTTATGGTTCTAGGGCTACTTAAAGCAACCTTAAGACCCGATACATGTTTGAGAGTTATGCCTAAAAACTCGTCGTTTTCATGTTTTATGGTCACTTTCATGAGTTATTGCCCACAGTTTTTGGGTTTCAGCCGGATTTGCATGTCTCGAAAGAACCCTGACATGTTTGAGAGATATGACCAGAAACTCGCCGTTCTCGCGTTTTATGGCCGTTTTCATGAGCTATTGCCCACAGTTTAGGGGTTCTAGGGCGATTTACAGTGACCTTCCGACCTGATACATGTTGGAAAGCACTACTAGGAAAACAGCTATAGGTAATCAGCACATCCGTGGCGCACATGACTATAGTGCGCCACAGATGTGTGTGGGCCAGGGCCCTGTTGGCCGCACGCCAAACATCTGTAGCGCACTATAGTCATCATGTGCGCCACGGTTGTTAGTGTCATCTGTGGCGCACATGGAGGGGGTGCGCTACGCCTAAGCGCACGCCCCTCTCTGGTGTGAACCATCGCAGCATCTGTGGCGCACATGGCATAGTGCGCCACAGAAGTTGTACTCTCATGGCGCGCACTATGGCATGTGCGCCATGGTTTGTACTCTGGCGCACTATGGCATGTGCGCCCATGATGTAGTGGCATGCACCAACTCCACCCCCGTGGATCGCCTTTTTAGGGTTTGCAAAAATAAACGAAAATGATAAACACTTCAAAAATTAAATCCTTTCATATTTAGGTAGGTAATGTGGTATAGCTTCTAGTAAAATTAACAAAAATGAGTTTCGACTTTATTTGCAAAAAAGTTATGCCACGGTAAAAGGTCAGAACTTTTGCATACGATATCGAAAAAATCGATAATATACCAAAATGACGAGAACGAGATTTCGCATCTGCTCGCCCACAGTTATTTCCCACAGTTTTATGGTTCTAGGGCTACTTAAAGCAACCTTAAGACCCGATACATGTTTGAGAGTTATGCCTAAAAACTCGCCGTTTTCATGTTTTATGGTCACTTTCATGAGTTATTGCCACGCTTTTGGGTTTCACCGGATTTGCATGTCTCGAAGAACCGACATGTTTGAGAGATATGACCGTAAACTCGCCGTTCTCGCTTTTATGGCCGCTTTCATGAGCTATTGCCCACAGCTTAGGGGTTCTAGGGCGATTTACGTGACCTTCCGACGATACATGTTGGAAAGCACTACTAGGAAAACAGCTATAGGTATCAAGACATCCGTGGCGCACATGACTATAGTGCGCCACAGATGTGTGGGCCAGGCCTGGCCACGCCAAACATCAGGCGCACTATAGTCATGTGCGCCACGGTTGTTAGTGTCATCTGTGGCGCACATGGAGGGGTGCGCCACGCCTAAGCGCACGCCTCTCGTGTGAACCATCCAAGCATCTGTGGCGCACATGGCATAGTGCGCCACGGTTTGTACTCGTGGCGCACTATGGCATGTGCGCCACAGAAGTTTGTGGCGCACTATGGCATGTGCGCCATGATGTAGTGGCATGCACCAACTCCACCCCGTGGATCGCCTTTTAGGGTTTGCAAAAATAAACGAAAATGATAAACACTTCAAAAATTAAATCCTTTCATATTTAGGTAGGTAATGTGGTATAGCTTCTAGTAAAATTAACAAAATGAGTTTCGACTTTATTTGCAAAAAAAGTTATGCCACGGTAAAAGTCAGAACTTTTGCATACGATATCGAAAAAAATCGTATAATATACCAAAATGACGAGAACGAGATTTCAGATCCGCCCTACGCTTATTGCCCACAGTTTTATGGTTCTAGGGCTACTTAAAGCAACCTTAAGACCCGATACATGTTTGAGAGTTATGCCTAAAAACTCGCTGCTTTCATGTTTTATGGTCACTTTCATGAGTTATTGCCCAGCTTTTGGGTTTCACCGGATTTGCATGTCTCGAAGAACCCCGACATGTTTGAGAGATATGACCAAACTCGCCGTTCTCGCTTTTATGGCCGCTTTCATGAGCTATTGCCCACAGTTTAGGGGTTCTAGGGCGATTTAAGTGACCTTCCGACTGATACATGTTGGAAAGCACTACTAGGAAAACAGCTATAGGTATCAAGACATCCGTGGCGCACATGACTATAGTGCGCCACGATGTGTGTGGGCCAGGCCTGCTGGCGCACGCCAAACATCTCAGAAGACTATAGTCATGTGCGCCACGGTTGTTAGTGTCATCTGGCGCACATGGAGGGGTGCGCCACGCCTAAGCGCACGCCCTCTCGGTGTGAACCATCCAGCATCTGTGGCGCACATGGCATAGTGCGCCACAGAAGTTTGTACTCTCTGTGGCGCACTATGGCATGTGCGCCACAGAAGTTTGTACTCTCTGTGGCGCACTATGGCATGTGCGCCACATATGTAGTGGCATGCACCAACTCCACCCCGTGGATCGCCTTTTTAGGGTTTGCAAAAAATAAACGAAAATGATAAACACTTCAAAAAATTAAATCCTTTCATATTTAGGTAGGTAATGTGGTATAGCTTCTAGTAAAATTAACAAAAATGAGTTTCGACTTTATTTGCAAAAAAAAGTTATGCCACGGTAAAAGGTCAGAACTTTTGCATACGATATCGAAAAAATCGTATAATATACCAAAATGACGAGAACGAGATTTCGTGATCTGCTGCCGCCTACGCTATTGCCCACAGTTTTATGGTTCTAGGGCTACTTAAAGCAACCTTAAGACCCTATACATGTTTGAGAGTTATGCCTAAAAACTCGCTGCTTTCATGTTTTATGGTCACTTTCATGAGTTATTGCCTACAGTTTTGGGTTTCAGCCGGATTTGCATGTCTCGAAGAACCCCGACATGTTTGAGAGATATGACCGAAACTCGCCGTTCTCGCTTTTATGGCCGCTTTCATGAGCTATTGCCACAGTTTAGGGGTTCTAGGGCGATTTAAAGGACCTTCCGACCGATACATGTTGGAAAGCACTACTAGGAAAACAGCTATAGGTATCAAGACATCCGTGGCGCACATGACTATAGTGCGCCACGTATGTGTGGGCCAGGCCCTGCTGGCCGCACGCCAAACATCAGAAGATTATAGTCATGTGCGCCACGGTTGTTAGTGTCATCTGGGGCGCACATGGAGGGGGTGCGCTACGCCTACGCGCACGGGCCGCTCTGGTGTGAACCCTCCGCAAGCATCTGTGGCGCACATGGCATAGTGCGCCACAGAAGTTTGTACTCTCTGTGGCGCACTATGGCATGTGCGCCACAGAAGTTTGTACTCTCTGTGGCGCACTATGGCATGTGCGCCACAGATGTAGTGGCATGCACCCACTCCACCCCCGTGGATCGCCTTTTTAGGGTTTGCAAAAAATAAACGAAAATGATAAACACTTCAAAAAATTAAATCCTTTCATATTTAGGTAGGTAATGTGGTATAGCTTCTAGTAAAATTAACAAAAATGAGTTTCGACTTTATTTGCAAAAAAAAGTTATGCCACGGTAAAAGGTCAGAACTTTTGCATACGATATCGAACAAAATCGCATAATATACAAAAATGACGCGAACGAGATTTCGCCTCTGCTCGCACACAGTTATTGCCCCCAGTTTTATGGTTCTAGTGCAACTGAAAGCAACCATAAGACCCGAGACATGTTTGAGAGTTATGCCTAAAAACTCGTCGTTTTCATGTTTTATGGTCACTTTCATGAGTTATTGTCCACAGTTTTTGGGTTTCAGCCGGATTTGCATGTCTCGAAAGAACCCTGACATGTTTGAGAGATATGACCAGAAACTCGCCGTTCTCGCGTTTTATGGCCGTTTTCATGAGCTATTGCCCACGGTTTGGGGGTTCCAGGGCGATTTACAGTGACCTTCCGACCTGATACATGTTGGAAAGCACTACTAGGAAAACAGCTATAGGTATCAGACATCCGTGGCGCACATGACTATAGTGCGCCACGATGTGTGGGCTGCCCTGCTGGCCGCACGCCAAACATCAGAAGATTATAGTCATGTGCGCCACGGTTGTTAGTGTCATCTGTGGCGCACATGGAGGGTGCGCCACGCCTAAGCGCACGCCCTCTCTGGTGTGAACCATCCGCAGCATCTGTGGCGCACATGGCATAGTGCGCCACAGTTTTAGTACTCTGTGGCGCACTATGGCATGTGCGCCACGAAGTTTGTACTCTGTGGCGCACTATGGCATGTGCGCCATGATGTAGTGGCATGCACCAACTCCACCCCGTGGATCGCCTTTTTAGGGTTTGCAAAAATAAACGAAAATGATAAACACTTCAAAAAATTAAATCCTTTCATATTTAGGTAGGTAATGTGGTATAGCTTCTAGTAAAATTAACAAAATGAGTTTCGACTTTATTTGCAAAAAAGTTATGCCACGGTAAAAGGTCAGAACTTTTGCATACGATATCGAAAAAATCGTATAATATACCAAAATGACGAGAACGAGATTTCGCATCTGCCGCCTACGCTTATTGCCCACAGTTTTATGGTTCTAGGGCTACTTAAAGCAACCTTAAGACCCGATACATGTTTGAGAGTTATGCCTAAAAACTCGCTGCTTTCATGTTTTATGGTCACTTTCATGAGTTATTGCCACGCTTTTGGGTTTCAGCGGATTTGCATGTCTCGAAGAACCCCGACATGTTTGAGAGATATGACCAAACTCGCCGTTCTCGCTTTTATGGCCGCTTTCATGAGCTATTGCCCACAGTTTAGGGGTTCTAGGGCGATTTACAGTGACCTTCAGACGATACATGTTGGAAAGCACTACTAGGAAAACAGCTATAGGTATCAAGACATCCGTGGCGCACATGACTATAGTGCGCCACGATGTGTGTGGGCCAGGCCTCATGGCCGCACGCCAAACATCTCAGAAGATTATAGTCATGTGCGCCACGGTTGTTAGTGTCATCTGTGGCGCACATGGAGGGTGCGCTACGCCTAAGCGCACGCCTCTCTGGTGTGAACCATCCGCAGCATCTCAGGCGCACATGGCATAGTGCGCCACGGTTTGTACTCTGTGGCGCACTATGGCATGTGCGCCATGTTTGTACTCTGGCGCACTATGGCATGTGTGCGCCATGTATGTAGTGGCATGCACCAACTCCACCCTCCCCCCCGGTGGATCGCCTTTTTAGGGTTTGCAAAAAATAAACGAAAATGATAAACACTTCAAAAAATTAAATCCTTTCATATTTAGGTAGGTAATGTGGTATAGCTTCTAGTAAAATTAACAAAAATGAGTTTCGACTTTATTTGCAAAAAAAGTTATGCCACGGTAAAAAAAGAATAACTTTTGCATACGATATCGAAAAAATCGTATAATATACCAAAATGACGAGAACGAGATTTCGTGATCCGCCTACGCTTATTGCCCACAGTTTTATGGTTCTAGGGCTACTTAAAGCAACCTTAAGACCCGATACATGTTTGAGAGTTATGCCTAAAAACTCGCTGCTTTCATGTTTTATGGTCACTTTCATGAGTTATTGCCCACAGCTTTTGGGTTTCAGCCGGATTTGCATGTCTCGAAAGAACCCTGACATGTTTGAGAGATATGACCAGAAACTCGCCGTTCTCGCGTTTTATGGCCGTTTTCATGAGCTATTGCCCACAGTTTAGGGGTTCTAGGGCGATTTACAGTGACCTTCCGACCTGATACATGTTGGAAAGCACTACTAGGAAAACAGCTATAGGTAATCAACACATCCGTGGCGCACATGACTATAGTGCGCCACAGATGTGTGTGGGCTGTGGCCTGCCGCACGCCAAACATCTCAGAAGATTATAGTCATGCGCCACGGTTGTTAGTGTCATCTGTGGCGCACATGGAGGGGGTGCGCTACGCCTAAGCGCACGCCCCTCTCTGGTGTGAACCATCCGCAAGCATCTGTGGCGCACATGGCATAGTGCGCCACAGAAGTTTGTACTCTCTGTGGCGCACTATGGCATGTGCGCCACAGAAGTTTGTACTCTCTGTGGCGCACTATGGCATGTGCGCCACCGATGTAGTGGCATGCACCCACTCCACCCCCCGTGGATCGCCTTTTTAGGGTTTGCAAAAAATAAACGAAAATGATAAACACTTCAAAAAATTAAATCCTTTCATATTTAGGTAGGTAATGTGGTATAGCTTCTAGTAAAATTAACAAAAATGAGTTTCGACTTTATTTGCAAAAAAAAGTTATGCCACGGTAAAAGGTCAGAACTTTTGCATACGATATCGAAAAAATCGTATAATATACCAAAATGACGAGAACGAGATTTCGTGATCTGCCGCCTACGCTTATTGCCCACAGTTTTATGGTTCTAGGCTACTTAAAGCAACCTTAAGACCCGATACATGTTTGAGAGTTATGCCTAAAACTCGCTGCTTCATGTTTTATGGTCACTTTCATGAGTTATTGCCCACAGCTTTTGGGTTTCAATGGATTTGCATGTCTCGAAGAACCCGACATGTTTGAGAGATATGACCGAAACTCGCCGTTCTCGCTTTTATGGCCGATTTCATGAGCTATTGCCCATAGTTTAGGGGTTCTAGGGCGATTTACAGTGACCTTCCGACCTGATACATGTTGGAAAGCACTACTAGGAAAACAGCTATAGGTAATCAGCACATCCGTGGCGCACATGACTATAGTGCGCCACAGATGTGTGGGCCAGGCCTGCTGGCCGCACGCCAAACATCTCAGAAGATTATAGTCATGTGCGCCACGGTTGTTAGTGTCATCTGTGGCGCACATGGAGGGGGTGCGCTACGCCTAAGCGCACGCCCCTCTCTGGTGTGAACCATCCGCCAGCATCTGTGGCGCACATGGCATAGTGCGCCACAGCAGTTTGTACTCTCTGTGGCGCACTATGGCATGTGCGCCACAGAAGTTTGTACTCTCTGTGGCGCACTCTGGCATGTGCGCCCCCGATGTAGTGGCATGCACCACCTCCACCCCCCCGTGGATCGCCTTTTAGGGTTTGCAAAAATAAACGAAAATGATAAACACTTCAAAAAATTAAATCCTTTCATATTTAGGTAGGTAATGTGGTATAGCTTCTAGTAAAATTAACAAAAATGAGTTTCGACTTTATTTGCAAAAAAAAGTTATGCCACGGTAAAAAGGCCGTAACTTTTGCATACGATATCGAAAAAAATCGTATAATATACCAAAATGACGAGAACGAGATTTCGCATCTGCTCGCCCACAGTTTTATGGTTCTAGGGCTACTTAAAGCAACCTTAAGACCCGATACATGTTTGAGAGTTATGCCTAAAAACTCGTCGTTTTCATGTTTTATGGTCAATTTAATTAGTTAATTCCCACAGATTTTGGGGTTCAGCCGGTTTTGCATGTCTCGAAATAACCCAGACATGTTTGAGAGATATGACCAGAAACTCGCCGATCTCGCTTTTATGGCCGCTTTCATGAGCTATTGCCTGCTTTAGGGGTTCTAGGCGATTTACGGACCTTCCGACCTGATACATGTTGGAAAGCACTACTAGGAAAACAGCTATAGGTAATCAGCACATCCGTGGCGCACATGACTATAGTGCGCCACAGATGTGTGTGGGCCAGGGCCCTGTTGGCCGCACGCCAAACATCTGTAGCGCACTATAGTCATGTGCGCCACGGTTGTTAGTGTCATCTGTGGCGCACATGGAGGGGGTGCGCTACGCCTAAGCGCACGCCCCTCTCTGGTGTGAACCATCCGCAAGCATCTGTGGCGCACATGGCATAGTGCGCCACAGAAGTTTGTACTCTCTGTGGCGCACTATGGCATGTGCGCCACAGATGTAGTGGCATGCACCAACTCCACCCTCCCCCCCGGTGGATCGCCTTTTTAGGGTTTGCAAAAAATAAACGAAAATGATAAACACTTCAAAAAATTAAATCCTTTCATATTTAGGTAGGTAATGTGGTATAGCTTCTAGTAAAATTAACAAAAATGAGTTTCGACTTTATTTGCAAAAAAAAGTTATGCCACGGTAAAAGGTCAGAATTTTGCATACGATATCGAAAAAATCGTATAATATACCAAAATGACGAGAACGAGATTTCGCATCTGCTCGCCCACAGTTATTGCCCACAGTTTTATGGTTCTAGGGCTACTTAAAGCAACCTTAAGACCCGATACATGTTTGAGAGTTATGCCTAAAAACTCGTCGTTTTCATGTTTTATGGTCACTTTCATGAGTTATTGCCCACGCTTTTGGGTTTCAACGGATTTGCATGTCTCAAAGAACCCGACATGTTTGAGAGATATGACCGTAAACTCGCCGTTCTCGCTTTTATGGCCGCTTTCATGAGCTATTGCCCACAGTTTAGGGGTTCTAGGGCGATTTACAGTGACCTTCCGACCTGATACATGTTGGAAAGCACTACTAGGAAAACAGCTATAGGTAATCAGCACATCCGTGGCGCACATGACTATAGTGCGCCACGTATGTGTGGGCTGTGGCCTGCTGGTCGCACGCCAAACATCTGTCGCGCACTATAGTCATGTGCGCCACGGTTGTTAGTGTCATCTGTGGCGCACATGGGGGGGTGCGCTACGCCTAAGCGCACGCCCCTCTCTTGTGTGAACCATCCGCAAGCATCTGTGGCGCACATGGCATAGTGCGCCACATATTTTTGTACTCTCGGTGGCGCACTATGGCAGGTGCGCCACAGAAGTTTGTACTCTCTGTGGCGCACTATGGCATGTGCGCCATGTATGTAGTGGCATGCACCAACTCCACCCCCTGGATCGCTTTTTAGGGTTTGCAAAATTAAACGAAAATGATAAACACTTCAAAAAATTAAATCCTTTCATATTTAGGTAGGTAATGTGGTATAGCTTCTAGTAAAATTAACAAAATGAGTTTCGACTTTATTTGCAAAAAAAAGTTATGCCACGGTAAAAAGGTCAGAACTTTTGCATACGATATCGAAAAAATCGTATAATATACCAAAATGACGAGAACGAGATTTCGTGATCTGCCGCCTACGCTATTGCCCACAGTTTTATGGTTCTAGGGCTACTTACAGCACCCGTCACCCCCGATACATGTTTGAGAGTGATGCCTAAACACTGGTCGTGTTGATGTTTTCTGGTCTCTTTCTTGAGTTATTGCCCACAATTTTTGGGTTTCAGCTGGATTTGCATGTCTCGAAAGAACCCTGACATGTTTGAGAGTTATGACCAGAAACTCGCCGCTCTCGCGTTTTATGGCCTATTTCATGAGCTATTGCCCACAGTTTAGGGGTTCTAGGCGATTTACAAAGTGACCTTCCGACCGATACATGTTGGAAAGCACTACTAGGAAAACAGCTATAGGTATCAAGACATCCGTGGCGCACATGACTATAGTGCGCCACAGATGTGTGTGGGCCAGCCTCTGGCGCACGCCAAACATCTCAGAAGATTATAGTCATGTGCGCCACGGTTGTTAGTGTCATCATGGCGCACATGGAGGGGTGCGCTACGCCTAAGCGCACGCCCTCTCGTGTGAACCATCCGCATCTGTGGCGCACATGGCATAGTGCGCCACGGTTTGTACTCTGTGGCGCACTATGGCATGTGCGCCACAGACGTTTGTACTCTCTATGGCGCACTATGGCATGTGCGCCACAGATGTAGTGGCCTGCCCCTACTCCACCCCCGTGGATCGCCTTTTTAGGGTTTGCAAAAATAAACGAAAATGATAAACACTTCAAAAAATTAAATCCTTTCATATTTAGGTAGGTAATGTGGTATAGCTTCTAGTAAAATTAACAAAATGAGTTTCGACTTTATTTGCAAAAAAAGTTATGCCACGGTAAAAGGTCAGAACTTTTGCATACGATATCGAAAAAATCGTATAATATACCAAAATGACGAGAACGAGATTTCGTGATCCGCCGCCTACGCTATTGCCCACAGTTTTATGGTTCTAGGGCTACTTAAAGCAACCTTAAGACCCGATACATGTTTGAGAGTTATGCCTAAAAACTCGCTGCTTTCATGTTTTATGGTCACTTTCATGAGTTATTGCCCACAGCTTTTGGGTTTCAATGGATTTGCATGTCTCGAAGAACCCGACATGTTTGAGAGATATGACCGAAACTCGCCGTTCTCGCTTTTATGGCCGCTTTCATGAGCTATTGCCCAGTTTAGGGGTTCTAGGGCGATTTACAAAGTGACCTTCCGACGATACATGTTGGAAAGCACTACTAGGAAAACAGCTATAGGTATCAAGACATCCGTGGCGCACATGACTATAGTGCGCCACAGATGTGTGGGCCAGGCCGCTGGCCGCACGCCAAACATCTCAGAGCGCACTATAGTCATGTGCGCCACGGTTGTTAGTGTCATCTGGCGCACATGGAGGGGTGCGCCACGCCTAAGCGCACGCCCTCTCGTGTGAACCATCCGCAAGCATCTGTGGCGCACATGGCATAGTGCGCCACGTGTTTGTACTCAGGCGCACTATGGCATGTGCGCCATGTATGTAGTGGCATGCACCAACTCCACCCCGTGGATCGCCTTTTTAGGATTTGCAAAAAATAAACGAAAATGATAAACACTTCAAAAAATTAAATCCTTTCATATTTAGGTAGGTAATGTGGTATAGCTTCTAGTAAAATTAACAAAATGAGTTTGACTTTATTTGCAAAAAAAGTTATGCCACGGTAAAAGGTCAGAACTTTTGCATACGATATCGAAAAAAATCGTATAATATACCAAAATGACGAGAACGAGATTTCGATCTGCCGCCTACGCTTATTGCCCACAGTTTTATGGTTCTAGGGCTACTTAAAGCAACCTTAAGACCCGATACATGTTTGAGAGTTATGCCTAAAACTCGCTGCTTTCATGTTTTATGGTCACTTTCATGAGTTATTGCCCACGCTTTTGGGTTTCAGCCGGATTTGCATGGCATGTAACACCCGTTAAATTTTTGAGATATATGACCAGAAACTCGTCGTTCTCGCGTTTTATGGCCGTTTTCATGAGCTATTGCGCACAGTTTAGGGGTTCTAGGCTGATTTACAGTGACCTTCCGACCTGATACATGTTGGAAAGCACTACTAGGAAAACAGCTATAGGTAATCAGCACATCCGTGGCGCACATGACTATAGTGCGCCACAGATGTGTGTGGGCCAGGGCCCTGTTGGCCGCACGCCAAACATCTGTAGCGCACTATAGTCATGTGCGCCACGGTTGTTAGTGTCATCTGTGGCGCACATGGAGGGGGTGCGCTACGCCTAAGCGCACGCCCCTCTCTGGTGTGAACCATCCGCAAGCATCTGTGGCGCACATGGCATAGTGCGCCACAGAAGTTTGTACTCTCTGTGGCGCACTATGGCATGTGCGCCACAGAAGTTTGTACTCTCTGTGGCGCACTATGGCATGTGCGCCACAGATGTAGTGGCATGCACCAACTCCACCCCCCCCCCCCGTGGATCGCCTTTTTAGGGTTTGCAAAAAATAAACGAAAATGATAAACACTTCAAAAAATTAAATCCTTTCATATTTAGGTAGGTAATGTGGTATAGCTTCTAGTAAAATTAACAAAAATGAGTTTCGACTTTATTTGCAAAAAAAAGTTATGCCACGGTAAAAAGGCCGTAACTTTTGCATACGATATCGAAAAAAATCGTATAATATACCAAAATGACGAGAACGAGATTTCGTGATCTGCTTTACGCTTATTGCCCACAGTTTTATGGTTCTAGGGCTACTTAAAGCAACCTTAAGACCCGATACATGTTTGAGAGTTATGCCTAAAAACTCGCTGCTTTCATGTTTTATGGTCTCTTTCATGAGTTATTGCGCAAAGTTGTTGGTTTTCATACTGATTTGCATGTCTCGAAAGAACCCTGACATGTTTGAGAGATATGACCAGAAACTCGCCGTTCTCGCGTTTTATGGCCGTTTTCATGAGCTATTGCCCACAGTTTAGGGGTTCTAGGGCGATTTACAGTGACCTTCCGACCTGATACATGTTGGAAAGCACTACTAGGAAAACAGCTATAGGTATCAAGACATCCGTGGCGCACATGACTATAGTGCGCCACGTATGTGTGTGCCAGGCCCTTTTGGCCGCACGCAAAAAATCTGTAGCGAAATATCTTCTTGTCCGCCACGGTTGTTAGTGTCATCTGTGGCGCACATGGAGGGGGTGCGCTACGCCTAAGCGCACGCCCCTCTCTGGTGTGAACCATCCGCAAGCATCTGGCGCACATGGCATAGTGCGCCACGTGTTTGTACTCTCTGTGGCGCACTATGGCATGTGCGCCACAGAAGTTTGTACTCTCTGTGGCGCACTCTGGCCTGTGCGCCCCCGATGTAGTGGCCTGCACCCACTCCACCCCGTGGAGCGCCTTTTTAGGATGTGCAAAAAATAAACGAAAATGATCAACACTTCAAAAAATTAACTCCTTTCATATTTAGGTAGGTAATGTGGTATAGCTTCTAGTAAAATTAACAAAAATGAGTTTCGACTTTATTTGCAAAAAAAGTTATGCCACGGTAAAAGGTCAACTTTTGCATACGATATCGAAAAAATCGTATAATATACCACACTGACGAGACCGAGAGATCGGATCTGCTCGCCCACAGTTATTGCCCACACTTTTATGGTTCTAGGGCTACTCAAAGCACCCTTAAGACCCGATACATGTTTGAGAGTTATGCCTAAAAACTCGCTGCTTTCATGTTTTATGGTCACTTTCATGAGTTATTGCCACGCTTTTGGGTTTCAGCCGTATTTGCATGTCTCGAAGAACCCTGACATGTTTGAGAGATATGACCAGAAACTCGCCGGTCTCGCGTTTTATGGCGCTTTTCATGAGCTATTGCCCACAGTTTAGGGGTTCTAGGGCGATTTACAGTGACCTTCCGACCTGATACATGTTGGAAAGCACTACTAGGAAAACAGCTATAGGTATCAAGACATCCGTGGCGCACATGACTATAGTGCGCCACAGATGTGTGGGCCAGGCCTGCTGGCGCACGCCAAACATCTCAGAAGATTATAGTCATGTGCGCCACGGTTGTTAGTGTCATCTGTGGCGCACATGGAGGGGTGCGCCACGCCTAAGCGCACGCCCTCTCGTGTGAACCATCCGCAGCATCTGTGGCGCACATGGCATAGTGCGCCACGAAGTTTGTACTCTCGTGGCGCACTATGGCATGTGCGCCATGTAGTGTACTCTGCGACTATGGCATGTGCGCCATGTATGTAGTGGCATGCACCAACTCCACCCCCCTGGATCGCCTTTTTAGGGTTTGCAAAAATAAACGAAAATGATAAACACTTCAAAAATTAAATCCTTTCATATTTAGGTAGGTAATTTGGTATAAATTCTAGTAAAATTAACAAAATGAGTTTCGACTTTATTTGCAAAAAAGTTATGCCACGGTAAAAGGTCAGAACTTTTGCATACGATATCGAAAAAATCGTATAATATACCAAAATGACGAGAACGAGATTTCGTGATCTGCCGCCTACGCTTATTGCCCACAGTTTTATGGTTCTAGGGCTACTTAAAGCAACCTTAAGACCCGATACATGTTTGAGAGTTATGCCTAAAACTCGCTGCTTTCATGTTTTATGGTCACTTTCATGAGTTATTGCCCAGCTTTTGGGTTTCAGCGGATTTGCATGTCTCGAAAGAACCCTGACATGTTTGAGAGATATGACCAGAAACTCGCCGTTCTCGCGTTTTATGGCCGTTTTCATGAGCTATTGCCCACAGTTTAGGGGTTCTAGGGCGATTTACAGTGACCTTCCGACCTGATACATGTTGGAAAGCACTACTAGGAAAACAGCTATAGGTAATCAGCACATCCGTGGCGCACATGACTATAGTGCGCCACGATGTGTGTGGGCCAGGCCTCTGGCCGCACGCCAAACATCTCAGAAGATTATAGTCATGTGCGCCACGGTTGTTAGTGTCATCTGTGGCGCACATGGAGGGGGTGCGCTACGCCTAAGCGCACGCCCCTCTCTGGTGTGAACCATCCGCAAGCATCTGTGGCGCACATGGCATAGTGCGCCACAGAAGTTTGTACTCTCTGTGGCGCACTATGGCATGTGCGCCATGGAAATCTGTGGCGCACTATGGCATGTGCGCCATGATGTAGTGGCATGCACCAACTCCACCCCCCCCCCCGTGGATCGCCTTTTTAGGGTTTGCAAAAAATAAACGAAAATGATAAACACTTCAAAAAATTAAATCCTTTCATATTTAGGTAGGTAATGTGGTATAGCTTCTAGTAAAATTAACAAAAATGAGTTTCGACTTTATTTGCAAAAAAAAGTTATGCCACGGTAAAAAGGCCGTAACTTTTGCATACGATATCGAAAAAAATCGTATAATATACCAAAATGACGAGAACGAGATTTCGCATCTGCTCGCCCACAGTTATTGCCCACAGTTTTATGGTTCTAGGGCTACTTAAAGCAACCTTAAGACCCGATACATGTTTGAGAGTTATGCCTAAAAACTCGTCGTTTTCATGTTTTATGGTCACTTTCATGAGTTATTGCCCACAGTTTTTTGGTTTCAGCCGGATTTGCATGTCTCGAAAGAACCCTGACATGTTTGAGAGATATGACCAGAAACTCGCCGTTCTCGCGTTTTATGGCCGTTTTCATGAGCTATTGCCCACAGTTTAGGGGTTCTAGGGCGATTTACAGTGACCTTCCGACCTGATACATGTTGGAAAGCACTACTAGGAAAACAGCTATAGGTAATCAGCACATCCGTGGCGCACATGACTATAGTGCGCCACAGATGTGTGTGGGCCCGGGCCCTGTTGGCCGCACGCCAAACATCTGTAGCGCACTATAGTCATGTGCGCCACGGTTGTTAGTGTCATCTGTGGCGCACATGGAGGGGGTGCGCTACGCCTAAGCGCACGCCCCTCTCTGGTGTGAACCATCCGCAAGCATCTGTGGCGCACATGGCATAGTGCGCCACGGTTGTACTCTACTGTGGCACTATGGCATGTGCGCCACAGAGTTTGTACTCTGCGTGACTATGGCATGGGCGCCACATATGTAGTGGCATGCACCAACTCCACCCCCCCCCCCCCCCGTGGATCGCCTTTTTAGGGTTTGCAAAAAATAAACGAAAATGATAAACACTTCAAAAAATTAAATCCTTTCATATTTAGGTAGGTAATGTGGTATAGCTTCTAGTAAAATTAACAAAAATGAGTTTCGACTTTATTTGCAAAAAAAAGTTATGCCACGGTAAAAAGGCCGTAACTTTTGCATACGATATCGAAAAAAATCGTATAATATACCAAAATGACGAGAACGAGATTTCGTGATCTGCTCGCCTACGCTTATTGCCCACAGTTTTATGGTTCTAGGGCAACTTAAAGCAACCTTAAGACCCGATACATGTTTGAGAGTTATGCCTAAAAACTCGCTGCTTCATGTTTTATGGTCACTTTCATGAGTTATTGCCCACAGTTTTGGGTTTCACCGGATTTGCATGTCTCGAAAGAACCCTGACATGTTTGAGAGATATGACCAGAAACTCGCCGTTCTCGCGTTTTATGGCCGTTTTCATGAGCTATTGCCCACAGTTTAGGGGTTCTAGGGCGATTTAAAGTGACCTTAAGACCAGATACATGTTTGAAAGCACTCATAGGAAAACAGCTATAGGTATCAAGACATCCGTGGCGCATGACTATAGTGCGCCACAGATGTGTGTGGGCCAGGCCTGCTGGCCGCACGCCAAACATCAGAAGATTATAGTCATGTGCGCCACGGTTGTTAGTGTCATCTGTGGCGCCCCTGGAAGGGGTGCGCTCCGCCTAAGCGCACGCCCTCTCGGTGTGAACCATCCAAGCATCTGTGGCGCACAGGGCATAGTGCCCCACACATGTTTGTACTCTGTGGGGCGCACTATGGCTGGGGCGCCACAGAAGTTTGTACTCTCTAAGGCGCACTATGGCATGTGCGCCACCGATGTAGGGGCATGCACCAACTCCACCCCCGTGGATCGCCTTTTTAGGGTTTGCAAAAAATAAACGAAAATGATAAACACTTCAAAAAATTAAATCCTTTCATATTTAGGTAGGTAATGTGGTATAGCTTCTAGTAAAATTAACAAAATGAGTTTCGACTTTATTTGCAAAAAAGTTATGCCACGGTAAAAGGTCAACTTTTGCATACGATATCGAAAAAATCGATAATATACCAAAATGACGAGAACGAGATTTCGTGATCTGCCGCCTACGCTTATTGCCCACAGTTTTATGGTTCTAGGGCTACTTAAAGCAACCTTAAGACCCGATACATGTTTGAGAGTTATGCCTAAAAACTCGCTGCTTTCATGTTTTATGGTCACTTTCATGAGTTATTGCCCACAGTTTTGGGTTTCAGCGGATTTGCATGTCTCGAAGAACCCCGACATGTTTGAGAGATATGACCAGAAACTCGCCGTTCTCGCTTTTATGGCCGCTTTCATGAGCTATTGCCCAGTTTAGGGGTTCTAGGGATTTACAAAGTGACCTTCCGACCTGATACATGTTGGAAAGCACTACTAGGAAAACAGCTATAGGTATCAAGACATCCGTGGCGCACATGACTATAGTGCGCCACGATGTGTGTGGGCCAGGCCTGCTGCGCACGCCAAACATCAGAAGACTATAGTCATGTGCGCCACGGTTGTTAGTGTCATCTGTGGCGCACATGGAGGGGTGCGCCACGCCTAAGCGCACGCCCTCTCTGGTGTGAACCATCCGCAGCATCTGGCGCACATGGCATAGTGCGCCATGAAGTTTGTACTCTCGTGGCGCACTATGGCATGTGCGCCATGTGTTTGTACTCTATGGCGCACTATGGCATGTGCGCCACAGATGTAGTGGCATGCACCAACTCCACCCCGTGGATCGCCTTTTTAGGGTTTGCAAAAATAAACGAAAATGATAAACACTTCAAAAATTAAATCCTTTCATATTTAGGTAGGTAATGTGGTATAGCTTATAGTAAAATTAACAAAAATGAGTTTCGACTTTATTTGCAAAAAAGTTATGCCACGGTAAAAGGTCAGAACTTTTGCATACGATATCGAAAAAATCGTATAATATACCAAAATGACGAGAACGAGATTTCGTGATCTGCCGCCTACAGTTATTGCCCACAATTTTATGGTTCTAGGGCTACTTAAAGCAACCTTAAGACCCGATACATGTTTGAGAGTTATGCCTAAAACTCGCTGCTTTCATGTTTTATGGTCACTTTCATGAGTTATTGCCCACAGTTTTGGGTTTCACCGGATTTGCATGTCTCGAAGAACCGACATGTTTGAGAGATATGACCAAACTCGCCGTTCTCGCTTTTATGGCCGCTTTCATGAGCTATTGCCCACAGTTTAGGGGTTCTAGGGCGATTTAAAGGACCTTCCGACCGATACATGTTGGAAAGCACTACTAGGAAAACAGCTATAGGTATCAAGACATCCGTGGCGCACATGACTATAGTGCGCCACGTATGTGTGTGGGCCTGGCCGCACGCCAAACATCTGTAGCGCACTATAGTCATGTGCGCCACGGTTGTTAGTGTCATCTGTGGCGCACATGGAGGGGGTGCGCTACGCCTAAGCGCACGCCCCTCTCTGGTGTGAACCATCCGCAAGCATCTGTGGCGCACATGGCATAGTGCGCCACAGAAGTTTGTACTCTCTGTGGCGCACTATGGCATGTGCGCCACCGAAGTTTGTACTCTCTGTGGCGCACTATGGCCTGTGCGCCACCGATGTAGTGGCCTGCACCAACTCCACCACCCGTGGATCGCCTTTTTAGGGTTTGCAAAAAATAAACGAAAATGATAAACACTTCAAAAAATTAAATCCTTTCATATTTAGGTAGGTAATGTGGTATAGCTTCTAGTAAAATTAACAAAAATGAGTTTCGACTTTATTTGCAAAAAAAAGTTATGCCACGGTAAAAAGGCCGTAACTTTTGCATACGATATCGAAAAAAATCGTATAATATACCAAAATGACGAGAACGAGATTTCGCATCTGCTCGCCCACAGTTATTGCCCACAGTTTTATGGTTCTAGGGCTACTTAAAGCAACCTTAAGACCCGATACATGTTTGAGAGTTATGCCTAAAAACTCGTCGTTTTCATGTTTTATGGTCACTTTCATGAGTTATTGCCCACAGTTTTTGGGTTTCAGCCGGATTTGCATGTCTCGAAAGAACCCTGACATGTTTGAGAGATATGACCAGAAACTCGCCGTTCTCGCGTTTTATGGCCGTTTTCATGAGCTATTGCCCACAGTTTAGGGGTTCTAGGGCGATTTACAGTGACCTTCCGACCTGATACATGTTGGAAAGCACTACTAGGAAAACAGCTATAGGTAATCAGCACATCCGTGGCGCACATGACTATAGTGCGCCACAGATGTGTGTGGGCCAGGGCCCTGTTGGCCGCACGCCAAACATCTGTAGCGCACTATAGTCATGTGCGCCACGGTTGTTAGTGTCATCTGTGGCGCACATGGAGGGGGTGCGCTACGCCTAAGCGCACGCCCCTCTCTGGTGTGAACCATCCGCAAGCATCTGTGGCGCACATGGCATAGTGCGCCACAGAAGTTTGTACTCTCTGTGGCGCACTATGGCATGTGCGCCACAGAAGTTTGTACTCTCTGTGGCGCACTATGGCATGTGCGCCACAGATGTAGTGGCATGCACCAACTCCACCCCCCCCCATGGATCGCCTTTTTAGGGTTTGCAAAAAATAAACGAAAATGATAAACACTTCAAAAAATTAAATCCTTTCATATTTAGGTAGGTAATGTGGTATAGCTTCTAGTAAAATTAACAAAAATGAGTTTCGACTTTATTTGCAAAAAAAAGTTATGCCACGGTAAAAAGGCCGTAACTTTTGCATACGATATCGAAAAAAATCGTATAATATACCAAAATGACGAGAACGAGATTTCGAATCTGCTTGCCCACAGTTATTGCCCACAGTTTTATGGTTCTAGGGCTACTTAAAGCAACCTTAAGACCCGATACATGTTTGAGAGTTATGCCTAAAAACTCGTCGTTTTCATGTTTTATGGTCACTTTCATGAGTTATTGCCCACAGTTTTTGGGTTTCAGCCGGATTTGCATGTCTCGAAAGAACCCTGACATGTTTGAGAGATATGACCAGAAACTCGCCGTTCTCGCGTTTTATGGCCGTTTTCATGAGCTATTGCCCATAGTTTAGGGGTTCTAGGGCGATTTACAGTGACCTTCCGACCTGATACATGTTGGAAAGCACTACTAGGAAAACAGCTATAGGTAATCAGCACATCCGTGGCGCACATGACTATAGTGCGCCACAGATGTGTGTGGGCCAGGGCCCTGTTGGCCGCACGCCAAACATCTGTAGCGCACTATAGTCATGTGCGCCACGGTTGTTAGTGTCATCTGTGGCGCACATGGAGGGGGTGCGCTACGCCTAAGCGCACGCCCCTCTCTGGTGTGAACCATCCGCAAGCATCTGTGGCGCACATGGCATAGTGCGCCACAGAAGTTTGTACTCTCTGTGGCGCACTATGGCATGTGCGCCACAGAAGTTTGTACTCTCTGTGGCGCACTATGGCATGTGCGCCACAGATGTAGTGGCATGCACCAACTCCACCCCCCCCCCCCCGTGGATCGCCTTTTTAGGGTTTGCAAAAAATAAACGAAAATGATAAACACTTCAAAAAATTAAATCCTTTCATATTTAGGTAGGTAATGTGGTATAGCTTCTAGTAAAATTAACAAAAATGAGTTTCGACTTTATTTGCAAAAAAAAGTTATGCCACGGTAAAAAGGCCGTAACTTTTGCATACGATATCGAAAAAAATCGTATAATATACGGTCGTTTAGCGATTTTTTAGATTTTCAAAATTCGAAAAGAGTATAAAGTTACGGTCAAAAAACCGTTTTTTCCTGCAGAAAAAAAAAATACAGGACGACTTATCCGTAGCGCACCTACCCCTAGTGCGCCACGGATAAGCTTGGGCGGGATTCAAATTTGAATCCCCACCCCGCCCTCCTCCTCCCTTTCCCCTTTTCCCTCTTCCTCTCCCTTTCCCTTTCCACTTTTCCCTTCCCCTTTTCCCTCTTCCTCTCCCTTTCCCTTCTCCTTCTTCCTTCTTCCTTCTTCCTTCTTCCTTCTTCCTTCTCCTCCTTTCCCTTCTCCTCTTCTTGCAGTGATGGCACGACATCGACCTCCTTCTCCTCCTCCTCGCAGTGACAACAGGAGACGACGGTGCAACGGCGGCCTCCTTCTCCTCCTCCTCGCGACGGCGGTGCAACGGCGGCCTCCTTCTCCTCCTCTTCCTCCTCTGCCTCCTGTTCTTCTCCTCCTCTTCCTCCTCTGCCTCCTCCTCTTCTTCTTCTTCTCCTCCTCTTCCTCCTCTTCTCCTCCTCCTCCTCTTCTTCTCCTCCTCTGCCTCATCTTCTTCTTCTCCTCCTCTTCCTCCTATTCTCCTCTTCCTCCTCCTTGCAGTTCCGACGATGACACCGACGCGCGACCGCACGACGACGATGGCGACCTGCACCAACGCGCGGCCCCACTGACGACGAGATCCAGATCTGCTGCTTTTTTTTGAATTTTGAAATTTACATCTGTGGCGCACAGCACCTAGTGCGCCACGGTTATCGTTTCATACGCGTGGCGCACCTGCCCAAACTTCTGTGGCGCGCCTTGGCATGCGCCACGCTCTCTAAAACTTGGCGCACTAGGCAGTGCGCCACAGAAGTTTAAACTTCTGTAGCGCAAGGCACATGGCGCACTGCTAGTGCGCCACAGATGATGTTTCATGGTGCGCCACTAAAGGCCATTTTTCTAGTAGTGAATGCTTCAATAGCCGTTTAACCTTACCCGACTGGGCCTATCTACTCGCCTGGGCCTTCAGCTTCCAGTCACTCAGCTCCTGGCTGGGCTTCGATCCACTCGCCGTTCTGCAGGCCCACTCGCCGGGTCTTGGGCCAGTCGGAAACGTCCTGCTGGGTATACCCCGGCAGGCATATCCCCATCAGTAGTCCTCGAGGCCATCGTCGATTGGGCGTAGGTGGCTGCTGGCAGTCGGAGTATACGGCTTCAGAGTAGGCACCCAGTCGAATCGTCGGCGGGCTCCTGTATAAAGGAAACAACCAATGATCCAGGTCGCAGCTTTGGCGAGTCGAGTCGGCGAAAACACTGTCTTAGTGATTGGGTCGGCGAGCCGAGTGGCCGTAGTTGGACCGTCAGGCGTGGTCAAACTAGCCGTTGGGGTAATCCAATGGTAACTTTCGGCGTAATCACCGCGTGGTAACGGCTCCCTGATTTGGCGGGTAACTCCCGCTATATAAGGGGAATGGCAGGCAATCGTAGAGCCAACTCCTCACCACTTCTTCCGAGTGCGCGCATTTTCCTTCCTTCGCTCCGCGATCCAGTCGACCCGAAATCCTCCGATCTCCAACCAATCTCTCGGCCATGGCCCTTTCCACCGAGCCGTGGGGCAGGTCCAAGTGCACAAGGGCACAGCTGGCCTCCTTCGAGGAGGCCGGGATCCTGCGAGACGGCTGTTGGCGTATCCCCGCAGCCGGAGAAACGACCCCAAACCCGCGAGAGAGGGAATTCTTCTGTTTCACTAGTTATCTCGAGCGGGGGCTAGGGTTTCCTACGTCCCTATTCTTCCGGCGCTTCTGCGCCTACGACGGGATCCAGCCTTCAGATCTGGGTCCCCACAGCGTCGAGCAGCTCGCCATCTTCGTGGCATTCTGCGAATGGTACTTGGGCTGCCGGCCCTACTTCCCCTTGTGGCAAGATCTGTTCCACGGACGGATCAGCCGCGAGGAGGCAGGCGGCCCAATGCTAGCCGCGGGCGGCTTGACGTTTCAGCTCAAGTCCAAAGCTTCTTTCTTCAATCTGATGCTACCCTCCAAGGCAGCGAGCGACTGGAAGAAGTCGTGGTTCTACGTGGCCGAGGCGACCCCAGAGGGCGAGGTGGCGATCCCGCGGTACTCCGCTAGTCGTTCCGAGCCGCGCAATCTTCAAGTCGGCAAACTCCCCGACGACCAGCGGATGGTCATCGACGAGATGCTCCAGACCATCCGTGGTCTGAAAAAGAAGGGCCTTCAAACGATAAACTTGTACAATTGCTGGCTCGGGCGGCGGCTCGTTCCACTCGCCCAGCGCGACCACTACATGTACCAGTACACGGGCCGGGGGGACTCGACGAAGGCCTGCCTCGACGAGTGGAAGCTGGAGGATTATCTCCCAGCGTTGAAGAAGATTACCCAGGAGGTGTACCTGGATGCGCAGGTTGGGGTCGCCCCCTACACCGCGAAGCGTCCGGCTCCAACGGTAATTTCTTTACCTTGCTCGCAGTCGCAGTAAATGCAGTCGCGGTAATTCTGATTCCGTTTTTTATTCGTTGCAGCTATTCCAAGTAGTGGAAGGGTGGCTCCCACCTCGGATGATGAGAGCTCGGGCCCATCCGCCTAGGACATAGGCGAATCGCCGAATACGAAGGGCAACGAGGACGAGTCCGAAGAGGAGGTCGCCCCGCTAGTCCGAAAGACCCGCGGGCAGCGACAGCGCGAAATCGAGGCAAGAAGAAGCCTCGAACGTCATGACGATGACGACGAGCTCCCAGAGACCACCTCGCGCCGTCAAGCCACCCCGTCAAAGAAGAAGAGGAAGGAAAGGGAGGCGAGGGCCCCCCCGAAAAGGAAGACGAGGTCGTCGAAGACGGCCTCGCCGCCGCACTCGGCGAGCAGCTCAGACGCTCCCAGCCCAGCCGGCGACGGCGCGCCACCAGCGACAACCGTGCTGGACGCGGCGACCGTAGAAGTACCGCTGGCTTCAATGCCTCCGCCATTCGCCCCAGTCTCTGGCTGGGGGAGGCTCCGGCTACGGCGGCTTCGCCTCGCAAGGAGGCTCCGACTGTGGCGGCTTCGCCTCGCAAGGAGGCTCCGACTGAGGATGTCCCAGAGGCGCCAGCTGCGGCCTCAACAACGAAGAAGCCGTCCGTGTCTTGGGCACGCGACGTCCTGGAGTTGGGGCTCACTCGCCGTCTGGGCCCTGGTGGAAAAACGGCCGAATACAAGTGAGTTCGCTCACCTTTCCTTATTTTTCATAACTATTTCGATTGTTTTGTTGATTCGATTGATGCGTAGGACCGGGGTGAAGAGGATGGGCCACCCGACCGTGGCCAAGGTGCCTTCCATCGCTAGCGAGGAAGATCCTTCCTGCAAGAGGAAGGCGGACGAGGTCGTCGCCTCGGCGGATGGCCGTAAGAAGGCCAAGGGCAACGACACCATCACTATCTCTGACGATACAGCGGTCGCACCAGCCAGGCCCGTGATGGAGGCAGCCGCGTCTACGAAGGAGGGTGCTTCCTTGCACGGCAGCGGGCGACCTCTCTCGGAGCGGGTGCCTCTATCGCTACCTTTCCGCGCTTCGTGACCAAGGCGACCACGGCGAGTGGGCCTGCGCCCTCGAGCCACACTCCTGGGACCGCCGACGCTGAAGTCGACCAACGTCGCGGGCACACGCCGGCACTTCTCGCGTCCGTGGACGCGGTACAACTCCACGACATGCTTGGCGCGGCCATCCAGGTACATCCAGTCCCCGAGGATCAGGTCGGTGCTTTGCAGCGGCCTGATTCTTATAATTTCGCATCTTTTTGTTTGTCGCATCCAGTCCCCGAGTGCGCGCGCGCTAAATTTTAGCGGGTGGGCACTTAGGAATTTTTTGATCGCCAGTCCCCGAGTGCGCAGTCGCTGAATTTCAGCGGGTGGGCACTTAGGAATTTTTTGATCGCCAGTCCCCGAGTGCGCACTCGCTGAATTTCAGCGGGTGGGCACTTAGGAATTTTTTGATCGCCAGTCCCCGAGTGCGCACTCGCTGAATTTTAGCGGGTGGGCACATAGGAATTTTTTGATTTGACTAACCTTTTTTGGTGATGTGCAGGGTCTGCAGCTTGAGTCGGCGGACCGATTGGCCGCGAAACAGCGCGCGGAGAGGGAGCTGGCCATCGTCCAGGAGGCGAACAAAGGGCTTCAGGCTGTTGCTGCGAAGGCAGAGGAAGCTCGCCAAGGGCTTGTCCCCGCTGGTGAGTTGGTGGCGGCGCGATTTGCTCTGGGTGCCGCTGAACAGCGGATCGCCGACCTCGAGCGGGAACTGCGGGAGGCGAGAGAAGAAGCGAGCTCGGCGGACGGGCGAGCTAAGGCCGCCATTGCGGCCGCTGAGGAGGATCGCAAGGTGTCGGAAGTCCTTATTGCTGGGCATCAGGACGACCACACGTCGCTTCAGTGCTTCATCACGGGACTCGCCCGCCCGTTGCTTCGTGAGTGCATCTTCCCTTTCTAATAGTTGTGGTTTTTGTGGTGTCCGTCGTGCTTATCATTATCTTCTACTCGCAGGTCGCATCATTGATAGCGAAGAAGAGGCGAGCTCGCTCGACGCGAGGCAGTGCGTAAGCATGCTCGTCGATTCGGCGACGTTGTCGGCGACGTGCATCCGTGCCTACCTCCAAGAAATATCGCCCACGGAGGTGATTCCCAGAGACCTCGTTGAGGTGTGGAAGTATTTGGAGAAGGCACCCGCGGTCGTTGAGTTCATGACGCGGTCGGTGTTTCGGCGTGGAGCGTCGACGGCACTGAGCCTTGGACTCGCCCACTTCCCCGAAGATTTCGACATTGATGTTGTGACGAGTGGGTATCCGTCGTCGACTGGTGCGGTGGAGCTGTCCGAGGTCCTAAAGTTGCAAGAACGTGCCACCACGTACTCGGAACATGTCTGGGCAATGGGCGACCTCCTGCCGTACCAGGAGACGGTTGTCGCGCCAAACAACCCCGAGCCGCCGCATCGTGACTTCAAGGTCGAGCAGCCTTTTCGCGTGGCGATGGCGGGTGAACTGACGACGTATCCATCAAACCCGTACACGACGTTCATCCGCAATCGCCGGGATGCTGGCGAGTCGTCATCGAAGCCTGCAGAGTAGGGTAGTTTGCCTTGTGGCATTAGCAGCAGTTCTGCCACGCGGGCATATTTTGTAACATGGAACAATGCAACATGCGATTGAATGAGACGTCGTGTCTATTTTGATATTTGTTTGTGTGCTTTTGATCGATTTTGGACGAGTCCCCGAGCGCATCCGCCCTTTTGTGGGGTTTACCTCGTATATGATGTGTGTGTTGTTATCATGTGGTTTGTTGATTTGGTCGACTCACCCGAGCTCGGAGAGCCAGTCGCAAGGCGACTCCCTTGAGTGCTCTATACTTTACCGTTTTCGCTTGCGCGAACGAGGTCGGGTGGCCGAGTCCCCGAGCGTGGTACTTGGTTGTTCTAGGCGCGACTCAAGGGTGGTTGAGGATTTAGCGCGTTGGTGTGAGCGCGTCGCTCCTGCCTGGCCCGTTGGGTCAGTCGCGTGGCGAGTCCTGGGCATGCTCTCTTACTTGGCGTTTTCCCTGGCCGCTCACGACGAACTGGTCTTCAGACCCCGAGCGTGGTACTTAGCCGTTCGAGTCGCTATGCCGAGGATGCGGTCGCTGTGAGAAGCGAGGGCAGTTGTCTTGGCTCGTAGAACCAGTCGAGCAAGGCGAATTCAGTGGGGCTCCGGGTTGGCATTTTTCGTGGACGATGCAAGACCTGAAGTGATTCAGTGCTCTTACACCGCACTACTTAGCCGTGCCGATCACTGTACCAAAGGTTGACTTCTGCTTTTAGCATAATGCTGTTTTTACGAGTGCGAGTGGCACAAGTCATGGAGATTAGGCGCAATTTGCGGTAACCATTTCTTTTTATTTCATAGCGACTGGAGAGTACATGTGTGGGGTTCTATGAGTAGAACTTCCGGAGGAGGTTTACATTCCATGGTCGCTTGATGTCGAGTTCGCCGTCCCCGCGGACATCGATGAGGTAGTAGGCGTCGTTGCCGAGTACGCGCCCGATAGCGAATGGGCCTTCCCACGGAGGGGAGAGCTTGTGCATGCCCTTCTTGTCCTGGATGAGGCGTAACACCAGGTCGCCTTCCTAGAAGGTGCGAGCTTTCACCCGCCGACTGTGGTAGCGGCGGAGTCCTTGCTGGTAGATGGCGGTGCGTGACCGAGCGAGGTCGCGTGCTTCGTCGAGTTGGTCGATCCCGTCTTGGCGGGCAAGCTCGTTTGCAGCCTCCGTGTAGTGGACGACCCGCGGCGAGTCGTGTTCGAGGTCGGTGGGCATGACTGCCTCGGCGCCGTAGACCATGAAGAAGGGAGTGAATCCCGTCGATCTGTTGACTGAGGTGCGGATCCCCCATATGACGGAGGGCAACTCCTCGACCCAGCACCCGGCGGTGCGCTCGAGTGGTACTTGTAGTCGCGGCTTCAGGCCGTGTAGGATGCTTTGGTTGGCCCGTTCCGCCTGGCCGTTGGACTCCGGGTGGGCGACTGACGCGAGGTCGAGCCGGATATGGTGCTCTTCGCAGAATTCGGCCATGGCTCCCTTGGCGAAGTTGGTGCCGTTGTCCGTGATGATGCTGTTGGGGAACCCGTAGAGATATATGAGCTCACGTAAGAATTTAGTGGCGGTCTTCCCATCGCATTTTCGGACTGGCTTGGCCTCCACCCACTTCGTGAATTTGTCGACAGCGACTAGCAGGTGGGTGTAGCCAGAGGGGGCCTTCTTGAAGGGGCCTACCATGTCCATGCCTCACACAGCGAATGGCCAGGTGATGGGGATTGTTTTGAGCGCCGAGCTCGATGCGTCGTCGATTGGCGTGCCGGCACCCGGCGCATCGCTGGACGATGTCGACAGCGTCGGCGTGTGCGGTGGGCCAGTAGAAGCCGTGTCGCATAGCCTTGGCGACCAGGGAGCGAGCGGCGGCGTGGTGGCCGCAGTCACCTGAGTGAATGTCGTGGAGGATTTTGCGTCCTTCAGCTAGTTGGACGCAGCGTTGGAACATGCCGGTGACGCTGCGCTTGTGGAGCTCGCCGTCGATGATAGTGTAGGACTTGCATCGACGGGCGATCATTCGAGCGTCTGTCTCGTCTGCTGGCAGGGTGCCGACTTCCAGGTAGGCGATGTAGGGCTTGGTCCAGTCATCTGGCTCGTTGACGAGTGCGACCAAGGCTGCCTCTGGTTGTAGTGGGACCCCAATGTCGATCTCCCTCGGGGGAGAGACTGATGGCTTGGTAATCGTGTCGAGGAAAACGCCGGCGGGAGGCGCGAGTCGATCCGACCCGATGCGGGAGAGTGCGTCGGCTTCCTCATTCTTTCACCTGTCGATCCACTCAACAGAGTAGCCGGTGAAGTGTCCGCCCAACTTGTCCACCGCTTGGCGGTACGCCGCCATGGTAGGGCAGACGGTGTCGCAGGTGCCAACGACTTGGCCCGCGACAAGGTCGGAATCTCCGTAGCAGCGGAGGCGATTGACGTTCATCTCCTTGGCGGCTCGCATGCCGTGGAGTAGGGCCTCGTATTCAGCCATGTTGTTGGTGCAGGGCGTGAAGTCGAGGCAGAGGATGTATCGGAGCTTGTCGCCCTTTGGTGAAGTCAACACTATCCCTGCGCCTGCACCGTCTGCGTTCTTGGAGCCGTCGAAGTGCAGGCTCCAGTAGTGGAGGTACGACAGCTTCTCTGGCTGCTGGGCCTCCTCCCAATCGGCGATGAAGTCTGCCAGTGCCTGTGACTTGATCGCCTTTCGTGGCTCGTATTTGATGTTGTGGACGCCGATATCGACGGCCCACTTGGCGACTCGCCCGGTCGCCTCGCGATTGCGGATGATGTCTTGCAGTGGTGCTGAGGAGACGACCGTGATCGGGTGCTCCTGGAAGTAGTGCGGCAGGCGCCGCTGAGCCCTGAAAACCGCGTATACTAGCTTTTGGTACTACGGGTACCGCTGGCGCGACTCGGTGAGGACCTCACTGATGTAGTACACCGGCCGCTGAACCGGGCGCTCCTTTCCTTCCTCTGGTCGCTCGACGACCATCACGGCGCTGACGACGCACTCGGACGACGCGACGTAAACCAGCATGGGTTCTTTGTCGGCGGGGGCGGCGAGTAGTGGTGCGGCGAGTTGCACCTTTTTGAGGTCGCGGAGCGCGTCGTCCGCCTCCTTGTCCCACTGGAAGGTGGGGTTCTTGCGCATCAGGCGGTATAGGGGCATCACCTTTTCGCCCAGGCGGGGGATGAAGCGACTGAGAGCCGCTACTCGCCCGGCCAGCTTCTGGACGTCGCGCAGGCACTCGGGTTTGCCGAGCTGGGCGATCGTGTCGATCTTTGTGGGGTTCTCCTCGATCCCTTGTTTGGAGACGACGTACCCTAGTAGTTGTCCGGCGGGTACACCGAAGGTGCACTTGCCTGGGTTGAGCTTTATCTTGTATCTTCGCAGGTTGGCGAAAGTTTCCGCCAGGTCGGTGAGTAGGTCGCCTTGGCGAGCGGACTTCACGACCACATCGTCGATGTAGACGTGGATCTTGCGGCCAATTTGGCTCGCGAGGCATTCTTGCATGCACCGCTGGTAGGTCGCCCCGGCGTTCTTGAGGCCGAAGGTCATGGCGGTGTAGCAGAAGGCTCCGAATGGCGTGATGAACACCGTCGTCTCCTCGTCTTCGACAGCCATTTTGATCTGGTTGTACCCAGAGTAGGCGTCGAGGAAACATAGCGACTCCGAGCCCGCGGTTGAATCGATTATCTGGTCAATCCGCGGGAGGACGAACTGCTCCTTTGGGCAGGCGCTGTTCAGGTTTGTGTAGTCGATACACATTCTCCAGGTCCCGTTTTTCTTCTCGACCAGGACTGGGTTTGCCAGCCACTTGGAGTACTTGATTGGCCGGATGAAGCCGGCAGCGAGTAGACGCTGCACTTCCTCGGCGATTTCTCGACGGCGTTCTTCATTGAAGGGCCGCAGCGACTGCTTGACAGGTCGCACTTTGGGGTCGGCGTTTAGCTTGTGCTCAGCGAGCTCCCTAGGGACACCGGGCATGTCAGAGGGTTTCCATGCGAAGATGTCCCTGTTCTCACGGATGAACTCGATGAGCGCGCCTTCCTACGCTGGGCTCATGCCCGTCCCGATCGTCACCGTCTGGCTGGAGTCGCCTGGTACCAGCTCGACGGTTCGCGTTTGTGTCGTGGCCTCAAAGGTTGAGGTGCCTGCGCCCTCTGAGTTGGGCTTCTTGAGTATGGTGGGGTCGTCGTTGTTGACCCCGCTCGCGTACTTGGCGAGCTCATCGGCGTGGTTGGTCTCCGCCGCGATGACGGCGTCGGCGAGCTCGGCTCCTTTGGACTCGCACTCGGCGGCCATGTCGGGGTCGCCGTTGATGGTGATGACGCCGCACGGCCCGGGGAGCTTCATCGCGTTATGCAGCGTGGTGAACGCTGCCATGAATTTAGCGAACGCCTGGCGCCCCAGGACGCAGTGGTAGGGGCTGTCGAAGGGCACCAGCTCGAAGACGATCCGCTCGGTGCGGAAGTTTGACGGTGTGCCGAAGGTGACTGGAAGCGTGACCTTGCCGATCGGGTACGCCTTCCGAGCGGGGATGATGCCGTGGAATGTGGTGTGGGTCTACTCGATCATCGACTGCGGGAGCCGCAGCCGGCTGAAGGTGTCGAGGTAGAGGATGTTGATGGAGCTGCCACCGTCCATCAGTGTCTTGGGGAGCCAGTAGTCGCCAACCTTGGGCTTGACCACCAAGGCGGCTCGTCCTGGATACTCGATGCGCGGCGAGTGGTCTTGGCGGCTCCAGGTGATGGGCTGCTCCGACCAGTTCAGGAACTGGGGGATGTCTATTTGGGCCACCGCGTTGACGGCGACGGCGCGGGAGATGACCTTCTTCTCGCGCTTCGTGTTGAAGCCTGTGAAGGTGTGGAGCGAGCCGGCTACTTTGCCGAATTTTCCGCCGTTTGGCGGGTCGTTGTCGGGGTCCTCCTGCGCTCGCCGTTCCTTCTCGATTTCCCTGAGGGTGTGGCAGTCGGCGGTGGTGTGCGTTGCGGGCTTTCCTTCCCTGCTATGGAACGCACATGGTTGGTTAAGGAGGGCCGTGGGGTCGAACCTTGGCTTGTTCTTGTAGTTGTCGCCGTCGCGGCGTTGCCCCCCGTCGCGGCGGAAGCTTTTGGGCTCGCGCTGCGCATGCCCGGCGTTGGCGACGAAGTCGACTCGCCCGTCACTACGGCGTTTGCCAGTGAGGCGAGTGCCGCTGTAGCGTAGGTCGGTTCGGCGTACGCCGTCGTTGCGGCCCGTGCGGCGTTGACCTCCTGACTCGTCGTCAGTTTCCTGGTTTGGATCTTCCTCGGCGTATCGTTTGGCGATCTCGAGGAGGTCGGGGATGTTGTCGAGTGTGCGGGAGTGTCGTTTGAGCTTGGCGACTAGGGGCTCGTAGCGGCACGAGGTCTTGAAGCAATGTATCGCGGTGTCCGGGTGGATGCCGACCGCGTTGTACCAAAGCTCTTGCCACCGTTGGACCCAGTTGCGGGTCGACTCGCGGGGTCCCTGGGCGCACCGTTCCAGGTCCTCAATAGTGGTGGCGCGGGTGTAGGAGCACTCGAAGTGCCTGACGAAGGCGTCGCGCATTTCCTCCTAGGAGTCGATACTGACCTGGGGAAGAGTGTTGATCCACTGCGTGCACGTTCCCTCCATCATCAGGGGGAGGTAACGGGCGGCGAGCAGGTCAGTGTGACCCGCGATCCCCATCGCCATGAGGTATGTGTCGAGCCATACGGCGGGGTCGTACGAGGAGTCGTACTTTTCTATTTCTTTTGGCGCCTTGAAGTTTGGCGGATACTTCTCGCCTCGAATCATTGGTCCGAAGCACTTTGGCCCGAGTCGGATGAGCGACCCCATGGGCTCTCCGTCGCGGCGATTGGTTAGGTTATGTCGCAGGTCGTCGGGCTGGCGTGCGCGCCAGCTTTGGTTGTTGATGATGTGGGTGCGGGCGTCGATGGGTTGCCCGTTGGCGGCGACAAGGTTGGTTGCTGGCCTGGGGTCGTTGGTGGAGAGTGCCGTGTTAGCAGGTCGGTATTGGAGCTGCGGTGGCTCTGGTGGCGGGCAGTTGAGGGTGTTTGCCGCCGCTGGGAGGCCGCTGGAGGCCGCTCTGCTTCCTAAGGAACGCGAGTATACCCGTCCTTGCGAGTCATCGTCCGCTCTCTGCTGCTCGACGGCCTTCGCAAGCAGGGCCTTGACGTATTCGATCTGCAGGGCGTTGTTGCCGGTCGCCGTGATGTTGTCGACTGCTGCTCGGCCTGCCACTAGGTTGTCCATCGGGGTGGAGAACTGTGGAAGGCCGTTTGCGTCTCGCTCTCGTGAGGAGACTACTATCCGCGGCTGGTCCCTGGGAGGGTGCGGTTGGGTGGAGGTGGGGCACCCATTGCCATTGATCCTGGCGGGGGCCGGGCGCTCCCTCCTGGCGGCGCGTTCTCGTAGATCGCGCGCTCGACCACGCGGGCCGGGTCGTTTTCGTCGTCGAAGTTCAGGGCGCGCACCTGAACGGTGGGGTTCAGGCGCGTCCTGATCCGCTGCTGGTGGTAGCGCGATAATTCCTGCGCCGTCACCTGCTCGAGGCGAAATTTTTCGCGCTGAGCTTGCTCCTTGCGTACCGCCTCCGCCAGTTTCAGGCGGAGTTCCTCGACCTCTGTGGCCGTGGCGTTAGGAGTGATCGGGGTGGAGAATGGATCCTCTGGCGGGTCGGTGCCGGTCGCCATGTAGGTCGCAGCGTAGCGACCGGTTTCGTCGCGGAGATCGGCGGAGTTCTCCGACCCGGAGTCGAATTCGAAGATCCCGAGGATGGAGGGGTCCTTGAAATCTCCCGCGTTGGAGACCTGGGCGATGGAGCCCGCGGATGAGGCGTGGTGATGGATCTGGCGAGTGACGCCGGGGTCGCCGAGTCGGCGTCATCGGTGAGGGCCGCATCCTCTGCGACCGCTAAATTCCCGGCCACGTTGCTGTGGGCCGAGTTGTACTCGGAGGCAAGGCGGTGGATCGTGCGGATCTGGCTCTCGGAGATCCGATCGCGTGGCGGCGACTCGCGGATGCGAGCCGAGTCCTCCGAGTCGATGACGTCGGTGAGGCCGACGAAGAGGCTGATCGTGCCGATAGGCAGGATCACGCTGTGCGTGACGGGTCGCGCCGCCGGGACGTAGCTGCTCGGCAAGACCTGGAGCATCTCGCCGATCGCTATCATGCGGCCGGTGGCGACCGTCTCGTTGATGGGCAGATTGGATCTCGCCGCAGAACACCGGCCAGACCGGCCAGGCCCCACGGTGGGCGCCACTGTCGTGGGAATGGTCACGGCAGATGCTGCAATCGGCAGCGAGTAGTAGAACGAGGGGCAAGGGCGGCCATCCATCTGCGGTGCGAGATGAGGGCAAAGACACAGGGTTTTACCCAGGTTCGGCCCCCCGGAGGGTAAAGACCTACTCCTGCTAGATTGTATTATGGAGGTGTTACAATGGGCGAGCTCGGCGGCTAGGCGGCGAGTCGCTTGGGTGTATGAGGGAACGTGTCTCTACTCACCCTATAAGGAGGTTTATATAGGCTCACCTCCCCTAGGGTTTACATATCTCAACCGATTCGGTTAAAGCTTCAATAGCCGTTTAACCTTACCCGACTGGGCCTATCTACTCTCCTGGGCCTTCAGCTTCCAGTCGCTCAGCTCCTGGCTGGGCTTCGATCCACTCGCTGCTCACAGGCCCACTCACGTCTTGGGTCATTGAACGCCCCATTGGGTAGACCCCGGCAGGCATATCCCCATCAGACGCGCTCCAACCTATCAATCCCCTACCACCAACTGTCCATTTGGCTAAGTTATTGCAACCTATATGATCCAGGCAGAGCCATAATGCCAAGTGGCTGCACTTGAAGCTTCTCAACATTTGACATCTCAAATATCTTTGTTCCTGGGTGGCCATCCACAGGTGAGATACACAAGGTAAACCATAGAAATGGGCCCTGTGAACCACTCAACACAAACCATTCCTTCCATTCCACCTAGGTGATTCACTCACTTAGTTGTTTTATTAAACAAAACACAAGTCCTTGACTTTGAAACATTCCATAGTATGAATATGATCCACCCTTGTTTTCTACTAGCTAAGCTAAGCATGATAGTAGTAGGAATCTTAACTTAGGAGAATTCTACTAAGGTTTCATCTACTAGGATTTTCCATGGCATAGTTTATACTTAGCAAAATTCCATGCAAGTCCTACTTAGAAATATCACTAATGCTTAGTGAAAATAATGGGACAAAAGTATGAAGCATCACTTGCCTTTTTGGTAGAGAATATAATTTCACTCCTTGATCTTTACAAGTTCACACACTTCAAATCACTACAATTCAATCAAGCAAGCAATATTTCAATCTAGCATTCAAGCAACATCACATAAAATAATAGGAACAAAACAGTGCATGCAAGAATGCCAAACTTTTTTTATTTACAAAAGTGGTTTATAATAGGTTGTAAACATTCTAAAACACTTATTGGTTATTTTATAAAGTGGCAAACCTATTTGCAAAAGATTCTACCTATAAACCATTTTTAAACCAAAGCATTATTTTATGTGGTGGAAAAATGATTTTAATAAGGCAACAACCTATAGGGTTCACAAAATATGTTTTCAAATCATAAAACCTTGTGTTTAGGGTCAGAGAGTTTAAATCAAAACATTTCCCAAAGGTTTTCTTCAAAAAGCATTTTTAACAAATAAACAATATTTTTATTTGACTAGAAATAGTTTAAATCAAAGATTTATTCTTTTGCTTCACCAAATATATTTTTGAAACCAAAAATTGATTTCTATGGTCAGTAGGTTCAAAACAAGCCATTTTCCAAAGATTTTATCTCAAAAATCATTTTAGAACAAATTTTATATTCTAAATATGCCTACACAAGTTTCTGCAAAAACATTCAATTTAACAGAAACATTTTACTAAACAAAGTGCATGGTAAGAAAGTACTTGTTTTTGTGAATCCATTGATATAAAATTTCCAAAATTTGGACGTGTGGTTTGAAAGTTATGAATTTTTCAAATTGGAACATCAAATAGAACATTTCTGGTTTTATTAGACAGGGCCACGTGGCTGCTTGCTACTGGCTGGTACCGATTCGTTCGGATCAAGCACTGAGGATCGTTGGATCTAATGCGAATCGTGTGGCACAGATCTATCCTAAACCTTTCAGTTAAGTTTCTATCGCAACCCTTTGATCACGATCCTACGACTCCTAATCACTGGTCATACTCTGGCGGCGCTAGTGGTGGTGAACGGCGGCGGCGCGCTCAGATGATGTCGGTGTCGGCGTTACAGGAAGTGAGAGATAGAGGGGATATGCTCACCGAGTTCGTAGAGGCGTGGAGATGCTCGAGGTGGTCCTTGCTGGCGAAGGGGCGCTCGGGGTCGACGGGAATTCTTCGCCGGAGTTCGTGGAACCGTCGGGTGCGGTCAGTCATCAACGAAGGCGACTCTAGGGTGCACGATAGAGCAAGCAAGCGGCATGGTTAGATGTACATATGAGTGGAGAGTATTAGAGTATCAAAGAGAAGAGGATGTTCGGTCAGAGTCTACCTGTAGGGCTCGTCGGAGTAGAGGCAGACGGTGGCGCAGTCAGTCGAGGTGGTTGCCGATGATAGGGGCATGCGCGAGCGAGCTGAGGCCACTGGGAGATGCGTATGGAAGAGGGGAGGAGGCTCGCGTGGTCGAGGAGGCGAGGCACGGCTTGGGTTCGCCGGAATCGGCTGGAAAATCCGTCGGAGACAGAGACGATGTTGCAAGCAATTCAGACAGCCTGGGGGCTCTGGTGGTGTGAGGATTGGGGGGAAATGGAGAGGGGAAACGGGCGCTTAAGTGAGCATGGTCAGGGGGAAGGAATCACGCGGCATTGATGCAAATTTATCACGCGAATCAATCGGCAGAAACGGGAGGAAGAACTGGTCGCGCGGGGAAGACGCTGACGTGGTCGTGGGGTCCGTTTGACAGCGAGTGAGAGAGAGGAGGAGTGGGGCCTGGTCGTTAGCGATGCTACGGGTAATTTCGCGAGTGAAAAATGATTCACTGCGGGAGAGAAGGAGTGGGCTGGACTGGGCTTAGTTGGGCCTGGCTAGGCTGAGTCCTTTTTATATTGTTTTTTTCCTGTTTCTTTTTCTTTTTCTATTTCTTTTATTCTGTTTTGATTTTGATTAATTATTTCAAACATCAATTTGATTTCAAACCTCAACCAAAATTTGTGTAGATTCATATACTGATTAATAACACATTCCAAAGTCAAATTTAGAATAATTTATTTATTCTTTTTAGGGTCTTTTAATTATTTAAAATAGGCTCTAGTATTAACTAAATAAAAATTCTTAATATTTTTCAATCTTCATTTGAATTCAAATCACCACCAAACTTTGGGTGAATTTTTAATTCTGTTTATCAACATATTTCAAAGTTCAATATAAAATAATTCTTTTAGGATCTAGTAATAATTAAATAAAGAGACCATAGTCTTTAATTCAAATAGGTTTTAATTTATTTTAAAACTCTTTTTGTTAAATATAAATAATATCAAAATATTTTTAGTAGGTTTCATTTAAAAACTAAAACACTTGGAATTCTTATTTTGAAAATCTTTAATAAATTTTTAATGTTTATTTGAAAGGAAAAAGCCTTTACTTAAATAAAATTGGATATTAATAAATCCTTATTATTTTATTTAAAAAACCTTTATTCTTTTTAACAAATAGAAATAATTTAATTCATTTGCTTGGCCAAGATTTAATTTGGCTCTTTAAAATAATCCTTATTTATATTTCTACCTATGCTTATCAAAACCATAACTTTTTATTTAAAGATCCAAAAATAGTGTCTCCAACTATTATAACTTTATTTATTATTTGTTTATCTTTTTAAATTCCTTTAGGATTAATTTCTCACCATTTGGTATGGATTTCTTGGTGGTTGCTTTATTAGCTTTGGGAAATCAATTATCTTCTCTTATTAAATTCATAAGATTTTATCTATGGCTCCAAATTAAGTGAATCCAATTCATATAGTTTTATAATATTTCTAATAATCATTCTTGATCAATTTGAAATGATTGTTTGACCAATTTTTATATGGATCAAATCCATAGTCTTAGAGATAACTTGAAAATGATTTTCTTCCATTAGGGTTTTGGGGTTTTGGTTTATTCCTCAAGTGTTTAAATTTCTAGATGCATTTATGAAGAATGCATTCCACTTGATTTGAATTTAGTTGGATTCAAATGTTAACCAAAGTTTGTTCAAGATGAGATTTTAAGTTTCCATTTAGAAACAAAAGTTTCTTTTCACCCTAAATTTCAACAATTAATTATTTTGTTTATTTTTTTTCACATTACAAGATTTGGAAAATCTTGGGATGTGACAGGCTACCACCCATAAAATAAATCTCGTCCCGAGATTTGGGAAGGCTAGGGTTACAAGTTGGCTCAAAGCAACTAGGGTACTACCACCCATAAAATATTTTCCAACTAGATTACTTCTTGGCTTGCTTGGAATCTTGTTGAAACTTCTCTGGGCAAACATCTGCATTGTGTCCTTTGTTTCCACACTTGAAACATGTGACAAGGCTGAGATACTTCATAGGCTTGTTTATCTTGTGCTTCATCTTTTCTGGACAATTTCTTGCAAAATGTCCTAGTTCTTTGCAATTGAAACACATCACTTGGCTGATATCTTTCTTTTCTTTTGGTATCATTGTCTTTTGTTTGTTTCCTTGGTTCTTCTTCTTTTCTAGGAATTCATTGGCATAGTGTCCCATCTCTTTGCAAGTGTAGCATTGCTCTTGGGTAATGTCCTTCTTTCTATGATTGGGGAATTTCTTCTTCTTCTTGTGTCTCTCCAAAGCTAGGAGTTCTTCTAGTTCATGCTCTTTATACTTCACCACATAGGTGGGAATTCTTTCTCTCTTCTTGGGGCATTTACTAGAGATATGACCTTCTTCTTCACAAGAGTAGCAACACTTTGTGGACACTTTGGATTTGGCCTTATGATGTATAGTTTTGACCTTGTCTTCATACTTCTTGGTAGAAGTTGTTCCTTCATGAGGGTTTGCAAACTGTTGATGCACTCCACCTTGTTTCCTGTGTTGAACTATGGAATAGATGGGGCATTGCATAGGGACATGATTATTTTCTTCACATAGGAAACAAGTAGCTTGTGATGTGGGGCATTGATTAGTTGTATGTTTCTCTTCACAATTGGGGCATTGATCCTCATGCTCTTTGTAAGTGTGATCTTTGTCTGCACAAATATTGCAAGCTTCGGTTCCTTCTAGAATATCATCCTTGACATCCTTGTTGTCACAAACTCCTTGGGAAGATTTGTTTCCCATGTTGATCATTTGATCTGTCCCCTTATGCAACAATTGGGTTTGGATTTCCAAAAACCATTGCAAGGCTGGGTCTACCTCACTGGTGTTGGCTAAAAATTGAGCTGTCACTTGGTTCAACTTGGTTTAGGTTACTATGAGTTCTCTCATGTTGATATCTTGGTTGTTGTTGTTGTCACCATCCTTGATGTTGGAGTTTCTTGGAGTAGTCATCTGTTTGGATTGGATTGGAATTAGAATGGGCAAGATATTCCTAAGGGAATAATTCTAATCACTCACATCACAATTCACACAAGCAATGTGCAAGAAAACACAAGCAAACATTCCACTCAAACAACAAGTTCAAGCACATTTTTAGGCAATAAAATATTTTCTACACCACATAAGTTGGTGAATTTGGTTTGATCTAAATATGGTGGTCCAACTATATGGTTCACTTGAAATCATTCCATCCATCTTGGTTGTTTCTTCCTGAACAAGATCTTTGTATCCTTGGAGAATTTCTTGTGTCTTGATCACAAGACTCCAAAGGTGATGATGATTCCTTCTAAATTGTGTTTCCTTAGTATTCAAGTCTGGAGCAATATTTCTTGTCTCACTTGTAGTCCTTAGTGATATCCAAGTTGAAGTCCTTGTTGAGACTAAGGTTGAGATCAGTTGAAGATGTTGAAGTCATTTGATTTGATGAAGTCCTTTGCACAAGGTGAAGTCTTTGGCCATGGGGTAGGCTTTGTCCATCAAGTTTGAAATAGAAGAGATGTAGAATCAAAACCAAAAATGGTTGAGGAAAGAGTTTACAAGATTGTTTGTAGATAATTTTTGGAACAAATACTCCTATTTTTCTAAGGGGTTTTGTCCAATCCTAGGTTTACAATCCAAAGGAAACATAATGCTCTGATACCATCTGTAAGGTTCCCAACCTTTAATAAGGTAAAGATTCCTGTGCTTACAATTCTAGTCCCTGGATCAATAGCTAGCATCCACAGTTAAGATGTAATATCAAGAAACAAAGGTCATAATACAACTCTATAACCAGGAATAAAATAATTTATTACATCTAACATAGATCATTTTGCTATCTCATTACAATGCAGCAGAATATAACAATAGCATGGGGTCCTTCATCTTCAAAGTGCCACAGGCAGACATGTTGGTTGTAGACTTGTAATCCTAATCAATAAACTTCTCTAACATCAAACAAACCTGAAACATAATAAGTTATAGCCACAAGGGTTAATACATTTTAATTGTATTGGCAAGTGATACTATGGTAGTATAGTGGAGTCTATCATCTATATGCATTTGGCTAAGTGGAGATTAGGCTTGCATTGCTCAAAATAGGTTTTGCTTATCAGTTGAAAACACTAAGTTTTTGCTTGACAAAATCACCCAAGGCATATCCCAATAGAAATTGGTGATCCTTCAACCCTTGTTCAACCACAAGTTTTTAACTTAGAAATTTGGATGAGGAGATTCTTGCTAGCTTCCATGTCTTGATGCTCAAATTATCCTTTACCAGGGACATGGCTAAGTACTTAGATTTTACACTCTACAGAGGTGGTGCACTTTCCCCACAAGACTTGGTTTCCCAAGACAAGATCTTTCAGAAGCCTTCCCTTAGACCAGAATGGACGCGCTCCAACCTATCAATCCCCTACCACCAACTGTCCATTTGGCTAAGTTATTGCAACCTATATGATCCAGGCAGAGCCCATAATGCCAAGTGGCTGCACTTGAAGCTTCTCAACATTTGACATCTCAAATCTCTTTGTTCCTGGGTGGCCATCCACATGTGAGATACACAAGGTAAACCATAGAAATGGGCCTTGTGAACCACTCAACACAAACCATTCCTTCCATTCCACCCAGGTGATTCATTCACTTAGTTGTTTTATTAAACAAAACACAAGTCCTTGACTTTGAAACATTCCATAGTATGAATATGATCCACCCTTGTTTTCTACTAGATAAGCTAAGCATGATAGTAGTAGGAATCTTAACTTAGGAGAATTCTACTAAGGTTTCATCTATTAGGATTTCCCATGGCATAGTTTATACTTAGCAAAATTCCATGCAAGTCCTACTTAGAAATATCACTAATGCTTAGTGAAAATAATGGGACAAAAGTATGAAGCATCACTTTCCTTTTTGGTAGAGAATATAAGTTCACTCCTTCATCTTTGCAATGTTCACACACTTCAAATCACTACAATTCAATCAAGCAAGCAATATTTCAATCTACCATTCAAGCAACATCACATAAAATAATAGGAACAAACAATGCATGCAAGCATGCCAAACTTTGTTTTATTTACAAAAGTGGTTTACAATAGGTTGTAAACATTCTAAAACACTTATTGGTTATTTTATAAAGTGGCAAAACTATTTGCAAAAGATTCTACCTATAAACCATTTTTAAACCAAAGCATTATTTTATGTGGTGGAAAAATGATTTTAATAAGGCAACAACCTATAGGGTTCACAAAATATGTTTTCAAATCATAAAACCTTGTGTTTAGGGTCAGAGAGTTTAAATCAAAACATTTCCCAAAGGTTTTCTTCAAAAAGCATTTTTAACAAATAAAAAATATTTTTATTTGACTAGAAACGGTTTAAATCAAAGATTTATTATTTTGCTTCACCAAATATATTTTTGAAACCACAAATTGATTTCTATTGTCAGTAGGTTAAAAAAAACCATTTTCTAAAGATTTTATCTCAAAAATCATTTTAGAACAAATTTTATATTCTAAATATGCCTACACAAGTTTCTGCAAAAACATTCAATTTAACAGAAACATTTTACTAAAAAAAGTGCTGGTTAGAAAGTACTTGTTTTGCTGAATCCATTAATATAAAATTTGCAAAATTTGGACATGTGGTTTGAAAGTTATGAATTTTTCAAATTGGAACATCAAATTGAACATTTCTGGTTTTATTCAAACAGACAGGGCCACGTGGCTGCTTGCTACTGGCTGGTACCGATTTGTTCGGATCAAGCACTGAGGATCGTTGGATCTAATGCGAATCGTGTGGCACAGATCTGTCCTTACCCTTGCAGTTAAGTTTCTATTGCAACCCTTTGATCACGATCCTACAGCTCGTAATCACTGGTCATACTCTGGCGGCGCTAGTGGTGGTGAACGGCGGCGGTGCGCTCAGATGATGTCGGTGTCGTCGTTACAGGAAGTGAGAGATCGAGGGGAGATGCTCACCGAGTTCGTAGCGGCGTGGAGATGCTCGAGGTGGTCCTTGCTGGTGAAGGGGCACTCGGGGTCGACAAGGATTCTTCGCTGGAGTTCGTGGAACCGTCAGGTGCGGTCAGTCATCGACGAAGGCGACTCTAGGGTGCACGATAGAGCAAGAAAGCGGCATGGTTAGATGTAAAGATGAGTGGAGAGTATCGGAGTATCAAAGAGAAGAGGAGGTTCGGTCAGAGTCTACTTGTAGGGCTCGTCGGAGTAGAGGCAGACGGTGGCGCGGTCAGTCGAGGTGGTTGCCGATGATAGGGGGCATGCGCGAGGGAGCTGAGGCCACTGGGAGATGCGTATGTAAGAGGGGAGGAGGCTAGCGTGGTCGAGGAGGCGACGCGCGGCTTGGGTTCGCCGGAATCGGCCGGAAAAGCCGTCGGAGACAGAGACGATGTCGCAAGCAATGCAGACAGCCTGGGGGCTCTGGTGGTGTGAGGATTGGGGGGAAATGGAGATGGGAAATAGGCGCTTAAGTGAGCATGGTCAGGGGGCAGGAATCACGCGGCATTGATGCGAATTTATCACGCGAATCAATCCGCAGAAACGGGAGGAAGAACTGGTCGCGGGAAGCAGGCTCACCGTGCGCCCTCGGTCCCTCTCGACTATAAATAGAGGCCACCCCCGCATGATTTCTTCACACCATCTCACTCCCCTCTCCTCACTGATCGTGCCACACCATTCTTAGAGCAAGGCGAGCACCACCTCGCAAGAATTTCACTGGAGCCTGCCGCTGCCGGAGAAGAAGGGAGCCAGCGATTGGAGCCACCCAGGAACTGCCGCGACCACCCCTGAGTTTGCCGTCGTCGACTTTGTCGTTCGCCCGCCTCGCCGACCCTCGCCAGTACCCCGGTGAGCCCCCAGGCACCCTCACTGGCCGCGCTAGGTTTTGTTCTCGTCAGAGTTGTCTCGCGTCGACGATGACTCCCAGCCGTTAGATTAGAACTAGATCGAACGACCCATGTTGCCCCATACCGCTTCGCCCAGCCCCATGTCACTGACGAGTGGGGACACCCACTTAAGCAGACCGCGGGATCACTGCGCTTAGCAGGCCGGCCCAGTAACTTTTCCTGCGCAACCCAGTTATTCAAATTAAACCTTTTTCTATTTCAATTCAAACAAACTTCTGTACCCAACTTCAAAAATCAACCCAGATCGATTCAGTGCACCAAATTGAATGAAACCAATTTTGTTGGAAAGGTCTGTGAATGCTGAATCCAAGCCTGTTGGATTCAAGTCATTTGGATCTATAGATCACCCATGGTAAAAATAACAAGGAAGAAGCTTTTCTGCATTCAAACATTTTTCAAATTTAAACCATAATAGATTTTGAGTTGATTTAAACTCTCAAAAATCACATTTAACCATACCTTTAAGAATATATAAAAATATATATGTTTACTTGCAGAAATAATGTTCAAGTAATAAAATAATGCTACACAGGCATTTCTATTCACTTTATTTAAATAAAATAAAAGGGTAAAACCTTATTAAATTGTGACACCACTTTAAATCACATTCCCATGGAATACAATATGTGGTGATGACATGTGTCAACATGATCCCATACTTTGTTTGCAGAATATTAAATCTTAAGTAGTTTTTCAATGAGTAGAAATTACTTTTCTAAAAAAATAAAAGGAATTAAATCAAGCCTTAACCTTGTAATGTTAGAGATGATGCTAGATCATCTATAGGACCCTTGTGTGTGATGATTGCAAGTAGTTAAGTATTGTTTGGTGATTGTGTACCTCGTATTTATTCATAGACGCTAGTACCGACCAAGGATACGAGGAGGAAGGAGGATACTAAGAAGAAGACGCCAAGGAGAACTTCAATCACTGCTGTGCTCAAGGCAAGCTATTAACCTTGCAAGCTAACACTTGCAATTTAGCAAGCTTATACTGATATTGATGCAAGCTGATACTATACCTATGCAAGCTAACCCTTGCAAGATACCCTACTGATGCAACAAACCCATACTGGTTCTATGACTACTATATGCCTTAAGCATATGTGATCATACCCACTTGATAAACCAATCCTAGTTTTACTCGCAAGCTTCTTACTTTATTTCTTTATCAAAGCTTACTCAAGTGACTGGTAGATTTGGAAAGATGCTAAAGGTTGCATAAAGAGCATAAAATTTGTCCTAAGTTAGAACCTTGATATCAGCCTGAGACATAAGGTTTTCCTTAGTTGAAACTCCACTAGTTACCACCCCTCATTAGTACTACCCCCACCTGTAGATTCTAGTGCTAAGCATAAAACTTGATCAACTTATAGATGGGAATACTTGGTGGAAAAATGGTTATGAAAACCTTGGAATGGTGGATCATTCTATTGAAATGTTTTGGACATGTGTTTCCAAAAACACCTGATGATTTTGGTGATGAAAATGTTGAGGCATGAGCCTTAGCCCTTTATAAAACTGATGGTTGTCTGGATGCGATACCATTCCAATTTTATCGTACAACCACAATACCCGAATATTGGGTAGGGCTTGACTGGAAACTTATATTCCTTAGTATTAGTTCCCTCACGGCCAAGGTCTGAGCTGAGGCTACCTTGTGAAGATTATCCACCTGTGCAGTACCCAAGATGACAGTTGGTCATGGTTGGGAGGCCAAACTCACAGGAGAGGTGCTTATACTAGGGCGTGTAATCGAAAGGTTAGGATTGATTATCCGCATAATGAGTATGGTGAATTCAGGATTTTTCCTGACTGATGTATCTAATGTTGTGGTGAAAGTGTACAATCTCTGCAGAGTGTGAAACTATTCGAATAGCCGCGTCTGCGTTTATGGACAGTTGGAGTGGCCATACTGTTCCCCCGTCAGACTTTTCAAAATGACTTGTGAAATGAATTGAGACTTTGACTTGACCACAACAGAGTTGTGACATGAGTTACAAGATCCCACTTAAGAGTTATAAAATTGTGACTAGATTTGGAACTTAGTAGAGATAAACCTGGCTTTTCCAAAACAACCTTAGAGCCTAGCGTCCTATTATCCAAAAACCCTTACTGTTAGTACTAGTTTACGAGTACTTAAAGAGTACTCATGGCTTTGTCCTGGCTATTCCATGGCTAGACTATGAAGAGGAGTACCTAGAGGATGGACCCGGAAGGTTACAGAACTAGGATCATCTCCCATCGTCGCATTACTGTGACCCCGAAGATGGAGCTTCGCCTACGCTACCGTTATTATTACGTATTCCGCTGCTTGATGTTGTATTAAGAACTGGATCATGAGATCCCTATTTGTGTCAGAACTTATGTATCGTTTGTAATGGATGATGTACTATGGTATCCAATTCTGTTATGTCTCGCAAAAATGGTAATCCACAGGATTGCGATGTATGGCATAACAGCATCTAGGATTGAAAAATCCGGTGTTGTGATGAGTTAACCATCATATTATCAAGGAGTCTTGTTGCAGCATCCAAGGTGAGTCCTATAAAAGTATCTCCAGCAGCAGAATCCAACAGGTTTCTTGAGGAGAAGTTCAAACCTACATAAAAAGTTTGGATAATCATCCAAGCTGTGAGTCCATGAGTAGGGAAATTTTTAACCAAAGATTTCATTCTTTCCCACGCAGTGAGTCCATGAGTAGAGCAACATGTTCACTATCAAGTTGTTTAAATTTCATAATGTCACTTCTCATATCAATAATCTTAGAAGGAGGATAGTACTTTCCAATAAAAGCATCTTTGCACTTAGTCCAAGAATCAATACTATTTTTAGGAAAAGATAGCAACCATTCTTTGGATTTTCCCCTCAAGGAGAAAGGAAAAAGCCTGAGATTAATAATATCTCCATCTACATCCTTATACTTTTGCATTTCACAAAGTTCAACAAAGCTATTAAGATGGGCAAAGGGATCATTAGAACCAACACCAGAAAATTGCTCTCTCATCACTAGACTAATTTTTTTGGGTTTCTTGAAAAGAGGCAAACAAAACCAAGCAAAAGAAACAAAACAAACTAAAAACAAAGTAAAGAGAAAGGAAGTGAAGAACTCCCCTAGTCAAGACGTCCTTAGCCTCCCGACAGCAGCGCCAGAAATCTTGATGCGTCAACCCCGTGTTGATGTGGGATACTTTGTTGGAACCCTAAGAGCAAGGTGTAATGAGCACAACAGCAAGTTTCCCTTAGTAGAGACCAAGTTTATCGAACCTGAAGGAGGAAGGAAACGTCTCAAAGGTGTTGCTGACAACGTGGAGACCTTCACAACACAAACTCAAGACTTTGCCCCAACGAATCAGTGTGGTTGTCAAGCTCACCGGTTTGCTGTAACAAAGAATTAAACGTATGGTGTGGAAGGTAATGGTTTGCAGCAAGTAAAAAAGTAACAGTGGAGGATATATCAATGGTAAAGATTGGACTGGGGTCCATAGTTCACTAGAGCTACTCTCCTTAGATAAACAACATGGCATGAAGGGTAAACAAATTACAGTGGGGCAAATGACAGGAACTGAGCAAGGCATAACAGTAAAATTACTAGCTAGAAAGATCCTATGAAGTTGATTGGGCAATACAACATTACACATAGACCGTAATCCAACTACATCTATGACTAGAAGTCCACCTTCAGGTTATCATCTGAACCCCCTCCAGTATTAAGTTGCAAGTAATAGACACCTGCTTTAAGCAAAGTATGTAAGGTAAACAGTCCACATGTTCCATGAACAAGAGACCGTTGTTTTCTCCCTTGTAGCAACAACACATCTACAACCGAAGATATTTTTGTCACTTCCCTTGGAAACTAAAGGCATGAACCCACTATCGAGCATAAATACTCCCTCTTGGAGTCACTAGCAACTACTTGGCCAAGATAACCACTAGCAATGGAGAGCATGCAAGATCACAAAACAACACAGACATGATAGAATCATAAATATAGAACCATTAATCAAACCAACATAATAATCTCAATATCCATCGGTCCCCCGCAAACAGAACATGCATGATTACAAATATATTAGATCTTGATCATGAACGGAGCTCACAAGATCTATACATGAAATCACAAAGGAGGAGATACAACCATCTAGCTACTACATGGACCCATAGTCCAAGGTGAAACTACTCACAAATCATACCGGAGAGAAGGCCTCCGGGATGATCTCCCCTCCGGCAGGGTGCCAGGCTCAGCGACCCCCTCGGCTCACTATCGCGGCGGTTGGTGAGGGTGTGCCGCAGGTCGTCAGGATGGCGTGCGTGCCAGCTCTGGTTGTTGATGATGTGGGTGCGGGCGTCGACGGGTTGTCCGTTGGTGGCGACGAAGTTGGTCGCCGGCCTAGGGTCGTTGGTGGAGAGTGCCGCGTTCGCGGGTCGGTATTGGAGCTGTAGAGGTTCGAGTGGCGGGCAGTTGAGAGTGTTCGCCGCCATGGGGCGGCCGCTTGAGGCCGCTCTCCTGCCCAATGAACGCGAGTACACCCGACCCTACGAGTCGACGCCTGCATTTTGTTGCTCGACCGCTTTGGCGAGCAGATCCTTGGCGTATTGGATCTACAGGGCGCCTTCCCCAGTGGCTGCAATGTTGTCGACTGCTCCTCGGCCCGCGACGAGGTTGTCCATTGGTGTGGAGAACAACGGGAAGCCGTTCGTGTCTCGCTCCTGTGAGGATACCACAATCCTTGGCTGGTCCCTGGGGGGTGCGCGGTTGGGTGGTGGCGGGGCGCCATTGGCCGTTGCTCCTGGTGGGGGCTGAGTGCTTCCTCCTGGCAGCGTGTTCTCGCAGATCGTGCGCTCGGACGCGCGGGCCGGGTCATTCTTATTGACAAAATTCAGGGCGCGCCCCTGGACGGTGGGGTTCAAGAGCGACCTGATTTGGAGTTAGTGGTTGCGCGACAGCTCCTGCGCTGTCACCTGCTCGAGGCGAAATTTTTCACGCTCGGCTTGTTCATTGCGGGCTGCCTCTGTCAGCTTCAGGCGGAGTTCCTCGAGCTCCGTCGCCGTCTCGTTTGGAGGGATCGGCATGGAGAATGGGTCTTCCGGTGGGTCGGCGCCAGTTGCCATGTAGGTCGCGGCGTGGCGTCCGGTTCCGTCGCGGAGGTCGGCGGAGTTCTCCGACCCGGAATCGAAGTCGAAGATCCCGAGGATGGAGGGATCCTCGAAGTCTCTGGCGTTGGAGACCTGGGTGATGGATCCCGCCGGTGATGCCGCAACAATGGATCCGGCGAGTGATGCCGGGGTCGCCGAGTCGGCGTCGTCGTTGAGGACCGTGTCGTCCGTGGCTGCGGTGGTTTCGGCCACGTTGTTGTGGGCCGAGTCGACTCAGAGGCGAGGCGGTGGATCGTGCGGACCTGACCCTCAGGGAGCCGGTCGCATGGTGGCGACTCGCGGATGCGAGCCGAGTCCTCCGAGATGATGACGTCGGTGAGGCCGACGAAGAGGCTGATTGTCCCGACCGGCAGTATCATGCTATGTGTGACGAGTCGCGCCGCCGGGACGTAGCTGCTCGGCAAGATCTGGAGCATCTCGCCGATCGCGATCATGCGGCCGGTGGCGACCGACTCGTTGATGGGCATATTGGATCTCGCCGCAGAACACCGGCCTGACCGGCCAGTCCCCACGGTGGGCGCCACTGTTGTGGGAATGACCACGGCAGATGCTGCAATCGGTAGAGAGTAGTAGAACATGGGGCGAGGGCGGCCAACCATCTGCAGTGCGAGATGAGGGCTGAGATACAAGGGTTTACCCAGGTTCGGCCCCCCGGAGGGTAAATACCTACTCCTTCTAGATTGTATTATGGTGAGAGTACAATGGGGCGATCTCGACGACTAGGCAGCGAGTCGCTAGGGTGTATGATAGAATGTATCCTCTAGGGAGGTTTATATAGACTCACCTCCCTAGGGTTTACAGATCTCAACCAAATTAGTTAAGGATTCGGATATTCTATGACCTAGTCCGACTAGGCCTAGCTACGCTTCTGGGCCTTCAGCTTCCAGTCGCCTGAGTCCATGCCAAGTCTTGATCCAGTCGCCGTCCTGCAGGCTTACTGGATGACGGCTTGGGCCAGTAGGAAACGTCCTGCTGGGTATACCCGGGTAGGCATATCCCCATCACGACGGTTTCTACTGGCCAACAACACTAAAGGATGCTCAGGAACTGGTCAATGCGTGCAATGGCTGCCAGCGTTTTGGCAAGCTGAAGCACATGCCGTCTACAGTGCTCAAGACGACACCGATTACCTATCCATTCATAGTCTGGGGGCTGGACATGGCCTGACCATTCATGACAGCTCCATCCGGTATGACGCACTTGCTCGTAGCTGTGGACACATTCACCAAATGGATCGAGGCGAAGCCCATAGAGAAGCTGGATGGGGCAATAGTGATCAAGTTCTTCAGGGACATCATCATCCGGTTTGGTTACCCACACAACATCATCATGGACAACGGCACCAATTTCACCAAGGGGGTTTTCGCTCGCTTCTGCGGAGAAAAGGGCATCCGCCTAGACCTAGCCTTGGTCGCACCCTCGATCGAGCAGGCGGTGTGGCGGCTAATCGCCTAGTTCTAGCCAGAATCAAACCAGGACTGATCGGTCCTCTTACTCCCATACGTGCAACGTTCCGGTTCGCATCCTTAGGTTTCTGTCACTCAGGTAGAACTTCCCCTTCCTCTTACACATACTACAAAACCTATGATGTTTAATCCATGCGTGCACAAATATAATGGACAACAAAGAATTGTACCATATCAACATACATCTCTAATGAACGAAAGACGTTCAACCATTCAATCTAAGAAAAAAGAAACTACACAAACATGACATAGATCATAGGATTATAACTTATAGCATCAAACACCATGTTTACATAGGACGGTACAGAGGTGTGTGGGAGGATGAAGCACTGCATACTAGGAGGATTAGGTGATGGATATGGCGGTGAAGATGGTGAAGAGGGCGGCGGCGGCGCGGGGGACTCCTTCCCCGCCGCCGGTATCGTGGGGGGGAGCACCGCCCCTTAGCCCCTTCCTTCATGGCTTCATGGGAGCCCTCTCCATGGATATGGGATCCATGCGGAGGAAAAAACATGGCTTTGGTGGCTTCAAAGTTGTGGGTGGAGGTATCTCCCACGAATTAGGTTTCCTCCCTTTCCGTCACCCCATCTTGGGCCACAGTAAATCGGGCCTATAGGGCCCGTCCGGACTCGGAATCAGCTAAATTTTATGTCTAGAACGATATTTGCGAAATTTCCTACAACTTTGTAGTTTGAGAATTTTCTGTTTGACGCCGTCTTCGACCGGAAACATGACCATCTTCAAAAAGAGTTCTGAGACAGATTTCTACAAAATCCCAATTTGAATCCAACAAGGGTTCCACTTGTATTCATGATAATTCCTACACATCAAAGTGTAAAACAAGAACATTAAGCACTTTTGCAACTATTAGTAGGTTAGTCCAAATAACTCATAAACTTTATATAAAAAGAAGTGTAAAAAGCATAATCATAGCATAAAACCATAAAAAATTATAGATACGTTATGGACGTATCAACCGCAAGCCGGCTGTCGACCTGGCAAGAGCAAAAGCTCGAAGTACCCTTTACAAGAAATTACCCAAGGAGAAAGCCAGGGCGCCTAGGAGAACCGGCTGCGCCTGCTTGAGCTAGGCCAATAATAATACACGAAGTGTCATGAGGCACGCCAACCTAGCTACCCCTTTGGTTCTGACTGCAGACCACAACCCGGCAAGGTCAAAGCTTGAAAGGCCAATGCTCGCTGAAAAAAGGAACATGTTAACGGCCTAGTTCGAAAGGGGATCATTTTCGTATTCTATCTTAGCTACGAATGAACGCACAAGTAATGAAACTAACTCAAACGACGTTGTGTCTTGTACTTCACGAGCCACAACTTCACAGGAAATAAGGTGGCAAAGAGCTTCGACCCGGCTATCTACCCCAGCCGGCCCAAACCTCGGGGACTACACCTAGTGGGCACACTCCCGCGCACCCATCAGAACAAGTAAGGTGGAAAAGAGCTTCGACCCGGCTGGCTAGCCCGAACCTCGGGGACTACACCCAGTGGACACCCTCCCACACACCCATCAGAACAAGTAAGGTGGCAAAGAGCTTTTACCCGGCTGGCTACCCAGCTGGCTCGAACCTCGGAGACTACACCCAGGGGGCGTGCTCCCGCACACCCATCAGAACAAGTAAGGAGGCAAAGAGCTTCGACCCGGCTGGATACCTCAGCCGGCCCGAACCTTGAGTACTACACCCGTCGATCGCGCGGCCAGGCGCTCGCGCAAAAAAACGCAAGGAAAAAACATCCAAGAAGAAAAGAGACAAATTTAACTTAAGGCAAAAGGGGCATCAAGCCAATAAGCGGAACACTAATGTTCCGCATAGAATTCAAAGTCCTACATCAAGGTTCACCACCATAAGAAAGTTTTCAAGACAAATACTCCTGGCATCCTAGGGATCAAGGCTCAGGAGTTGGACTGGTGGAAGGAGCATCGGCTTCTGGAGTAGGAGTCAGTCTGGCAGAGGGAGCACTGGCGCTGGCCACAGGTACTTGGCTAGAGGAGGCGATGTCAGCGACGCTCGTGGGAGCCGGGATCCAGTGGTATGGCATTAGCTCGGAGGGGTCGCGGAAGTCGTGATCCAGATCTACGTACGTGTCGATCTTCACTCCATAGGACCTAATCGTCGGAATACTCTCGTAGAGGCTCTCGTAGCTGGTCCTGGTTCGGAATCCACGAGTGAGCACACCCAGATCCGCATCCGGATACCAGGACTTCACCAGGGCCAGGGACATCTCCACGCTGCCGCGCGCCACCCACTCCTTGTGGATCTCCAACACGTTGATACCACGGGTCAGGGCGAGCACCAAGCTGGCAATGTCATGCAACTCACCCGTCTCGGCCGGACATCTTTGGAAGAAGTCGTTGGCGACATTGCGAAGATCGTCGCTCTCCTCCGCTAGAACCTTGACCAGCTCCTAGGTGGTTAGATCGCGACCAGCCTCCTGTGCCGACAGCTTTTCGTGAGCCTGCTCGGTCGACTCCGGATAATGAGCTGCAGTCAGTGAAAGGAGTAAGCGACAAGAGACATGTTGATTTACCACAGTATAGAAGAGGCAGGGAAACGCAAACTTAATAAAGACCAGCTCGGCGATTTCGTCAAGCTGCCGGGTCAGCTCCTCCTCTCGGGAACGAAGAGCCTTGACTGTATCCTTCTTGTGGGCGGAGGTCGATTCCAAGGTGTTCAACGCCTCCCTCGCGTGTCAGCCACCTTCTTGCACCTCTCCACAGCAACCTCCAGCTTGTGTTTGGCCGCGGCCAGTTGGTCGAACTACACCTGCCATGCCTTGTTCGAATCCTCCAGCCGGGCAACTTGAGCTTTCACGTGCTCCACCTCCCTCTCCTTATCCAAGATCATGGCTATAGGAGGATACCCTATGGTCAACAAAAAACAGGAAAAAGAGGCCAACCGCCAAGACACATCAAAGGAACCAATCTTATGGCCCAACTCCTGAGTGTTCTTCACAGACTCCGAAAACGCTTTCTGCAAAGAGAAAGGAGTAAGGAAACGAGCTGAAATCCGGCTACAAAATCGGGGTGCAGCAAAAGAGAATGGGGAGAGACACCTACCTCCATTAAAACAGAGAAATTTTTGGCCTCGCCAAACCCTTTTCCATTTCCTCAACCAGGTGGCGAACCTAGCCGAGTGCGACGGGCGCCGCGCCCGAGAGCTTGGTGAGGATGGCACCCGGCGTCAGCACAACCGTAGCTAGCCTCGAGCCGGTCACCACAACCTCGTCTTCATCAGCATCCGTGCTCGAAGGCGCAACCACCACCACCTCCCTCCCCGCCGAGCCGGATCGCCCGGCTGGCCGCCACCTGCTGCAGCCGCTTGCACTGTCGCGGCCTCCTCCGTCACTTCCGTGATAACGTGCCTTGCAGAACTGGCTGGAGCATCGCTCCAGGCCGGGTTCACGCCAGCTCTAGGACGGAGGAGGGTCTTGGGGTCTGGCGGCCGTGAAGAGCTGCCCCATCCATGAAGCTACAGGCGCATGGTGCAGCACTCCAGCGGCCGAGGAAACTGAGGAGACGCCTTGAGCGTGAGTCGGCGGAAGTGCAACCACCTGCGACATCGCGCATCGCTTCTGAAGGGCAAAAGTAAGAAAGGGTCGTGAAATAAAGGAAAAGAGCCAAACAAAGCCAGGAGAATACTCACCCGGCGATGGGCCAACCTGACGGTAGCTTGGCGTGTTCGGCGCGTCCTCTTCTGCTCTGCGGCAGCTAGCGTGACAACGGATGCCGCCCTCTTCCCCTGATCCTTCGCCGCAGACTTCTCCCGGCCGGCCTTGTCCTCGGCGGCATCGACTGCAAAGAAAACAAGTTTCAACAAAAAACCCCATGGGAAGGACAAAGGCAGAAGCCGCACCGGAAATTACCATGAGGATTCGATGGGTAGTCGTCCTCCTCGACGGGAGACCCTTCAGGATCCGTCTGGGGGTATTTCTTCGTCTTCCTGTCTGCGCGATGAGTGGGGGCGTGGTCGCCGATACCGTCCTCAATGTTGCACCGTAAACAACTACTCAAAAGGGAGCATAAGGAACACAAGGAAAACATACTAGGGAGAAAGATGGACACGAAAGGAGAGAAACCAAGGTCAACTCAGCAGGCGGCATGCAGCTTGATGATATCTTGAGCGAGAATGCGTCTAGTTCACCTCAGCGGAACTTGGAGATCATGGAGATCCGATTCCGCGAGTCCTGGTGCGATCGTCCTTCCGTAGCGTCTGCATCGGGTCATCGACGATCGACAGTGCCACATCTTGTGCGACCCCTTCTGTATAGGAAGCACGCGACGTGCCATCCACGATAGCGCGATATCACGGGCGGTGAGCCGCTCCGTAGCCACCATTCATACGGCCAATTTGCATCACCATTCTATATCATAATTTACCTCTATTCATTGATATTTGTCTTATTATAAGGTATTACTTATGGCTTTTCATATGTTTATGCATGTTGGATGATTTTTGGAGGATGGACTACTGTAGTCTGGATTCGATGGAAAAGAAGGCGTTTCGGTGCCATTTCGCAAATATCAGAAAAATACCAGAAAAATATGGAAACATATTATTTTACCAGAAGACGAAGGAAGCCAGAAGGAGGGACAGAGATGGGCCTCAGGGGCCCCACACCCTCCTAGGCACGGGCCCAACTGACCCCGCGCCTAGGGCAGGTGTGGCCCACTGATGCGTGCACCCCCGTGTTGATGTGGGAAACTTCGTTGGAACCCCAACAGCAAGGTGTGATGAGCACAGCAGCAAGTTTCCCTTAGTAGAGACCTGCACAATACAAACTCAAGACTTTGCCTGTCGTGGTGGTGGCACGGCAGATGCCATGGGTAGGCTAAAGTATGGGGCCAATGGATGCTAGAGGGATCTGGGGAGGGAAGATGCAGTTGATTCTACACACAAAAGTCTAAGGCAAAGATCTTTATTTCTCCTTCATTGGGCTACAAGCGCTCCTCGAGCTGTATACAAGGAGAAAGGAAGAACTTTACCAGCCTAACGGTACTAAATGAGCTGATGCCCTCCTCAGGGTCCAAGCCTCCCCTTATAAAGGAGAGCCTTGGGTTCCTTTAGGGCTGACGTGGCAAGCATATTCGAGGAATATGCTTGTCCCAATATAGTAGTTCGGCGGCCTCCTTTCCCTGTCGCCCTTCTAATGACGGCAAGGTTCCAGAGGGCCCCTCCTGCGTGCCTCGGGCTTCAGGACTGTCACCTCCGTGACCTCCTTCTGCTCATCTGTCGCTTTGCACCTTTGTCCCTTGTGCTTGGCTCCGCTTAGATTCTCCCTAGCCTGCGGCTAGAGTTTGACTTTAGGCTTCTCCGTCTCCTGCAAGCTTTGTATCATTATTGCCTGCCTCGGCTTGTCCTTCACCTGAATTAAGATTACTCGGGCTAACCCGGCCGACTTACTCAGTATCTCGGCCGGGTAATGCCTTGCCATTATCATAAGGGTCCTGCTCTTTCCTATCTCGGCCGACCTCTACAGGATTCGACCGACTCAGACTATAACTCGGAAACTAGACGGGGAACACCCTTCTGTCTTTCCCCTTCACCCTATCCGGGGTCACCTCCCCAACATTAGTCCCCGAAGCTGGTATGGCCCCGCCGACAACTTCGGTCGGGCCGTATCAGTTTCACAACTTTCGTTCTGCATTGTTTCCGAGTTATCTTTTTCTCGTTTGAGGTATCATCGTATCTTCTCGTGTACGCCTCGTTCTACGTGTCATACTCATCATTGTTTCTCTAGTTTTTTGTTCCTCTACAGTATTTACTGACAGGCTACAGTTACTACTGCGCCTGTCGCGTCGGCACTGCGACGCCTCGCGTGCCGTTTCCGTTGGGGATCGTGACCTTCTTTTCCACTGTGTGGCCCTTGGTGCGGTGCCGCTTAGCGGTGTGCGGTCATGCGGTGCACACGATCTACACGGTTAACCGCGACACCCATGATCCCACTACCTCGTGGGCGGCTCGGTTATAAAGAGGGGCGCGGGGCTGGGAGAGACACTTTCCCCCTCCGCTCACCTGCGCCCTTCTTCTTCCTCTGGCTTCTGCGCCCCTCTTACAAGTTTCTGCAAAAACATTCAATTTAACAGAAACATTTTACTAAAAAAAGTGCATGGTCAGAAAGTACTTGTTTTGCTGAATCCATTAATATAAAATTTGCAAATTTGGACATGTGGTTTGAAAGTTATGAATTTTTCAAATTGGAACATCAAATTGAACATTTCTGGTTTTATTCAAACAGACAGGGCCACGTGGCTGCTTGCTACTGGCTGGTACCGATTCGTTCGGATCAAGCACTGAGGATCGTTGGATCTAATGCGAATCGTGTGGCATAGACTGTCCTTACCCTTGCAGTTAAGTTTCTATCGCAACCCTTTGATCACGATCCTACGGCTCGTAATCACTGGTCATACTCTGGCGGCGCTAGTGGTGGTGAACGGCGGCGGTGCGCTCAGATGATGTCGGTGTCGTCGTTACAGGAAGTGAGAGATCGAGGGGAGATGCTCACCGAGTTAAATGGCGGCGTGGAGATGCTCGAGGTGGTCCTTGCTGGTGAAGGGCACTTTCGGGGTCGACAAGGATTCTTCGCCGGAGTTAAATGGAACCGTCGGTGCGGTCGATCATCGGCAGGCGACTCTAGGGTGCGATAGAGCAAGCAAGCGGCATGGTTAGATGTAAAGATGAGTGGAAGTATCGGAGTATCAAAGAGAACAGGAGGTTGATCGAGTCTACTTGTAGGGCTCGTCGGAGTAGAAAGCGAGCGGTGGCGCGGTCGAGAGGTGGTTGCCGATGATAGGGGCATCTTGTGGCTGAGAACCACTAGGAGATGCGTATGTAAGAGGAGGAGGCTAAGCGTGGTCGAGGAGGCGGCGGCTTGGGTTCGCCGAATCGGACGGAAAAGCCGTCGGAGGCAGAGGCAGTGTCATAAGCAATCTGAGCAGACACTGGGGCTCTAGTGGTGTGAGGATTGGGGGGAAATGGAGATGGGAAATAGGCGCTTAAGTGAGCATGGTCAGGGGGAAGGAATCACGCGGCATTGATGCGAATTTATCACGCGAATCAATCCGCATAAACGGGAGGAAGAACTGGTCGCGCGGGGAAGACGAGCTCACCGTGCGCCCCTACGGTCCCCTCGCTCGACTATAAATAGAGGCCACCCCCGCACGATTTCTTCACACCATCTCACTCCCCTCTCCTCACTGATCGTGCCACACCATTCTTAGAGCAAGGCGAGCACCACCTCGCAAGAATTTCACTGGAGCCTGCCGCTGTCGGAGAAGAAGGGAGCCAGCGATTGGAGCCACCCAGGAGCTGCCGCGACCACCCCTGAGTTTGCCGTCGTCGACTTCGTCGTTCGCCCGCCTCGCCGACCCTCGCCAGTACCCCGGTTAGCCCCCAGCCACCCTCACTGTCCGCGCTAGGTTTTGTTCTCGTCGGAGTTGTCTCGCGTCGACGATGACTCCCAGCCGTTAGATTAGAACTAGATCGAACGACCCATGTTGCCCCATACCGCCCAGCCCGTGTCAGCGGCAGTGGGGACACCCACTTAAGCAGACAGCGGGATCACTTTGCGCAACAGCCAGCCCAGTAACTTTTCCTGCGCAACCCAGTTATTCAAATTAAACCTTTTTCTATTTCAATTCAAACAAACTTCTGTACCCAACTTCAAAAATCAACCCAGATCGATTAAGTGCACCAAATTGAATGAAACCAATTTTGTTGGAAAGGTCTGTGAATGCTGAATCCAAGCCTGTTGGATTCAAGTCATTTGGATCTATAGATCACCCATGGTAAAAATAACAAGGAAGAAGCTTTTCTGCATTCAAACATTTTTCAAATTTAAACCATAATAGATTTTGAGTTGATTTAAACTCTCAAAAATCACATTTAACCATACCTTTAAGAATATATAAAAATATATATGTTTACCTGCAGAAATAATGTTCAGGTAATAAAAGAATGCTACACAGGCATTTGTATTCACTTTATTTAAATAAAATAAAAGGGTAAAACCTTATTAAATTGTGACACCACTTTAAATCACATTCCCATGGAATACAATATGTGGTGATGACATGTGTCAACATGATCCCATACTTTGTTTGCAGAATATTAAATCTTAAGTAGTTTTTCAATGAGTAGAAATTACTTTTCTAAAAAAATAAAAGGAATTAAATCAAGCCTTAACCTTGTAATGTTAGAGATGATGCTAGATCATCTATAGGACCCTTGTGTGTGATGATTGCAAGTAGTTAAGTCTTGTTTGGTGATTGTGTACCTCGTATTTATTCATAGACGCTAGTACCGACCAAGGATACGAGGAGGAAGGAGGATACTAAGAAGAAGACGCCAAGGAGAACTTCAATCACTGCTGTGCTCAAGGCAAGCTATTAACCTTGCAAGCTAACACTTGCAATTTAGCAAGCTTATACTGATATTGATGCAAGCTGATACTATACCTATGCAAGCTAACCCTTGCAAGATACCCTACTGATGCAACAAACCCATACTGGTTCTATGACTACTATATGCCTTAAGCATATGTGATCATACCCACTTGATAAACCAATCCTAGTTTTACTCGCAAGCTTCTTACTTTATTTCTTTATCAAAGCTTACTCAAGTGACTGGTATATTTGGAAAGATGCTAAAGGTTGCATAAAGAGCATAAAATTTGGCCTAAGTTAGAACCTTGATATCAGCCTGAGACATAAGGTTTTCCTTAGTTGAAACTCCACTAGTTACCACCCCTCATTAGTACTACCCCACTGTAGATTCTAGTGCTAAGCATAAAACTTGATCAACTTATAGATGGGAATACTTGGTGGAAAAATGGTTATGAAAACCTTGCAATGGTGGATCATTCTATTGAAATGTTTTGGACATGTGTTTCCAAAAACACCTGATGATTTTGGTGATGAAAATGTTGAGGCATGAGCCTTAGCCCTTTATAAAACTGATGGTTTTCTAGATGCGATACCATTCCAATTTTATCATACAACCACAATACCCGAATATTGGGTAGGGCTTGACTGGAAACTTATATTCCTTAGTATTAGTTCCCTCACGGCCAAGGTCTGAGCTGAGGCTACCTTGTGAAGATTATCCACCTGTGCAGTACCCAAGATGACAGTTGGTCATGGTTGGGAGGCCAAACTCACAGGAGAGGTGCTTATACTAGGGCGTGTAATCGAAAGGTTAGGATTGATTATCCGCATAATGAGTATGGTGAATTCAGGATTTTTCCTGACTGATGTATCTAATGTTGTGGTGAAAGTGTACAATCTCTGCAGAGTGTGAAACTATTCGAATAGCCGCGTCTGCGTTTATGGACAGTTGGAGTGGCCATACTGTTCCCCCGTCAGACTTTTCAAAATGACTTGTGAAATGAATTGAGACTTTGACTTAACCACAACAGAGTTGTGACATGAGTTACAAGATCCCACTTAAGAGTTATAAAATTGTGACAAGATTTGGAACTTAGTAGAGATAAACCTGGCTTTTCCAAAACAACCTTAGAGCCTAGCGTCCTATTATCCAAAAACCCCTTACCTGTTAGTACTAGTTTCTGAGTACTTAAAGAGTACTCATGGCTTTGTCCCTGGCTATTCCCATGGCTAGACTATGAAGAGGAGTACCTAGAGGATGGACCCCAGGAAGGTTACAGCAACTAGGATCATCTCCCATCGTCAGCATTGCCTGTGACCCCGAAGATGGAGCTTCGCCTACGCTACCGTTATTATTACGTATTCCGCTGCTTGATGTTGTATTAAGAACTGGATCATGAGATCCCTATTTGTGTCAGAACTTATGTATCGTTTGTAATGGATGATGTACTATGGTATCCAATTCTGTTATGTCTACATAAAATGGTAATCACAGGATTGCGATGTATGGCATAACAGGCATCTAGGATTGAAAAATCGGGTGTTGTGATGATTAACCATCATATTATCAAGGAGTCTTGTTGCAGCATCAAGGTGAGTCCTATAAAAGTATCTCCAGCGAGAATCCAACGGGTTTCTTGAGGAGAAGTTCAAACCTACATAAAAAGTTTGGATAATCATCCAAGCTGTGAGTCCATAGTAGGGAAATTTTTAACCAAAGATTTCATTCTTTCCCATGATGAGTCCATGAGTAGAGCAACATGTTCACTATCAAGTTATTTAAATTTCATAATGTCACTTCTCATATCAATAATCTTAGCAGGAGGATAGTACTTTCCAATAAAAGCATCTTTGCACTTAGTCCAAGAATCAATACTATTTTTAGGAAAAGATAGCAACCATTCTTTGGATTTTCCCCTCAAGGAGAAAGGAAAAAGCCTGAGATTAATAATATCTCCATCTACATCCTTATACTTTTGCATTTCACAAAGTTCAACAAAGCTATTAAGATGGGCAGCAGGATCATTAGAACCAACACCAGAAAATTGCTCTCTCATCACTAGACTAATTTTTTTGGGTTTCTTGAAAAGAGCAAACAAAACCAAGCAAAAGAAACAAAACAAACTAAAAACAAAGTAAAGAAAGGAAGTGAAGAACTCCCCTAGTCAAGGCGTCCTTAGCCTCCACAGCAGCGCCGGAAATCTTGATCGTCAACCCCGTGTTGATGTGGGATACTTTGTTGGAACCCTAAGAGCAAGGTGTAATGAGCACAACAGAAAGTTTCCCTTAGTAGAGACCAAGTTTATCGAACCTGAAGGAGGAAGGAAACGTCTCAAAGGTGTTGCTGACAACGTGGAGACCTTCACAACACAAACTCAAGACTTTGCCCCAACGAATCAGTGTGGTTGTCAAGCTCACGGTTTCTTTGTAACAAAGAATTAAGCGTATGGTGTGGAAGGTAATGGTTTGCAGCAAGTAAAAAAGTGATGGAGGATATATCAATGGTAAAGATTGGACTGGGGTCCATAGTTCACTAGAGCTACTCTCCTTAGATAAACAACATGGCATGAAGGGTAAACAAATTACAGTGGGGCAATTGACAGGAACTGAGCAAGGCATAACAGTAAAATTACTAGCTAGAAAGATCCTATGAAGTTGATTGGGCAATACAACATTACACATAGACCGTAATCCAACTACATCTATGACTAGAAGTCCACCTTCAGGTTATCATCTGAACCCCCTCCAGTATTAAGTTGCAAGTAATAGACAACTGATTTAAGCAAAGTATGTAAGGTAAACAGTCCACATGTTCCATGAACAAGAGACCGTTGTTTTCTCCCTTGTAGCAACAACACATCTACAACCGAAGATATTTTTGTCACTTCCCTTGGAAACTAAAGGCATGAACCCACTATCGAGCATAAATACTCCCTCTTGGAGTCACTAGCAACTACTTGGCCAAGATAACCACTAGCAACGGAGAGCATGCAAGATCACAAACAACACAGACATGATAGAATCATAAATATAGAACCATTAATCAAACCAACATAATAATCTCAATATCCATCGGTCCCCCGCAAACAGAACATGCATGATTACAAATATATTAGATCTTGATCATGAGCAGACTCACAAGATCTATACATGAAATCACAAAGGAGGAGATACAACCATCTAGCTACTACATGGACCCATAGTCCAAGGTGAAACTACTCACAAATCATACCGGAGAGAAGGCCTCCGGGATGATCTCCCCTCCGGCAGGGTGCCAGGCTCAGCGACCCCCTCGGCTCACTATCGCGGCGGTGGGTGAGGGTGTCTGCATGGTCGTCGAGCTGGCGTGCGTGCCAGCTCTGGTTATTGATGATGTGGGTGCGGGCGTCGGACGGGTTGTCCGTTAGTGGCGGCGAAGTTGGTCGCCCGGCCTAGGGTCGTTAATTGGAGAGTGCAGCGTTCATGGTCGGTATTGGAGCTGTAGAGGTTCGGGTGGCGGGCAGTTGAGAGTGTTCGCCGCCATGGGGCGGCCGCTTGAGGCCGCTCTCCTGCCCAATGAACGCGAGTACACCCGACCCTACGAGTCGACGCCTGCGTTTTGTTGCTCGACCGCTTTGGCGAGCAGATCCTTGGCGTATTGGATCTACAGGGCGCCTTCCCCAGTGGCTGCAATGTTGTCGACTGCTCCTCGGCCCGCGACGAGGTTGTCCATTGGTGTGGAGAACAACGGGAAGCCGTTCGTGTCTCGCTCCCGTGAGGATACCACAATCCTTGGCTGGTCCCTGGGGGGTGCGCGGTTGGGTGGTGGCGGGGCGCCATTGGCCGTTGCTCCTGGTGGGGGCTGAGTGCTTCCTCCTGGCGGCGTGTTCTCGCAGATCACGCGCTCGGGCCTTGAGCAGGTCTTTCTTATTGACGAAATTCAGGGCGCGCCCCTGGACGGTGGGGTTCAAGAGCGACCTGATTTGGAGTTAGTGGTTGCGCGACAGCTCCTGCGCTGTCACCTGCTCGAGGCGAAATTTTTCACGCTCGGCTTGTTCATTGCGGGCTGCCTCTGTCAGCTTCAGGCGGAGTTCCTCGAGCTCCGTCGCCGTCTCGTTTGGAGGGATCGGCATGGAGAATGGGTCTTCCGGTGGGTCGGCGCCAGTTTCCATGTAGGTCGCGGCGTGGCGTCCGGTTCCGTCGCGGAGGTCGGCGGAGTTCTCCGACCCGGAATCGAAGTCGAAGATCCCGAGCATGGAGGGATCCTCGAAGTCTCTGGCGTTGGAGACCTGGGTGATGGATCCCGCCGGTGACGCCGCAACAATGGATCCGGCGAGTGATGCCGGGGTCGCCGAGTCGGCGTCGTCGTTGAGGACCGTGTCGTCCGTGGCTGCGGTGGTTTCGGCCACGTTGTTGTGGGCCGAGTCGACTCAGAGGCGAGGCGGTGGATCGTGCGGACCTGGCTCTCAGGGAGCCGGTCGCATGGTGGCGACTCGCGGATGCGAGCCGAGTCCTCCGAGATGATGACGTCGGTGAGGCCGACGAAGAGGCTGATTGTCGACCGGCGGTATCATGCTATGTGTGGACGAGTCGGCGCCCGCGTAGCTGCTCGGCAAGATCTGGAGCATCTCGCCGATCGCGATCATGCGGCCGGTGGCGACCGACTCGTTGATGGGCATATTGGATCTCGCCGCAGAACACCGGCCTGACCGGCCAGTCCCCACGGTGGGCGCCACTGTCGTGGGAATGACCATGGCGAATCTTTGCAATCGGTGAAGTAGTAGAACATGGGGCAAGGCGGCCAACCATCTGCGGTCGAGATGAGGGCTGAGATACAAGGTTTACCAGGTTCGGCCCCGAATAAAGACCTACTCCTTCTAGATTGTATTATGGTGAGAGTACAATGGGGCGATCTCGGCGACTAGGTAGCGAGTCGCTAGGGTGTATGATAGAGCGTATCCTCTAGGGAGGTTTATATAGACTCACCTCCCTAGGGTTCTGATCTCAACCAAATTAGTTAAGGATTAGGAGATTCTATGACCTAGTCCGACTAGGCCTAGCTAAACTTCGGGCCTTCAGCTTCTAGTCGCTTTGAGTCCATGCCAAGTCTTGATCCGATCGCCGTCCTGCGAGCTTCTTTGGATGACGGCTTGGGCGATGAAGCGTCTGCTGGGTATACCGGGTAGGCATATCCCCATCACGACGGTTTCTCTTGGCCAACAACACTAAGGGCGCTCGGGAACTGGTCAATGCGTGCAATGGCTGCCAGCGTTTTGGCAAGCTGAAGCACATGCCTTCTCTGATGCTCAAGGCGACACCGATTACCTATCCATTCATAGTCTAGGGGCTGGACATGGCCTGACCATTCAAGACAGCTCCATCCGGTATGGCACTTGCTGCGTAGCTGTGGACACATTCACCAAATGGATCGGCGAAGCCCATAGAGAAGCTGGATGGGAAATAGTGATCAAGTTCTTCACGGACATCATCATCTGGTTTGGTTACCACACAACATCATCATGGACAACGGCACCAATTTCACCAAGGGGTTTTAACAAAGCCTGCGGAGAAAAGGGCATCCGCCTAGACCTAGCCTTGGTCGCACACCCTCGGTCGAGCAGGCGGTGTGGCGGCTAATCGCCTAGTTCTAGCAGAATCAAACTAGGACTGATCGGTCCTCTTACTCCCCATCGTGCAGCGTTCGGTTCGCATCCTTAGGTTTCTGTCACTCGGTAGAACTTCCCCTTCCTCTTACACATACTACAAAACCTATGATGTTTAATCCATGCGTGCACAAATATAATGGACAACAAAGAATTGTACCATATCAACATACATCTCTAATGAACGAAAGACGTTCAACCATTCAATCTAAGAACAAAGAAACTACACAAACATGACATAGATCATAGGATTATAACTTATAGCATCAAACACCATGTTTACATAGGGCCAGTACAGAGGTGTGTGGGAGGATGAAGCACTGCATACTAGGAGGATTAGGTGATGGAGATGGCGGTGAAGATGGTGAAGAGGCGGTGGCCTTGGGGACTCCTTCCCGCGCCCGGTATCGTCAGAGCACCGCCCCTTAGCCCCTTCCTTCATGGCTTCATGGGAGCCCTCTCCATGGATATGGGATCCATGCGGAGGAAAAAACATGGCTTTGGTGGCTTCAAAGTTGTGGGTGGAGGTATCTCCCACGAATTAGGTTTCCTCCCTTTCCGTCACCCCATCTTGGGCCACAGTAAATCGGGCCTAGAGGGCCCGTCCGGACTCGGAATCAGCTAAATTTTATGTCTAGAACGATATTTGCGAAATTTCCTACAACTTTGTAGTTTGAGAATTTTCTGTTTGACGCCGTCTTCGACCGGAAACATGACCATCTTCAAAAAGAGTTCTGAGACAGATTTCTACAAAATCCCAATTTGAATCCAACAAGGGTTCCACTTGTATTCATGATAATTCCTACACATCAAAGTGTAAAACAAGAACATTAAGCACTTTTGCAACTATTAGTAGGTTAGTCCAAATAACTCACAAACTTTATATAAAAAGAAGTGTCAAAAGCATAATCATAGCATAAAACCATAAAAAATTATAGATACGTTATGGACGTATCAACCGCAAGCCGGCTGTCGACCTGGCAAGAGCAAAAGCTCGAAGTACCCTTTACAAGAAATTACCCAAGGAGAAAGCCAGGGCGCCTAGGAGAACCGGCTGCGCCTGCTTGAGCTAGGCCAATAATAATACACGAAGTGTCATGAGGCATGCCAACCTAGCTACCCCTTTGGTTCTGACTGCAGACCACAACCCGGCTAACAGCCGGCAAGGTCAAAGCTTGAAAGGCCAATGCTCGCTGAAAAAAGGAACATGTTAACGGCCTAGTTCGAAAGGGGATCATTTTCGTATTCTATATTAGCTACGAATGAACGCAAAAGTAATGAAACTAACTCAAACGACGTTGTGTCTTGTACTTCACGAGCCACAACTTCACAGGAAATAAGGTGGCAAAGAGCTTCGACCCGGCTGTCTACCCCAGCCGGCCCAAACCTCGGGGACTACACCTAGTGGGCACACTCCCGCGCACCCATCAGAACAAGTAAGGTGGAAAAGAGCTTCGACCCGGCTGGCTAGCCCGAACCTCGGGGACTACACCCAGTGGACACCCTCCCACACACCCATCAGAACAAGTAAGGTGGCAAAGAGCTTTTACCGGTGGCTACCCAGTGGCTCGAACCTCGGAGACTACACCCGAGGCGTGCTCCGCACCCATCAGAACAAGTAAGGAGGCAAGAGCTTGACCGGCTGGATACCTCAAGCCGAACCTTGAGTACTACACCCGTCGATCGCGCGGCCAGGCGCTCGCGCAAAAAAACGCAAGGAAAAAACATCCAAGAAGAAAAGAGACAAATTTAACTTAAGGCAAAAGGGGCATCAAGCCAATAAGCGGAACACTAATGTTCCGCATAGAATTCAAAGTCCTACATCAAGGTTCACCACCATAAGAAAGTTTTCAAGACAAATACTCCACGGCATCCTAGGGATCAAGGCTCGAGTTGGACTGGTGGAAGGAGCATCGCTTACGGGTAGGAGTCGATCTGGCGGAGAGAACCTTGGCGCTGCCACAGTACTTAGCTAGAGGAGGCGATGTCGGACGCTCGTGGGAGCAGGATCGGTGGTATGGCATTAGCTCGGAGGGTCGCGGAAGTCGTGATCCGGATCTACGTGCGTGTCGATCTTCACTCCATAGGACCTAATCGTCGGAATACTCTCATAGAGGCTCTCGTAGCTGGTCCTGGTTGGAATCACGGTGAGCACACGGATCCGCATCCGGATACCAGGACTTCACCAGGGCCAGGGACATCTCCACGCTGCCGCGCGCCACCCACTCCTTGTGGATCTCCAACACGTTGATACCACGGGTCAGGGCGAGCACCAAGCTGGCAATGTCATGCAACTCACCGTCTCGGCCGGACATCTTTGGAAGAAGTCGTTGGCGACATTGCGAAGATCGTCGCTCTCCTCCGCTAGAACCTTGACCAGGTCCTAGGCGGTTAGATCGCGACCAGCCTCCTGTGCTTGACAGCTTTTCGTGAGCCTGCTCGGTCGACTCGGATAATGAGCTGCGATCGTGAAAGGAGTGGCGACAAGAGACATGTTGATTTACCACAGTATAGAAGAGGCAGGGAAACGCAAACTTAATAAAGACCAGCTCGGCGATTTCGTCAAGCTGCCGGGTCAGCTCCTCCTCTCGGGAACGAAGAGCCTTGACTGTATCCTCCTTGTGGGCGGAGGTCGATTCCAAGGTGTTCAACGCCTCCCCCGCGTGTCAGCCACCTTCTTGCACCTCTCCACAGCAACCTCCAGCTTGTGTTTGGCCGCGGCTAGTTGGTCGAACTACACCTGCCATGCCTTGTTCGAATCCTCCAGCCGGGCAACTTGAGCTTTCACGTGCTCCACCTCCCTCTCCTTATCCAAGATCATGGCGATAGGAGGATACCCTATGGTCAACAAAAAACAGGAAAAAGAGGCCAACCGCCAAGACACATCAAAGGAACCAATCTTATGGCCCAACTCCTGAGTGTTCTTCACAGACTCACGCTTTACGCAAGAGAAAGGAGTAAGGAAACGAGCTGAAATCCGGCTACAAAATCGGGGTGCAGCAAAAGAGAATGGGGAGAGACACCTACCTCCATTAAAACAGAGAAATTTTTGGCCTCGCCAAGGCCCTTTTCCATTTCCACAACTAGGTGGCGAACCTAGCCGAGTGCGACGGGCGCCAGAAGCTTAGTGAGGATGGCACCGGCGTCGGCTGGCCGTAGCTAGCCTCGAGCCGGTCACCACAACCTCGTCTTCATCAGCATCCGTGCTCGAAGAAGCAACCACCACCACCTCCCTCCCCGCCGAGCCGGATCGCCCGGCTGGCCGCCACCTGCTGCAGCCGCTTGCACTGTCGCGGCCTCCTCCGTCACTTCCGTGATAACGTGCCTTGCAGAACTGGCTGGAGCGTCGCTCCAGGCCGGGTTCACGCCAGCTCTAGGACGGAGGAGGGGTCTTAGGTCTGGCGGCCGTGAAGAGCTGCCCCATCCATGAAGCTACAGGCGCATGGTGCAGCACTCCAGCCGAGGAAACTGAGGAGGCCTTGCAGCGGAGTCGTGAGGCGGTGCAGCCAGCGCGGGTGCAATTGGAGACCCTGCGACATCGCATCGCTACGAAGGGCAAAAGTAAGAAAGGGTCAGCAGAAAGAAAGGAAAAGAGCCAAACAAAGCCAGGGAGAATACTCACCCGACGATGGACGGCACGGCGGTAGCTTGGCGTGTTCGGCGCGTCCTCTTCTGCTCTGCGGCAGCTAGCGTGACAACGGATGCCGCCCTCTTCCCCTGATCCTTCGCCGCGGACTTCTCCCGACCGGCCTTGTCCTCGGCGGCATCGACTGCAAAAAAAAACAAGTTTCAACAAAAAACCCCATGGGAAGTACAAAGGCAGAAGCCGCACCGGAAATTACCATGAGGATTCGATGGGTAGTCGTCCTCCTCGACTGGAGACCCTTCAGGATCCGTCTGGGGGTATTTCTTCGTCTTCCGGTCTGCCAGTAAGGTGGGGAGCGTGAGGTCGCCGATACCGTCCTCAGCATGTTGCACCGTAAACAACTACTCAAAAAGGGGAGCATAAGGAACACAAGGAAAACATACTAGGGAGAAAGATGGACACGAAAAGGAGAGAAACCAAGGTCAACTCAACCGAGGCGGCAGGCAGCCGCGGTGATATCTTGAGCAGGAATCGTCTAGTTCACCTCAAGCGGAACTTGGAGATCATGGAGATCCGATTCCGCGGTCCTGTCTGATCGTCCTTCCGTGGCGTCTACATCGGGTCATCGACGATCGGCAGTGCCACATCTTGTGCGACCCCTTTACGTATAGGAAGCACGTGGCGTGCCATCCACGATAAGCAGCGATATCACGCAGGCGGTGAGCCGCTCCGTAGCCACCATTCATACTGACCAATTTGCATCACCATTCTATATCATAATTTACCTCTATTCATTGATATTTGTCTTATTATAAGGTATTACTTATGGCTTTTCATATGTTTATGCATGTTGGATGATTTTTGGAGGATGGACTGCCGTAGTCTGGATTCTGATGGAAAAGGAGGCGTTTGGTGCCATTTAAAATATCGAGAAAAATACCAGAAAATATGGAAACATATTATTTTACCGGAAAGGCGAAGGAAGCGAAGGAGGGAGAGAGATGGGCCTCGGGGCCCCACCCTCCTAAACGCAGGCCCAACTGACCCCGCGCCTAGGGCAGGTGTGGCCCACTGATGCGTGCACCCCCGTGTTGATGTGGGAAACTTCGTTGGAACCCCAACAGCAAGGTGTGATGAGCACAGCAGCAAGTTTCCCTTAGTAGAGACCTGCACAATACAAACTCAAGACTTTGCCTGTCGTGGTGGGGGCACGAGATGCCATGGGTAGGCTAAAGTATGGGGCCAATGGATGCTAGAGGGATGCAGGGAGGAAGATGCGATTGATTCTACAAACAAAAGTCTAAGGCAAAGATCTTTATTTCTCCTTCATTGGGCTACAAGCGCTCCTCGAGCTGTATACAAGGAGAAAGGAAGAACTTTACCAGCCTAACGGTACTAAATGAGCTGATGCCCTCCTCAGGGTCCAAGCCTCCCCTTATAAAGGAGAGCCTTGGGTTCCTTTAGGGCTGACGTGGCAAGCATATTCGAGGAATATGCTTGTCCCAATATAATGGTTAACGGCCTCCTTTCCCTGTCGTCCTTCTAATGACGGCAAGGTTCCAGAGGGCCCCTCCTGCGTGCCTCGGGCTTCAGGACTGTCACCTCCGTGACCTCCTTCTGCTCATCTGTCGCTTTGTGCCTTTGTCCCTTGTGCTTGGCTCCGCTTAGATTCTCCCTAGCCTGCGGCTAGAGTTTGACTTTAGGCTTCTCCGTCTCCTGCAAGCTTTGTATCATTCGGCCCTGCCTCGTGTAACTCGGCTTGTCCTTCACCTGAATTAAGATTACTCGGGCTAACCCGGCCGACTTACTCAGTATCTCGGCCGGGTAATGCCTTGCCATTATAATAAGGGTCCTGCTCTTTCCTATCTCGGCCGACCTCTACAGGATTCGGCCGACTCAGACTATAACTCGGAAACTAGATGGGGAACACCCTTCCGTCTTTCCCCTTCACCCTATCCGGGGTCACCTCCCCAACATTACTCCCCGAAGCTGGTATGGCCCCGCCGACAACTTCGGTCGGGCCGTATCAGTTTCACAACTTTAGATTACGCATTGTTTTGAGTTATCTTTTCTCGTTTGAGGTATCATCGTATCTTCTCGTGTACGCCTCGTTCTACGTGTCATACTCATCATTGTTTCTCTAGTTTTTTGTTCCTCTACAGTATTTCTTGACGAGCTCTGATTACTACTGCGCCTGTCGCGTCGGCACTGCGACGCCTCGCGTGTCGTTTCCGTTGGGGATCGTGACCTTCTTTTCCACTGTGTGGCCCTTGGTGCGGTGCCGCTTAGCGGTGTGCGGTCATGCGGTGCACACGATCTACACGGTTAACCGCGACACCCACGATCCCACTACCTCGTGGGCGGCTCGGTTATAAAGAGGGGCGCGGGGCTGGGAGAGTCACTTTCCCCCTCCGCTCACCTGCGCCCTTCTTCTTCCTCTGGCTTCTGCGCCCGTTCGTGACTCCGCCGCCGTGCGTTCCTGTGGATCTCCGACGGCGAGGACCCCGCCTCACTGTTCCGTCTGCCTCGTCCCAGTTCGCTTGCTCCGGCGTCGTCGCCGGTGAGTTCTTCGGTCCCATCGCCTAGGCTCTCCTCTAGACTCCTCAGTTTCCCTTTCGTTTTCGCACGGTAGCTCCTTCGCTGCTCCGCCGCCGTTTCCTCGTAGAATCACGACGGGGCCGTACAGTTCTAAGTTTCCCTCCGGCGCTAGTTCTTCCTCCGTAAATTTCTCCGGCGACCCCATGTCGAGCTCTGTCAGCGGTGCCCTTATCGAGGATGAAGATGCTGCCTCTGGGCCCGAGCGTGGCTCGTGGCAAGGCTCTTTTGTCACCCGTCGAGCGATTGAGTGGCTAATCTGAACTCGTCAGTTCTGCCGGGGTAACAGCTTACCGGCGAATCCTCTCCATTTCTCAGGGAGGGCGAGTATGTAGTCTTCATGTCACATTTTGCTCGCGGGTTTGGTCTCCCCCTTGGTGATTTTGCTAGGGAATTCCTCGATTACATCGGCCTGCAGCCGCATCACCTGCGTGCTAACGCCATTGCCTCCCTTTCTGCCTTCATCTGTGCCTCGGAGGGATACTTCGGCCTATGGCCGTCTGTGCACGTTTGGTCAAAGTTTTTCCAAATTACATCCAACGAGGTCCCAGACAAATCTCTTCATCCCTCCGAGAAGATGCTTACCCAATGTGGTGCCGCGTCAATCACACCTCGGAGGAAATCCGAATTTCCTCGCGTCGCAGGTTTAGAATCATGCAAAAAGTGGCATAAGTCATTCTTTTATGTCAAGAACTCTGGGAATGAGGATAGGATTCGGCTTCCTTCCTTTTCCATCGGCACCCCCTCCAAGCAGAACTGGACCTATAATCCGAAGAAGATTCATGCTCTGGCCGAGGCTTTTGAGATTAATTTGAAGGCTGATCCGCTCCGACTCTGTGGTGAGGATTTGATGACTACCTTCATCAGCGGATTTGCCTTCCGAGCACACACAAGCTCTGCTATATGAGCGGTCCTCTTGATCCCAACCGAGTCTCGACGCTGGAGCTGGACAACTACCTCATCTTCAAACGTATCTGGGCTATCTTTAAGACGGAGATGCCGGAGGACTGGGCCTGGGGGTTGAAGCCGTTCACCCGCGAGCATCCCCCTCCCGAGGTGAGTTTATGTCTTTGTGTTTTTCTTCCTAATCGCATCCGTGACTCTTTTTGCTAATTTTTCTCTTTCTTGTCCTGCAGAGGTTTGAGGAGCAGAAGACTGAGGATCCCGAGGTTTTGACACTCCCGTGGCCTACGGATTGGAATACACCGGACAGCGGGGAGCCGGACTCAGAAGAGTTCATTCCCAAGTCGGATCTCGCTCCGGCTCGCGCTCGCGGCAAGGCCTCGGCCCAGGAGGAGGAAGGTGATTCGGACGAGGTCCAAGTTCTAGAGGTAGTTGCCGCAATGCCAATTTCTTATGCATTTCCGGCTTCTATTTTATCAGCTAATCCGGCCGGTCAGGTTCACAACGTCGAGCCTCTTGCCTCCCGGCCTCCCGTTACCTCGGGGAAACGCAGAGCCCCAGCTGATGCCTCAGAAGCTGCTCCCAGGAAGCAAACAAAGAAGTCAGCCCAGCACCCTCCGAAGCGTAAAACTATGCCCAGGGTTACTGGGTGAGTTACTTTTGTTTGTATTTCTTGTTTCTCTCTTTCTCCCCTCTAACTTGACCTCTTCTGTCTTTGCAGGGCTCCTCTCTCTGTTAAGCCCAGCGGTCCCAGCATGACGAGTCGTACGAATCGGCCACCTTCTCCTCCGCCTCCTGAGGATACCAGAGTTCCGAGTCCTGCTCGCGTTGCTTCTCCTCCTACTCCGAATCAGACGCCACCTCGCCATGATGCGCCTGAGATTTCTCCTGTTGATGCCGATACATCTCGGCCCACAGATATTCCTGCCGAACCTGATGCCTCCTCCGTGAACCCCGATGTTTCTATTGAGATTCCTCCGATCCCCGCGGTCTCTACTATGACACCAACTCCAGCCGAGGATATCGATATCTCGGCGCCCTCTGCAACCGTAATTCCTCCGGCTCCCAAGGATGCTGCTCCAAGTGCCGAGGTATCGGCTCCTACTGTCGCCTCTCCTAAGGCAAGAAAGGTCATTGTTACCAAACCTTTGCCCTCTCAGAAAGGACTTGCTAGCTCATCTCAGCCTACAATTTCTGATGCGCTGCGCAAGGGGGTTTCCTCTGCCAAGAGCACTGTTACCCCGGCCGCTGATAGACAGCTTGCTCTTCACAAGAGTCCGGCGGCGGCGATTGTTACCCAACATGTCCGAGGTAAAGTTCTGACTCGCACGGAGAGTGGGAACAGTCTCGGCTCGTTGGTCGAGTATGCCAACAATTGAACGCTGCCGATCAGTTCGAGGGTAATCCTAGCAGCCAGCCGTTTCAACTCTCCGATATCAGCAGCCGCCTACATCAGGCTGCCAAGATCGTTCTTGAAAGCGACAAGATGAATGAGGTAATTGTCTTTATGGAGTTTTGATTAGTTCTCCGGATGCTATTATATATACTCTAGTCCCCGAAGCTTGCAACCGAATAACTTGTTATTCGTTTGGAAGTTTTATGATGCTTTACTTAGTTCAGTTTTATCTTAGAGTTCGAACCTCCATCCAACTAGATCTGCATTAAATTCTTCTTGATTTGGGTCTACCTGAACCTTGAATATCCAGCCACCTAGGTCCGAGTTAAGTCTTGCTTGACTCAGATCGGTTTAACCCGAATATCCAGCCACCTAGATTCGGGTTAAGTTTTGCTTGACTCGGATCTGCCTTAGCTTTGAATATCCAGCCACCTAGATCCGGGTTAAGTTTTTCTTGACTCGGATCTATCTTAGCTTCGAATGTCCAGCCACCTAGATCCGAGTTAAGGATTGCTTCACTCGGATCTGTCGTAACTTCGAATATCCAGCCACCTAGATCTGGGTTAAGTTTTGCTTGACTCGGATCTATCTTAGCTTTGAATATCCAGCCACCTAGATTCGAGTTAAGGCTTGCTTCACTCGGATCTGTCGTAACTTCCAATATCTATTTATTATTTGCTCTATTGCTTAGGTTGCGCATGACCGGCGGACCGCCGAATTCCAAAGGCTGCTTTTTGCACATAGAAAATTGCAAGAAAAGTACGAGAAGGTTCTTCCTGTGGTGAAGAAAGCTGGTAAGTCGACAAACTCTTGCGTCATCTCCGAAACTCTTATTGTTTTGTACATGATATGTTGGCTCACTTTGTTGGTAAACAGGGAACATCAATAATCTTAACATCCGTCTTGAGAAGAAAGTCAAGGCCCTGGAAGGTTAGTTACTCTTTTACTTTATATACTCCCCTTTGAAATGTGTACTAAGTTTCTTTTAACACTTTTGGCTTTGGTAAAGCCGAGTTACAAACTTTTGCAGCATCTCACCAAGATTGCACGCCCATGCCTGATGTGATGCTGCATTTTTTAGAACAAAGCGCTACTCACTCGGCGCAGCTGAAGGATAAAGATGACGAGATAGCTCGCTTGCGTGCTGAGGTGGAGTCCCTTAAGCTCTCTCATAAGTCTAAACTATAAAAAATCGATCAGGAGTTCTCCGAGGAGAATAATCGGCTAGCTCTGCAATTGCAAAAAAATAAAGAGCTCCTCGAGGCTGCCGAACTAAAGTCCCGAGGGATGAGCGAGGAGATCACTCGCTTTGAGAAGAGCAAGAGTGACTGGGCTAAAGATCTTCAGATAATGCTACGCTATATTCATCGTAAGCTTCTAACCTAGGTCGAGTTATCTTTTCCCTTGCTTACTGCTTGACCGATGCACTTCTGTTTTGCGCAGACCATTTTCCAGAAGCTGAGCCCGTGAGCTCTAAAGCGGTGTATGCTCGTGTGCGCCGAGGTGTTCCTACTGATGCGGACTCAGAGTACTTGATGGAAGATTTCTTGGTTGCTGTTGGTGTTGTAGTTGGTCCGATGAAGATCATGGGTAGGGATTTGGTGCAGGCGGCTATCCGAGCCTACCATGTTCTCTGGCCGAATACTTCTGGGACTCCTAATATTGATGAGGTCAAATTATTGGTGGAAAGATTAATGGCATCGAGAGGGCTAAGTCTTTGGAGGAATCGGCGGACGACGGTCTTGATATGGTATCCATCATCATGTCATGGTATGAAGATATTTCTCTTGATATTTTGAGAAATTTGTGCACTGGTTCCCGTTGGGTTGAGGACCCAGACATTGTCACTCTCCAGCAAGCTCGTGCCTTCCAGCTTGTTGATCATGCCGACGTGCATAACTGGAATGAAGGTCCAAGTTCCTTCCTATCCCGGAGGACGAGGTCGAAGTTGAGGATGCCTCGGACAACAACTCAGCTGAACAGGGAGAAGATGAGGGTGAGTCGACTACTTCTGGTGACTCCAGTTCGAGCTCGGATGGTAACGGCGACGCGCGATCCTCCTCCAAAGGTACTGGGCATTCCACTGTGTAAGCTGATGCTCCTCAGCAGCCTCGGGCTTCGTCCGAAGTCGCTCCTGGGTCTGTGGAGGGCGAGGCAACCTCGGCTGAAGTTCCACCTACCTCGGAGTGCCTAGCCCCTGACCAAGTCACTGCCTCTCCAGCTAAAAACCTCTAAGTCATTTCTTACCCCTGGTATGCCGGGCGTATGATGTACGTGAAACATTTGTCCGTCTTTGTGCGGTATGAATTTCTTTTGCCGTGTGCCGCTGAGACATATGCGGTTGTAATCATTAATAATTTTTTTAACTAGTCTTGTTTGTCTGAATCCTTGCCTTGGCGGCCTTCAATTTCTTGAGTTTGGAGTATATATTTGCCTTTGTGCTCCCGTAGTTCGGCGTCCGATATTGCCTGACTTTGATAAATTTTGCCACTTGATCACTGTGGTTCGGACTGTAAATCTGGGCGTAAACCTTGAAGACCGTATTCGGGGGAGAGAAATAATATCACTCTGGGAGCCGAAGTTTAATTCCCACTTTGCGACAAATGATAACCCATACTTAAAAATAACGTAGGGTAGTCCCTGAGCCACTTCTCAAGGCAACGAGGTTTAATATATAAACCAAACTTAGAAACAATATAGGACAGTCCCCGAGTCACTGATTTGACGCCGAGGTCCAATACCTGAATCAAACTTAGAAAATATATGGGGTAGTCCCCGAGTCACTGCTCAAGGTGCCGAGGTTTGATACATAATATGAAATTAAAAACAACATGCAGCAGTCCCCGAGTCACTGCTCTGGACGCCGAGGTTTAATACATAAACCATACTTAAAAATAATATAGTGCAATCCCCAAGCCACTGCTCAAGGTGCCGAGGTTTTATACATAATATGAAATTAAAAAACAACATATGGCAGACCCCGATTCACTGCTCTGGATGCCGAGGTTCAATACATAGTTGGTGCTCCAACCTGAAGCGTCATTTTACAATATGTCATGGATGACTCCTCTGAGTAAAAGCGGCGAGTAAGGCTACGTTCCATGGTATTTTTGATTCTTCGCCGGCTTTGTCTGCCCTGTTCTTTCCTGGTGATTGAGCATCAATTAGGTAATACGCATCATTGTGCAATGCTTTGCTCACAATGAATGGTCCTTTCCATGGAGGTGACAATTTGTGCATGCCGGCCGTGCGTTGCACCAGCCGGAGAACTAAATCTCCTTCTTTGAACACTCTTGGATTCACCATCTTCTTTGTGATATAAATGTGAAGTCCTCTTTGGTAGATAGCTGATCTTGATAACGCCAGCTCTCTGGCTTCCTCTAGCAGATCGACATCATCCTGCCGAGCTACCTCATTTACTTCAGCGGTTGTATATTGGTTAACCCTTGGCAAGTCATGTATTATGTCGGCTGGAAGCACAGCTTCTGCCCCATACACTAGAAAGAATGGTGTATAACCTGTGATCTGTTTGGGGTGGTCCTGAGGCTCCATAGTACTGCTGGTAGTTCCTCAATCCAACATCCTGCCGACCTTTGCAGTGGTTCGACGAGTCGTGGTTTTATTCCGGACAGTACTAGTCCATTAGATCTTTCTACTTGCCCATTGGACGTTGGGTGGGCCACAGAGGCGACATCTAGTCTTATGTGCTTTTCTTGAAAGAATCTAGCGAAGGATCCTTCTGCAAAGTTTGTACCATTGTTTGTAATAACACTGTGTGGGTACCCATATCTTAAGATAATAGCTTTGAGGAATTTCACTGTTGTGGGCCCATCACATTTATTTATTGGTTCCACTTCAATCCATTTTGTGAACTTGTCCACCATGACTAATATGTGGGTCATCCTGCCTCGGGCCGGCTTAAATGGTCCCACCATACAGAAAATGGTCAAGTAATTGGTATTGTCTTTAACTCGGACGAAGGCATATGTATTTTGCTGTCATATCTTTGGCAACCGTTACATTTTTCGACCAATTCTTTGGCCTCTTTCAACGCTGTTGGCCAATAAAACCCATGCCTGAATGCTTTGGCTACTAAAGCTCGGGATGAGGCGTGATGTCCGCATTCTCCTTGATGTATATCTAGGAGGATCTTCTGGCCTTCCGCCGAGCTCACACATCTTTGCAACACACTTGTGACACTCCTTTTATACAGCTCACTGTTTATGATTGTATAGGCTGTAGCTCTTCTCACTGTTTGTCTTGCCAATATCTCATTACTCGGCAAAATCGCATCTCTAAGTAGAGAGAATATGGGCTGTGCCCATGCAGGTGTGATTTTTTCTGGTGTAGTCTCACTATCTATTTCCATATTTTCTGCCGACATAACTACCTCAGATGTCTCCATACTCATCCTTGCATCGGCTGGCTTAATCTTTGGAAATTTCGGGTTACATTGCATGTCAATTCCATCGGCACATTATCCTCTCTTGATTTTGCCGGAATAAAAATGGATTCGGACTCTGGAGACGGTGTTATTGATGGCTTCCTCAGGTGCTCTAGGGCGATACCTGGGGGCATTGACTGTCTGGTTGATCCGAGTTTTGACAATGTGTCCGCAGCGTCGTTTTCTGCCCGAGGTATATGATGAAATTCACATCCATCGAAGTATCCACTAAGTTTTTGCACATGAAACCTATACAAGGCCATATTATCATCCAACGCATCCCAATTTCCTAAGACTTGATGTACTACTAGATCTGAATCTCCATAGCACAAGATTCGGCGTATGCCAATCTCTTTCGCCACCTTCAATCCATGGACTAGTGCTTCATATTCGGCCACATTGTTTGACGCGGAGAAATGTATTTGCAGCACATATTTCAGCTGGTATCTTTTTGGCGAGGTTAACACTATTCCTGCCCCCAAACCGTTTCTTAGTTTGGAACCGTCAAAGTGCATCGTCCAATAATTCGGATCTGGTAATGGTGGCTCTTATTGTACCTCGGCCCAATCTACGAAAAATTCGGCCACAGCCTGAGATTATATTGCATCTCCCCTATCGAATTGCGGAGCATAAGGTGACAATTCAATTGCCCATTTTGCTACTCGGCCACTTGCATCTTTGTTGCTCAATATGTCGGCTATGGGTGCTTCACAAATCACCTTGATGGGGTGCTCTTCGAAGTAATGTTTAAGTTTCTCTGCTGACATGTACACCCCATATGCCATCTTCTGATAATGTGGGTAATTTTGTTTTGAGGCTGATAGTACCTCGCTTAGGTAATACACTGGCCTTTGTACTGATTTATCGTCTTCAATTCGTTCCACCACGATCACAACGCTCACTATTCTGTTGGTGGCTGCTATGTAGAGCAACATAGGCTCTTTCGATAATGGAGAAGCTAAGACCGACGCTATGACCAACATCTTTTTTAATTCATGAAATGCATTGTCTGCTTGTGGTGTCCAAATGAACTTATCAGATTTTTTCATTAACTGATAAAGTGGTAGTGCTTTCTCGCCCAGCCGACATACGAATCGGCTAAGCGAGGCTAAACAACTTGTGAACTTTTGTACGTCATTTAGACATCTCGGCAATTCCATCCTTTCCACTTCTTTTATGTTTGTTGTGTTGGCCTCTATACCTCGGCTAGAGACGAGAAAACCGAGAAGTTTTCCCGCAGGCCCACCGAATGTGCATTTTTCCGGATTAAGCTTCATTCGGAACCTTCTCAAGTTCATTGAAAGTCTGCCGGATATCATCCGAGGGTTTTGCTTTCTTTGGTTTGATAACCACATCATCTACATACACTTGAACATTTTTCCCTATCGATCATGTAGACATTTTTGCATACATCTACGATATGTTGCTCTGTGTTCATGAGGCGAATGGCATGGTGAGATAGCAATAAGCCCCGTACGGGGTAATAAACGCAGTCTTTATTTGATCGGCCGGATTTAACGGTATCTGGTGAAAACCATAATATGCGTCTACAAACGATAATAGTTCACAACCAGCGGTCGAATCAATGACTTGGTCTATTCTAGGTAAAGGAAAAGGATCTTTTGGACACGCCTTGTTCAGTTTCATATAATCGATACACATTCGCAATACAATGGCTACGTTTGGATCATCCTTCTTCTTTTCCACTAGCACCGGGTTTGATAGCCAATCCGGATACAGTACCTCCATGATGAACCCGGCCGCAAGGAGACGAGCTATTTCATCCCCTATTATTTTTCTCCTGTCCTCGGCGAAGCGGCGGAGAGGTTGCTTCACCGGCCTTGCTCCTAGCCTCACATTCAGAGAGTGCTCAGCCAACTCCCTCGGCACACCTTGCAGATCCTGAGTTGACCATGCAAAGATATCCCGATTCTCACGGAGGAAGTTGGTCAGCTCTCTTTCCTATTTAGCATCTAGGCCAGCACCAATAGTGACGGAGCGCTATGGGAATTGCTCATCTATCTGAAACTTTTTTGTTTCTTTTGTCGGCTAAAAGGAGACACTTCCATGTGGGTTGGCTAATGCCGGCATATTCAGCTGTGACGACTGAGCGAGGGCTGCTACCTCCTGAATCCTTCTTTTTATTCGGCCAAATTTGACCCGGCTGAAGCACATTCCATTGACTTCCTGTAATCTCCCGCTACTGTTAACACCCCTTGTGGTCCGGGTAACTTCATTTTTAGGTAAGTTATGTGGCAGCTGCCCATGAATTTGGCTAATCTTTGGCTGTCCAGTAGAGCATAATAGCAACTCTCTAGATCCACCACTTCAAACTCCAAATTTTCTTCTCTACAGTTATCTCTTGTGCCGAATAACACATCCACTCGAACATTTCCAATGGGTTCGCATGAAAGCCCTGGAACTATCCCATGGAATGTGGTCCTTGTGGTCTGCAGCATGTTCTGCGATATTCCGAGTTTATGCATTGTATCTTTGTACATGATATTGATACTGCTCCCATTGTCAATAAGTACCTTTGAAAATTTCACATTAATGCTTGGTATGACAAATGTTGGATCTAACACGAGTGCATACGACCCCGGACTCGGCATTATCTTGGGGTGATCCTTTATGCTCCAAGTTACTTCTTGATCTGACCAAGGCACATATCTTGGTACTTGGAATAAGCGCATTTACTTCCATATGCCGGCGCTGTACACTCATCTTGGCTTGCTGCTCTGTTGTGAACATGCAATACGACTGATGATGTTCTCTGTAATCATTGCGTCCATTATTTCCTAGATTTGTCCTTCCATACGGACCTTGGTTTATCACATGATGCACCGCATCTCTCCGATCCGAGTTTTCATACCTCGGGGGAGGAGGTGGTAACTTCAGTTGCTGTGCATTTGCTCCATTCAACTGTGGCTGATGCTGCTGATGTGCCTAGAGGCGCCTATAAACTGTGAGGTTACCCATTGCATTTTTCATCCATGCACATTGGCGGGTTGTATGGTTGGCGGCACGCGGGTTTGGCGTGTGAAATTTACGGCTGATCTGATCTAACATAGATTCAAGCGTGTACTTGACCTCTCCACCTTGCCTCTTTTGCTCTGGTGTCCACTGTTTTTTCCCTTCATTCCTTTGCATCCATTGCCGAGGACCATTCTTTTGCCGCTGACTATTTCTGTGACTCGGCTGATCTTGCACTATTGCCGCCACCTGAGTCGAACCATATCTATAATCTGTTCTTTCTTTGCTTCTTCTTCCTCTGAATTCATTGCTCCTGGATGACCCAGCCACATCTCTTGCATATTGATCTTGATGCTCCCGATGATCCGCCGACATTAATTCTGGTTGCGTCGGATCTCCCAATGCACAGGAATCCGCTATTCTGATGGTTTCTGCCAATGTGGTTGGCATATCTCTTTGCAGTCCCTGCCATAACACACTGGCATAGCGGTATCCTTGAGCGAACCAAGCTATTGCTTGTGATTCTATAACTCCTTCACACGAATTTCTCAGGTTACACCACCGAGTTAAAAATTCTCTGTTCGTCTCATTCGGCCTTTGCTTGCACATGGCTAGCTGATGCGGCCTGTTTGCTGACGAACATTTATTCAAAATCCAACCAATAGTTGATGCTGCCTGCTGGCAGGTTATTCAGCCATACTCTAGCTGGTCCTTCCAACATTTGCGGGACATACCGCACTACCCATTGTAAGTTTCCACCTGCTATTTTTACAGCAGTGGCATAATCGATCAACCAATCCTGCGGTTTGGTGCTCCCATTATAGATTTTTGTGCCTCTTGCCAGCTGAAAGTTTGGCACAGGCGGTTCGCCCATGATCCGTGGTCCGAAGCATGTCGGACATGGTGGACCCTGTTCTTCCAGCAACTCGGATCGGTATAGCCGGTCTAGCTTTACTCTGTCATCATTTGACGGCAAATCTCTGTACAGAACTCTCTCCTGCATTCCATAGTGGTTATTTCCACCATGGATCGCATATTCCATCTCGGAATAACCATCATTGTACCTTTCATTCACCTGATTGTAGCGAGCTGGTGTAAGCTTACATTTACGGCGAGGTTCATGCCTCGGCTATGGGTTGAGCGGCGGTTCTCTCCTTCCTTCAACCGGGATATTGTTCTCGTGATTTCCTCTTCCGAGTTCTCCTCTGCCGAGATCTCCATTGCCTCGGCTTCCGCCGCCTTTCTCAGCACGGCCGGGATTTCTGTCGCCACTGTTACCTCGGCTTCCATTGCCTCTGTTCTTGTTTGCTTTTCCGGCTATCGCCGGATCATATGGAACAATTTGCTTGTTTCTCTTTCCCGATGTTACCGCTCTGTCTTTTCGTGCATTGTTTCCGGGTGAAGATGCTGCTGCCATAGATAAGGCAGGTGCTGCTCCAGCCGAGTGAACCATTCGTGAGGCCCCTGGCCTCGCCGGTTCCGCTCTGAGCATTTCTTCATTCTGCTGGTTCGCAATGCGCACCAGCTCATTCACTCTTTCTTGCTGTTTATGCCGGGCTTTACCGGTCAACCCTTCTAACTCTAATGTTGCGGCGTTTGCCGCTCTCAGGTTCTTTGCCGGGGTACTGTACCTTGGCAAGCCTAAATCAACCTTATGAGCATCATGCTCCTTGTTGATATCATCTATGAGGTTCTTTCCTCTCAATCTCAACTCATCAACCCGCTCGGGGGCGACGTCAAGCTTGTTTGCTTTGGCATACTCTCGCGGGGCCGACACCTTCTTTTCCTCTACCTGCACCTTTTGCCTGGTTTCTTCCAACTCTGCCTGAGCATTTGCCGGATCAAGTATCGGCGCTACAGGTGTAGTCAGATTATCTATGGTTGCCTGAAGAATGTTTTCTGGTCTTTACAGAGGTGCCCCTCTTACCATTGGTGCCTTTGGGGTTGTCTCCTGCACCTCGGCCTGGTTGGCTACTGAAGGGATTACCTCGGTGGGTTGTGGAGCTATCTGCTTGGGCGCGTCCTGCACGCCCGCCGCCGGGTCTCTGCTTTATCCTGTGTCTGCTACTCCCGCCTGCACCCCGGCTGCGACCATCACCTCGACGCTGCTAACAGGGCGGGCTCCGCGCGGACTACTCGCGGCGCTAAGGGGAGGTTCTCCTACAACAACAACCTGGTGAGGATAAACGCCGGAGATGTCGACGCCGACGTAGATCTGGTGCATGCCCAAGTTGATGAAGACGTCGTTGCGTGGAGGAGTTTTTCCCTTGAAGCTGCCTGCGTTGTCGCTGACGTAGTCACAGAGATCAAGTCTCCGGACCAAGCCAGAGACAATGCGCTCGCCAGTGTTGATGAAGTTTCCCGTCCGGATCATGACTCCAGCTAGCACCGCTGCTGGCCCCACGGTGGGCGCCAACTGCCGTGGTGGTGGCACGGAAGTTGCCATGGGTAGGCTAAAGTATGGGGCCAATGGATGCTAGAGGGATCTGGGGAGGGGATGCAGTTGATTCTACACACAAAAGACTAAGGCAAAGATCTTTATTTCTCCTTCCTTGGGCTACAAGCGCTCCTCGAGCTGTATACAAGGAGAAAGGAAGAACTTTACCAGCCTAACGGTACTAAATGAGCCGATGCCCTCCTCAGGGTCCAAGCCTCCCCTTATAAAGTAGAGCCTTGGGTTCCTTTAGGGCTGACGTGGCAAGCATATTCGAGGAATATGCTTGTCCCAATATAGTAGTTCGGCGGCCTCCTTTCCCTGTCGCCCTTCTAATGACGGCAAGGTTCGGAGGGCCCCTCCTGCGTGCCTCGGACTTGGGCTTGTCACCTCCGTGATCTCCTTCTGCTCGTGCGCTCTGCGCCTTTGTCCCTTGTGCTTGGCTCGCTTAGATTCTCCCTAGCCTCTGGCTAAAGTTTGACTTTAGGCTTCTCCTTCTCCTGCAAGCTTATCATTTGCCCTCGTAACTCGGCTTGTCCTTCACCTACATTAAGATTACTCGGGCTAACCCGGCCGACTTACTCTGTATCTCGGCCGGGTAATGCCTTACCATTATCATAAGGGTCATGCCATTTCCTAACTCGGCCGACCTCTACAGGATTCGGCCGACTCAGACTATAAATCGGAAACTAGACGGGGAACACCCTTCCGTCTTTCCCCGTCTTTACCCTATCCGGGGTCACCTCCCCAACATTGCCCCAACGAATCAGTGAGGTTGTCAAGCTCATTGTTTTGCTGTAACAAAGGATTAAACGTATGGTGTGGAAGGTAATGGTCTGCAGCAAGTAAACAAGTAACAGTGGAGGATGTATCAATGGTAAAGATGGGACCGGGGTCCATAGTTCACTAGAGGTTGTCTCCTTAGATAAACAACATGGCATGAAGGGTAAACAAATTACAGCGGGGCAATTGACAGGAACTGAGCAAGGCATAACAATGCAATTACTAGCTAGAAAGATCATATGAAGTTGATTGGGCAATACAACATTATACATAGACCATAATCCACCTGCATCTATGACTAGAAGTCCAACTTCAGGTTATCATCCGAACCCCGTCCAGTATTAAGTTGCAAGCAACAGACAACTGCTTTAAGCAAAGTGTGTAAGGTAACCAGTCCACATGTTACATGAACAATAGACCGTTGTTTTCTCCCTAGTAGCAACAACACATCTACAACCGAAGAGATTTCTTATAGACGAAGGGGTGAGTCCAGGAGGCGACTAGGGTCGCCAAACCCTACCAGTAGCGGATCCACGACCTCGCTGGGATGGGTCTCCCCAGCCAGCCCCTACGGCTCTCCTCTGGACTTCTTGTTCCCCACGGAAAGTTATTGACTTTGGCGTTTGTCCCGTCCAATTCCGAGAATATTTCTTTACTAACTTTTCTGAAACCAAAAACAACAGAAAACAGGCATCTCGCACTGTTGCAACTTGTTAATAGGTTAGTACCAGAAAACACGTAAAAAGTACCTCAAAGTGTAGACAAGTAAAGCAAAGTAGATACTAAACAAGCATGGAGCATAAAAAATTATAGATACGTTTCCAACGTATCAGCATCCCCAAGCTTAACTCATGCTCGTCCTTGAGTAGGTAAGTGATAAAAGAATAATTTTTTAGGTGACATGCACCCTCACAATAAAGATCCAACCATTTGCAAACACTGAAAGCTGGGATCAAAGAACTCTAAACATGTGCATGAAATATGGAGTTCTAACAATAGGACATAGTAATTATGCATGCACATTGGCAAGCTACTAACAAAGATCATGAATAATATGCATTGAAAAACGTTTGTTTGTTTCACATGCAGAAAACATAGCATAGTGGCAATCAGCTTGTCCCTCATAGACTAGCAATATAATGCATAGGACACCTGCAAAGTTCACAAGGGTGACTAGAAACAAATAGCACATGAACAAGTAATAACACAATATGCATCAATTAATAAGCTTTGGAACAGTGCACACAGAATGACAACTATGCTCTCTTAATGGTGCCTAAAGGTAGAAGGTGGACACTCAAATAATGGTGGAAGAAAGACCTTATTAGCTTCCAAAAAGAGCTTCCAAAAATAATGGTACTTATTAGCTTTCAGCCCTCATTGCCCCTATCATAAGCATCTTCAAGTGGTTAAGGTTAAAGTGGCAAAGCTGGAGTATATTCTTGACAAAGTATAAATTGGAAATATCAAGTCCCTTTACTATGAGGGCTACACCTCATGGATATCCATAGACAAAAGAGCATGATATCAACGAAGTACAAAAAGTACAAGTTCAATGTTGAAAACGTTCCCCGTGACAGCACGGTTCTGCTAATCCCAACTTATAAGTGCAAGCATATACAACAAAGTTGCCTCAATGGTTCAAGTTTATTAGGGGCAAAGAATAAAATGTGCCATCAAGTTCGTGTGGGCTTTAATCACTAAATTTTCACATAACAAAATAGTTTTTAATTGGAACATAGTTGAAAACAAGAATATACTTGGAATGGTGTAACACACCATGCATAGGAGTTTATAGTGGACACTTTGGAATAACTTGTTTTCTTGGGAGTTGGAAGCATGAGAAGAACTTACTCATACAAGTGGAGGCTAGCAAAAAGACTGGGAGCAACCAACTAAAAGAGCAATAATGACCATAATTATGCAATTCAACAAAGCAAACTAATAAAAGCAAAGAGTGGTACTATAAGGCAAGGACTAAATGATCATAGAGGCTAATGGTGACTTGTCATAGTCATAACATGGTGTGAGCATGTGCCAAGTCAAACCAAGCAAAACATCAAAGGAGAATACCACAATACTATGCTTTTGCATGCTAAAACAACGCATACTTTCTTCAAGGCACACTAAGCAATCCCAATTGTTTGGAACATGACATGCTACAACAATAATTACTAAGCATAATGTTAAAACAACACCTAGCATGTCATGCTAAAGTCTAAGTCACAGTCAATGCAAGCTCCTCTTGCACTTCAAGCAAGAACTTACTACTCCTTTCCAAACACCAAGCAAACTTATTTGCAAAACAACACAGCGAGAACAGGGGTCCAAACTGCTAAAGAAAACTAACAAACTAAGAAGAGCAAACGAAAAATAAGACGCTCCAAGAACAACACAGCTATGCATGAAACAATAAAAGTGAAGTGTCTAGACAGACCTGAGCTTTTTATTGATGAATAAGGGGATGCCTTGGGCATCCCCAACCTCTTGGATATTTATTGGGGTCACACCATGGTCGCATCCCCAAGCTTGAGATTTTGTCCATTCTTCATCTCATTGCATCATTCTCTCTCTACACCTGAAATTTTTCCTTCATACAAAACTTCACACAATCTTCATTAACAATACTAGCTTATTCAAAAGATATTAGACCACTGGCAAAGCTTTGGAACAGCAAGGATTTTCACTAAAAACACGTGCTACTGACGTAACTCCTTCAAATAAACTCAATTTACCCGAAGAGAGCTCAAAAATGAGTCAATAAGAAGCAAATGCAAATAACGGCAGAAATCTGTCAAAACAGACCAGCAGGTAAAAACGATTTTTTTTGAAATCTTCTATAGAGCCTCATCGTAAATGTTGAGCTCAATCCGAGTTATAGAGCCTCCTCACGATTTTTTTTGGTGGAGGACAGAAATCTGTTTCGGGACAACAACTCCCCAAATCTTAGTTCCCTCTCATTAGAGGTCATTCTTGGCACAAAAAGGATAAGGAGAGGTCATTACAGTATTAATAACTTCCAAGACTCAAGGAAACTCTTGGGTTATCTCCCAATGAGTACTTTTCTTTAACACCTTTAAGTTAGGCATAAGAAGCAAGAAGAATCAAGTATTTTCAATTGAGGAAGCATTAACATCAAATCTTGCTTTCAAAGGAGGAGCAAAAAGAAACTTCTCTCTCCTCATAGGGAAGTGTTCAATACCTTTCTTGAATGGAAAATAATATTTGATGGTGCCTTCTTTCATATCAAAGATGGCACCAACTGTTCTAAGGAAAGGTATTGTAACACCGCGGTTCTGAAAAGACCGAGGCTTCTATGTGACATGCCAATCCCTGGATCGGTTCATTGGCCCACAATAGAATAAGATGAATAACATAGCAAAATATCTGTGTATCACGAATAACGAAGATCCAGAGTACCATTATTACAATAAAATCTTACCTCAAGGCTAGCTCAAATTACTCAGGTAGCAACATAAATAAAGTAAATCCTCCATTCTTCAAATTGCCCACAAGTGAACAAGTGCCGAGTGGAGTATCGTGGCCTATATCGATTACTCAGAATCGGAATAACCTACAACATGAAATGTAGCAGCCCCGAAGGGTCAATACATGGAATGTATGGCAAGTAGAGCTAGTAATGGAGACAATAGTACTAACATCTACATGAATATTTGGCAATTGGAGCTGTGTCTAGCTTGCATTTGCAAATACCTTTGTCCTACTTTCATAAACAGTTTTGATTTTCTTTGAAAAGATCCCAATTAAGTTAACCCAACAATATTAAAGCAATTATGAAATTAGAATGAGCGAGAAACATGACATGGAATCAATATCAAGCAACTCAGTTGTCCATAACCGGGGACACGGCTAATCGATTAGATTACACACCCTGCAGGGGTTAGTACACTTTACCCATGTGACTTGGCCAGCCCAGCTCATACCATCACTCTCATTTTGGGTGATGATAGGGAGAAGTCCAAGAAGAGACTGTTCAGGAAGTAGCTCCTCAATCCCGATGCGCACCGGTCCAACCTACCAAAATTCTACATCTCTAGATACGCGGGTTCGAGTTACCACAACCTACTAGGTCCAACCAACCGCCCATTTCATTATTGGCACATGGTTGTACACGTAAGCTACAAAAAAAGGAGCCAATCAATTTCTCTCGATACCTAGGTTCCTTTCCGCAATGAAACCACCAAAAATTATCAATACCATCACACCCAGGAGATTCATTGATTAAGTTTTTTTAGTTTTCGCAAACCAATACTTTTAGAAACAACTGTCAGTGATGTAACCCAGCCCTCGTTCATCATAGCATGGCTAAGCACATCTACCATCGGTGGTTCATCTACAAGGAAGGTCCTACCACATAATAGGACATAGCATAGCGATAGTATCATCCTACACATGCGACTACAAAATACACGACAATGCATAGAAAATAGTAGGACAATATCATGAATAAAATATCATCTACTTGCCTTGGTTGTAGCGGTCGGAAGAACAATCCACACACGATCAAGTGTTTCACTCGTCACAATCTACACGATACAATTGCAATCATAAACAAACAATCCACAAGCATATGCAACAAACATGATGCATGAATGCATGCATGACAAGTGGGGTGACGCTACAGCAAGACCACATAATAGTAATCAGTAGAGGTACTGATTGCATGCATGGAAAATAGTTTTAGCGCAAGGGAAACTAATATGAAAAGTATAATACTCAAATCTAGAGCTAGAACCCAATTAATTCACTACCGGTAGTATACTGTTCGTAAAATCTTGGGAAAATTCTACTGCATAGGCATTGCTATTTAGAAACAGTACCAATTGGAATTACTCAAAAAGGAATTATAAAACTCCCTGAATAATTAAAACACGGCAGAAAGCCACTAGACAGTTTCTGCATAAGTTTTTACTGTAAGCCTATCCTTTCAATTCACGATGAGATTCCCCTCGTTCTACTGAATCCAGGGACATATTACACGCAATTTTTGGAGTTACAGATCTTTTTCTACGAATTAATTACATGCAATTTTTGGAGTTACAGATCTTTTCAAATGAGGAGTCAGTTAGACCACACTCTGCCTTCCATCGCAACAATTCCGATTGGTACCGAGCTTTGTGCTGCCATCTTCACAATTTGGGTACAACAATTTCTTGTGATCTTCTAACATGCCCTCTAACTTCAACTTCTCATTTTACATTTCACGGTCTCCCTTTGCATCGAAATGACCCTACCAAGTTCATCGGTAGCTCATCTGATGCCCATTCTTCACCTCTTTCCTCTCCATTGTCTTCCATTGCAGTATCACTGTATTCAGGAAACATATGATGATAGTTGTTGTCATCATCTTCTTCTTCACCATCTTCCATCATAACCCCTCTTTCCCCGTGCTTGGTCCAGCAATTATAGTTGGGCATGAAACCTTTCATAATCGGTGGCTGAATGATTTTCGAGGAAGAGTACTCCTTGTTGTTCCGACATTGAACACATGGACAACGTATAAATCCATTCTCTTTGTTTGCCGTAGCAACATCGATAAATTTATCCACGCCTTTGATATACCCGGCTACCCGCCGGTCACCGTACATCCATTCCCGACCATTCATCTGCATCATATAAGTAAGTTTATCAAAAAACAGGACATCATAAATAGTGAAATAACCAATTCACACCGACACATGAATTGTATCAATGACCTAGAAAAGATAAGATTGCTAACCTCGATCGAGGGAAATAAAGAGGAGAAAGCTCAAGTGCGTCTCGGACACCTTCTATATTTTTGTTCTATGAGAAATTCAACGGGATTATTCACTCAAACATTTCAACAAACACCTTCAATGCATGCATGAGAAAAAAACTAGCACACCACCTCACACCTTCCACCATTTGAAAAAACAGAGTGGAGGCAGAGGGGGCTGGGGCGTTGCATTTATAGAGGGCAGGGGTCTTTAGTCCCGGTTGGAGCCAGCAACCGAGACTAAAGGTGCGTGCCACGCCATGTGGCTATGGCCAAACCTTTAGTCCCGGTTGGTGGCTCCAACCGGGACGCATGCCCCCTTACCAACCAGGACGCATGCCCCCTGGCCCCGTGCCCCCTCCAACCGGGACGTGTGCCGGCATTAGTCCCGGTTGGTGGCGCAACCGGGACTAATGCTCCGAGGGGTCGCGAACGGATAGCCCTTGTTCCTCTAGTGTTAGAGCGTCTGCTACTACATTGGCCTTTCCTGGGTGGTATTGCAAATTCATATCGTAGTCCTTGATAAGTTCCAACCATCTCCTTTGTCTCATATTTAGTTCCTTCTGTGTGAATATGTACTTCAGGCTCTTGTGGTCGGTGTACACATCACAGTGTTTTCCCATTAAGTAATGCCTCCACACCTTGAGCGCATGAACCACTGACGCTAACTCCAAGTCGTGTGTGGGATAATTCCGCTCATGGTGTTTAAGTTGTCGCGAGGCATATGACACTACTATCCCATCTAAGTTCGTGCATTGTTCCTCCACTCTGTTTTTTCGAATGGTGGAAGGTGTGAGGGGGTGTGCTAGTTTTTTTCTCATGCATGCATTGAAGGTGTTTGTTGAAATGTTTGAGTGAATAATCCCGTTGAATTTCTCATAGAACAAAAATATAGAAGGTGTCCGAGACGCACTTGAGCTTTCTCCTCTTTATTTCCCTCGATCGAGGTTAGCAATCTTATCTTTTCTAGGTCATTGATACAATTCATGTGTCGGTGTGAATTGGTTATTTCACTATTTATGATGTCCTGTTTTTTGATAAACTTACTTATATGATGCAGATGAATGGTCGGGAATGGATGTACGGTGACCGGCGGGTAGCCGGGTATATCAAAGGCGTGGATAAATTTATCGATGTTGCTACGGCAAACAAAGAGAATGGATTTATACGTTGTCCATGTGTTCAATGTCGGAACAACAAGGAGTACTCTTCCTCGAAAATCATTCGCGGCCACCTGATTATGAAAGGTTTCATGCCCAACTATAATTGCTGGACCAAGCACGGGGAAAGAGGGGTTATGATGGAAGATGGTGAAGAAGAAGATGATGACAACAACTATCATCATATGTTTCCTGAATACAGTGATACTGCAATGGAAGACAATGGAGAGGAAAGAGGTGAAGAACGGGCATCAGATGAGCCGGCTGATGAACTTGGTAGGGTCATTTCTGATGCAAAGGGAGACTGTGAAACAGAAAATGAGAAGTTGAAGTTAGAGGGCATGTTAGAAGATCACAAGAAATTGTTGTACCCAAATTGTGAAGATGGCAGCACAAAGCTCGGTACCACACTGGAATTGTTGCGATGGAAGGCAGAGTGTGGTCTAACTGACTCCTCATTTGAAAAGATCTGTAACTCCAAAAATTGCATGTAATTAATTCGTAGAAAAAGATCTGTAACTCCAAAAATTGCGTGTAATATGTCCCTGGATTCAGTAGAACGAGGGGAATCTCATCGTGAATTGAAAGGATAGGCTTACAGTAAAAACTTATGCAGAAATTGTCTAGTGGCTTTCTGCCGTGTTTTAATTATTCAGGGAGTTTTATAATTCCTTTTTGAGTAATTCCAATTTGTACTGTTTCTAAATAGCAATGCCTATGCAGTAGAATTTTCCCAAGATTTTACGAACAGTATACTACCGGTAGTGAATTAATTGGGTTCTAGCTCTAGATTTGAGTATTATACTTTTCATATTAGTTTCCCTTGCGCTAAAACTATTTTCCATGCATGCAATCAGTACCTCTACTGATTACTATTATGTGGTGTTGCTGTAGCGTCACCCCACTTGTCATGCATGCATTCATGCATCATGTTTGTTGCATATGCTTGTGGATTGTTTGTTTATGATTGCAATTGTATCGTGTAGATTGTGACGAGTGAAACACTTGATCGTGTGTGGATTGTTCTTCCGACCGCTACAACCAAGGCAAGTAGATGATATTTTATTCATGATATTGTCCTACTATTTTCTATGCATTGTCGTGTATTTTGTAGTCGCATGTGTAGGATGATACTATCGCTATGCTATGTCCTATTATGTGGTAGGACCTTCCTTGTAGATGAACCACCGATGGTAGATGTGCTTAGCCATGCTATGATGACCGAGGGCTGGGTTACATCACTGACAGTTGTTTCTAAAAGTATTGGTTTGCGAAAACTAAAAAAACTTAATCAATGAATCTCCTGGGTGTGATGGTATTGATAATTTTTGGTGGTTTCATTGCGGAAAGGAACCCAGGTATCGAGAGAAATTGTTTGGCTTCTTTTTTTTGTAGCTTACGTGTACAACCATGTGCCAATAATGAAATGGGCGGTTGGTTGGACCTAGTAGGTTGTGGTAACTCGAACCCGCGTATCTAGAGATGTAGAATTTTGGTAGGTTGGACCGGTGCGCATCGGGATTGAGGAGCTACTTCCCGAACAGTCTCTTCTTGGACTTCTCCCTATCATCACCCAAAATGAGAGTGATGGTATGAGCTGGGCTGGCCAAGTCACATGGGTAAAGTGTACTAACCCCTGCAGGGTGTGTAATCTAATCGATTAGCCGTGTCCCCGGTTATGGACAACTGAGTTGCTTGATATTGATTCCATGTCATGTTTCTCGCTCATTCTAATTTCATAATTGCTTTAATATTGTTGGGTTAACTTAATTGGGATCTTTTCAAAGAAAATCAAAACTGTTTATGAAAGTAGGACAAAGGTATTTGCAAATGCAAGCCAGACACAGCTCCAATTGCCAAATATTCATGTAGATGTTAGTACTATTGTCTCCATTACTAGCTCTACTTGCCATATATTCCATGTATTGACCCTTCGGGGCTGCTACATTTCATGTTGCAGGTTATTCCGATTCTGAGTAATCGATATAGGCCACGATACTCCACTCGGCACTTGTTCACTTGTGGGCAATTTGAAGAATGGAGGATTTACTTTATTTATGTTGCTACCTGAGTAATTTGAGCTAGCCTTGAGCTAAGATTTTATTGTAATAATGGTACTCTGGATCTTCGTTATTCGTGATACACGGATATTTTGCTATGCTATTCATCTTATTCTATTGTGGGCCAATGAACCGATCCAGGGATTGGCATGTCACATAGAAGCCTCGGTCTTTTCAGAACCGCGGTGTTACAAGACCTTTCCTTAGAACAGTTGGTGCCATCTTTGATATGAAAGAAGGCACCATCAAATATTATTTTCCATTCAAGAAAGGTATTGAACACTTCCCTATGAGGAGAGAGAAGTTTCTTTTTGCTCCTCCTTTGAAAGCAAGATTTGATGTTAATGCTTCCTCAATTGAAAATACTTGATTCTTCTTGCTTCTTATGCCTAACTTAAAGGCGTTAAAGAAAAGTACTCATTGGGAGATAACCCAAGAGTTTCCTTGAGTCTTGGAAGTTATTAATACTGTAATGACCTCTCCTTATCCTTTTTGTGCCAAGAATGACCTCTAATGAGAGGGAACTAAGATTTGGGGAGTTGTTGTCCCGAAACAGATTTCTGTCCTCCACCAAAAAAAATCGTGAGGAGGCTCTATAACTCGGATTGAGCTCAACATTTACGATGAGGCTCTATAGAAGATTTCAAAAAAAATCGTTTTTACCTGCTGGTCTGTTTTGACAGATTTCTGCCGTTATTTGCATTTGCTTCTTATTGACTCATTTTTGAGCTCTCTTCGGGTAAATTGAGTTTATTTGAAGGAGTTACGTCAGTAGCACGTGTTTTTAGTGAAAATCCTTGCTGTTCCAAAGCTTTGCCAGTGGTCTAATATCTTTTGAATAAGCTAGTATTGTTAATGAAGATTGTGTGAAGTTTTGTATGAAGGAAAAATTTCAGGTGTAGAGAGAGAATGATGCAATGAGATGAAGAATGGACAAAATCTCAAGCTTGGGGATGCGACCATGGTGTGACCCCAATAAATATCCAAGAGGTTGGGGATGCCCAAGGCATCCCCTTATTCATCAATAAAAAGCTCAGGTCTGTCTAGACACTTCACTTTTATTGTTTCATGCATAGCTGTGTTGTTCTTGGAGCGTCTTATTTTTCGTTTGCTCTTCTTAGTTTGTTAGTTTTCTTTAGCAGTTTGGACCCCTGTTCTCGCTGTGTTGTTTTGCAAATAAGTTTGCTTGGTGTTTGGAAAGGAGTAGTAAGTTCTTGCTTGAAGTGCAAGAGGAGCTTGCATTGACTGTGACTTAGACTTTACCATGACATGCTAGGTGTTGTTTTAACATTATGCTTAGTAATTATTGTTGTAGCATGTCATGTTCCAAACAATTGGGATTGCTTAGTGTGCCTTGAAGAAAGTATGCGTTGTTTTAGCATGCAAAAGCATAGTATTGTGGTATTCTCCTTTGATGTTTTGCTTGGTTTGACTTGGCACATGCTCACACCATGTTATGACTATGACAAGTCACCATTAGCCTCTATGATCATTTAGTCCTTGCCTTATAGTACCACTCTTTGCTTTTATTAGTTTGCTTTGTTGAATTGCATAATTATGGTCATTATTGCTCTTTTAGTTGGTTGCTCCCAGTCTTTTTGCTAGCCTCCACTTGTATGAGTAAGTTCTTCTCATGCTTCCAACTCCCAAGAAAACAAGTTATTCCAAAGTGTCCACTATAAACTCCTATGCATGGTGTGTTACACCATTCCAAGTATATTCTTGTTTTCAACTATGTTCCAATTAAAAACTATTTTGTTATGTGAAAATTTAGTGATTAAAGCCCACACGAACTTGATGGCACATTTTATTCTTTGCCCCTAATAAACTTGAACCATTGAGGTAACTTTGTTGTATATGCTTGCACTTATAAGTTGGGATTAGCAGAACCGTGTTGTCACGGGGAACGTTTTCAACATTGAACTTGTACTTTTTGTACTTCGTTGATATCATGCTCTTTTGTCTATGGATATCCATGAGGTGTAGCCCTCATAGTAAAGGGACTTGATATTTCCAATTTATACTTTGTCAAGAATATACTCCAGCTTTGCCACTTTAACCTTAACCACTTGAAGATGCTTATGATAGGGGCAATGAGGGCTGAAAGCTAATAAGTACCATTATTTTTGGAAGATCTTTTTGAAAATTGTAATCCCTGCTTCCTTTACAAAAAGGTCTTTCTTCCACCATTATTTGAGTGTCCACCTTCTACCTTTAGGCACCATTAAGAGAGCATAGTTGTCATTCTGTGTGCAGTGTTCCAAAGCTTATTAATTGATGCATATTGTGTTATTACTTGTTCATGTGCTATTTGTTTCTAGTCACCCTTGTGAACTTTGCAGGTGTCCTATGCATTATATTGCTAGTCTATGAGGGACAAGCTGATTGCCACTATGCTATGTTTTCTGCATGTGAAACAAACAAACGTTTTTCAATGCATATTATTCATGATCTTTGTTAGTAGCTTGCCAATGTGCATGCATAATTACTATGTCCTATTGTTAGAACTCCATATTTCATGCACATGTTTAGAGTTCTTTGATCCCAGCTTTCAGTGTTTGCAAATGGTTGGATCTTTATTGTGAGGGTGCATGTCACCTAAAAAATTATTCTTTTATCACTTACCTACTCGAGGACGAGCATGAGTTAAGCTTGGGGATGCTGATACTTTGGAAACGTATCTATAATTTTTTATGCTCCATGCTTGTTTAGTATCTACTTTGCTTTACTTGTCTACACTTTGAGGTACTTTTTACGTGTTTTCTGGTACTAACCTATTAACAAGTTGCAACAGTGCCAGATGCCTGTTTTCTGTTGTTTTTGGTTTCAGAAAAGTTAGTAAAGAAATATTCTCGGAATTGGACGGGACAAACGCCAAAGTCAATAACTTTCCGTGGGGAACAAGAAGTCCAGAGGAGAGCCGTAGGGGCTGGCCAGGGGGGCAGACCCATCCCAGGCGCGGGGTCAGGTGGATCCGCGCCTGGGTAGGGTTTGGCGACCCTAGTCGCCTCCTGGACTCACCCCTTCGTCTATAAGAAATCTCTTCGGTTGTAGATGTGTTGTTGCTACTAGGGAGAAAACAACGGTCTATTATTCATGGAACATGTGGACTGGTTACCTTACACACTTTGCTTAAAGCAGTTGTCTGTTGCTTGCAACTTAATACTGGACGGGGTTCGGATGATAACCTGAAGTTGGACTTCTAGTCATAGATGCAGGTGGATTATGGTCTATGTATAATGTTGTATTGCCCAATCAACTTCATATGATCTTTCTAGCTAGTAATTGCATTGTTATGCCTTGCTCAGTTCCTGTCAATTGCCCCGCTGTAATTTGTTTACCCTTCATGCCATGTTGTTTATCTAAGGAGACAACCTCTAGTGAACTATGGACCCCGGTCCCATCTTTACCATTGATACATCCTCCACTGTTACTTGTTTACTTGCTGCAGACCATTACCTTCCACACCATACGTTTAATCCTTTGTTACAGCAAAACGATGAGCTTGACAACCTCACTGATTCGTTGGGGCAATGTTGGGGAGGTGACCCCGGATAGGGTAAAGACGGGGAAAGACGGAAGGGTGTTCCCCGTCTAGTTTCCGAGTTATAGTCTGAGTCGGCCGAATCCTGTAGAGGTCGGCCGAGTTAGGAAATGGCATGACCCTTATGATAATGGTAAGGCATTACCCGGCCGAGATACAGAGTAAGTCGGCCGGGTTAGCCCGAGTAATCTTAATGTAGGTGAAGGACAAGCCGAGTTACGCGAGGCAGGGCCGAATGATACGAAGCTTGCAGGAGAAGGAGAAGCCTAAAGTCAAACTTTAGCCGTAGGCTAGGGAGAATCTAAGCGGAGCCAAGCACAAGGGACAAAGGCGCAGAGCGACAGACGAGCAGAAGGAGATCACGGAGGTGACAGTCCTGAAGTCCGAGGCACGCAGGAGGGGCCCTCTGGAACCTTGCCGTCATTAGAAGGGCGACAGGGAAAGGAGGCCGCCGAACTACTATATTGGGACAAGCATATTCCTCGAATATGCTTGCCACGTCAGCCCTAAAGGAACCCAAGGCTCTACTTTATAAGGGGAGGCTTGGACCCTGAGGAGGGCATCGGCTCATTTAGTACCGTTAGGCTGGTAAAGTTCTTCCTTTCTCCTTGTATACAGCTCGAGGAGCGCTTGTAGCCCAAGGAAGGAGAAATAAAGATCTTTGCCTTAGTCTTTTGTGTGTAGAATCAACTGCATCCCCTCCCCAGATCCCTCTAGCATCCATTGGCCCCATACTTTAGCCTACCCATGGCAACTTCCGTGCCACCACCACGGCAGTTGGCGCCATCAGGGCCAAGCAGGTGCTAAATGAGTCATGATCCGGACGGGAAACTTCATCAACACCGCGGCGCATTGTCTCTGGCTTGGTCCGGAGACTTGATCTCTGTGACTACGTCAGCGACAACGCAGGCAGCTTCAAGGGAAAAACTCCTCCACGCAACGACGTCTTCATCAACTTGGGCATGCACCAGATCTACGTCGGCGTCGACATCTCCGGCGTTTATCCTCACCAGGTTGTTGTTGTAGGAGAACCTCCCCTTAGCGCCGCGAGTAGTCCGCGCGGAGCCCGCCCTGTTAGCAGCGTCGAGGTGATGGTCGCAGCCGGGGTGCAGGCGGGAGTAGCAGACGCAGGATCAAGCAGAGACCCGGCGGCGGGCGTGCAGGACGCGCCCAGGCAGATAGCTCCACAACCCACCGAGGTAATCCCTTCAGCAGCCAACCAGGCCGAGGTGCAGGAGACAACCCCAAAGGCACCAATGGTAAGAGGGGCACCTCTGTAAAGACCAGAAAACATTCTTCAGGCAACCATAGATAATCTGACTACACCTGTAGCGCCGATACTTGATCCGGCAAATGCTCAGGCAGAGTTGGAAGAAACCAGGCAAAAGGTGCAGGTAGAGGAAAAGAAGGTGTCGGCCCCGCGAGAGTATGCCAAAGCAAACAAGCTTGACGTCGCCCCCGAGCGGGTTGATGAGTTGAGATTGAGAGGAAAGAACCTCATAGATGATATCAACAAGGAGCATGATGCTCATAAGGTTGATTTAGGCTTGCCGAGGTACAGTACCCCGGCAAAGAACCTGAGAGCGGCAAACGCCGCAGCATTAGAGTTAGAAGGGTTGACCGGTAAAGCCCGGCATAAACAGCAAGAAAGAGTGAATGAGCTGGTGCGCATTGCGAACCAGCAGAATGAAGAAATGCTCAGAGCGGAACCGGCGAGGCCAGGGGCCTCACGAATGGTTCACTCGGCTGGAGCAGCACCTGCCTCATCTACGGCAGCAGCATCTTCACCCGGAAACAATGCACGAAAAGACAGAGCGGTAACATCGGGAAAGAGAAACAAGCAAATTGTTCCATATGATCCGGCGATAGCCGAAAAAGCAAACAAGAACAGAGGCAATGGAAGCCGAGGTAAAAGTGGCGACAGAAATCCCGGCCGTGCTGAGAAAGGCGGCGGAAGCCGAGGCAATGGAGATCTCGGCAGAGGAGAACTCGGAAGAGGAAATCACGAGAACAATATCCCGGTTGAAGGAAGGAGAGAACCGCCGCTCAACCCATAGCCGAGGCATGAACCTCGGCCAGAAACAGAAGCGACACCAGCTCGCCACAATCAGGTGAATGAAAGGTACATGATGGTTATTCCGAGATGGAATATGCGATCCATGGTGGAAATAACCACTATGGAATGCAGGAGAGAGTTCTGTACAGAGATTTGCCGTCAAATGATGACAGAGTAAAGCTAGACCGGCTATACCGATCCGAGTTGCTGGAAGAACAGGGTCCACCATGTCCGACATGCTTCGGACCACGGATCATGGGCGAACCGCCTGTGCCAAACTTTCAGCTGGCAAGAGGCACAAAAATCTATAATGGGAGCACCAAACCACAGGATTGGTTGATCGATTATGCCACTGCTGTAAAAATAGCAGGTGGAAACTTACAATGGGTAGTGCGGTATGTCCCGCAAATGTTGGAAGGACCAGATAGAAGTCCACCAATTAGTCCTCGTTAGGCAGAATCGTTAGGATTAGTCTCGATCGATGTGAAACTTAGTTATGATTAGCTTAAGAGTGTTTAGTTGCTTATTTGTGTACTCCAATATCCCAGGAATTATTTGTGCGAATTTTATGAAAGAGTTATGGCAAGTTTGGTTAACATCTGTGTTATTTTCGCTACAGTTTTCTGCTGATACAGCAGTACTGTACGATTTTTCATATTTTTCTGGTGACTGGGAAAAATCTGAAAAAAATAGGGCTGGTGCGAAACTCTCTGTACTGTATGTGAAAAAATCAGCTAAATTATCTGACGAGTCTAAGTCAGGTAGAAAAATTCGTGAACGCTGCTCGACTGTTCCGGCGGATTGTTGTTTATGCTGTTTAGTTGATCAACTGTTTAGTTAACCATTGCCAACTCTTCTAAAACTATTTCAGTAGGTATATACTGCTAGGATAACCCCTGGGATGTTGCTGGATCACTTGTTTGTTGATGTTTTGCTTGCTTGAGATTGTCTGCTATTGATTGTTGTTGTTTGATCATAATGCATGGGTAGAATCCTATTATCATAGTTGATTCTTTCTAAGCTTACCTGTGCTGAACCACAGATGCCTCCCCGCCGTCAACCCACTGAGTTGGAGCAGCTCATGGCAGCTCAGGCACAGCTGACCCAAGTTATGACCCAGTTCATGGAAGCTCAGAACAACAACAACAATGGAAACAACCAGCCCCAGGGAGATGCTCTCACCAGATTTCTGAGGCTAAGGCCAGCTAAGTTCTCTACTGCAACGGAACCAATGGTTGCTCTCGACTTGTTGCATTTAGTCAACAAGGATCTGGTAACCGTCGGATGCACGAATGCTGAGAAGGTGAGGTTTGCCGCTCACCTACTGGAGGGGCCAGCCGCTTCTTGGTGGGACACTTTTCAGATCACCCACCCGCTGGATACTGTGACTTGGGCAATGTTTGAGGAAGGTTTCAGGACCAACCACGTGTCTTCAGGAGTTCTGAGCCTGAAGAGGAAGGAGTTCCGCAACTTGCTCCAAACCAATCGCACCGTGGCTGAGTACATTGAGGAGTTCAACAACCTGTCCCGTTATGCACCTGAGGATGTTGACACTGATGCAAAAAGGAGAGATTCCTGGATGGCCTTAGTGATGAGCTTTCCGTGCAGCTACTGGTGGTTTATTGCCCCACTTTCCAGGAGCTTATGGACAAGGACAGGATCTTGGAAGGGAAGCACAAACAGGTGGAGAACCGCAAGAGAAAGAGCAATAATCACCACTCTGGTTCACATCACAAGTCTCGCACTCCATATGATGGATACTCCAAGCATGGAGGAAGTGACCATGGGAGCCATGACCGCCACCACCATGGAGGCGATGGGCATCGTCATGAAAACCATAGGAGCAGCCACCACAGCCACAAGGGAGGACACTCTCACCACTCTGGAGGACACGGTGGACATGACCGCAACCGTGATCGCAGCTTTGTGAAGAAGGATCTGAGTGAGGTGACATGCTTCAAGTGTAAACAGAAGGGACACTATGCTGACAACTATCCGGAGAGGAAAGGACTGAAGCCAACCAACAACGAGAAGGCCACAGTGAACCACATGAATGTGGAGGAGATCCCAGATGAGCCTGACCTTGTGATTGGTAAGTTTCCAATCAACACTCACCATGCACTTATACTTTTCGATACTGGTGCATCGCATTCATTCATATCAAGGGCGTTTGTGGATAAGTATGAGCTACCTACTGAGTCTATGAAAGGGGCCATTAGAGTAAGTTCACCTGGAGGAGATATGATAGCTAGCGCGGGATGCCGCGAATTAACTGTGAGGATTGGAACACACAACTTCAGTGCACATTTGGTAGTGTTGGAATCACAGGGGTTAGACATTATTCTGGGTATGGATTGGATGTCTATGCATGAGGGACACATAGATTGTGCACAGCGAGCTGTTTCACTCAAATCCCCGGATGGTAAGAGAATTAGATTCAAGTCGGCAGTGCGACCGGGAAGGTGTAGGCTGAATTATCTTAAGGGGATTAGCATGGATACTGTGCCAGTGATTAGGGATTACCCCGACGTGTTTCCAGAAGAGCTGCCAGGAATGCCACCTGATAGGGAAGTGGAGTTTCTTATCGACCTGATGCCGGGAACAGGACCTATTGCAAAGAGACCATATAATATGGATGTGGGTGAGCTGAAGGAATTAAAGAAGCAGCTGAAAGAGCAGTTGGACAAGGGATTCATTCAGCCTAGTTCGTCGTCATGGGGTGCGCCTGTTCTGTTTGTGGAGAAGAAAGACAGCAGCAAGAGATTAGTGGTGGACTATCGCTCGCTGAATGAGGTGACCATGAAGAACAAATACCCTCTACCGAACATAAATGATTTGTTTGATCAACTGGAAGGAGCAAAGGTGTTCAGCAAGATTGATCTGCGATCAGGCTACTTCCAATTGAAGATCCGGGAGGAGGACATACCTAAAACCGCTTTCACTACTAGGTATGGTTTATATGAGTATACGGTTATGTCTTTTGGACTAACGAATGCCCCGACATATTTCATGACCATGATGAACAAGGTATTTATGGAGTACTTGGACAAGTTCGTGGGAGTGTTTATTGACGACATACTGATATATTCAAAGGATGATGCTGAGCATGAGAAACATCTGCGACTAATTATGGAGAAACTGAGGGAGCACCAGCTGTATGCCAAATTCAGCAAGTGTGAATTCTGGCTTAACACCATTGGGTTTCTTGGACACGTAGTGTCAGGCGAAGGAGTCGCTGTTGATCCAAGCAAAGTGACTACAGTAACTGAGTGGGCAGCTCCCAAGAATGCAGGAGAGATACGAAGCTTTTTGGGACTTCCCGAATATTACAGGAGGTTCATTGAAAACTTCTCCAAGATTTCTAAGCCGATGACCGAACTTCTGAAGAAGGAGAGGAAGTTTGAATGGTCAGACGTATGTGAAGCGAGCTTTCAGGAACTGAAGCGTCGACTAGTAAGCGCAACTGTTCTGTGTTTGCCAGACCTTCAGAAGGATTTACAAGTGTACTGCGATGCTTCTCGACATGGACTTGGGAGTGTGCTGATGCAAGATGGGAGAGTAGTGTCATATGCCTCGCGACAACTTAAACACCATGAGCGGAATTATCCCACACACGACTTGGAGTTAGCGTCAGTGGTTCATGCGCTCAAGGTGTGGAGGCATTACTTAATGGGAAAACACTGTGATGTGTACACCGACCACAAGAGCCTGAAGTACATATTCACACAGAAGGAACTAAATATGAGACAAAGGAGATGGTTGGAACTTATCAAGGACTACGATATGAATTTGCAATACCACCCAGGAAAGGCCAATGTAGTAGCAGACGCTCTAACACTAGAGGAACAAGGGCTATCCGTTCGCGACCCCTCGGAGCATTAGTCCCGGTTGCGCCACCAACCGGGACTAATGCCGGCACACGTCCCGGTTGGAGCGGGCACGGGGCCAGGGGGCATGCGTCCCGGTTGGTAAGGGGGCATGCGTCCCGGTTGGAGCCACCAACCGGGACTAAAGGTTTGGCCACAGCCACATGGCGTGGCACGCACCTTTAGTCCCGGTTGCTGGCTCCAACCGGGACTAAAGACCCCTGCCCTCTATAAATGCAACGCCCCAGCCCCCTCTGCCTCCACTCTGTTTTTTCGAATGGTGGAAGGTGTGAGGGGGTGTGCTAGTTTTTTTCTCATGCATGCATTGAAGGTGTTTGTTGAAATGTTTGAGTGAATAATCCCGTTGAATTTCTCATAGAACAAAAATATAGAAGGTGTCCGAGACGCACTTGAGCTTTCTCCTCTTTATTTCCCTCGATCGAGGTTAGCAATCTTATCTTTTCTAGGTCATTGATACAATTCATGTGTCGGTGTGAATTGGTTATTTCACTATTTATGATGTCCTGTTTTTTGATAAACTTACTTATATGATGCAGATGAATGGTCGGGAATGGATGTACGGTGACCGGCGGGTAGCCGGGTATATCAAAGGCGTGGATAAATTTATCGATGTTGCTACGGCAAACAAAGAGAATGGATTTATACGTTGTCCATGTGTTCAATTTCGGAACAACAAGGAGTACTCTTCCTCGAAAATCATTCGCGGCCACCTGATTATGAAAGGTTTCATGCCCAACTATAATTGCTGGACCAAGCACGGGGAAAGAGGGGTTATGATGGAAGATGGTGAAGAAGAAGATGATGACAACAACTATCATCATATGTTTCCTGAATACAGTGATACTGCAATGGAAGACAATGGAGAGGAAAGAGGTGAAGAACGGGCATCAGATGAGCCGGCTGATGAACTTGGTAGGGTCATTTCTGATGCAAAGGGAGACTGTGAAACAGAAAATGAGAAGTTGAAGTTAGAGGGCATGTTAGAAGATCACAAGAAATTGTTGTACCCAAATTGTGAAGATGGCAGCACAAAGCTCGGTACCACACTGGAATTGTTGCGATGGAAGGCAGAGTGTGGTCTAACTGACTCCTCATTTGAAAAGATCTGTAACTCCAAAAATTGCATGTAATTAATTCGTAGAAAAAGATCTGTAACTCCAAAAATTGCGTGTAATATGTCCCTGGATTCAGTAGAACGAGGGGAATCTCATCGTGAATTGAAAGGATAGGCTTACAGTAAAAACTTATGCAGAAACTGTCTAGTGGATTTCTGCCGTGTTTTAATTATTCAGGGAGTTTTATAATTCCTTTTTGAGTAATTCCAATTGGTACTGTTTCTAAATAGCAATGCCTATGCAGTAGAATTTTCCCAAGATTTTACGAACAGTATACTACCGGTAGTGAATTAATTGGGTTCTAGCTCTAGATTTGAGTATTATACTTTTCATATTAGTTTCCCTTGCGCTAAAACTATTTTCCATGCATGCAATCAGTACCTCTACTGATTACTATTATGTGGTGTTGCTGTAGCGTCACCCCACTTGTCATGCATGCATTCATGCATCATGTTTGTTGCATATGCTTGTGGATTGTTTGTTTATGATTGCAATTGTATCGTGTAGATTGTGACGAGTGAAACGCTTGATCGTGTGTGGATTGTTCTTCCGACCGCTACAACCAAGGCAAGTAGATGATATTTTATTCATGATATTGTCCTACTATTTTCTATGCATTGTCGTGTATTTTGTAGTCGCATGTGTAGGATGATACTATCGCTATGCTATGTCCTATTATGTGGTAGGACCTTCCTTGTAGATGAACCACCGATGGTAGATGTGCTTAGCCATGCTATGATGACCGAGGGCTGGGTTACATCACTGACAGTTGTTTCTAAAAGTATTGGTTTGCGAAAACTAAAAAAACTTAATCAATGAATCTCCTGGGTGTGATGGTATTGATAATTTTTGGTGGTTTCATTGCGGAAAGGAACCCAGGTATCGAGAGAAATTGATTGGCTTCTTTTTTTTATAGCTTACGTGTACAACCATGTGCCAATAATGAAATGGGCGGTTGGTTGGACCTAGTAGGTTGTGGTAACTCGAACCCGCGTATCTAGAGATGTAGAATTTTGGTAGGTTGGACCGGTGTGCATCGGGATTGAGGAGCTACTTCCCGAACAGTCTCTTCTTGGACTTCTCCCTATCATCACCCAAAATGAGAGTGATGGTATGAGCTGGGCTGGCCAAGTCACATGGGTAAAGTGTACTAACCCCTGCAGGGTGTGTAATCTAATCGATTAGCCGTGTCCCCGGTTATGGACAACTGAGTTGCTTGATATTGATTCCATGTCATGTTTCTCGCTCATTCTAATTTCATAATTGCTTTAATATTGTTGGGTTAACTTAATTGGGATCTTTTCAAAGAAAATCAAAACTGTTTATGAAAGTAGGACAAAGGTATTTGCAAATGCAAGCCAGACACAGCTCCAATTGCCAAATATTCATGTAGATGTTAGTACTATTGTCTTCATTACTAGCTCTACTTGCCATACATTCCATGTATTGACCCTTCGGGGCTGCTACATTTCATGTTGCAGGTTATTCCGATTCTGAGTAATCGATATAGGCCACGATACTCCACTCGGCACTTGTTCACTTGTGGGCAATTTGAAGAATGGAGGATTTACTTTATTTATGTTGCTACCTGAGTAATTTGAGCTAGCCTTGAGCTAAGATTTTATTGTAATAATGGTACTATGGATCTTCGTTATTCGTGATACACGGATATTTTGCTATGTTATTCATCTTATTCTATTGTGGGCCAATGAACCGATCCAGGGATTGGCATGTCACATAGAAGCCTCGGTCTTTTCAGAACCGCGGTGTTACAAGACCTTTCCTTAGAACAGTTGGTGCCATCTTTGATATGAAAGAAGGCACCATCAAATATTATTTTCCATTCAAGAAAGGTATTGAACACTTCCCTATGAGGAGAGAGAAGTTTCTTTTTGCTCCTCCTTTGAAAGCAAGATTTGATGTTAATGCTTCCTCAATTGAAAATACTTGATTCTTCTTGCTTCTTATGCCTAACTTAAAGGCGTTAAAGAAAAGTACTCATTGGGAGATAACCCAAGAGTTTCCTTGAGTCTTGGAAGTTATTAATACTGTAATGACCTCTCCTTATCCTTTTTGTGCCAAGAATGACCTCTAATGAGAGGGAACTAAGATTTGGGGAGTTGTTGTCCCGAAACAGATTTCTGTCCTCCACCAAAAAAATCGTGAGGAGGCTCTATAACTCGGATTGAGCTCAACATTTACGATGAGGCTCTATAGAAGATTTCAAAAAAAATCGTTTTTACCTGCTGGTCTGTTTTGACAGATTTGTGCCATTATTTGCATTTGCTTCTTATTGACTCATTTTTGAGCTCTCTTCGGGTAAATTGAGTTTATTTGAAGGAGTTACGTCAGTAGCACGTGTTTTTAGTGAAAATCCTTGCTGTTCCAAAGCTTTGCCAGTGGTCTAATATCTTTTGAATAAGCTAGTATTGTTAATGAAGATTGTGTGAAGTTTTGTATGAAGGAAAAATTTCAGGTGTAGAGAGAGAATGATGCAATGAGATGAAGAATGGACAAAATCTCAAGCTTGGGGATGCGACCATGGTGTGACCCCAATAAATATCCAAGAGGTTGGGGATGCCCAAGGCATCCCCTTATTCATCAATAAAAAGCTCAGGTCTGTCTAGACACTTCACTTTTATTGTTTCATGCATAGCTGTGTTGTTCTTGGAGCGTCTTATTTTTCGTTTGCTCTTCTTAGTTTGTTAGTTTTCTTTAGCAGTTTGGACCCCTGTTCTCGCTGTGTTGTTTTGCAAATAAGTTTGCTTGGTGTTTGGAAAGGAGTAGTAAGTTCTTGCTTGAAGTGCAAGAGGAGCTTGCATTGACTGTGACTTAGACTTTAGCATGACATGCTAGGTGTTGTTTTAACATTATGCTTAGTAATTATTGTTGTAGCATGTCATGTTCCAAACAATTGGGATTGCTTTGTGTGCCTTGAAGAAAGTATGCGTTGTTTTAGCATGCAAAAGCATAGTATTGTGGTATTCTCCTTTGATGTTTTGCTTGGTTTGACTTGGCACATGCTCACACCATGTTATGACTATGACAAGTCACCATTAGCCTCTATGATCATTTAGTCCTTGCCTTATAGTACCACTCTTTGCTTTTATTAGTTTGCTTTGTTGAATTGCATAATTATGGTCATTATTGCTCTTTTAGTTGGTTGCTCCCAGTCTTTTTGCTAGCCTCCACTTGTATGAGTAAGTTCTTCTCATGCTTCCAACTCCCAAGAAAACAAGTTATTCCAAAGTGTCCACTATAAACTCCTATGCATGGTGTGTTACACCATTCCAAGTATATTCTTGTTTTCAACTATGTTCCAATTAAAAACTATTTTGTTATGTGAAAATTTAGTGATTAAAGCCCACACGAACTTGATGGCACATTTTATTCTTTGCCCCTAATAAACTTGAACCATTGAGGCAACTTTGTTGTATATGCTTGCACTTATAAGTTGGGATTAGCAGAACCGTGTTGTCACGGGGAACGTTTTCAACATTGAACTTGTACTTTTTGTACTTCGTTGATATCATGCTCTTTTGTCTATGGATATCCATGAGGTGTAGCCCTCATAGTAAAGGGACTTGATATTTCCAATTTATACTTTGTCAAGAATATACTCCAGCTTTGCCACTTTAACCTTAACCCCTTGAAGATGCTTATGATAGGGGCAATGAGGGCTGAAAGCTAATAAGTACCATTATTTTTGGAAGCTCTTTTTGAAACTTGTAATCCCTGCTTCCTTTACAAAAAGGTCTTTCTTCCACCATTATTTGAGTGTCCACCTTCTACCTTTAGGCACCATTAAGAGAGCATAGTTGTCATTCTGTGTGCAGTGTTCCAAAGCTTATTAATTGATGCATATTGTGTTATTACTTGTTCATGTGCTATTTGTTTCTAGTCACCCTTGTGAACTTTGCAGGTGTCCTATGCATTATATTGCTAGTCTATGAGGGACAAGCTGATTGCCACTATGCTATGTTTTCTGCATGTGAAACAAACAAACGTTTTTCAATGCATATTATTCATGATCTTTGTTAGTAGCTTGCCAATGTGCATGCATAATTACTATGTCCTATTGTTAGAACTCCATATTTCATGCACATGTTTAGAGTTCTTTGATCCCAGCTTTCAGTGTTTGCAAATGGTTGGATCTTTATTGTGAGGGTGCATGTCACCTAAAAAATTATTCTTTTATCACTTACCTACTCGAGGACGAGCATGAGTTAAGCTTGGGGATGCTGATACTTTGGAAACGTATCTATAATTTTTTATGCTCCATGCTTGTTTAGTATCTACTTTGCTTTACTTGTCTACACTTTGAGGTACTTTTTACGTGTTTTCTGGTACTAACCTATTAACAAGTTGCAACAGTGCGAGATGCCTGTTTTCTGTTGTTTTTGGTTTCAGAAAAGTTAGTAAAGAAATATTCTCGGAATTGGACGGGACAAACGCCAAAGTCAATAACTTTCCGTGGGGAACAAGAAGTCCAGAGGAGAGCCGTAGGCTGGCAGGCGGACCCATCCCAGCGAGGTCGGTGGATCCGCTGGGTAGGACTAGCGACCCTAGTCGCCTCCTGGACTCACCCCTTCGTCTATAAGAAATCTCTTCGGTTGTAGATGTGTTGTTGATACTAGGGAGAAAACAACGGTCTATTATTCATGGAACATGTGGACTGGTTACCTTACACACTTTGCTTAAGCGGTTATGCATTGCTTGCAACTTAATACTGGACGGGGTTCGGATGATAACCTGAAGTTGGACTTCTAGTCATAGATGCAGGTGGATTATGGTCTATGTATAATGTTGTATTGCCCAATCAACTTCATATGATCTTTCTAGCTAGTAATTGCATTGTTATGCCTTGCTCGATTCTGTCAATTGCCCGGTAATTTGTTTACCCTTCATGCCATGTTGTTTATCTAAGGAGACAACCTCTAGTGAACTATGGACCCCGGTCCCATCTTTACCATTGATACATCCTCCACTGTTACTTGTTTACTTGCTGCAGACCATTACCTTCCACACCATACGTTTAATCCTTTGTTATAGCAAAACGATGAGCTTGACAACCTCACTGATTCGTTGGGGCAATGTTGGGGAGGTGACCCCGGATAGGGTAAAGACGGGGAAAGACGGAAGGGTGTTCCCCGTCTAGTTTCCGAGTTATAGTCTGAGTCGGCCGAATCCTGTAGAGGTCGGCCGAGTTAGGAAATGGCATGACCCTTATGATAATGGTAAGGCATTACCCGGCGAGATCTGAGTAAGTCGGCCGGGTTAGCCAATAATCTTAATGTAGGTGAAGGACAAGCCGAGTTACGCGAGGCAGGGCCGAATGATACGAAGCTTGCAGGAGAAGGAGAAGCCTAAAGTCAAACTTTAGCCGTAGGCTAGGGAGAATCTAAGCGGAGCCAAGCACATGGGACAAAGGCGGAAGCGGCAGGCAGCGAAGGAGATCACGGAGGTGGCAGTCCTGAAGTCCGAGGCACGCAGGAGGGCCCTCTCTGGAACCTTGCCGTCATTAGAAGGCGGCGAGGGGAAAGGAGGCCGAACTACTATATTGGGACAAGCATATTCCTCGAATATGCTTGCCATCGACCCTAAAGGAACCCAAGGCTCTACTTTATAAGGGGAGGCTTGGACCCTGAGGAGGGCATCGGCTCATTTAGTACCGTTAGGCTGGTAAAGTTCTTCCTTTCTCCTTGTATACAGCTCGAGGAGCGCTTGTAGCCCAAGGAAGGAGAAATAAAGATCTTTGCCTTAGTCTTTTGTGTGTATAATAAACTGCATCCCCTCCCCAGATCCCTCTAGCATCCATTGGCCCCATACTTTAGCCTACCCATGGCAACTTCCGTGCCACCACCACGGCAGTTGGCGCCCACCGTGGGGCCAGCAGCGGTGCTAGCTGGAGTCATGATCCGGACGGGAAACTTCATCAACACTGGCGAGCGCATTGTCTCTGGCTTGGTCCGGAGACTTGATCTCTGTGACTACGTCAGCGACTTGCAGCAGCTTCAAGGGAAAAACTCCTCCGCATAGCAGCGTCTTCATCAACTTGGGCATGCACCAGATCTACGTCGGCGTCGACATCTCCGGCGTTTATCCTCACCAGGTTGTTGTTGTAGGAGAACCTCCCTTAAGCGCCCATGAGTAGTCCATGTGAACCCATACTGATAGCAGCGTCGAGGTGATGGTCGCATGGCGAAGTGCGGGTAGAATGTGAACGAGATCAAGCGAGAGACCCGTGGCGGGCGTGCAGGACGCGCCCAGGCAGATAGCTCCACAACCCACCGAGGTAATCCCTTCAGTAGCCAACCAGGCCGAGGTGCAGGAGACAACCCCAAAGGCACCAATGGTAAGAGGGGCACCTCTGTAAAGACCAGAAAACATTCTTCAGCCAACCATAGATAATCTGACTACACCTGTAGCGCCGATACTTGATCCGGCAAATGCTCAGGCAGAGTTGGAAGAAACCAGGCAAAAGGTGCAGGTAGAGGAAAAGAAGGTGTCGGCCCCGCGAGAGTATGCCAAAGCAAACAAGCTTGATGTCGCCCCCGAGCGGGTTGATGAGTTGAGATTGAGAGGAAAGAACCTCATAGATGATATCAACAAGGAGCATGATGCTCATAAGGTTGATTTAGGCTTGCCGAGGTCTGATACCGCAAAAGAACACGAGGCGACAAGCGCGCAACATTAGAGTTAGAAGGGTTGACCGGTAAAGCCCGGCATAAACAGCAAGAAAGAGTGAATGAGCTGGTGCGCATTGCGAACCAGCAGAATGAAGAAATGCTCAGAGCGGAACCGGCGAGGCCAGGGGCCTCACGAATGGTTCACTCGGCTGGAGCAGCACCTGCCTTATCTATGGCAGCAGCATCTTCACCCGGAAACAATGCACGAAAAGACAGAGCGGTAACATCGGGAAAGAGAAACAAGCAAATTGTTCCATATGATCCGGCGATAGCCGGAAAAGCAAACAAGAACAGAGGCAATGGAAGCCGAGGTAACAGTGGCGACAGAAATCCCGGCCGTGCTGAGAAAGGCGGCGGAAGCCGAGGCAATGGAGATCTCGGCAGAGGAGAACTCGGAAGAGGAAATCACGAGAACAATATCCCGGTTGAAGGAAGGAGAGAACCGCCGCTCAACCCATAGCCGAGGCATGAACCTCGGCCAGAAACAGAAGCGACACCAGCTCGCTACAATCAGGTGAATGAAAGGTACAATGATGGTTATTCCGAGATGGAATATGCGATCCATGGTGGAAATAACCACTATGGAATGCAGGAGAGAGTTACATGCAGATTTGCCGTCAAATGATGATGAGTAAAGCTAGACCGGCTATACCGATCCGAGTTCTTTGGAAGAACAGGGTCCACCATGTCCGACATGCTTGGACCACGGATCATGGGCGAACCGCTGTGCCAAACTTTCAGGTGGCAAGAGGCACAAAAATCTATAATGGGAGCACCAAACCGCAGGATTGGTTGATCGATTATGCCTTCTGTAAAAATAGCAGGTGAAACTTACAATGGGTAGTCTGGTATGTCCATAAATGTTGGAAGGACCAGCTAGAGTATGGCTGAATAACACCTTGCCGTGACATCAACTATTGGTTGGATTTTGAATAAATGTTAAATGAACAAGCAGGCGCATCAGCTAGCCATGTGCAAGCAAAGGCGAATGAGACAGACGGAGAATTTTAACTCGGTGGTGTAACCTGAGAAATTCGTGTGAAGGAGTTATAGAATCACAAGCAATAGCTTGGTTCGCTCAAGGATACCGCTATGCCAGTGTGTTATGGCAGGGACTGCAAAGAGATATGCCAACCACATTGGCAGAAACCATCAGAATAGCGGATTCCTGTGCATTGGGAGATCCGACGCAACCAGAATTAATGTCGGCGGATCATCGGGAGCATCAAGATCAATATGCAAGAGATGTGGCTGGGTCATCCAGGAGCAATGAATTCAGAGGAAGAAGAAGCAAAGAAAGAACAGATTATAGATATGGTTCTACTCAGGTGGCGGCAATAGTGCAAGATCAGCCAAGTCACAGAAATAGTCAGCGGCAAAAGAATGGTCCTCGGCAATGGATGCAAAGGAATGAAGGGAAAAAACAGTGGACACCAGAGCAAAAGAGGCAGTGGCAGGAGAGGCCGAAGTACACGTTTGAATATATGTTAGATCAGCCGTGTAAATTTCACACGTCAAACCCGGCCAGGCCGGCCAACCATACAACCTGCCAATGTGCATGGATGATAAATGCAATGGGTAACCCCGCAGGCTTACAGGCAGCGCCTCTCTAGGCACATCAGCAGCATCAGCCACAGTTGAATGGAGCAAATGCACAGCAACTGAAGTTACCACCTCCTCCCCCGAGGTATGAAAACTCGGATCGGAGAGATGCGGTGCATCATGTGATAAACCAAGGTCCGTATGGAAGGACAAATCTAGGAAATAATGGACGCAATGATTACAGAGAACATCATCAGTCGTATTGCATGTTCACAACAGAGCAGCAAGCCAAGATGAGTGTACAGCGCCGGCATATGGAAGTAAATGCAGTTATTCCGGCAGTACCAAGATATGTGCCTTGGTCAGATCAAGAAGTAACTTGGAGCATAAAGGATCACCCCAAGATAATGCCGAGTCCGGGGTCGTATGCACTCGTGTTAGATCCAACATTTGTCGTACCAAGCATTAATGTGAAATTTTCAAAGGTACTTATTGACAATGGGAGCAGTATCAATATCATGTACAAAGATACAATGCATAAACTCGGAATATCGCAGAACATGCTGCAGACCACAAGGACCACATTCCATGGGATAGTTCCAGGGCTTTCATGCGAACCCATTGGAAATTTTCGAGTGGATGTGTTATTCGGCACAAGAGATAACTGTAGAGAAGAAAATTTGGAGTTTGAAGTGGTGGATCTAGAGAGTTGCTATTATGCTCTACTCGGACAGCCAGCATTAGCCAAATTCATGGGCAGCTGCCACATAACTTACCTAAAAATGAAGTTACCCGGACCACAAGGGGTGTTAACAGTAGCGGGAGATTACAGGAAGTCAATGGAATGTGCTTCAGCCGGGTCAAATTTGGCCGAATAAAAAGAAGGATTCAGGAGGTAGCAGCCCTCGCTCAGTCGTCACAGCTGAATATGCCGGCATTAGCCAACCCACATGGAAGTGTCTCCTTTCAGCCGACAAAAGAAACAAAAAAGTTTCAGATAGATGAGCAATTCCCATAGCGCTCCGTCACTATTGGTGCTGGCCTAGATGCTAAATAGGAAAGAGAGCTGACCAACTTCCTCCGTGAGAATCGGGATATCTTTGCATGGTCAACTCAGGATCTGCAAGGTGTGCCGAGGGAGTTGGCTGAGCACTCTCTGAATGTGAGGCTAGGAGCAAGGCCGGTGAAGCAACCTCTCCGCCGCTTCGCCGAGGACAGGAGAAAAATAATAGGGGATGAAATAGCTCGTCTCCTTGCGGCCGGGTTCATCATGGAGGTACTGTATCCGGATTGGCTATCAAACCCGGTGCTAGTGGAAAAGAAGAAGGATGATCCAAACGTAGCCATTGTATTGCGAATGTGTATCGATTATATGAAACTGAACAAGGCGTGTCCAAAAGATCCTTTTCCTTTACCTAGAATAGACCAAGTCATTGATTCGACCGCTGGTTGTGAACTATTATCGTTTGTAGACGCATATTATGGTTTTCACCAGATACCGTTAAATCCGGCCGATCAAATAAAGACTGCGTTTATTACCCCGTACGGGGCTTATTGCTATCTCACCATGCCATTCGGCCTGCGTAACACAGGAGCAACATATCAGAGATGTATGCAAAAATGTCTACATGATCAGATAGGAAAAAATGTTCAAGTGTATGTAGATGATGTGGTTATCAAAACCAAAGAAAGCAAAACCCTACTGGATGATATCCGGCAGACTTTCAATGAACTTGAGAAGGTTCCGAATGAAGCTTAATCCGGAAAAATGCACATTCGGTGGGCCTGCGGGAAAACTTCTCGGTTTTCTCGTCTCTAGCCGAGGTATAGAGGCCAACACAACAAACATAAAAGAAGTGGAAAGGATGGAATTGCCGAGATGTCTAAATGACGTACAAAAGTTCACAAGTTGTTTAGCCTCGCTTAGCCGATTCGTATGTCGGCTGGGCGAGAAAGCACTACCACTTTATCAGTTAATGAAAAAATCTGATAAGTTCATTTGGACACCACAAGCAGACAATGCATTTCATGAATTAAAAAAGATGTTGGTCATAGCGTCGGTCTTAGCTTCTCCATTATCGAAAGAGCCTATGTTGCTCTACATAGCAGCCACCAACAGAATAGTGAGCGTTGTGATCGTGGTGGAACGAATTGAAGACGATAAATCAGTACAAAGGCCAGTGTATTACCTAAGCGAGGTACTATCAGCCTCAAAACAAAATTACCCACATTATCAGAAGATGGCATATGGGGTGTACATGTCAGCAGAGAAACTTAAACATTACTTCGAAGAGCACCCCATCAAGGTGATTTGTGAAGCACCCATAGCCGACATATTGAGCAACAAAGATGCAAGTGGCCGAGTAGCAAAATGGGCAATTGAATTGTCACCTTATGCTCCGAAATTCGATAGGCGAGATGCAATATAATCTCAGGCTGTGGCCGAATTTTTCGTAGATTGGGCCGAGGTACAATAAGAGCCACCATTACCAGATCCGAATTATTGGACGATGCACTTTGACGGTTCCAAACTAAGAAACGGTTTGGGGGCAGGAATAGTGTTAACCTCGCCAAAAAGATACCAGCTGAAATATGTGCTGCAAATACATTTCTCCGCGTCAAACAATGTGGCCGAATATGAAGCACTAGTCCATGGATTGAAGGTGGCGAAAGAGATTGGCATACGCCGAATCTTGTGCTATGGAGATTCAGATCTAGTAGTACATCAAGTCTTAGGAAATTGGGATGCGTTGGATGATAATATGGCCTTGTATAGGTTTCATGTGCAAAAACTTAGTGGATACTTCGATGGATGTGAATTTCATCATATACCTCGGGCAGAAAACGACGCTGCGGACACATTGTCAAAACTCGGATCAACCAGACAGTCAATGCCCCCAGGTATCGCCCTAGAGCACCTGAGGAAGCCATCAATAACACCGTCTCCAGAGTCCGAATCCATTTTTATTCCGGCAAAATCAAGAGAGGATAATGTGCCGATGGAATTGACATGCAATGTAACCCGAAATTTCCAAAGATTAAGCCAGCCGATGCAAGGATGAGTATGGAGACATCTGAGGTAGTTATGTCGGCAGAAAATATGGAAATAGATAGTGAGACTACACCAGAAAAAATCACACCTGCATGGGCACAGCCCATATTCTCTCTACTTAGAGATGCGATTTTGCCGAGTAATGAGATATTGGCAAGACAAATAGTGAGAAGAGCTACAGCCTATACAATCATAAACAGTGAGCTGTATAAAAGGAGTGTCACAAGTGTGTTGCAAAGATGTGTGAGCTCGGCGGAAGGCCAGAAGATCCTCCTAGATATACATCAAGGAGAATGCGGACATCACGCCTCATCCCGAGCTTTAGTAGCCAAAGCATTCAGGCATGGGTTTTATTGGCCAACAGCGTTGAAAGAGGCCAAAGAATTGGTCGAAAAATGTAACGGTTGCCAAAGATATGACAGCAAAATACATATGCCTTCGTCCGAGTTAAAGACAATACCAATTACTTGACCATTTTTCTGTATGGTGGGACCATTTAAGCCGGCCCGAGGCGGGATGACCCACATATTAGTCATGGTGGACAAGTTCACAAAATGGATTGAAGTGGAACCAATAAATAAATGTGATGGGCCCACAACAGTGAAATTCCTCAAAGCTATTATCTTAAGATATGGGTACCCACACAGTGTTATTACAAACAATGGTACAAACTTTGCAGAAGGATCCTTCGCTAGATTCTTTCAAGAAAAGCACATAAGACTAGATGTCGCCTCTGTGGCCCACCCAACGTCCAATGGGCAAGTAGAAAGATCTAATGGACTAGTACTGTCCGAAATAAAACCACGACTCGTCGAACCACTGCAAAGGTCGGCAGGATGTTGGATTGAGGAACTACCAGCAGTACTATGGAGCCTCAGGACCACCCCAAACAGATCACAGGTTATACACCATTCTTTCTAGTGTATGGGGCAGAAGCTGTGCTTCCAGCCGACATAATACATGACTTGCCAAGGGTTAACCAATATACAACCGCTGAAGTAAATGAGGTAGCTCGGCAGGATGATGTCGATCTGCTAGAGGAAGCCAGAGAGCTGGCGTTATCAAGATCAGCTATCTACCAGCAGGACTTGCGACGATATCACAGCAAGATGGTGAATCCAAGAGTGTTCAAAGAAGGAGATTTAGTTCTCCGGCTGGTGCAACGCACGGCCGGCATGCACAAATTGTCACCTCCATGGGAAGGACCATTCATTGTGAGCAAAGCATTGCACAATGATGCGTATTACCTAATTGATGCTCAATCACCAGGAAAGAACAGGGCAGACAAAGCCGGCGAAGAATCAAAAATACCATGGAACGTAGCCTTACTTCGGCCGTTTTACTCGTAGGAGTCATCCATGACATATTGTAAAATGACGCTTCAGGTTGGAGCACCAACTATGTATTGAACCTCGGCATCCAGAGCAGTGAATCGGGGTCTGCCATATGTTGTTTTTTAATTTCATATTATGTATAAAACCTCGGCACCTTGAGCAGTGGCTTGGGGATTGCACTATATTATTTTTAAGTATGGTTTATGTATTAAACCTCGGCGTCCAGAGCAGTGACTCGGGGACTGCTGCATGTTGTTTTTAATTTCATATTATGTATCAAACCTCGGCACCTTGAGCAGTGACTCGGGGACTACCCCATATATTTTCTAAGTTTGATTCAGGTATTGGACCTCGGCGTCAAATCAGTGACTCGGGGACTGTCCTATATTGTTTCTAAGTTTGGTTTATATATTAAACCTCGTCGCCTTGAGAAGTGGCTCAGGGACTACCCTACGTTATTTTAAGTATGGGTTATCATTTGTCGCAAAGTGGGAATTAAACTTCGGCTCCCAGAGTGATATTATTTCGCTCCCCCGAATACGGTCTTCAAGGTTTACGCCCAGATTTACAGTCCGAACCACAGTGATCAAGTGGCAAAATTTATCAAAGTCAGGCAATATCGGACGCCGAACTACGGGAGCACAAAGGCAAATATATACTCCAAACTCAAGAAATTGAAGGCCGCCAAGGCAAGGATTCAGACAAACAAGACTAGTTAAAAAAATTATTAATGATTACAACCGCATATGTCTCGGTGACACGGCAAAAGAAATTCATACCGCACAAAGACGGACAAATGTTTCACGTACATCATACGCCCGGCATACCAGGGGTAAGAAATGACTTAGAGGTTTTTAGCTGGAGAGGCAGTGACTTGGTCAGGGGCTAGGCACTCCGAGGTAGGTGGAACTTCAGCCGAGGTTGCCTCGCCCTCCACAGACCCAGGAGCAACTTCGGACGAAGCCCGAGGCTGCTGAGGAGCATGAGCTTGCACAGTGGAATGCCCAGTACCTTTGGAGGAGGATCGCGCGTCGCCGTTACCATCCGAGCTCGAACTGGAGTCACCAGAAGTAGTCGACTCACCCTCATCTTCTCCCTGTTCAGCTGAGTTGTTGTCCGAGGCATCCTCAACTTCGACCTCGTCCTCCGGGATAGGAAGGAACTTGGACCTTCATTCCAGTTATGCACGTCGGCATACTCAACAAGCTGGAAGGCACGAGCTTGCTGGAGAGTGACAATGTCTGGGTCCTCAACCCAACGGGAACCAGTGCACAAATTTCTCAAAATATCAAGAGAAATATCTTCATACCATGACATGATGACAGTGACAGCCATATCAGCACCTGCTCGTCCGGCCGATTCCCTCCAAAGACTTAGCTGTCTCTCAGATGCCATTAATCTTTCCACCAATAATTTGACCTCATCAATATTAGGAGTCCCAGAAGTATTCGGCCAGAGAACATGGTAGGCTCGGATAGCCGCCTGCACCAAATCCCTACCCATGATCTTCATCGGACCAACTACAACACCAACAGCAACCAAGAAATCTTCCATCAAGTACTCTGAGTCCGCATCAGTAGGAACACCTCGGCGCACACGAGCATACACCGCTTTAGAGCTCACGGGCTCAGCTTCTGGAAAATGGTCTGCGCAAAACAGAAGTGCATCGGTCAAGCAGTAAGCAAGGGAAAAGATAACTCGACCTAGGTTAGAAGCTTACGATGAATATAGTGTAGCATTATCTGAAGATCTTTAGCCCAGTCACTCTTGCTCTTCTCAAAGCGAGTGATCTCCTCGCTCATCCCTCGGGACTTTAGTTCGGCAGCCTCGAGGAGCTCTTTATTTTTCTGCAATTGCAGAGCTAGCCGATTATTCTCCTCGGAGAACTCCTGATCGATTTTTTATAGTTTAGACTTATGAGAAAGCTTAAGGGACTCCACCTCGGCACGCAAGCGAGCTATCTCGTCATCTTTATCCTTCAGCTGCGCCGAGTGAGTAGCGCTTTGTTCTAAAAAATGCAGCATCACATCAGGCATGGGCGTGCAATCTTGGTGAGATGCTGCAAAAGTTTGTAACTCGGCTTTACCAAAGCCAAAAGAGTTAAAAGAAACTTAGTACACATTTCAAAGGGGAGTATATAAAGTAAAAGAGTAACTAACCTTCCAGGGCCTTGACTTTCTTCTCAAGACGGATGTTAAGATTATTGATGTTCCCTGTTTACCAACAAAGTGAGCCAACATATCATGTACAAAACAATAAGAGCTTCGGAGATGACGCAAGAGTTTGTCGACTTACCAGCTTTCTTCACCACAGGAAGAACCTTCTCGTACTTTTCTTGCAATTTTCTATGTGCAAAAAGCAGCCTTTGGAATTCGGCGGTCCGCCGGTCATGCGCAACCTAAGCAATAGAGCAAATAATAAATAGATATTGGAAGTTACGACAGATCCGAGTGAAGCAAGCCTTAACTCGAATCTAGGTGGCTGGATATTCAAAGCTAAGATAGATCCGAGTCAAGCAAAACTTAACCCAGATCTAGGTGGCTGGATATTCGAAGTTACGACAGATCCGAGTGAAGCAATCCTTAACTCGGATCTAGGTGGCTGGACATTCGAAGCTAAGATAGATCCGAGTCAAGAAAAACTTAACCCGGATCTAGGTGGCTGGATATTCAAAGCTAAGGCAGATCCGAGTCAAGCAAAACTTAACCCGAATCTAGGTGGCTGGATATTCGAAGCCAAAACCGATCTGAGTCAAGCAAGACTTAACTCGGACCTAGGTGGCTGGATATTCAAGGTTCAGGTAGACCCAAATCAAGAAGAATTTAATGCAGATCTAGTTGGATGGAGGTTCGAACTCTAAGATAAAACTGAACTAAGTAAAGCATCATAAAACTTCCAAACGAATAACAAGTTATTCGGTTGCAAGCTTCGGGGACTAGAGTATATATAATAGCATCCGGAGAACTAATCAAAACTCCATAAAGACAATTACCTCATTCATCTTGTCGCTTTCAAGAACGATCTTGGCAGCCTGATGTAGTAATTGCGATATCGAAGAGTTGAAGCAGTGGCTAGGATTACCCTCGAACTGATCGGCAGCGTTCAATTGTTGGCATACTCGACCAACGAGCCAAGACTGTTCCCACTCTCCGTGCGAGTCAGAACTTTACCTCGGACATGTTGGATAACAATCGCCACCGCCGGACTCTTGTGAAGAGCAAGCTGTCTATCGGTGGCGGGTAATGTGATGCTCTTGGCGGAGAAACCCCTTAGCATGGCGCATCGAAGTGTAGGCTGACATGAGCTAGCAAGTCCTTTCTGAGAGGGCAAAGGTTTGGTAACAATGACCTTTCTTGCCTTAGGAGAGGCGACAGTAGGAGCCGTTACCTCGGCACTTGGAGCAGCATCCTTGGGAGCCGGAGGAATTACGGTTGCAGAGGGCGCCGAGATATCGATATCCTCGGCTGGAGTTGGTGTCATAGTAGAGACCGCGGGGATCGGAGGAATCTCAATAGAAACATCGGGGTTCACGGAGGAGGCATCAGGTTCGGCAGGAATATCTGTGGGCCGAGATGTATCGGCATCAACAGGAGAAATCTCAGGCGCATCATGGCGAGGTGGCGTCTGATTCGGAGTAGGAGGAGAAGCAACGCGAGCAGGACTCGGAACTCTGGTATCCTCAGGAGGCGGAGGAGAAGGTGGCGAGTCGTCTGACTCGTCATCTTTGGGACCGCTGGGCTTAACGGAGAGGAGCCACAAAGGCAGAAGAGGTCAAGTAGAGGAGAAAGAGAGAAACAAGAAATACAAACAAAGTAACTCACCCGGTAACCACAGGCATAGTTTTACGCTTCGGAGGGTGCTGGGCTGACTTCTTTGTTTGCTTCCTGGGAGCAGCTTCTGAGGCATCAGCTGGGGCTCTGCGTTTCCCCGAGGTAACGGGAGGCCGGAAGGCAAGAGGCTCGACGTTGTGAACCTGACCGGCCGGATTAGCTGATAAATTAGAAGCCGGAAATGCATAAGAAATTGGCATTGCGGCAACTACCTCTAGAACTTGGACCTCGTCCGAATCACCTTCCTCCTCCTGGGCCGAGGCCTTGCATGGCCTTGGCCGGAGCGAGATCCGACTTGGGAATGAACTCTTCTGAGTCCGGCTCCCCGCTGTCCGGTGTATTCCAATCCGCAGGCCACGGGAGTGTCAAAACCTCGGGATCCTCAGTCTTCTGCTCCTCAAACCTCTGCAGGACAAGAAAGAGAAAAATTAGCAAAAAGAGTCACGGATGCGATTAGGAAGAAAAACACAAAGACATAAACTCACCTCGGGAGGGGGATGCTCGCGGGTGAACGGCTTCAACCCCCAGGCCCAGTCCTCCGGCATCTCCATCTTAAAGATAGCCCAGATACGTTTGAAGATGAGGTAGTTGTCCAGCTCCAGCGTCGAGACTCGGTTGGGATCAAGAGGACCGCTCATATAGCAGAGCTTGTGTGTGCGTTTCTGGAAGGGGCAAATCCGGCTGCTGGTGAAGGTAGTCATCAAATCCTCACCGCGTAGCCCGGAGCGGATCAGTTCCTTCAGCCGAATCTCAAAAGCCTCGGCCAGAGCATGAATCTTCTTCGGATTATAGGTCCAGTTCTGCTTGGAGGGGGTGCCGATGGAAAAGGAAGGAAGCCGAATCCTATCCTCATTCCCAGAGTTCTTGACATAAAAGAATGACTTATGCCACTTTTTGCATGATTCTAAACCTGCGACGCGAGGAAATTCGGATTTCCTCCGAGGTGTGATTGACGCGGCACCACAATGGGTAAGCATCTTCTCGGAGGGATGAAGAGATTTGTCTGGGACCTCGTTGGATGTAATTTGGAAAAACTTTGACCAAACGTGCACAGACGGCCATAGGCCGAAGTATCCCTCCGAGGCACAGATGAAGGCAGAAAGGGAGGCAATGGCGTTAACCACGGTGTGATCTTGTGCAGGCCGATGTAATCGAGGAATTCCCTAGCAAAATCACCAAGGGGGAGACCAAACCCACGAGCAAAATGTGACATGAAGACTACATACTCGCCCTCCCTGAGAAATGGAGAGGATTCGCTGCCGGGTAAGCGACAAGCTACCCCGGCAGGAATCCGACGAGTTCAGATTAGCCACTCAATCGCTCGACGGGTGACAAAAGAGCCTTGCCACGAGCCACGCTCGGGCCCAGAGGCAGCATCTTCATCCTCGATAAGGGCACCGCTGACAGAGCTCGACATGGGGTGCGGAGAAATTCTGGAGGAAGAACTAGCGCGGAGGAAACTTAGAACTATCTGGCCCGTCGTGATTCTCTGAGAAGCAGTGGCGAACAGCGAAGAGCTACCGTCGCAGCGAAAGAAACGAGGAGTCTAGAGGAGAGCCTAAGCGATGGGACGAAGAACTCACGGCGGCGGCCAACAGAACAACTGGGGCCGAGGCGGAGGAGCAGTGGTGAGTCCTCGCCGTCGGAGATCCACCGAGCATGCCTGGCGGCGAGTCCTGAGCAGGCGCGAAGCGAAGGAAGAAGAAGGGCGCAGGTGAGCGGAGGGGGAAAGTGACTCTCCCAGCCCCGCGCCCCTCTTTATAACCGAGCCGCCCACGAGGTAGTGGGATCGTGGGTGTCGCGGTTAACCGTGTAGATCGTGTGCACCGCATGACCGCACACCGCTAAGCGGCACCGCACCAAGGGCCACACAGTGGAAAAGAAGGTCACGATCCCCAACGGAAACGACACGCGCGTCGCGATCTTAAACCGACGGTAGCGATAATGGCGTAGCTGTCGATAAATCTTGTAGAGGAACAAAAACTAGAGAAACAATGATGAGTATGACCGCGTAGAAAGGCGTACACGAGAAGATACGATGATACCTCAAACGAGAAAAAGATAACTCGGAAACAATGCAGAACGAAAGTTGTGAAACTGATACGGCCCGACCGAAGTTGTCGGCGGGGCCATACCAGCTTCGGGGAGTAATGTTGGGGAGGTGACCCCGGATAGGGTGAAGGGGAAAGACGGAAGGGTGTTCCCCATCTAGTTTCCGAGTTATAGTCTGAGTCGGCCGAATCCTGTAGAGGTCGGCCGAGATAGGAAAGAGCAGGACCCTTATTATAATGGCAAGGCATTACCGGCCGAGATCTTGAGTAAGTCGGCCGGGTTAGCCCGAGTAATCTTAATTCAGGTGAAGGACAAGCCGAGTTACACGAGGCAGGGCCGAATGATACAAAGCTTGCAGGAGACGGAGAAGCCTAAAGTCAAACTCTAGCCGCAGGCTAGGGAGAATCTAAGCGGAGCCAAGCACAAGGGACAAAGGCGCAAAGCGGCGGATGAGCGAAGGAGGTCACGGAGGTGGCAGTCCACGAAGCCGAGGCCTTGGAGGGGCCCTCTGGAACCTTGGTCATTAGAAGGGCGACAGGGAAAGGAGGACCCCTAACTACTATATTCGTACAAGCATATTCCTCGAATATGCTTGCCACGACCCTAAAGGAACCCAAGGCTCTCCTTTATAAGGGGAGGCTTGGACCTGAGGAGGGCATCAGCTCATTTAGTACCGTTAGGCTGGTAAAGTTCTTCCTTTCTCCTTGTATACAGCTCGAGGAGCGCTTGTAGCCCAATGAAGGAGAAATAAAGATCTTTGCCTTAGACTTTTGTGTGTAGAATCAACTGCATCTTCCCTCCCCAGATCCCTCTAGCATCCATTGGCCCCATACTTTAGCCTACCCATGGCATCTGCCGTGCCACCACCACGACAGGCAAAGTCTTGAGTTTGTATTGTGCAGGTCTCTACTAAGGGAAACTTGCTGCTGTGCTCATCACACCTTGCTGTTGGGGTTCCAACGAAGTTTCCCACATCAACACGGGGGTGCACGCATCAGTGGGCCACACCTGCCCTAGGCGCGGGGTCAGTTGGGCCCGTGCCTAGGAGGGTGTGGGGCCCCTGAGGCCCATCTCTTCCCTCCTTCTGGCTTCCTTCGTCTTCTGGTAAAATAATATGTTTCCATATTTTTCTGGTATTTTTCTGATATTTGCGAAATGGCACCGAAACGCCTTCTTTTCCATCAGAATCCAGACTACGGCAGTCCATCCTCCAAAAATCATCCAACATGCATAAACATATGAAAAGCCATAAGTAATACCTTATAATAAGACAAATATCAATGAATAGAGGTAAATTATGATATAGAATGGTGATGCAAATTGGCCGTATGAATGGTGGCTACGGAGCGGCTCACCGCCCGTGATATCGCGCTATCGTGGATGGCACGTCACGTGCTTCCTATACAGAAGGGGTCGCACAAGATGTGGCTTTGTCATTGTCGATGACCTGATGTAGACGTCACGGAAGGACGTACCGTACCAGGACCTGCGGAACTGGATCTCCATGATCTCCAAGTTCCGCTTGGAGGTGAACTAGACGTACTCCTGCCCGCATATCACTGCGGCTGCATGCCGCCTCGGTTGAGTTGACCTTGGTTTCTCTCCTTTTCGTGTCCATCTTTCTCCCTAGTATGTTTTCCTTGTGTTCCTTATGCTCCCCTTTTTGAGTAGTTGTTTACGGTGCAACATGCTGAGGACGGTATCGGCGACCTCACGCTCCCCACCTTACTGGCAGACCGGAAGACGAAGAAATACCCCCAGACGGATCCTGAAGGGTCTCCCGTCGAGGAGGACGACTACCCATCGAATCCTCATGGTAATTTCCGGTGCGGCTTCTGCCTTTGTCCTTCCCATGGGGTTTTTTGTTGAAACTTGTTTTTTTTGCAGTCGATGCCGCCGAGGACAAGGCCGGTCGGGAGAAGTCCGCGGCGAAGGATCAGGGGAAGAGGGCGGCATCCATTGTCACGCTAGCTGCCGCAGAGCAGAAGAGGACGCGCCGAACACGCCAAGCTACCGTCGTGCCGTCCATCGCCGGGTGAGTATTCTCCCTGGCTTTGTTTGGCTCTTTTCCTTTATTTCTGCTGACCCTTTCTTACTTTTGCCCTTCGTAGCGATGCGATGTCGCAGGGTCTCCAATTGCACCCGCGCTGGCTGCACCCGCCCCGCCGACTCCGTCTGCGTCTCCTCAGGTTTCCTCGGCCGCGGGAGTGCTGCACCATGCGCCCGTAGCTTCATGGATGGGGCAGCTCTTCACGGCCGCTCAGGACCCCAAGACCCCCCTCCTCCGTCCTAGAGCTGGCGTGAACCCGGCCTGGAGAGATTCTCCAGCCAGTTCTGCAAGGCACATTATCACGGAAGTGACGGAGGAGGCCGCGACAGTGCAAGCGGCTGCAGCAGGTGGCGGCCAGCCGGGCGATCCGGCTCGGCGGGGAGGGAGGTGGTGGTGGTTGCGCCTTCGAGCACGGATGCTGATGAAGACGAGGTTGTGGTGACCGGCTCGAGGCTAGCTACGGTTGTGCTGACGCCGGGTGCCATCCTCACCAAGCTCTCGGGCGCGGCGCCCGTCGCACTCGGCTAGGTTCGCCACCTGGTTGAGGAAATGGAAAAGGGCCTTGGCGAGGCCAAAAATTTCTCTGTTTTAATGGAGGTAGGTGTCTCTCCCCATTCTCTTTTGCTGCACCCCGATTTTGTAGCCGGATTTCAGCTCGTTTCCTTACTCCTTTCTCTTTGCAGAAAGCGTTTTCGGAGTCTGTGAAGAACACTCAGGAGTTGGGCCATAAGATTGGTTCCTTTGATGTGTCTTGGCGGTTGGCCTCTTTTTCCTGTTTTTTGTTGACCATAGGGTATCCTCCTATAGCCATGATCTTGGATAAGGAGAGGGAGGTGGAGCACGTGAAAGCTCAAGTTGCCCGGCTGGAGGATTCGAACAAGGCATGGCAGGTGTAGTTCGACCAACTGGCCGCGGCCAAACACAAGCTGGAGGTTGCTGTGGAGAGGTGCAAGAAGGTGGCTGACACGCGGGGGAGGCGTTGAATACCTTGGAATCGACCTCCGCCCACAAGGAGGATACAGTCAAGGCTCTTCGTTCCCGAGAGGAGGAGCTGACCCGGCAGCTTGACGAAATCGCCGAGCTGGTCTTTATTAAGTTTGCGTTTCCCTGCCTCTTCTATACTGTGGTAAATCAACATGTCTCTTGTCGCTTACTCCTTTCACTGACTGCAGCTCATTATCCGGAGTCGACCGAGCAGGCTCACGAAAAGCTGTTGGCACAGGAGGCTGGTCGCGATCTAACCGCCTAGGACCTGGTCAAGGTTCTAGCGGAGGAGAGCGACGATCTTCGCAATGTTGCCAACAACTTCTTCCAGTATGTCTGGCCGGAGACGGGTGAGTTGCATGACATTGCCAGCTTGGTGCTCGCCCTGACCCGTGGTATCAACGTGTTGGAGATCCACAAGGAGTGGGTGGCGCGCGGCAGCGTGGAGATGTCCCTGGCCCTGGTGAAGTCCTGGTATCCGGATGCGGATCTGGGTGTGCTCACTCGTGGATTCCGAACCAGGACCAGCTACGAGAGCCTCTACGAGAGTATTCCGACGATTAGGTCCTATGGAGTGAAGATCGACACGTACGTAGATCTGGATCACGACTTCCGCGACCCCTCCGAGCTAATGCCATACCACTGGATCCCGGCTCCCACGAGCGTCGCTGACATCGCCTCCTCTAGCCAAGTACCTGTGGCCAGCGCCAGTGCTCCCTCTGCCAGACTGACTCCTACTCCAGAAGCCGATGCTCCTTCCACCAGTCCAACTCGTGAGCCTTGATCCCTAGGATGCCAGGAGTATTTGTCTTGAAAACTTTCTTATGGTGGTGAACCTTGATGTAGGACTTTGAATTCTATGCGGAACATTAGTGTTCCGCTTATTAACAATGCCCCTTTTGCCTTAAGTTAAATTTGTCTCTTTTCTTCTTGGATGTTTTTTCCTTGCGTTTTTTTGCGCGAGCGCCTGGCCGCGCGATCGACGGGTGTAGTACTCAAGGTTCGGGCCGGCTGAGGTATCCAGCCGGGTCGAAGCTCTTTGCCTCCTTACTTGTTCTGATGGGTGTGCGGGAGCACGCCCCCTGGGTGTAGTCTCCGAGGTTCGAGCCAGCTGGGTAGCCAGCCGGGTAAAAGCTCTTTGCCACCTTACTTGTTCTGATGGGTGTGTGGGAGGGTGTCCACTGGGTGTAGTCCCCGAGGTTCGGGCTAGCCAGCCGGGTCGAAGCTCTTTTCCACCTTACTTGTTCTGATGGGTGCGCGGGAGTGTGCCCACTAGGTGTTGTCCCCGAGGTTTGGGCCGGCTGGGGTAGACAGCCAGGTCGAAGCTCTTTGCCACCTTATTTCCTGTGAAGTTGTGGCTCGTGAAGTACAAGACACAACGTCGTTTGAGTTAGTTTCATTACTTTTGCGTTCATTCGTAGCTAAGATAGAATACGAAAATGATCCCCTTTCGAACTAGGCCGTTAACATGTTCCTTTTTTCAGCGAGCATTGGCCTTTCAAGCTTTGACCTTGCCGGCTGTTAGCCGGGTTGTGGTCTGCAGTCAGAACCAAAGGGGTAGCTAGGTTGGCATGCCTCATGACACTTCGTGTATTATTATTGGCCTAGCTCAAGCAGGCGCAGCCGGTTCTCCTAGGCGCCCTGGCTTTCTCCTTGGGTAATTTCTTGTAAAGGGTACTTGAGCTTTTGCTCTTGCCGGTCGACAATGGCTTATGTTGATACGTCCATAACGTATCTATAATTTTTTATGGTTTTATGCTATGATTATGCTTTTGACACTTCTTTTTATATAAAGTTTGTGAGTTATTTGGACTAACCTACTAATAGTTGCAAAAGTGCTTAATGTTCTTGTTTTACACTTTGATGTGTAGGAATTATCATGAATACAAGTGGAACCCTTGTTGGATTCAAATTGGGATTTTGTAGAAATCTGTCTCAGAACTCTTTTTGAAGATGGTCATGTTTCCGGTCGAAGACGGCGTCAAACAGAAAATTCTCAAACTACAAAGTTGTAGGAAATTTCGCAAATATCGTTCTAGACATAAAATTTAGCTGATTCCGAGTCCGGACGGGCCCTCTAGGCCCGATTTACTGTGGCCCAAGATGGGGTGACGGAAAGGAGGAAACCTAATTCGTGGGAGATACCTCCACCCACAACTTTGAAGCCACCAAAGCCATGTTTTTTCCTCCGCATGGATCCCATATCCATGGAGAGGGCTCCCATGAAGCCATGAAGGAAGGGGCTAAGGGGCGGTGCTCCCCCCACGATACCGGCGGCGGGGAAGGAGTCCCCCGCGCCGCCGCCGCCCTCTTCACCATCTTCACCGCCATCTCCATCACCTAATCCTCCTAGTATGCAGTGCTTCATCCTCCCACACACCTCTGTACCGTCCTATGTAAACATGGTGTTTGATGCTATAAGTTATAATCCTATGATCTATGTCATGTTTGTGTAGTTTCTTTGTTCTTAGATTGAATGGTTGAACGTCTTTCGTTCATTAGAGATGTATGTTGATATGGTACAATTCTTTGTTGTCCATTATATTTGTGCACGCATGGATTAAACATCATAGGTTTTGTAGTATGTGTAAGAGGAAGGGGAAGTTCTACCGGAGTGACAGAAACCTAAGGATGCGAACCGGAACGTTGCACGTATGGGAGTAAGAGGACCGATCAGTCCTGGTTTGATTCTGGCTAGAACTAGGCGATTAGCCGCTCACACTGCCCGTTCGACTGAGGGTGTGCGACCAAGGCTAGGTCTAGGCGGATGCCCTTTTCTCCGCAGAAGCGAGCGAAAACCCCCTTGGTGAAATTGGTGCCGTTGTCCATGATGATGTTGTGTGGGTAACCAAACCGGATGATGATGTCCGTGAAGAACTTGATCACTATTTCCCCATCCAGCTTCTCTATGGGCTTCGCCTCGATCCATTTGGTGAATGTGTCCACAGCTACGAGCAAGTGCGTCATACCGGATGGAGCTGTCTTGAATGGTCAGGCCATGTCCAGCCCCTAGACTATGAATGGATAGGTAATCGGTGTCGTCTTGAGCACTGTAGACGGCATGTGCTTCAGCTTGCCAAAACGCTGGCAGCCATTGCACGCATTGACCAGTTCCTGAGCGTCCTTTAGTGTTGTTGGCCAGTAGAAACCGTCGTGATGGGGATATGCCTACCCGGGTATACCCAGCAGGACGTTTCCTACTGGCCCAAGCCGTCATCCAGTAAGCCTGCAGGACGGCGACTGGATCAAGACTTGGCATGGACTCAGGCGACTGGAAGCTGAAGGCCCAGAAGCGTAGCTAGGCCTAGTCGGACTAGGTCATAGAATCTCCGAATCCTTAACTAATTTGGTTGAGATCTGTAAACCCTAGGGAGGTGAGTCTATATAAACCTCCCTAGAGGATACGTTCTATCATACACCCTAGCGACTCGCTGCCTAGTCGTCGAGATCGCCCCATTGTACTCTCACCATAATACAATCTAGAAGGAGTAGGTCTTTACCCTCCGGGGGGCCGAACCTGGGTAAACCCTTGTATCTCAGCCCTCATCTCGCACTGCAGATGGTTGGCCGCCCTTGCCCCATGTTCTACTACTCTCTACCGATTGCAGCATCTGCCGTGGTCATTCCCACGACAGTGGCGCCCACCGTGGGGACTGGCCGGTCAGGCCGGTGTTCTGCGGCGAGATCCAATATGCCCATCAACGAGTCGGTCGCCACCGGCCGCATGATCGCGATCGGCGAGATGCTCCAGATCTTGCCGAGCAGCTACGTCCCGGCGGCGCGACTCGTCACACATAGCATGATACTGCCGGTCGGGACAATCAGCCTCTTCGTCGGCCTCACCGACGTCATCATCTCGGAGGACTCGGCTCGCATCCGCGAGTCGCCACCATGCGACCGGCTCCCTGAGAGCCAGGTCCGCACGATCCACCGCCTCGCCTCTGAGTCGACTCGGCCCACAACAACGTGGCCGAAACCACCGCAGCCACGGACGACACGGTCCTCAACGACGACGCCGACTCGGCGACCCCGGCATCACTCGCCGGATCCATTGTTGCGGCGTCACCGGCGGGATCCATCACCCAGGTCTCCAACGCCAGAGACTTCGAGGATCCCTCCATCCTCGGGATCTTCGACTTCGATTCCGGGTCGGAGAACTCCGCCGACCTCCGCGACGGAACCGGACGCCACGCCGCGACCTACATGGCAACTGGCGCCGACCCACCGGAAGACCCATTCTCCATGCCGATCCCTCCAAACGAGACGGCGACGGAGGTCGAGGAACTCCGCCTGAAGCTGACAGAGGCAGCCCGCAATGAACAAGCCGAGCGTGAAAAATTTCGCCTCGAGCAGGTGTGACAGGAGCTGTCGCGCAACCACTAACTCAAATCAGGTCGCTTGAACCCCACCGTCGGGCGCGCCTGAATTTCCAATAAGAAAGACCTGCCACAGCGTCCGGCGTGATCTGCGAGAACACGCCGCCAGGAGGAAGCACTCAGCCCCCACCAGGAGCAACGGCCAATGGCGCCCCGCCACCACCCAACCGCGCACCCCCAGGGACCAGCCAAGGATTGTGGTATCCTCACGGGAGCGAGACACGAACGGCTTCCGTTGTTCTCCACACCAATGGACAACCTCGTCGCGGGCCGAGGAGCAGTCGACAACATTGCAGCCACTGGGAAGGCGCCCTGTAGATCCAATACGCCAAGGATCTGCTCGCCAAAGCGGTCGAGCAACAAAACGCAGGCGTCGACTCGTAGGGTCGGGTGTACTCGCGTTCATTGGGCAGGAGAGCGGCCTCAAGCGGCCGCCCCATGGCGGCGAACACTCTCAACTGCCCGCCACCCGAACCTCTAAGGCTCCAATACCGACCCGCGAACGCGGCACTCTCCACCAACGACCCTAGGCCGGCGACCAACTTCGTCGCCACCAACGGACAACCCGTCGACGCCCGCACCCACATCATCAACAACCAGAGCTGGCACGCACGCCAGCCTGACGACCTGCGGCACACCCTCACCAACCGCCGCGATAGTGAGCCGAGGGGGTCGCTGAGCCTGGCACCCTGCCGGAGGGGAGATCATCCTGGAGGCCTTCTCTCCGGTATGATTTGTGAGTAGTTTCACCTTGGACTATGGGTCCATGTAGTAGCTAGATGGTTGTATCTCCTCCTTTGTGATTTCATGTATAGATCTTGTGAGCTCCGTTCATGATCAAGATCTAATATATTTGTAATCATGCATGTTCTGTTTGCGGGGGACCGATGGATATTGAGATTATTATGTTGGTTTGATTGATGGTTCTATATTTATGATTCTATCATGTCTGTGTTGTTTGTGATCTTGCATGCTCTCCGTTGCTAGTGGTTATCTTGGCCAAGTAGTTGCTAGTGACTCCAAGAGGGAGTATTTATGCTCGATAGTGGGTCCATGCCTTTAGTTTCCAAGGGAAGTGACAAAAATATCTTCGGTTGTAGATGTGTTGTTGCTACAAGGGAGAAAACAACGGTCTCTTGTTCATGGAACATGTGGACTGTTTACCTTACATACTTTGCTTAAAGCAGTTGTCTATTACTTGCAACTTAATACTGGAGGGGGTTCAGATGATAACCTGAAGGTGGATTTCTAGTCATAGATGTAGTTGGATTACGGTCTATGTGTAATGTTGTATTGCCCAATCAACTTCATAGGATCTTTCTAGCTAGTAATTTTACTGTTATGCCTTGCTCAGTTCCTGTCAATTGCCCCACTGTAATTTGTTTACCCTTCATGCCATGTTGTTTATCTAAGGAGAGTAGCTCTAGTGAACTATGGACCCCAGTCCAATCTTTACCATTGATATATCCTCCACTGTTACTTTTTTACTTGCTGCAAACCATTACCTTCCACACCATACGTTTAATTCTTTGTTACAGCAAACCGGTGAGCTTGACAACCACACTGATTCGTTGGGGCAAAGTCTTGAGTTTGTGTTGTGAAGGTCTCCACGTTGTCAGCAACACCTTTGAGACGTTTCCTTCCTCCTTCAGGTTCGATAAACTTGGTCTCTACTAAGGGAAACTTGCTGTTGTGCTCATTACACCTTGCTCTTAGGGTTCCAACAAAGTATCCCACATCAACACGGGGTTGACGCATCAAGATTTCTGGCGCCGTTGCCGGGGAGGCTAAGGACGTCTTCACTAGGGGAGTTCTTCACTTCCTTTCTCTTTACTTTGTTTTTAGTTTGTTTTGTTTCTTTTGCTTGGTTTTGTTTGCCTCTTTTCAAGAAACCCAAAAAAATTAGTCTAGTGATGAGAGAGCAATTTTCTGGTGTTGGTTCTAATGATCCTGCTGCCCATCTTAATAGCTTTGTTGAACTTTGTGAAATGCAAAAGTATAAGGATGTAGATGGAGATATTATTAATCTCAGGCTTTTTCCTTTCTCCTTGAGGGGAAAATCCAAAGAATGGTTGCTATCTTTTCCTAAAAATAGTATTGATTCTTGGACTAAGTGCAAAGATGCTTTTATTGGAAAGTACTATCCTCCTGCTAAGATTATTGATATGAGAAGTGACATTATGAAATTTAAACAACTTGATAGTGAACATGTTGCTCTACTCATGGACTCACTGCGTGGGAAAGAATGAAATCTTTGGTTAAAAATTTCCCTACTCATGGACTCACTGCTTGGATGATTATCCAAACTTTTTATGTAGGTTTGAACTTCTCCTCAAGAAACCTGTTGGATTCTGCTGCTGGAGATACTTTTATAGGACTCACCTTGGATGCTGCAACAAGACTCCTTGATAATATGATGGTTAACTACTGTCAACACCCGGATTTTTCAATCCTAGATGCCTGTTATGCCATACATCGCAATCCCAGGATTACCATTTTTGCGAGACATAACAGAATTGGATACCATAGTACATCATCCATTACAAACGATACATAAGTTCTGACACAAATAGGGATCTCATGATCCAGTTCTTAATACAACATCAAGCAGCGGAATACGTAATAATAACGGTAGCGTAGGCGAAGCTCCATCTTCGGGGTCACAGGCAATGCTGACGATGGGAGATGATCCTAGTTGCTGTAACCTTCCTGGGGTCCATCCTCTAGGTACTCCTCTTCATAGTCTAGCCATGGGAATAGCCAGGGACAAAGCCATGAGTACTCTTTAAGTACTCACAAACTAGTACTAACAGGTAAGGGGTTTTTGGATAATAGGACGCTAGGCTCTAAGGTTGTTTTGGAAAAGCCAGGTTTATCTCTACTAAGTTCCAAATCTAGTCACAATTTTATAACTCTTAAGTGGGATCTTGTAACTCATGTCACAACTCTGTTGTGGTCAAGTCAAAGTCTCAATTCATTTCACAAGTCATTTTGAAAAGTCTGACGGGGGAACAGTATGGCCACTCCAACTGTCCATAAACGCAGACGCGGCTATTCGAATAGTTTCACACTCTGCAGAGATTGTACACTTTCACCACAACATTAGATACATCAGTCAGGAAAAATCCTGAATTCACCATACTCAGTATGCGGATAATCAATCCTAACCTTTCGATTACACGCCCTAGTATAAGCACCTCTCCTGTGAGTTTGGCCTCCCAACCATGACCAACTGTCATCTTGGGTACTGCAGTGGATAATCTTCACAAGGTAGCCTCAGCTCAGACCTTGGTCGTGAGGGAACTAATACTAAGGAATATAAGTTTCCAGTCAAGCCCTACCCAATATTCGGGTATTGTGGTTGTATGATAAAATTGGAATGGTATCGCATCTAGACAACCATCAGTTTTATAAAGGGCTAAGGCTCATGCCTCAACATTTTCATCACCAAAATCATCAGGTGTTTTTGGAAACACATGTCCAAAACATTTCAATAGAATGATCCACCATTGCAAGGTTTTCATAACCATTTTTCCACCAAGTATTCCCATCTATAAGTTGATCAAGTTTTATGCTTAGCACTAGAATCTACAGGTGGGGGTAGTACTAATGAGGGGTGGTAACTAGTGGAGTTTCAACTAAGGAAAACCTTATGTCTCAGGCTGATATCAAGGTTCTAACTTAGGCCAAATTTTATGCTCTTTATGCAACCTTTAGCATCTTTCCAAATCTACCAGTCACTTGAGTAAGCTTTGATAAAGAAATAAAGTAAGAAGCTTGCGAGTAAAACTAGGATTGGTTTATCAAGTGGGTATGATCACATATGCTTAAGGCATATAGTAGTCATAGAACCAGTATGGGTTTGTTGCATCAGTAGGGTATCTTGCAAGGGTTAGCTTGCATAGGTATAGTATCAGCTTGCATCAATATCAGTATAAGCTTGCTAAATTGCAAGTGTTAGCTTGCAAGGTTAATAGCTTGCCTTGAGCACAGCAGTGATTGAAGTTCTCCTTGGCGTCTTCTTCTTAGTATCCTCCTTCCTCCTCGTATCCTTGGTCGGTACTAGCGTCTATGAATAAATACGAGGTACACAATCACCAAACAATACTTAACTACTTGCAATCATCACACACAAGGGTCCTATAGATGATCTAGCATCATCTCTAACATTACAAGGTTAAGGCTTGATTTAATTCCTTTTATTTTTTTAGAAAAGTAATTTCTACTCATTGAAAAACTACTTAAGATTTAATATTCTGCAAACAAAGTATGGGATCATGTTGACACATGTCATCACCACATATTGTATTCCATGGGAATGTGATTTAAAGTGGTGTCACAATTTAATAAGGTTTTACCCTTTTATTTTATTTAAATAAAGTGAATACAAATGCCTGTGTAGCATTCTTTTATTACTTGAACATTATTTCTGTAGGTAAACATATATATTTTTATATATTCTTAAAGGTATGGTTAAATGTGATTTTTGAGAGTTTAAATCAACTCAAAATCTATTATGGTTTAAATTTGAAAAATGTTTGAATGCAGAAAAGCTTCTTCCTTGTTATTTTTACCATGGGTGATCTATAGATCCAAATGACTTGAATCCAACAGGCTTGGATTCAGCATTCACAGACCTTTCCAACAAAATTGGTTTCATTCAATTTGGTGCATTTAATCGATCTGGGTTGATTTTTGAAGTTGGGTACAGAAGTTTGTTTGAATTGAAATAGAAAAAGGTTTAATTTGAATAACTGGGTTGCGCAGGAAAAGTTACTGGGCCGGCCTGCTAAGCGCAGTGATCCCGCGGTCTGCTTAAGTGGGTGTCCCCACTCGTCAGTGACACGGGGCTGGGCGAAGCGGTATGGGGCAACATGGGTCGTTCGATCTAGTTCTAATCTAACGGCTGGGAGTCATCGTCGACGCGAGACAACTCCGACGAGAACAAAACCTAGCGCGGACAGTGAGGGTGGCTGGGGGCTCACCGGGGTACTGGCGAGGGTCGGCGAGGCGGGCGAACGACGAAGTCGACGACGGCAAACTCAGGCGTGGTCGCGGCAGCTCCTGGGTGGCTCCAATCGCTGGCTCCCTTCTTCTCCGACAGCGGCAGGCTCCAGTGAAATTCTTGCGAGGTGGTGCTCGCCTTGCTCTAAGAATGGTGTGGCACGATCAGTGAGGAGAGGGGAGTGAGATGGTGTGAAGAAATCGTGCGGGGGTGGCCTCTATTTATAGTCGAGCGAGGGGACCGTAGGGGCGCACGGTGAGCTCGTCTTCCCCGCGCGACCAGTTCTTCCTCCCGTTTATGCGGATTGATTCGCGTGATAAATTCGCATCAATGCCGCGTGATTCCTTCCCCCTGACCATGCTCACTTAAGCGCCTATTTCCCATCTCCATTTCCCCCCAATCCTCACACCACTAGAGCCCCCAGGCTGTCTGCATTGCTTGCGACACCGTCTCTGTCTCCGACGGCTTTTCCGTCCGATTCCGGCGAACCCAAGCCGCGCGTCGCCTCCTCGACCACGCTAGCCTCCTCCCCTCTTACATACGCATCTCCTAGTGGCCTCAGCTCGCTCGCGCATGCCCCCTATCATCGGCAACCACCTCGACTGACCGCGCCACCGTCTGCCTCTACTCCGACGAGCCCTACAAGTAGACTCTGACCGAACCTCCTGTTCTCTTTGATACTCCGATACTCTCCACTCATCTTTACATCTAACCATGCCGCTTGCTTGCTCTATCGTGCACCCTAGAGTCGCCTTCGTCGATGACTGACCGCACCTGACGGTTCCACGAACTCCGGCGAAGAATCCTTGTCGACCCCGAGTGCCCCTTCACCAGCAAGGACCACCTCGAGCATCTCCACGCCGCTACGAACTCGGTGAGCATCTCCCCTCGATCTCTCACTTCCTGTAACGACGACACCGACATCATCTGAGCGCATCGCCGCCGTTCACCACCACTAGCGCCGCCAGAGTATGACCAGTGATTACGAGCCGGAGGATCGTGATCAAAGGGTTGCGATAGAAACTTAACTGCAAGGGTAAGGACAGTCTGTGCCACATGATTCGCATTAGATCCAACGATCCTCAGTGCTTGATCCGAACGAATTGGTACCAGCCAGTAGCAAGCAGCCACGTGGCCCTGTCTGTTTGAATAAAACTAGAAATGTTCAATTTGATGTTCCAATTTGAAAAATTCATAACTTTCAAACCACATGTCCAAATTTTGCAAATTTTATATTAATGGATTCAGCAAAACAAGTACTTTCTGACCATGCACTTTTTTTAGTAAAATGTTTCTGTTAAATTGAATGTTTTTGCAGAAACTTGTAAGAGGGGCGCAGAAGCCAGAGGAAGAAGAAGGGCGCAGGTGAGCGGAGGGGGAAAGTGACTCTCCCAGCCCCGCGCCCCTCTTTATAACCGAGCCGCCCACGAGGTAGTGGGATCGTGGGTGTCGTGGTTAACCCTGTAGATCATGTGCACCGCATGACCGCACACCGCTAAGCGGCACCGCACCAAGGGCCACACAGTGGAAAAGAAGGTCACGATCCCCAACGGAAACGGCACGCGAGGCGTCGCAGTGCCGACGCGACAGGCGCAGTAGTAACTGTAGCCTGTCAGTAAATACTGTAGAGGAACAAAAAACTAGAGAAACAATGATGAGTATGACACGTAGAACGAGGCGTACGCGAGAAGATACGATGATACCTCAAACGAGAAAAAGATAACTCGGAAACAATGCAGAACGAAAGTTGTGAAACTGATACGGCCCGACCGAAGTTGTCGGCGGGGCCATACCAGCTTCGGGGACTAATGTTGGGGAGGTGACCCCGGATAGGGTGAAGGGGAAAGACGGAAGGGTGTTCCCCGTCTAGTTTCCGAGTTATAGTCTGAGTCGGCCGAATCCTGTAGAGGTCGGCCGAGATAGGAAAGAGCAGGACCCTTATGATAATGGCAAGGCATTACCCGGCCGAGATACTGAGTAAGTCGGCCGGGTTAGCCCGAGTAATCTTAATTCAGGTGAAGGACAAGCCGAGTTACACGAGGCAGGGCCGAATGATACAAAGCTTGCAGGAGACGGAGAAGCCTAAAGTCAAACTCTAGCCGCAGGCTAGGGAGAATCTAAGCGGAGCCAAGCACAAGGGACAAAGGCGCAAAGCGACAGATGAGCCCGAGGTGACAGTCCTGAAGCCCGAGGCACGCAGGAGGGGCCCTCTGGATCCTTGCCATCATTAGAAGGGCGACAGGGAAAGGAGGACGCCGAACTACTATATTGGGACAAGCATATTCCTCGAATATGCTTGCCACGTCAGCCCTAAAGGAACCCAAGGCTCTCCTTTATAAGGGGAGGCTTGGACCCTGAGGAGGGCATCAGCTCATTTAGTACCGTTAGGCTGGTAAAGTTCTTCCTTTCTCCTTGTATACAGCTCGAGGAGCGCTTGTAGCCCAATGAAGGAGAAATAAAGATCTTTGCCTTAGACTTTTGTGTGTAGAATCAACTGCATCTTCCCTCCCCAGATCCCTCTAGCATCCATTGGCCCCATACTTTAGCCTACCCATGGCATCTGCCGTGCCACCACCACGACAGGCAAAGTCTTGAGTTTGTATTGTGCAGGTCTCTACTAAGGGAAACTTGCTGCTGTGCTCATCACACCTTGCTGTTGGGGTTCCAACGAAGTTTCCCACATCAACACGGGGGTGCACGCATCAGTGGGCCACACCTGCCCTAGGCGCGGGGTCAGTTGGGCCCGTGCCTAGGAGGGTGTGGGGCCCCTGAGGCCCATCTCTGTCCCTCCTTCGGCTTCCTTCGTCTTCTGGTAAAATAATATGTTTCCATATTTTTCTGGTATTTTTCTGATATTTGCGAAATGGCACCGAAACGCCTTCTTTTCCATCAGAATCCAGACTACGGCAGTCCATCCTCCAAAAATCATCCAACATGCATAAACATATGAAAAGCCATAAGTAATACCTTATAATAAGACAAATATCAATGAATAGAGGTAAATTATGATATAGAATGGTGATGCAAATTGGCCGTATGAATGGTGGCTACGGAGCGGCTCACCGCCCGTGATATCGCGCTATCGTGGATGGCACGTCGCGTGCTTCCTATACAGAAGGGGTCGCACAAGATGTGGCACCTGTCGACTGTCGATGACCCGATGCAGACGTCACGGAAGGACGTACCGTACCAGGACCTGCGGAACTGGATCTCCATGATCTCCAAGTTCCGCTTGGAGGTGAACTAGACGTACTCCTGCCCGCATATCACTGCGGCTGCATGCCGCCTCGGTTGAGTTGACCTTGGTTTCTCTCCTTTTCGTGTCCATCTTTCTCCCTAGTATGTTTTCCTTGTGTTCCTTATGCTCCCCTTTTTGAGTAGTTGTTTACGGTGCAACATGCTGAGGACGGTATCGGCGACCTCACGCTCCCCACCTTACTGGCAGACCGGAAGACGAAGAAATACCCCCAGACGGATCCTGAAGGGTCTCCCGTCGAGGAGGACGACTACCCATCGAATCCTCATGGTAATTTCCGGTGCGGCTTCTGCCTTTGTCCTTCCCATGGGGTTTTTTGTTGAAACTTGTTTTTTTTGCAGTCGATGCCGCCGAGGACAAGGCCGGTCGGGAGAAGTCCGCGGCGAAGGATCAGGGGAAGAGGGCGGCATCCGTTGTCACGCTAGCTGCCGCAGAGCAGAAGAGGACGCGCCGAACACGCCAAGCTACCGTCGTGCCGTCCATCGCCGGGTGAGTATTCTCCCTGGCTTTGTTTGGCTCTTTTCCTTTATTTCTGCTGACCCTTTCTTACTTTTGCCCTTCGTAGCGATGCGATGTCGCAGGGTCTCCAATTGCACCCGCGCTGGCTGCACCCGCCCCGCCGACTCCGTCTGCGTCTCCTCAGGTTTCCTCGGCCGCGGGAGTGCTGCACCATGCGCCCGTAGCTTCATGGATGGGGCAGCTCTTCACGGCCGCTCAGGACCCCAAGACCCCCCTCCTCCGTCCTAGAGCTGGCGTGAACCCGGCCTGGAGCGATGCTCCAGCCAGTTCTGCAAGGCACGTTATCACGGAAGTGACGGAGGAGGCCGCGACAGTGCAAGCGGCTGCAGCAGGTGGCGGCCAGCCGGGCGATCCGGCTCGGCGGGGAGGGAGGTGGTGGTGGTTGCGCCTTCGAGCACGGATGCTGATGAAGACGAGGTTGTGGTGACCGGCTCGAGGCTAGCTACGGTTGTGCTGACGCCGGGTGCCATCCTCACCAAGCTCTCGGGCGCGGCGCCCGTCGCACTCGGCTAGGTTCGCCACCTGGTTGAGGAAATGGAAAAGGGCCTTGGCGAGGCCAAAAATTTCTCTGTTTTAATGGAGGTAGGTGTCTCTCCCCATTCTCTTTTGCTGCACCCCGATTTTGTAGCCGGATTTCAGCTCGTTTCCTTACTCCTTTCTCTTTGCAGAAAGCGTTTTCGGAGTCTGTGAAGAACACTCAGGAGTTGGGCCATAAGATTGGTTCCTTTGATGTGTCTTGGCGGTTGGCCTCTTTTTCCTGTTTTTTGTTGACCATAGGGTATCCTCCTATAGCCATGATCTTGGATAAGGAGAGGGAGGTGGAGCACGTGAAAGCTCAAGTTGCCCGGCTGGAGGATTCGAACAAGGCATGGCAGGTGTAGTTCGACCAACTGGCCGCGGCCAAACACAAGCTGGAGGTTGCTGTGGAGAGGTGCAAGAAGGTGGCTGACACGCGGGGGAGGCGTTGAACACCTTGGAATCGACCTCCGCCCACAAGGAGGATACAGTCAAGGCTCTTCGTTCCCGAGAGGAGGAGCTGACCCGGCAGCTTGACGAAATCGCCGAGCTGGTCTTTATTAAGTTTGCGTTTCCCTGCCTCTTCTATACTGTGGTAAATCAACATGTCTCTTGTCGCTTACTCCTTTCACTGACTGCAGCTCATTATCCGGAGTCGACCGAGCAGGCTCACGAAAAGCTGTCGGCACAGGAGGCTGGTCGCGATCTAACCGCCTAGGACCTGGTCAAGGTTCTAGCGGAGGAGAGCGACGATCTTCGCAATGTCGCCAACGACTTCTTCCAGTATGTCTGGCCGGAGACGGGTGAGTTGCATGACATTGCCAGCTTGGTGCTCGCCCTGACCCGTGGTATCAACGTGTTGGAGATCCACAAGGAGTGGGTGGCGCGCGGCAGCGTGGAGATGTCCCTGGCCCTGGTGAAGTCCTGGTATCCGGATGCGGATCTGGGTGTGCTCACTCGTGGATTCCGAACCAGGACCAGCTACGAGAGCCTCTACGAGAGTATTCCGACGATTAGGTCCTATGGAGTGAAGATCGACACGTACGTAGATCTGGATCACGACTTCCGCGACCCCTCCGAGCTAATGCCATACCACTGGATCCCGGCTCCCACGAGCGTCGCTGACATCGCCTCCTCTAGCCAAGTACCTGTGGCCAGCGCCAGTGCTCCCTCTGCCAGACTGACTCCTACTCCAGAAGCCGATGCTCCTTCCACCAGTCCAACTCCTGAGCCTTGATCCCTAGGATGCCAGGAGTATTTGTCTTGAAAACTTTCTTATGGTGGTGAACCTTGATGTAGGACTTTGAATTCTATGCGGAACATTAGTGTTCCGCTTATTGGCTTGATGCCCCTTTTGCCTTAAGTTAAATTTGTCTCTTTTCTTCTTGGATGTTTTTTCCTTGCGTTTTTTTGCGCGAGCGCCTGGCCGCGCGATCGACGGGTGTAGTACTCAAGGTTCGGGCCGGCTGAGGTATCCAGCCGGGTCGAAGCTCTTTGCCTCCTTACTTGTTCTGATGGGTGTGCGGGAGCACGCCCCCTGGGTGTAGTCTCCGAGGTTCGAGCCAGCTGGGTAGCCAGCCGGGTAAAAGCTCTTTGCCACCTTACTTGTTCTGATGGGTGTGTGGGAGGGTGTCCACTGGGTGTAGTCCCCGAGGTTCGGGCTAGCCAGCCGGGTCGAAGCTCTTTTCCACCTTACTTGTTCTGATGGGTGCGCGGGAGTGTGCCCACTAGGTGTAGTCCCCGAGGTTTGGGCCGGCTGGGGTAGACAGCCGGGTCGAAGCTCTTTGCCACCTTATTTCCTGTGAAGTTGTGGCTCGTGAAGTACAAGACACAACGTCGTTTGAGTTAGTTTCATTACTTTTGCGTTCATTCGTAGCTAAGATAGAATACGAAAATGATCCCCTTTCGAACTAGGCCGTTAACATGTTCCTTTTTTCAGCGAGCATTGGCCTTTCAAGCTTTGACCTTGCCGGCTGTTAGCCGGGTTGTGGTCTGCAGTCAGAACCAAAGGGGTAGCTAGGTTGGCATGCCTCATGACACTTCGTGTATTATTATTGGCCTAGCTCAAGCAGGCGCAGCCGGTTCTCCAAGGCGCCCTGGCTTTCTCCTTGGGTAATTTCTTGTAAAGGGTACTTCGAGCTTTTGCTCTTGCCAGGTCGACAGCCGGCTTGCGGTTGATACGTCCATAACGTATCTATAATTTTTTATGGTTTTATGCTATGATATGCTTTTGACACTTCTTTTTATATAAAGTTTGTGAGTTATTTGGACTAACCTACTAATAGTTGCAAAAGTGCTTAATGTTCTTGTTTTACACTTTGATGTGTAGGAATTATCATGAATACAAGTGGAACCCTTGTTGGATTCAAATTGGGATTTTGTAGAAATCTGTCTCAGAACTCTTTTTGAAGATGGTCATGTTTCCGGTCGAAGATGGCGTCAAACAGTAAATTCTCAAACTACAAAGTTGTAGGAAATTTCGCAAATATCGTTCTAGACATAAAATTTAGCTGATTCCGAGTCCGGACGGGCCCTCTAGGCCCGATTTACTGTGGCCCAAGATGGGGTGACGGAAAGGGAGGAAACCTAATTCGTGGGAGATACCTCCACCCACAACTTTGAAGCCACCAAAGCCATGTTTTTTCCTCCGCATGGATCCCATATCCATGGAGAGGGCTCCCATGAAGCCATGAAGGAAGGGGCTAAGGGGCGGTGCTCCCCCCACGATACCGGCGGCGGGGAAGGAGTCCCCCGCGCCGCCGCCGCCCTCTTCACCATCTTCACCGCCATCTCCATCACCTAATCCTCCTAGTATGCAGTGCTTCATCCTCCCACACACCTCTGTACCGTCCTATGTAAACATGGTGTTTGATGCTATAAGTTATAATCCTATGATCTATGTCATGTTTGTGTAGTTTCTTTGTTCTTAGATTGAATGGTTGAACGTCTTTCGTTCATTAGAGATGTATGTTGATATGGTACAATTCTTTGTTGTCCATTATATTTGTGCACGCATGGATTAAACATCATAGGTTTTGTAGTATGTGTAAGAGGAAGGGGAAGTTCTACCGGAGTGACAGAAACCTAAGGATGCGAACCGGAACGTTGCACGTATGGGAGTAAGAGGACCGATCAGTCCTGGTTTGATTCTGGCTAGAACTAGGCGATTAGCCGCTCACACTGCCCGTTCGACTGAGGGTGTGCGACCAAGGCTAGGTCTAGGCGGATGCCCTTTTCTCCGCAGAAGCGAGCGAAAACCCCCTTGGTGAAATTGGTGCCGTTGTCCATGATGATGTTGTGTGGGTAACCAAACCGGATGATGATGTCCGTGAAGAACTTGATCACTATTTCCCCATCCAGCTTCTCTATGGGCTTCGCCTCGATCCATTTGGTGAATGTGTCCACAGCTACGAGCAAGTGCGTCATACCAGATGGAGCTGTCTTGAATGGTCAGGCCATGTCCAGCCCCTAGACTATGAATGGATAGGTAATCGGTGTCGTCTTGAGCACTGTAGACGGCATGTGCTTCAGCTTGCCAAAACGCTGGCAGCCATTGCACGCATTGACCAGTTCCTGAGCGTCCTTTAGTGTTGTTGGCCAGTAGAAACCGTCGTGATGGGGATATGCCTACCCGGGTATACCCAGCAGGACGTTTCCTACTGGCCCAAGCCGTCATCCAGTAAGCCTGCAGGACGGCGACTGGATCAAGACTTGGCATGGACTCAGGCGACTGGAAGCTGAAGGCCCAGAAGCGTAGCTAGGCCTAGTCGGACTAGGTCATAGAATCTCCGAATCCTTAACTAATTTGGTTGAGATCTGTAAACCCTAGGGAGGTGAGTCTATATAAACCTCCCTAGAGGATACGTTCTATCATACACCCTAGCGACTCGCTGCCTAGTCGTCGAGATCGCCCCATTGTACTCTCACCATAATACAATCTAGAAGGAGTAGGTCTTTACCCTCCGGGGGGCCGAACCTGGGTAAACCCTTGTATCTCAGCCCTCATCTCGCACTGCAGATGGTTGGCCGCCCTTGCCCCATGTTCTACTACTCTCTACCGATTGCAGCATCTGCCGTGGTCATTCCCACGACAGTGGCGCCCACCGTGGGGACTGGCCGGTCAGGCCGGTGTTCTGCGGCGAGATCCAATATGCCCATCAACGAGTCGGTCGCCACCGGCCGCATGATCGCGATCGGCGAGATGCTCCAGATCTTGCCGAGCAGCTACGTCCCGGCGGCGCGACTCGTCACACATAGCATGATACTGCCGGTCGGGACAATCAGCCTCTTCGTCGGCCTCACCGACGTCATCATCTCGGAGGACTCGGCTCGCATCCGCGAGTCGCCACCATGCGACCGGCTCCCTGAGAGCCAGGTCCGCACGATCCACCGCCTCGCCTCTGAGTCGACTCGGCCCACAACAACGTGGCCGAAACCACCGCAGCCACGGACGACACGGTCCTCAACGACGACGCCGACTCGGAGACCCCGGCATCACTCGCCGGATCCATTGTTGCGGCGTCACCGGCGGGATCCATCACCCAGGTCTCCAACGCCAGAGACTTCGAGGATCCCTCCATCCTCGGGATCTTCGACTTCGATTCCGGGTCGGAGAACTCCGCCGACCTCCGCGACGGAACCGGACGCCACGCCGCGACCTACATGGCAACTGGCGCCGACCCACCGGAAGACCCATTCTCCATGTCGATCCCTCCAAACGAGACGGCGACGGAGGTCGAGGAACTCCGCCTGAAGCTGACAGAGGCAGCCCGCAATGAACAAGCCGAGCGTGAAAAATTTCGCCTCGAGCAGGTGACAGCGCAGGAGCTGTCGCGCAACCACTAACTCCAAATCAGGTCGCTCTTGAACCCCACCGTCCAGGGGCGCGCCCTGAATTTCGTCAATAAGAAAGACCTGGCCCGCGCGTCCGAGCGCGTGATCTGCGAGAACACGCCGCCAGGAGGAAGCACTCAGCCCCCACCAGGAGCAACGGCCAATGGCGCCCCGCCACCACCCAACCGCGCACCCCCAGGGACCAGCCAAGGATTGTGGTATCCTCACGGGAGCGAGACACGAACGGCTTCCCGTTGTTCTCCACACCAATGGACAACCTCGTCGCGTGCCGAGGAGCAGTCGACAACATTGCAGCCACTGGGGAAGGCGCCCTGTAGATCCAATACGCCAAGGATCTGCTCGCCAAAGCGGTCGAGCAACAAAACGCAGGCGTCGACTCGTAGGGTCGGGTGTACTCGCGTTCATTGGGCAGGAGAGCGGCCTCAAGCGGCCGCCCCATGGCGGCGAACACTCTCAACTGCCCGCCACCCGAACCTCTACAGCTCCAATACCGACCCGCGAACGCGGCACTCTCCACCAACGACCCTAGGCCGGCGACCAACTTCGTCGCCACCAACGGACAACCCGTCGACGCCCGCACCCACATCATCAACAACCAGAGCTGGCACGCACGCCAGCCTGACGACCTGCGGCACACCCTCACCAACCGCCGCGATAGTGAGCCGAGGGGGTCGCTGAGCCTGGCACCCTGCCGGAGGGGAGATCATCCCGGAGGCCTTCTCTCCGGTATGATTTGTGAGTAGTTTCACCTTGGACTATGGGTCCATGTAGTAGCTAGATGGTTGTATCTCCTCCTTTGTGATTTCATGTATAGATCTTGTGAGCTCCGTTCATGATCAAGATCTAATATATTTGTAATCATGCATGTTCTGTTTGCGGGGGACCGATGGATATTGAGATTATTATGTTGGTTTGATTAATGGTTCTATATTTATGATTCTATCATGTCTGTGTTGTTTGTGATCTTGCATGCTCTCCGTTGCTAGTGGTTATCTTGGCCAAGTAGTTGCTAGTGACTCCAAGAGGGAGTATTTATGCTCGATAGTGGGTTCATGCCTTTAGTTTCCAAGGGAAGTGACAAAAATATCTTCGGTTGTAGATGTGTTGTTGCTACAAGGGAGAAAACAACGGTCTCTTGTTCATGGAACATGTGGACTGTTTACCTTACATACTTTGCTTAAAGCAGTTGTCTATTACTTGCAACTTAATACTGGAGGGGGTTCAGATGATAACCTGAAGGTGGACTTCTAGTCATAGATGTAGTTGGATTACGGTCTATGTGTAATGTTGTATTGCCCAATCAACTTCATAGGATCTTTCTAGCTAGTAATTTTACTGTTATGCCTTGCTCAGTTCCTGTCAATTGCCCCACTGTAATTTGTTTACCCTTCATGCCATGTTGTTTATCTAAGGAGAGTAGCTCTAGTGAACTATGGACCCCAGTCCAATCTTTACCATTGATATATCCTCCACTGTTACTTTTTTACTTGCTGCAAACCATTACCTTCCACACCATACGTTTAATTCTTTGTTACAGCAAACCGGTGAGCTTGACAACCACACTGATTCGTTGGGGCAAAGTCTTGAGTTTGTGTTGTGAAGGTCTCCACGTTTTCAGCAACACCTTTGAGACGTTTCCTTCCTCCTTCAGGTTCGATAAACTTGGTCTCTACTAAGGGAAACTTGCTGTTGTGCTCATTACACCTTGCTCTTAGGGTTCCAACAAAGTATCCCACATCAACACGGGGTTGACGCATCAAGATTTCTCGCGCCGCTGTCGGGAGGCTAAGGACGTCTTCACTAGGGGAGTTCTTCACTTCCTTTCTCTTTACTTTGTTTTTAGTTTGTTTTGTTTCTTTTGCTTGGTTTTGTTTGCCTCTTTTCAAGAAACCCAAAAAAATTAGTCTAGTGATGAGAGAGCAATTTTCTGGTGTTGGTTCTAATGATCCTGCTGCCCATCTTAATAGCTTTGTTGAACTTTGTGAAATGCAAAAGTATAAGGATGTAGATGGAGATATTATTAATCTCAGGCTTTTTCCTTTCTCCTTGAGGGGAAAATCCAAAGAATGGTTGCTATCTTTTCCTAAAAATAGTATTGATTCTTGGACTAAGTGCAAAGATGCTTTTATTGGAAAGTACTATCCTCCTGCTAAGATTATTGATATGAGAAGTGACATTATGAAATTTAAACAACTTGATAGTGAACATGTTGCTCTACTCATGGACTCATCATGGGAAAGAATGAAATCTTTGGTTAAAAATTTCCCTACTCATGGACTCACTGCTTGGATGATTATCCAAACTTTTTATGTAGGTTTGAACTTCTCCTCAAGAAACCTGTTGGATTCTGCTGCTGGAGATACTTTTATAGGACTCACCTTGGATGCTGCAACAAGACTCCTTGATAATATGATGGTTAACTACTGTCAACACCCGGATTTTTCAATCCTAGATGCCTGTTATGCCATACATCGCAATCCCAGGATTACCATTTTTGCGAGACATAACAGAATTGGATACCATAGTACATCATCCATTACAAACGATACATAAGTTCTGACACAAATAGGGATCTCATGATCCAGTTCTTAATACAACATCAAGCGGAATACGTAATAATAACGTAGCGTAGGGCGAAGCTCCATCTTCGGGTCACAGCAATGTCGACGATGGGAGATGATCCTAGTTGTAACCTTCCTGGGGTCCATCCTCTAGGTACTCCTCTTCATAGTCTAGCCATGGAATAGCCAGGGACAAAGCCATGAGTACTCTTTAAGTACTCAGAAACTAGTACTAACAGGTAAGGGGTTTTTGGATAATAGGACGCTAGGCTCTAAGGTTGTTTTGGAAAAGCCAGGTTTATCTCTACTAAGTTCCAAATCTAGTCACAATTTTATAACTCTTAAGTGGGATCTTGTAACTCATGTCACAACTCTGTTGTGGTCAAGTCAAAGTCTCAATTCATTTCACAAGTCATTTTGAAAAGTCTGACGGGGGAACAGTATGGCCACTCCAACTGTCCATAAACGCAGACGCGGCTATTCGAATAGTTTCACACTCTGCAGAGATTGTACACTTTCACCACAACATTAGATACATCACCAGAAAATCCTGAATTCACCATACTCAGTATGCGGATAATCAATCCTAACCTTTCGATTACACGCCCTAGTATAAGCACCTCTCCTGTGAGTTTGGCCTCCCAACCATGACCAACTGTCATCTTGGGTACTGCACAGGTGGATAATCTTCACAAGGTAGCCTCAGCTCAGACCTTGGCCGTGAGGGAACTAATACTAAGGAATATAAGTTTCCAGTCAAGCCCTACCCAATATTCGGGTATTGTGGTTGTATGATAAAATTGGAATGGTATCGCATCTAGACAACCATCAGTTTTATAAAGGGCTAAGGCTCATGCCTCAACATTTTCATCACCAAAATCATCAGGTGTTTTTGGAAACACATGTCCAAAACATTTCAATAGAATGATCCACCATTGCAAGGTTTTCATAACCATTTTTCCACCAAGTATTCCCATCTATAAGTTGATCAAGTTTTATGCTTAGCACTAGAATCTACAGGTGGGGGTAGTACTAATGAGGGGTGGTAACTAGTGGAGTTTCAACTAAGGAAAACCTTATGTCTCAGGCTGATATCAAGGTTCTAACTTAGGCCAAATTTTATGCTCTTTATGCAACCTTTAGCATCTTTCCAAATCTACCAGTCACTTGAGTAAGCTTTGATAAAGAAATAAAGTAAGAAGCTTTAGTAAAACTAGGATTGGTTTATCAAGTGGGTATGATCACATATGCTTAAGGCATATAGTAGTCATAGAACCAGTATGGGTTTGTTGCATCAGTAGGGTATCTTGCAAGGGTTAGCTTGCATAGGTATAGTATCAGCTTGCATCAATATCAGTATAAGCTTGCTAAATTGCAAGTGTTAGCTTGCAAGGTTAATAGCTTGCCTTTAGCACAGCAGTGATTGAAGTTCTCCTTGGCGTCTTCTTCTTAGTATCCTCCTTCCTCCTCGTATCCTTGGTCGGTACTAGCGTCTATGAATAAATACGAGGTACACAATCACCAAACAATACTTAACTACTTGCAATCATCACATTAAGGGTCCTATAGATGATCTAGCATCATCTCTAACATTACAAGGTTAAGGCTTGATTTAATTCCTTTTATTTTTTTAGAAAAGTAATTTCTACTCATTGAAAAACTACTTAAGATTTAATATTCTGCAAACAAAGTATGGGATCATGTTGACACATGTCATCACCACATATTGTATTCCATGGGAATGTGATTTAAAGTGGTGTCACAATTTAATAAGGTTTTACCCTTTTATTTTATTTAAATAAAGTGAATACAAATGCCTGTGTAGCATTCTTTTATTACTTGAACATTATTTCTGCAGGTAAACATATATATTTTTATATATTCTTAAAGGTATGGTTAAATGTGATTTTTGAGAGTTTAAATCAACTCAAAATCTATTATGGTTTAAATTTGAAAAATGTTTGAATGCAGAAAAGCTTCTTCCTTGTTATTTTTACCATGGGTGATCTATAGATCCAAATGACTTGAATCCAACAGGCTTGGATTCAGCATTCACAGACCTTTCCAACAAAATTGGTTTCATTCAATTTGGTGCACTTAATCGATCTGGGTTGATTTTTGAAGTTGGGTACAGAAGTTTGTTTGAATTGAAATAGAAAAAGGTTTAATTTGAATAACTGCTGCGCAGAAAAGTTATCGGGCCTGCTAAGCGCAGTGATCCCGCTGTCTCTTAAGTGGGTGTCCCCACTGCCGCTGACACGGGCTGGGCGAAGCGGTATGGGGCAACATGGGTCGCTCGATCTAGTTCTAATCTAACGGTTGGGAGTCATCACGACGCGAGACAACTCCGACGAGAACAAAACCTAGCGCGACAAGTGAGGGTGGCTGGGGCTCACCGGGCGATCAAGGGCGAAGTCGACGACGACGGCAAACTCAGGGGTGGTCGCGGCAGCTCCTGGGTGGCTCCAATCGCTGGCTCCCTTCTTCTCCGACAGCGGCAGGCTCCAGTGAAATTCTTGCGAGGTGGTGCTCGCCTTGCTCTAAGAATGGTGTGGCACGATCAGTGAGGAGAGGGGAGTGAGATGGTGTGAAGAAATCGTGCGGGGGTGGCCTCTATTTATAGTCGAGCGAGGGGACCGTAGGGGCGCACGGTGAGCTCGTCTTCCCCGCGCGACCAGTTCTTCCTCCCGTTTATGCGGATTGATTCGCGTGATAAATTCGCATCAATGCCGCGTGATTCCTTCCCCCTGACCATGCTCACTTAAGCGCCTATTTCCCATCTCCATTTCCCCCCAATCCTCACACCACTAGAGCCCCCAGGCTGTCTGCATTGCTTGCGACACCGTCTCTGTCTCCGACGGCTTTTCCGTCCGATTCCGGCGAACCCAAGCCGCGCGTCGCCTCCTCGACCACGCTAGCCTCCTCCCCTCTTACATACGCATCTCCTAGTGGCCTCAGCTCGCTCGCGCATGCCCCCTATCATCGGCAACCACCTCGACTGACCGCGCCACCGTCTGCCTCTACTCCGACGAGCCCTACAAGTAGACTCTGACCGAACCTCCTGTTCTCTTTGATACTCCGATACTCTCCACTCATCTTTACATCTAACGATGCCGCTTGCTTGCTCTATCGTGCACCCTAGAGTCGCTTGCCGATGATCGATCGCACTCGACGGTTCCATTTAACTCCGGCGAAGAATCCTTGTCGACCCCGAGTGCCCCTTCACCAGCAAGGACCACCTCGAGCATCTCCACGCCGCTACGAACTCGGTGAGCATATCCCCTCGATCTCTCACTTCCTGTAACGACGACACCGACATCATCTGAGCGCACCGCCGCCGTTCACCACCACTAGCGCCGCCAGAGTATGACCAGTGATTACGAGCCGTAGGATCGTGATCAAAGGGTTGCGATAGAAACTTAACTGCAAGGGTAAGGAAAGTCTGTGCCACACGATTCGCATTAGATCCAACGATCCTCAGTGCTTGATCCGAACGAATCGGTACCAGCCAGTAGCAAGCAGCCACGTGGCCCTGTCTGTTTGAATAAAACCAGAAATGTTCAATTTGATGTTCCAATTTGAAAAATTCATAACTTTCAAACCACATGTCCAAATTTTGCAAATTTTATATTAATGGATTCAGCAAAACAAGTACTTTCTGACCATGCACTTTTTTTAGTAAAATGTTTCTGTTAAATTGAATGTTTTTGCAGAAACTTGTAAGAGGGGCGCAGAAGCCAGAGGAAGAAGAAGGGCGCAGGTGAGCGGAGGGGGAAAGTGACTCTCCCAGCCCCGCGCCCCTCTTTATAACCGAGCCGCCCACGAGGTAGTGGGATCGTGGGTGTCGCGGTTAACCGTGTAGATCATGTGCACCGCATGACCGCACACCGCTAAGCGGCACCGCACCAAGGGCCACACAGTGGAAAAGAAGGTCACGATCCCCAACAACGGTGACGCGAGGCGTCAAGAATGACGCGACAGCGCAGAGTAACTGTAGCCTGTCAGTAAATACTGTAGAGGAACAAAAAACTAGAGAAACAATGATGAGTATGACACGTAGAACGAGGCGTACGCGAGAAGATACGATGATACCTCAAACGAGAAAAAGATAACTCGGAAACAATGCAGAACGAAAGTTGTGAAACTGATACGGCCCGACCGAAGTTGTCGGCGGGGCCATACCAGCTTCGGGAACTAATGTTGGGGAGGTGACCCCGGATAGGGTGAAGGGGAAAGACGGAAGGGTGTTCCCCGTCTAGTTTCCGAAGAGAATCCGAGTCGGCCAATCTCAGAGAGGTCGGCCGAGATAGGAAAGAGCAGGACCCTTATGATAACGGCAAGGCATTACCCGCCGAGATATCGAGTAAGTCGGCCGGTTAGCCCAGTAATCTTAATTCAGGTGAAGGACAAGCCGAGTTACACGAGGCAAAATAATGATACAAAGCTTGCAGGAGACGGAGAAGCCTAAAGTCAAACTCTAGCCGCAGGCTAGGGAGAATCTAAGCGGAGCCAAGCACAAGGGACAAAGGCGCAAAGCGACAGATGAGCAGAAGGAGGTCACGGAGGTGACAGTCCTGAAGCCCGAGGCACGCAGGAGGGGCCCTCTGGAACCTTGCCGTCATTAGAAGGGCGACAGGGAAAGGAGGCCGCCGAACTACTATATTGGGACAAGCATATTCCTCGAATATGCTTGCCACGTCAGCCCTAAAGGAACCCAAGGCTCTCCTTTATAAGGGGAGGCTTGGACCCTGAGGAGGGCATCAGCTCATTTAGTACCGTTAGGCTGGTAAAGTTCTTCCTTTCTCCTTGTATACAGCTCGAGGAGCGCTTGTAGCCCAATGAAGGAGAAATAAAGATCTTTGCCTTAGACTTTTGTGTGTAGAATCAACTGCATCTTCCCTCCCCAGATCCCTCTAGCATCCATTGGCCCCATACTTTAGCCTACCCATGGCATCTGCCGTGCCACCACCACCACGAGTGCAAAGTCTTGAGTTTGTATTGTGTGTCTCTACTAAGGGAAACTTGTCAGTGCTCATCACACCTTGCTGTTGGGGTTCCAACGAAGTTTCCCACATCAACACGGGGGTGCACGCATCAGTGGGCCACACCTGCCCTAGGCGCGGGGTCAGTTGGTCCCGTGCCTAGGAGGGTGTGGGGCCCCTGAGGCCCATCTCTGTCCCTCCTTCTGGCTTCCTTCGTCTTCTGGTAAAATAATATGTTTCCATATTTTTCTGGTATTTTTCTGATATTTGCGAAATGGCACCGAAACGCCTTCTTTTCCATCGAATCCAGCATCTACGAGTCCATCCTCCAAAAATCATCCAACATGCATAAACATATGAAAAGCCATAAGTAATACCTTATAATAAGACAAATATCAATGAATAGAGGTAAATTATGATATAGAATGGTGATGCAAATTGGCCGTATGAATGGTGGCTACGGAGCGGCTCACCGCCCGTGATATCGCGCTATCGTGGATGGCACGTCGCGTGCTTCCTATACAGAAGGGGTCGCACAAGATGTGGCACCTGTCGACTGTCGATGACCCGATGTAGACGCTACTAAGGACGCATCAGACAGGACTCGCGGAATCGATCTCCATGATCTCCAAGTTCCGCTTGAGGTGAACTAGACGCATTCGCTCAAGATATCATCAAGCTGCATGCCGCCTCGGTTGAGTTGACCTTGGTTTCTCTCCTTTTCGTGTCCATCTTTCTCCCTAGTATGTTTTCCTTGTGTTCCTTATGCTCCCCTTTTTGAGTAGTTGTTTACGGTGCAACATGCTGAGGACGGTATCGGCGACCTCACGCTCCCCACCTTACTGGCAGACCGGAAGACGAAGAAATACCCCCAGACGGATCCTGAAGGGTCTCCCGTCGAGGAGGACGACTACCCATCGAATCCTCATGGTAATTTCCGGTGCGGCTTCTGCCTTTGTCCTTCCCATGGGGTTTTTTGTTGAAACTTGTTTTTTTTGCAGTCGATGCCGCCGAGGACAAGGCCGGTCGGGAGAAGTCCGCGGCGAAGGATCAGGGGAAGAGGGCGGCATCCGTTGTCACGCTAGCTGCCGCAGAGCAGAAGAGGACGCGCCGAACACGCCAAGCTACCGTCGTGCCGTCCATCGCCGGGTGAGTATTCTCCCTGGCTTTGTTTGGCTCTTTTCCTTTATTTCTGCTGACCCTTTCTTACTTTTGCCCTTCGTAGCGATGCGATGTCGCAGGGTCTCCAATTGCACCTGCTACTGGTTGCACTCCGCCTCCGACTCTGCCTCAAGGCCTCAGGTTTCCTCGGCCGCTGGAGTGCTGCACCATGCGCCCAGAGCTTCATGGATGGGGCAGCTCTTCACGGCCGCTCAGGACCCCAAGACCCCCCTCCTCCGTCCTAGAGCTGGCGTGAACCCGGCCTAGAGCGATGCTCCAGCCAGTTCTGCAAGGCACGTTATCACGGAAGTGACGGAGGAGGCCGCGACAGTGCAAGCGGCTGCAGCAGGTGGCGGCCAGCCGGGCGATCCGGCTCGGCGGGGAGGGAGGTGGTGGTGGTTGCGCCGAGCACGGATGCTGATGAAGACGAGGTTGTGGTGACCGCCCGAGGCTAGCTGGCCAGCCGACGCTGGTGCCATCCTCACTAAGTTTCAAGCGCCTGCGCCGTGACTCGCTAGGTTCGCCACCTGGTTGAGGAAATGGAAAGGGTTTGGCGAGGCCAAAATTTCTCTGCTTTAATGGAGGTAGGTGTCTCTCCCATTCTCTTTGCTGCACCCCGATTTTGTAGCCGGATTTCAGCTCGCTTCTTACTCCTTTCTCTTTGCGTAAAGCGCTGAGTCTCGTGAAGAACACTCAGAGTTGGGCCATAAGATTGGTTCCTTTGATGTGTCTTGGCGGTTGGCCTCTTTTTCCTGTTTTTTGTTGACCATAGGGTATCCTCCTATAGCCATGATCTTGGATAAGGAGAGGGAGGTGGAGCACGTGAAAGCTCAAGTTGCCCGCTGGAGGATTCAACAAGGCATGGCAGGTGTAGTTCACCAATCGCCGCGCCAAACACAAGCTGGAGGTTGCCGTGGAGAGGTGCAAGAAGGTGGTCGACACGCTGGGAGGCGTTGAACACCTTGGAATCGACCTCCCCACAAGGAGGATACAACAAGGCTCTTCGCTCGAGAGGAGGAGTTGACCCGCAGCTTGACGAAATCGCCGAGCTGGTCTTTATTAAGTTTATGCTTCCTGCCTCTTCTATACTGTGGTAAATCAACATGTCTCTTGTCGCTACTCCTTTCACCGACTGCAGCTCATTATCCGAGTCGACGAGCAGGCTCACGAAAAGCTGTCGGCACAGAGGCTGGTCGCGATCTAACCACCTAGGAGCTGGTCAAGGTTCTAGCGAGGAGAGCGACGATCTTCGCAATGTCGCCAACGACTTCTTCCAAAGATGTCCGGCCGAGACGGGTGAGTTGCATGACATTGCCAGCTTGGTGCTCGCCCTGACCCGTGGTATCAACGTGTTGGAGATCCACAAGGAGTGGGTGGCGCGCGGCAGCGTGGAGATGTCCCTGGCCCTGGTGAAGTCCTGGTATCCGGATGCGGATCTGGGTGTGCTCACTCGTGGATTCCAACCAGACCAGCTACGAGTTTCTACGAGAGTATTCGACGATTAGGTCCTATGGAGTGAAGATCGACACGCACGTAGATCTGGATCACGACTCCGCGACCCCTCCGAGCTAATGCCATACCACCGATCCTGCTCCCACGAGCGCCGCCGACATCGCCTCCTCTAGCTAAGTACTCTGTGGCGCAGGTTCTCCGCCAGACCGACTTACCCGTGTCGATGCTCCTTCCACCAGTCTAACTCCTGAGCCTTGATCCCTAGGATGCCAGGAGTATTTGTCTTGAAAACTTTCTTATGGTGGTGAACCTTGATGTAGGACTTTGAATTCTATGCGGAACATTAGTGTTCCGCTTATTGGCTTGATGCCCCTTTTGCCTTAAGTTAAATTTGTCTCTTTTCTTGGATGTTTTTTCCTTATGCTTTTATGCGAGCGCTGGCCGCTGATCGAAGGGGTGTAGTACTCAAGGTTCGGGCGGCTGAGGTATCCAGCCGGTCAAGCTCTTGCCTCCTTACTTGTTCTGATGGGTGCGGAGCACGCCTGGTGTAGTCTCCGAGGTTCGAGCCACTGGGTAGCCAGCCGGTAAAAGCTCTTGCCACCTTACTTGTTCGATGGGTGTGTGGAGGGTGTCCACTGGGTGTAGTCCCCGAGGTCTGGCTAGCCAGCCGGGTCAAGCTCTTTTCCACCTTACTTGTTCGATGGGTGCGGAGTGTGCCCACTAGGTGTAGTCCCGAGGTTTGGGCCGGCTGGGGTAGATAGCCGGGTCGAAGCTCTTTGCCACCTTATTTCCTGTGAAGTTGTGGCTCGTGAAGTACAAGACACAACGTCGTTTGAGTTAGTTTCATTACTTGTGATTTCATTCGTAGCTAAGATAGAATACGAAAATGATCCCCTTTCGAACTAGGCCGTTAACATGTTCCTTTTTTCAGCGAGCATTGGCCTTTCAAGCTTTGACCTTGCCGGCTGTTAGCCGGGTTGTGGTCTGCAGTCAGAACCAAAGGGGTAGCTAGGTTGGCGTGCCTCATGACACTTCGTGTATTATTATTGGCCTAGCTCAAGCAGGCGCAGCCGGTTCTCCTAGGCGCCCTGGCTTTCTCCTTGGGTAATTTCTTGTAAAGGGTACTTCGAGCTTTTGCTCTTGCCAGGTCGACAGCCGGCTTGCGGTTGATACGTCCATAACGTATCTATAATTTTTTATGGTTTTATGCTATGATTATGCTTTTGACACTTCTTTTTATATAAAGTTTATGAGTTATTTGGACTAACCTACTAATAGTTGCAAAAGTGCTTAATGTTCTTGTTTTACACTTTGATGTGTAGGAATTATCATGAATACAAGTGGAACCCTTGTTGGATTCAAATTGGGATTTTGTAGAAATCTGTCTCAGAACTCTTTTTGAAGATGGTCATGTTTCCGGTCGAAGACGGCGTCAAACAGAAAATTCTCAAACTACAAAGTTGTAGGAAATTTCGCAAATATCGTTCTAGACATAAAATTTAGCTGATTCCGAGTCCGGACGGGCCCTATAGGCCCGATTTACTGTGGCCCAAGATGGGGTGACGGAAAGGAAACCTAATTCGTGGGAGATACCTCCACCCACAACTTTGAAGCCACCAAAGCCATGTTTTTTCCTCCGCATGGATCCCATATCCATGGAGAGGGCTCCCATGAAGCCATGAAGGAAGGGGCTAAGGGCGGTGCTCTGACGATACCGGGGCGGGAAGGAGTCCTCACGCCGCCTCTTCACCATCTTCACCGCCATATCCATCACCTAATCCTCCTAGTATGCAGTGCTTCATCCTCCCACACACCTCTGTACCGTCCTATGTAAACATGGTGTTTGATGCTATAAGTTATAATCCTATGATCTATGTCATGTTTGTGTAGTTTCTTTGTTCTTAGATTGAATGGTTGAACGTCTTTCGTTCATTAGAGATGTATGTTGATATGGTACAATTCTTTGTTGTCCATTATATTTGTGCACGCATGGATTAAACATCATAGGTTTTGTAGTATGTGTAAGAGGAAGGGGAAGTTCTACCGGAGTGACAGAAACCTAAGGATGCGAACCGGAACGTTGCACGTATGGGAGTAAGAGGACCGATCAGTCCTGGTTTGATTCTGGCTAGAACTAGGCGATTAGCCACTCACACTGCCCGTTCGACTGAGGGTGTGCGACCAAGGCTAGGTCTAGGCGGATGCCCTTTTCTCCGCAGAAGCGAGCAAAAACCCCCTTGGTGAAATTGGTGCTGTTGTCCATGATGATGTTGTGTGGGTAACCAAACCGGATGATGATGTCCGTGAAGAACTTGATCACTATTGCCCCATCCAGCTTCTCTATGGCTTCACGATCCATTTGGTGAATGTGTCCACACGAGCAAGCAAGGCCATACCGGATGGAGCTGTCTTGAATGGTCAGGCCATGTCCAGCCCCCAGACTATGAATGGATAGGTAATCGGTGTCGTCTTGAGCACTATAGACGGCATGTGCTTCAGCTTGCCAAAACGCTGGCAGCCATTGCACGCATTGACCAGTTCCTGAGCGTCCTTTAGTGTTGTTGGCCAGTAGAAACCGTCGTGATGGGGATATGCCTACCCGAGTATACCCAGCAGGACGCTTCTCATCGCCCAAGCCGCCATCCAAGAAGCTCGCAGGACGGCGATCGATCAAGACTTGGCATGGACTCAGCGATCGAAGCTGAAGGCCCGTGCGTAGCTAGGCCTAGTCGTACTAGGTCATAGAATCTCCGAATCCTTAACTAATTTGGTTGAGATCTGTAAACCCTAGGGAGGTGAGTCTATATAAACCTCCCTAGAGGATACGTTTTATCATACACCCTAGCGACTCGCTGCCTAGTCGTCGAGATCGCCCCATTGTACTCTCACCATAATACAATCTAGAAGGAGTAGGTATTTACCCTCCGGGGGGCCGAACCTGGGTAAACCCTTGTATCTCAGCCCTCATCTCGCACTGCAGATGGTTGGCCGCCCTTGCCCCATGTTCTACTACTCTCTACCGATTGCAGCATCTGCCGTGGTCATTCCCACGACAGTGGCGCCCACCGTGGGGACTGGCCGGTCAGGCCGGTGTTCTGCGGCGAGATCCAATATGCCCATCAATGAGTCGGTCGCCACCGGCCGCATGATCGCGATCGGCGAGATGCTCCAGATCTTGCCGAGCAGCTACGTCTTCCGCCGACTCGTCACACATAGCATGATACTGCCGGTCGGGACAATCAGCCTCTTCGTCGGCCTCACCGACGTCATCATCTCGGAGGACTCGGCTCGCATCCGCGAGTCGCCACCATGCGACCGGCTCCCTGAGGGTCAGGTCCGCACGATCCACCGCCTCGCCTCTGAGTCGACTCGGCCCACAACAACGTGGCCGAAACCACCGCAACCACGGAGGACACGGTCCTCAACGACGACGCCGACTCGGCGACCCCGGCATCACTCGCCGGATCCATTGTTGCGGCATCACCGGCGGGATCCATCACCCAGGTCTCCAACGCCAGAGACTTCGAGGATCCCTCCATCCTCGGGATCTTCGACTTCGATTCCGGGTCGGAGAACTCCGCCGACCTCCGCGACGGAACCGGACGCCACGCCGCGACCTACATGGCAACTGGCGCCGACCCACCGGAAGACCCATTCTCCATGCCGATCCCTCCAAACGAGACGGCGACGGAGCTCGAGGAACTCCGCCTGAAGCTGACAGAGGCAGCCCGCAATGAACAAGCCGAGCGTGAAAAATTTCGCCTCGAGCAGGTGACAGCGCAGGAGCTGTCGCGCAACCACTAACTCCAAATCAGGTCGCTCTTGAACCCCACCGTCCAGGGGCGCGCCCTGAATTTTGTCAATAAGAATGACCCGGCCCGCGCGTCCGAGCGCGCGATCTGCGAGAACACGCCGCCAGGAGGAAGCACTCAGCCCCCACCAGGAGCAACGGCCAATGGCGCCCCGCCACCACCCAACCGCGCACCCCCCAGGGACCAGCCAAGGATTGTGGTATCCTCACAGGAGCGAGACACGAACGGCTTCCCGTTGTTCTCCACACCAATGGACAACCTCGTCGCGGGCCGAGGAGCAGTCGACAACATTGCAGCCACTGGGGAAGGCGCCCTGTAGATCCAATACGCCAAGGATCTGCTCGCCAAAGCGGTCGAGCAACAAAACGCAGGCGTCGACTCGTAGGGTCGGGTGTACTGCTCATTGGTGAGAGAGCCTCAAGCGGCCGCCCCATGGCGGCGAACACTCTCAACTGCCCGCCACCCGAACCTCTACAGCTCCAATACCGACCCGCGAACGCGGCACTCTCCACCAACGACCCTAGGCCGGCGACCAACTTCGTCGCCACCAACGGACAACCCGTCGACGCCCGCACCCACATCATCAACAACCAGAGCTGGCACGCACGCCAGCTCGACGACCATGCAGACACCCTCACCAACCGCGATAGTGAGCCGAGGGGGTCACGAGCCCGCACTGCCGAGGGGAGATCATCCCGGAGGCCTTCTCTCCGGTATGATTTGTGAGTAGTTTCACCTTGGACTATGGGTCCATGTAGTAGCTAGATGGTTGTATCTCCTCCTTTGTGATTTCATGTATAGATCTTGTGAGCTCCGTTCATGATCAAGATCTAATATATTTGTAATCATGCATGTTCTGTTTGCGGGGGACCGATGGATATTGAGATTATTATGTTGGTTTGATTAATGGTTCTATATTTATGATTCTATCATGTCTGTGTTGTTTGTGATCTTGCATGCTCTCCGTTGCTAGTGGTTATCTTGGCCAAGTAGTTGCTAGTGACTCCAAGAGGGAGTATTTATGCTCGATAGTGGGTTCATGCCTTTAGTTTCCAAGGGAAGTGACAAAAATATCTTCGGTTGTAGATGTGTTGTTGCTACAAGGGAGAAAACAACGGTCTCTTGTTCATGGAACATGTGGACTGTTTACCTTACATACTTTGCTTAAAGCAAATTGTCTATTACTTGCAACTTAATACTGGAGGGGGTTCAGATGATAACCTGAAGGTGGACTTCTAGTCATAGATGTAGTTGGATTACGGTCTATGTGTAATGTTGTATTGCCCAATCAACTTCATAGGATCTTTCTAGCTAGTAATTTTACTGTTATGCCTTGCTTAGTTCCTGTCAATTGCCCCACTGTAATTTGTTTACCCTTCATGCCATGTTGTTTATCTAAGGAGAGTAGCTCTAGTGAACTATGGACCCCAGTCCAATCTTTACCATTGATATATCCTCCACTGTTACTTTTTTACTTGCTGCAAACCATTACCTTCCACACCATACGTTTAATTCTTTGTTACAGCAAACCGGTGAGCTTGACAACCACACTGATTCGTTGGGGCAAAGTCTTGAGTTTGTGTTGTGAAGGTCTCCACGTTGTCAGCAACACCTTTGAGACGTTTCCTTCCTCCTTCAGGTTCGATAAACTTGGTCTCTACTAAGGGAAACTTGCTGTTGTGCTCATTACACCTTGCTCTTAGGGTTCCAACAAAGTATCCCACATCAACACGGGTCGACGATCAAGATTTCTCGGCGCCGCTGTTGGGAGGCTAAGAACGTCTTCACTAGGGGAGTTCTTCACTTCCTTTCTCTTTACTTTGTTTTTAGTTTGTTTTGTTTCTTTTGTTTGGTTTTGTTTGCCTCTTTTCAAGAAACCCAAAAAAATTAGTCTAGTGATGAGAGAGCAATTTTCTGGTGTTGGTTCTAATGATCCTGCTGCCCATCTTAATAGCTTTGTTGAACTTTGTGAAATGCAAAAGTATAAGGATGTAGATGGAGATATTATTAATCTCAGGCTTTTTCCTTTCTCCTTGAGGGGAAAATCCAAAGAATGGTTGCTATCTTTTCCTAAAAATAGTATTGATTCTTGTACTAAGTGCAAAGATGCTTTTATTGGAAAGTACTATCCTCCTGCTAAGATTATTGATATGAGAAGTGACATTATGAAATTTAAACAACTTGATAGTGAACATGTTGCTCTACTCATGGACTCATCATGGGAAAGAATGAAATCTTTGGTTAAAAATTTCCCTACTCATGGACTCACAGCTTGGATGATTATCCAAACTTTTTATGTAGGTTTGAACTTCTCCTCAAGAAACCTGTTGGATTCTGCTGCTGGAGATACTTTTATAGGACTCACCTTGGATGCTGCAACAAGACTCCTTGATAATATGATGGTTAATCATCACAACACCGGATTTTTCAATCCTAGATGCCTTATGCCATACATCGCAATCCTGTGATTACCATTTTTGCGAGACATAACAGAATTGGATACCATAGTACATCATCCATTACAAACGATACATAAGTTCTGACACAAATAGGGATCTCATGATCCAGTTCTTAATACAACATCAAGCAGCGGAATACGTAATAATAACGGTAGCGTAGGCGAAGCTCCATCTTCGGGGTCACAGGCAATGCTGACGATGGGAGATGATCCTAGTTGCTGTAACCTTCCTGGGGTCCATCCTCTAGGTACTCCTCTTCATAGTCTAGCCATGGGAATAGCCAGGGACAAAGCCATGAGTACTCTTTAAGTACTCACAAACTAGTACTAACAGGTAAGGGGTTTTTGGATAATAGGACGCTAGGCTCTAAGGTTGTTTTGGAAAAGCCAGGTTTATCTCTACTAAGTTCCAAATCTAGTCACAATTTTATAACTCTTAAGTGGGATATTGTAACTCATGTCACAACTCTGTTGTGGTCAAGTCAAAGTCTCAATTCATTTCACAAGTCATTTTGAAAAGTCTGACGGGGGAACAGTATGGCCACTCCAACTGTCCATAAACGCGGACGCGGCTATTCGAATAGTTTCACACTCTGCAGAGATTGTACACTTTCACCACAACATTAGATACATCAGTCAGGAAAAATCCTGAATTCACCATACTCAGTATGCGGATAATCAATCCTAACCTTTCGATTACACGCCCTAGTATAAGCACCTCTCCTGTGAGTTTGGCCTCCCAACCATGACCAACTGTCATCTTGGGTACTGCACAGGTGGATAATCTTCACAAGGTAGCCTCAGCTCAGACCTTGGCCGTGAGGGAACTAATACTAAGGAATATAAGTTTCAAATAAGCCCTACCCAATATTCGGTATTGTGGTTGTACGATAAAATTGGAATGGTATCGCATCCGCATAACCATCAGTTTTATAAAGGGCTAAGGCTCATGCCTCAACATTTTCATCACCAAAATCATCAGGTGTTTTTGGAAACACATGTCCAAAACATTTCAATAGAATGATCCACCATTCCAAGGTTTTCATAACCATTTTTCCACCAAGTATTCCCATCTATAAGTTGATCAAGTTTTATGCTTAGCACTAGAATCTACAGGTGGGGGTAGTACTAATGAGGGGTGGTAACTAGTGGAGTTTCAACTAAGGAAAACCTTATGTCTCGGGCTGATATCAAGGTTCTAACTTAGGACAAATTTTATGCTCTTTATGCAACCTTTAGCATCTTTCCAAATCAACCAGTCACTTGAGTAAGCTTTGATAAAGAAATAAAGTAATAAGCTTAAGTAGTAAAACTAGGATTGGTTTATCAAGTGGGTATGATCACATATGCTTAAGGCATATAGTAGTCATAGAACCAAAGATGGGTTTGTTGCATCAGTAGGGTATCTTGCAAGGGTTAGCTTGCATAGGTATAGTATCAGCTTGCATCAATATCAGTATAAGCTTGCTAAATTGCAAGTGTTAGCTTGCAAGGTTAATAGCTTGCCTTGAGCACAACAGTGATTGAAGTTCTCCTTGGCGTCTTCTTCTTAGTATCCTCCTTCCTCCTCGTATCCTTGGTCGGTACTAGCGTCTATGAATAAATACGAGGTACACAATCACCAAACAATACTTAACTACTTGCAATCATCACACACAAGGGTCCTATAGATGATCTAGCATCATCTCTAACATTACAAGGTTAAGGCTTGATTTAATTCCTTTTATTTTTTTTAGAAAAGTAATTTCTACTCATTGAAAAACTACTTAAGATTTAATATTCTGCAAACAAAGTATGGGATCATGTTGACACATGTCATCACCACATATTGTATTCCATGGGAATGTGATTTAAAGTGGTGTCACAATTTAATAAGGTTTTACCCTTTTATTTTATTTAAATAAAGTGAATAGAAATGCCTGTGTAGCATTATTTTATTACTTGAACATTATTTCTGCAAGTAAACATATATATTTTTATATATTCTTAAAGGTATGGTTAAATGTGATTTTTGAGAGTTTAAATCAACTCAAAATCTATTATGGTTTAAATTTGAAAAATGTTTGAATGCAGAAAAGCTTCTTCCTTGTTATTTTTACCATGGGTGATCTATAGATCCAAATGACTTGAATCCAACAGGCTTGGATTCAGCATTCACAGACCTTTCCAACAAAATTGGTTTCATTCAATTTGGTGCACTGAATCGATCTGGGTTGATTTTTGAAGTTGGGTACAGAAGTTTGTTTGAATTGAAATAGACAAAGGTTTAATTTGAATAACTGGGTTGCGCAGGAAAAGTTACTGGGCCGGCCTGCTAAGCGCAGTGATCCCGCGGTCTGCTTAAGTGGGTGTCCCCACTGCCGCTGACATGGGGCTGGGCGGTAAGCGGTAAGCAACATGGGTCGTTCGATCTAGTTCTAATCTAACGGCTGGGAGTCATCGTCGACGCGAGACAACTCCGACGAGAACAAAACCTAGCGCGGCCAGTGAGGGTGCCTGGGGGCTCACCGGGGTACTGGCGAGGGTCGGCGAGGCGGGCGAACGACAAAGTCGACGACGGCAAACTCAGGGGTGGTCGCGGCAGTTCCTGGGTGGCTCCAATCGCTGGCTCCCTTCTTCTCCCAAGCGCGTGCTCCAAAGTGAAATTCTTGCAGGTGGTGCTCGCTTGCTCTAAGAATGGTGTGGCACGATCAGTGAGGAGAGGGAGTGAGATGGTGTGAAGAAATCAGGGGTGGCCTCTATTTATAGTCGATAGGGACCGAGGAGCGCACGGTGAGCCTGCCTTCCCGCGACCAGTTCTTCCTCCTGTCATGGATTGATTCGCGTGATAAATTCGCATCAATGCCGCGTGATTCCTGCCCCCTGACCATGCTCACTTAAGCGCCTATTTCCCATCTCCATTTCCCCCCAATCCTCACACCACCAGAGCCCCCAGGCTGTCTGCATTGCTTGCGACATCGTCTCTGTCTCCGACGGCTTTTCCGGCCGATTCCGGCGAACCCAAGCCGCGCGTCGCCTCCTCGACCACGCTAGCCTCCTCCCCTCTTACATACGCATCTCCCAGTGGCCTCAGCTCGCTCGCGCATGCCCCCTATCATCGGCAACCACCTCGACTGACCGCGCCACCGTCTGCCTCTACTCCGACGAGCCCTACAAGTAGACTCTGACCGAACCTCCTCTTCTCTTTGATACTCCGATACTCTCCACTCATCTTTACATCTAACCATGCCGCTTGCTTGCTCTATCGTGCACCCTAGAGTCGCCTTCGTCGATGACTGACCGCACCTGACGGTTCCACGAACTCCGGCGAAGAATCCTTGTCGACCCCGAGTGCCCCTTCACCAGCAAGGACCACCTCGAGCATCTCCACGCCGCTACGAACTCGGTGAGCATCTCCCCTCGATCTCTCACTTCCTGTAACGACGACACCGACATCATCTGAGCGCACCGCCGCCGTTCACCACCACTAGCGCCGCCAGAGTATGACCAGTGATTACGAGCCGTAGGATCGTGATCAAAGGGTTGCGATAGAAACTTAACTGCAAGGGTAAGGACAGATCTGTGCCACACGATTCGCATTAGATCCAACGATCCTCAGTGCTTGATCCGAACAAATCGGTACCAGCCAGTAGCAAGCAGCCACGTGGCCCTGTCTGTTTGAATAAAACCAGAAATGTTCAATTTGATGTTCCAATTTGAAAAATTCATAACTTTCAAACCACATGTCCAAATTTTGCAAATTTTATATTAATGGATTCAGCAAAACAAGTACTTTCTAACCAGCACTTTTTTTAGTAAAATGTTTCTGTTAAATTGAATGTTTTTGCAGAAACTTGTGTAGGCATATTTAGAATATAAAATTTGTTCTAAAATGATTTTTGAGATAAAATCTTTAGAAAATGGTTTTTTTAACCTACTGACAATAGAAATCAATTTGTGGTTTCAAAAATATATTTGGTGAAGCAAAATAATAAATCTTTGATTTAAACCATTTCTAGTCAAATAAAAATATTTTTTATTTGTTAAAAATGCTTTTTGAAGAAAACCTTTGGGAAATGTTTTGATTTAAACTCTCTGACCCTAAACACAAGGTTTTATTATTTGAAAACATATTTTGTGAACCCTATAGGTTGTTGCCTTATTAAAATCATTTTTCCACCACATAAAATAATGCTTTGGTTTAAAAATGGTTTATAGGTAGAATCTTTTGCAAATAGTTTTGCCACTTTATAAAATAACCAATAAGTGTTTTAGAATGTTTACAACCTATTGTAAACCACTTTTGTAAATAAAACAAAGTTTGGCATGCTTGCATGCATTGTTTGTTCCTATTATTTTATGTGATGTTGCTTGAATGGTAGATTGAAATATTGCTTGCTTGATTGAATTGTAGTGATTTGAAGTGTGTGAACATTGCAAAGATGAAGGAGTGAACTTATATTCTCTACCAAAAAGGAAAGTGATGCTTCATACTTTTGTCCCATTATTTTCACTAAGCATTAGTGATATTTCTAAGTAGGACTTGCATGGAATTTTGCTAAGTATAAACTATGCCATGGGAAATCCTAATAGATGAAACCTTAGTAGAATTCTCCTAAGTTAAGATTCCTACTACTATCATGCTTAGCTTATCTAGTAGAAAACAAGGGTGGATCATATTCATACTATGGAATGTTTCAAAGTCAAGGACTTGTGTTTTGTTTAATAAAACAACTAAGTGAATGAATCACCTGGGTGGAATGGAAGGAATGGTTTGTGTTGAGTGGTTCACAAGGCCCATTTCTATGGTTTACCTTGTGTATCTCACATGTGGATGGCCACCCAGGAACAAAGAGATTTGAGATGTCAAATGTTGAGAAGCTTCAAGTGCAGCCACTTGGCATTATGGGCTCTGCCTGGATCATATAGGTTGCAATAACTTAGCCAAATGGACAGTTGGTGGTAGGGGATTGATAGGTTGGAGCGCGTCCATTCTGGTCTAAGGGAAGGCTTCTGAAAGATCTTGTCTTGGGAAACCAAGTCTTGTGGGGAAAGTGCACCACCTCTGTAGAGTGTAAAATCTAAGTACTTAGCCATGTCCCTGGTAAAGGATAATTTGAGCATCAAGACATGGAAGCTAGCAAGAATCTCCTCATCCAAATTTCTAAGTTAAAAACTTTTGGTTGAACAAGGGTTGAAGGATCACCAATTTCTATTGGGATATGCCTTGGGTGATTTTGTCAAGCAAAAACTTAGTGTTTTCACCTGATAAGGAAAACCTATTTTGAGCAATGCAAGCCTAATCTCCACTTAGCCAAATGCATATAGATGATAGACTCCACTATACTACCATAGTATCACTTGCCAATACAATTAAAATGTATTAACCCTTGTGGCTATAACTTATTATGTTTCAGGTTTGTTTGATGTTAGAGAGGTTTATTGATTAGGATTACAAGTCTACAAATCAATATGTTCGCCAGGCACTTTGAAGATGAAGGACCCCATGCTATTGTTATATTCTGCTGCATTGTAATGAGATAGCCAAATGATCTATGTTAGATGTAATAAATTATTTTATTCCTGGTTATAGAGTTGTATTATGACCTTTGTTTCTTGATATTACATCTTAACTGTGGATGCTAGCTATTGATCCAGGGACTAGAATTGTAAGCACAGGAATCTTTACCTTATTAAAGGTTGGGAACCTTACAGATGGTATCAGAGCATTATGTTTCCTTTGGATTGTAAACCTAGGATTGGACAAAACCCCTTAGAAAAATAGGAGTATTTGTTCCAAAAATTATCTACAAACAATCTTGTAAACTCTTTCCTCAACCATTTTTGGTTTTGATTCTACATCTCTTCTATTTCAAACTTGATGGACAAAGCCTACCCCATGGCCAAAGACTTCACCTTGTGCAAAGGACTTCATCAAATCAAATGACTTCAACATCTTCAAGTGATCTCAACCTTAGTCTCAACAAGGACTTCAACTTGGATATCACTAAGGACTACAAGTGAGACAAGAAATATTGCTCCAGACTTGAATACTAAGGAAACACAATTTAGAAGGAATCATCATCACCTTTGGAGTCTTGTGATCAAGACACAAGAAATTCTCCAAGGATACAAAGATCTTGTTCAAGAAGAAACAACCAAGATGGATGGAATGATTTCAAGTGAACCATATAGTTGGACCACCATATTTAGATCAAACCAAATTCACCAACTTATGTGGTGTAGAAAATATTTTATTGCCTAAAAATGTGCTTGAACTTGTTGTTTGAGTGGAATGTTTGCTTGTGTTTTCTTGCACATTGCTTGTGTGAATTGTGATGTGAGTGATTAGAATTATTCCCTTAGGAATATCTTGCCCATTCTAATTCCAATCCAATCCAAACAGATGACTACTCCAAGAAACTCCAACATCAAGGATGGTGACAACAACAACAACCAAGATATCAACATGAGAGAACTCATAGTAACCTAAACCAAGTTGAACCAAGTGACAGCTCAATTTTTAGCCAACACCAGTGAGGTAGACCCAGCCTTGCAATGGTTTTTGGAAATCCAAACCCAATTGTTGCATAAGGGGACATATCAAATGATCAACATGGGAAACAAATCTTCCCAAGGAGTTTGTGACAACAAGGATGTCAAGGATGATATTCTAGAAGGAACCGAAGCTTGCAATATTTGTGCAGACAAAGATCACACTTACAAAGAGCATGAGGATCAATGCCCCAATTGTGAAGAGAAACATACAACTAATCAATGCCCCACATCACAAGCTACTTGTTTCCTATGTGAAGAAAATAATCATGTCCCTATGCAATGCCCCATCTATTCCATAGTTCAACACAGGAAACAAGGTGGAGTGCATCAACAGTTTGCAAACCCTCATGAAGGAACAACTTCTACCAAGAAGTATGAAGACAAGGTCAAAACTATACATCATAAGGCCAAATCCAAAGTGTCCACAAAGTTTTGCTACTCTTGTGAAGAAGAAGGTCATATCTCTAGTAAATGCCCCAAGAAGAGAGAAAGAATTCCCACCTATGTGGTGAAGTATAAAGAGCATGAACTAGAAGAACTCCTAGCTTTGGAGAGACACAAGAAGAAGAAGAAATTCCCCAATCATAGAAAGAAGGACATTACCCAAGAGCAATGCTACACTTGCAAAGAGATGGGACACTATGCCAATGAATTCCTAGAAAAGAAGAAGAACCAAGGAAACAAACAAAAGACAATGATACCAAAAGAAAAGAAAGATATCAGCCAAGTGATGTGTTTCAATTGCAAAGAACTAGGACATTTTGCAAGCAATTGTCCAGAAAAGATGAAGCACAAGATAAACAAGCCTATGAAGTATCTCAGCCTTGTCACATGTTTCAAGTGTGGAAACAAAGGACACAATGCAGATGTTTGCCCAGAGAAGTTTCAACAAGATTCCAAGCAAGCCAAGAAGTAATCTAGTTGGAAAATATTTTATGGGTGGTAGTACCCTAGTTGCTTTGAGCCAACTTGTAACCCTAGCCTTCCCAAATCTCGGGACGAGATTTATTTTATGGTGAAATGTCACATCCCAAGATTTTCCAAATCTTGTAATGTGAAAAAAAATAAACAAAATAATTAATTGTTGAAATTTAGGGTGAAAAGAAACTTTTGTTTCTAAATGGAAACTTAAAATCTCATCTTGAACAAACTTTTGTTAACATTTGAATCCAACTAAATTCAAATCAAGTGGAATGCATTCTTCATAAATGCATCTAGAAATTTAAACACTTGAGGAATAAACCAAAACCCCAAAACCCTAATGGAAGAAAATCATTTTCAAGTTATCTCTAAGACTATGGATTTGATCCATATAAAAATTGGTCAAACAATCATTTCAAATTGATCAAGAATGATTATTAGAAATATTATAAAACTATATGAATTGGATTCACTTAATTTGGAGCCATAGATAAAATCTTATGAATTTAATAAGATAAGATAATTGATTTCCCAAAGCTAATAAAGCAACCACCAAGAAATCCATACCAAATGGTGAGAAATTAATCCTAAAGGAATTTAAAAAGATAAACAAATAATAAATAAAGTTATAATAGTTGGAGACACTATTTTTGGATCTTTAAATAAAAAGTTATGGTTTTGATAAGCATAGGTAGAAATATAAATAAGGATTATTTTAAAGAGCCAAATTAAATCTTGGCCAAGCAAATGAATTAAATTATTTCTATTTGTTAAAAAGAATAAAGGTTTTTTAAATAAAATAATAAGGATTTATTAATATCCAATTTTATTTAAGTAAAGGCTTTTTCCTTTCAAATAAACATTAAAAATTTATTAAAGATTTTCAAAATAAGAATTCCAAGTGTTTTAGTTTTTAAATGAAACCTACTAAAAATATTTTGATATTATTTATATTTAACAAAAAGAGTTTTAAAATAAATTAAAACCTATTTGAATTAAAGACTATGGTATCTTTATTTAATTATTACTAGATCCTAAAAGAATTATTTTATATTGAACTTTGAAATATGTTGATAAACAGAATTAAAAATTCACCCAAAGTTTGGTGGTGATTTGAATTCAAATGAAGATTGAAAAATATTAAGAATTTTTATTTAGTTAATACTAGAGCCTATTTTAAATAATTAAAAGACCCTAAAAAGAATAAATAAATTATTCTAAATTTGACTTTGGAATGTGTTATTAATCAGTATATGAATCTACACAAATTTTGGTTGAGGTTTGAAATCAAATTGATGTTTGAAATAATTAATCAAAATCAAAACAGAATAAAAGAAATAGAAAAAGAAAAAGAAACAGGAAAAAAAACAATATAAAAAGGACTCAGCCCAGCCAAGCCCAACTAAGCCCAGTCCAGCCCACTCCTTCTCTCCCGCAGTGAATCGTTTTTCACTCGCGAAATTACCCGTAGCATCGCTAACGACCAGGCCCCACTCCTCCTCTCTCTCACTCGCTGTCAAACGGACCCCACGACCACGTCAGCGTCCTGTAGCGACCAGTTCTTCCTCCGCTTCTGCCGATTGATTCGCTGGATAAATTTGCATCAATGCCGTGATTCCTTCCCCGACCATGCTCACTTAAGCGCTGCTTCTCTCCATTTCCCCCCAATCCTCACACCACCAGAGCCCCCAGGCTGTCTGAATTGCTTGCAACATCGTCTCTGTCTCCGCGGATTTTCCAGCCGATTCCGGCGAACCCAAGCCGTGCCTCGCCTCCTCGACCACGCGAGCCTCCTCCCCTCTTCCATACGCATCTCCCAAAGGGTTCGCTCACAAGATGCCCCTATCATCGGCAACCACCTCGACCGATCAAGGCCACCGCTCGCTTCTACTCCGACGAGCCCTACAGGTAGACTCTGACCGAACATCCTCTTCTCTTTGATACTCTCATTCTCTCCACTCATATGTACATCTAACCATGCCGCTTGCTTGCTCTATCGTGCACCCTAGAGTCGCCTTCGTTGATGACCGACGGTTCCATTTAACTCCGCGAAGAATTCGACCCCGAGCGCCTTCGCCAAAGAAGGACCACCTCGAGCATCTCCACGCCATTTAACTCGGTGAGCATATCCTCTATCTCTCACTTCCTAACGCCGACACCGACATCATCTCGAAAGGCCACGCTGCTCACCACCACTAGCGCCGCCAGAGTATGACCAGTGATTAGGAGTCGTAGGATCGTGATCAAAGGGTTGCGATAGAAACTTAACTGAAAGGTTTAGGATAGATCTGTGACACACGATTCGCATTAGATCCAACGATCCTCAGTGCTTGATCCGAACGAATCGGTACCAGCCAGTAGCAAGCAGCCACGTGGCCCTGTCTAATAAAACCAGAAATGTTCTATTTGATGTTCCAATTTGAAAAATTCATAACTTTCAAACCACACGTCCAAATTTTGGAAATTTTATATCAATGGATTCAGAAAAACAAGTACTTTCTGACCATGCACTTTGTTTAGTAAAATGTGTCTGTTAAATTTAATGTTTTTGCAGAAACTTGTGTAGGCATATTTAGAATATAAAATTTGTTCTAAAATGATTTTTGAGATAAAATCTTTGGAAAATGGCTTGTTTTGAACCTACTGACCATAGAAAATCAATTTGTGGTTTCAAAAATATATTTGGTGAAGAAAAAGAATAAATCTTTGATTTAAACTATTTCTAGTCAAATAAAAATATTGTTTATTTGTTAAAAATGCTTTTTGAAGAAAACCTTTGGGAAATGTTTTGATTTAAACTCTCTGATCCTAAACACAAGGTTTTATGATTTGAAAACATATTTTGTGAACCCTATAGGTTGTTGCCTTATTAAAATCATTTTTCCACCACATAAAATAATGCTTTGGTTTAAAAATGGTTTATAGGTAGAATCTTTTGCAAATAGGTTTGCCACTTTATAAAATAACCAATAAGTGTTTTAGAATGTTTACAACCTATTATAAACCACTTTTGTAAATAAAAAAAGTTTGGCATTCTTGCATGCACTGTTTTGTTCCTATTATTTTATGTGATGTTGCTTGAATGCTAGATTGAAATATTGCTTGCTTGATTGAATTGTAGTGATTTGAAGTGTGTGAACTTGTAAAGATCAAGGAGTGAAATTATATTCTCTACCAAAAAGGCAAGTGATGCTTCATACTTTTGTCCCATTATTTTCACTAAGCATTAGTGATATTTCTAAGTAGGACTTGCATGGAATTTTGCTAAGTATAAACTATGCCATGGAAAATCCTAGTAGATGAAACCTTAGTAGAATTCTCCTAAGTTAAGATTCCTACTACTATCATGTTTAGCTTAGCTAGTAGAAAACAAGGGTGGATCATATTCATACTATGGAATGTTTCAAAGTCAAGGACTTGTGTTTTGTTTAATAAAACAACTAAGTGAGTGAATCACCTAGGTGGAATGGAAGGAATGGTTTGTGTTGAGTGGTTCACAGGGCCCATTTCTATGGTTTACCTTGTGTATCTCACCTGTGGATGGCCACCCAGGAACAAAGATATTTGAGATGTCAAATGTTGAGAAGCTTCAAGTGCAGCCACTTGGCATTATGGCTCTGCCTGGATCATATAGGTTGCAATAACTTAGCCAAATGGACAGTTGGTGGTAGGGGATTGATAGGTTGGAGCGCGTCTGATGGGGATATGCCTGCCGGGGTATACCCAGCAGGACGTTTCCGACTGGCCCAAGACCCGGCGAGTGGGCCTGCAGAACGGCGAGTGGATCGAAGCCCAGCCAGGAGCTGAGCGACTGGAAGCTGAAGGCCCAGGAGAGTAGATAGGCCCAGTCGGGTAAGGTTAAACGGCTATTGAAGCTTTAACCGGATCGGTTGAGATATGTAAACCCTAGGGGAGGTGAGCCTATATAAACCTCCTTATAGGGTGAGTAGAGACACGTTCCCTCATACACCCAAGCGACTCGCCGCCTAGCCGCCGAGCTCGCCCATTGTAACACCTCCATAATACAATCTAGCAGGAGTAGGTCTTTACCCTCCGGGGGGCCGAACCTGGGTAAAACCCTGTGTCTTTGCCCTCATCTCACACCGCAGATGGATGGCCGCCCTTGCCCCTCGTTCTACTACTCGCTGCCGATTGCAGCATCTGCCGTGACCATTCCCACGACAGCGTCCATTCTGGTCTAAGGGAAGGCTTCTAAAAGATCTTGTCTTGGGAAACCAAGTCTTGTGGGGAAAGTGCACCACCTCTGTAGAGTGTAAAATCTAAGTACTTATCCATGTCCCTGGTAAAGGACAATTTGAGCATCAAGACATGGAAGCTATCAAGAATCTCCTCATCCAAATTTCTAAGTTAAAAACTTGTGGTTGAACAAGGGTTGAAGGATCACCAATTTCTATTGGGAGATGCCTTTGGTGATTTTGTCAAGCAAAAACTTAGTGTTTTCAACTGATAAGGAAAATCTATTTTGAGCAATGCAAGCCTAAGCTCCACTTAGCCAAATGCATATAGATGATAGACTCCACTATACTACCATACTATCATTTGCCAATACAATTCAAATGTATTGACCCTTGTGGCTGTAACTTATTATGTTGCAGGTTTGTTTGATGTTAGAGAAGTTTATTGATTAGGATTACAAGTCTACAACCAACATGTCTGCCTGTGGAACTTTGAAGATGAAGGACCCAATGCTATTGTTATATTCTGCTGCATTGAGCTATGTAAGATGTAATAAATTATTTTATTCCTGGTTATAGAGTTGTATTATGACCTTTGTTTCTTGATATTACATCTTAACTGTGGATGCTAGCTATTGATCCGGGGACTAGCATTGTAAACACAGGGATCTCTACCTTATTAAAGGTTGGGAACCTTACACCCCACGCTCGCCCGCGTCTAACCATGCCTTTATTTTTCCTCGGCACGCCCTGTAGCCTCGCCCACGTCGACAACTAAGCGAGTCCAACGTCGCAGCAACTCCGACGAGCAATCCACTATGCACCAGTGCACCCCTCGTCAAGCCAACGCCACCTCGAGCTTCGCCAACCCTCTGCGAGCACGGTGAGCACCCCCGTTACCCCTCTTCCTTCCTGGTTCGTCGCCAACGCCACCGCCAGAGCGTGCGCCGCCGCCAGTGGATGGTCAAACACCTGTGAACCATTAGATCGTTATCAAGTGGCTATGATTAGATCTTAACCGAAGGGGTATGTGTGCATCTGAGACGTGCGTTTTAAATAAGATCCAATGACTCGTAGAGGCTGATCCGCATGAAGCGGTACCGTCCAGTTAGACTACGCCACGTGGCTAGTCTGTTTGAATAAAAACCAGAAAATGTTCTATTAGATTTGCAAACTTGTAAAATTCATAATTTTAGTTCTACACGTCCAAATTTTGCAAATTTTATATCAATGGATTCAGTAGAGCAAGTAATTTGCAACCATGCACTTTGTTTAATGTTTTGCTTCTGTAAAATTGGTTGAAATTGCAGAAACATGTGTAGACTTATTTTGAATATAAAAATTGTTCTAGATATATTTTTGAGGTGAAATCTTTGCAAATTAGTTTGTTCTGAACCTACTGACCATAGGAAGCAACTGATGGATTTAAAAATGTATTTTGTGAAGTTAAGGAATAAATATTTTTTTTTTGAGATCGGAATAAATATTTGAATTAGAGCATTTCTAGTCAAATAAAAAATATTTTTTTTGGTTTAGAATTGAATTTTGAGTAAAACCTTTGGGAAATGTTTTGATTCAAACTCTCTAAACCTAAACACCAAGTTTTGAGAATTAAAAATATATTTTATGAACCATATAAAGTCATTACTTTGCTAAAAGATATTTTCAATTACATAAAATATCACCTTAGTATTATATTTAGTTCATGAGATGAAACCTTTTGCAAATGGTTTTACTACTTTAGTAAATGACCACTTTTGAACTTTATAATGTTTAGAGACTAGTAGAAACCACTTTTGCAAATAAAACTATCTTTTGCATGCTTGCATGCATGACCTTGTTTTTGTTATTTTATGTGTGAGAAAGGGTTTGAATGCTAGTTGAATTTGTGTTTGCTTGATTGAATTGTAGTGAAGTTATAAGAGTGTGATATTTGCAAGATCAAGAAGTGAACCAACATTCTCTACTAAAAAGGCAAGTGACACTATCATCCATGTCCTACTATTTTCATTACACTTAGTGGATTTTGTAAAATGCATGGAAAGGACTACTATATTTTATGCTATGCTAAATCCTAATAGGATACCCTTATATATTCCTTAGTCAAAACATTGTAGTTGTAGTATGCTTAGCCCTGCTATATATTTGGGATGAGATACATGATATGATTATATGAAGAGTTGAAAAGATATATGTTTTATATAATAAAACAAGTACTCAATGAACCAGCTAGGTGGACAAGGATACTCAAGTTTTGGACAAGGTGGCAACAAAGGGAACCATGTTTATATGGCTATCTTTTTGTGTGTGCACTGGAAGAAAACCACCCAGGGACTTAGAGATTGAACATGTTTCTCGTACACTGGCTTCCGTGTACAACCACGTGCTAAATGGGCTCTGGCTTAGTCAACTACATAGTGGAAGACCCATGCATTGGCATCTTCAGGTTAACTAGAATTGTGTAAGGGAAATTTATCCCTACATTGGTCCCTGGTTGACAAGCTAGCAGTGTGTATTGGGAGGACTTCTATGGAAAGACTTTGTCACATTCTCGATCTGCCAGTACTCCATTTTGGTGAGTACTTATCCAGCGGCCACTGGTGGCAACAAGACGAGATTGTGTCATGTGGGTAAAGTGTACAGCTTCTGCAGAAGATCAAATTCTAAGTACTTAGCCGTGTCCCCGGTTATGGACAATTGTTAGCAACTAAGGCCTGAAGCTATGGAAGGTCTCGACATTCCAATTTCTCAACGTAAAACTTGATGGTGACAACAAGGGATTTGAAGCACTTGGATTTTTCCAAGGAGTTCAGAAAGATTTGACAAAAGATCAAAACTATTTTGAAAAGATAGGATAAAACTATATTGCTTTCTGCCATTGATCCTAAACCCTACTTATCCAAATATGCATGTAATGATAGGATCCACTTATTTCTACATAGTAGTGAAACTTGCGAATACAATTCAAATGTATTGACCCTTGTGGCTGCAACTTATTACGTTGCAGGTTTGTTTGATGTTAGTGAAGTGTCTTGAATAGGATTACAAGTCTACAACCAACATGTTTGCCTGTGGCACTTTGAAGATGAAGGACTCCATGCTATATAGATATTCTGCTGCATTGTAATGTGATAGCCAAATGAGCTATGTAAGATGTAATGAATTATTTTATTCCTGGTTATAATGTTGTATTATGACCTTTGTTTCTTGATATTACATCTTAACTGTGGATGCTAGCTATTGATCCTGGGACTAGCATTATAAACACAGGGATCTCTACCTTTTTAAAGGTTGGGAACCTTACAGATGGTATCAGAGCACTGTGTTGCCTATAGATTGTAACCCTAGGATTGGACAAAACCCCTTAGAAAAATAGGAGTTGTATTTGTTCCAAAACTTATTTACAAACAATCTTGTAAACTCTTTCTTCAACCTTTTGGTTTTGATTCTACATCCTTTCCTTTTCAACTTGATGGACAAAGCCTTCACCATGACCAATGACTCCAACTTTAATTTCACCAAGGATTTCAACTTAGACATCACTAAGGACTACAAGTGAGAACCAAGAGACATTAGATTGCCTACCAACTATCTAAGACATTGATATCAAGTTAAAGTATGGATCATATTGACCTATTAGTTATGATTATACTAAGTTATTTTATTTCAATAAAAACTTTTTGTTTCCTTCAACTCATGAGTTAAGCTCATAAGTTGTTAAGTGGAAAGTTGCTTGTTCATTGATTGATTGTTTGATTGAACTTGGATGTTTTGAGTTGTGTGTTAGAACTTCTTAAAAACATATCCATCATTACTTATCCCTATCAAACCAACAGATGCCTCCCCATCATGCCAACCCCAACCAAAACAACAACATCACTCCTGAGATGCAGCAGATGATGACAGCTCAGACACGACTGATGCAGGAGATGACCACATTCATACAGAATCAGAACAACAACAACAACAACAATCATAATAATCCTCCAGCACATGATATGCTCACCAAGTTTTTGAAACTAAGGCCTGCAAGGTTCTCTGGAACAACTGACCCAATGGTAGCCGATGATTGGTTACGTTCGATGAATGAGGACTTAGTGACTGTTGGCTGCACCGACGAGGAAAAAGTAAGGTTTGCAGCATTTTTTGCTTGAAGGACCAGCAGCAACATGGTGGAACAACTTTCAGATCACCACTCCCCTTGAGGATGTGACTTGGGCTAATTTTGAGGATGGTTTCCGTGCAGCTCACATCTCACCTGGAGTGATGCACTTGAAGAAAAAGGAATTCCACAATTTGAAACAGCGTCACCTTAGTGTGGCTGAGTACACTGGTGGAAACAACCCTATAGGTCCCGGTTGGTACGGGGCTTTAGTTCCGGTTTCCCAACCGGGACGGGGCAATCGGGACTAAAGCTCTAACCTTTAGTCCCGGTTGCCCCACCAACCGGGACTAAAGGGTGCACACGTGGAAGCGGCAGAGGGCGAGGGGAGTGGAGCATTAGTCCCGGTTCGTAACACGAACCGGGACTAATAACCTTCTGCCGCGGTAGAGATTTGGCCCATTTCTCTGCCGCGGCAGAGAATTCATTTTGGCACATTTTGTTGCCACGGCAGCATTTTTGTCACTTTTTGTGCCGCGACAGAGAATTCATTTAGGTTGTTTTATTGTTTATTTAGTGATTTGCACTTATCAATGAAGGAACCTTATATTACATCATGAATATCATGACAATATTACATTCAATACACGGAGCGAGTTCATGCACTACATACAAAAGTTGCTATTCGATGCTACCGGCCAATTCCTTCAAAGTTGCTATTTTTACAATCCCTGTCTATACACAGCCGAGTAGTATTCCCCTTTTGGGTCTAGGACTTCTGCATCCAAGAATCCCACCAATTCCTCCTGAATTACTCGTACGCGATCCTTTGGCAGAAGACCGTCCTGTAGACGTTCGATCTGATTTAAAAAAGGAGTCAGCCTATATGAATGAAACTAAACATAATTTGATTGTAATTAAAAACTATAGAAATTGTTTACGTACGTGGAGTTGCTCTAAATTTCTGCCCTTCTCATCGCACGTCTGCCGGATGAACTCGCAAACATAGTATCCACATAGATTGTTACCTGGTCCCTGCGTCAGGCACTTTACGAGAACAGAGTTCAATCAAAATAATAATCAAGCATGATAATAACTCTATCAAAACTAGAATCAAAGAGATGCACATATATAGCTAGTGGTGCTTACATCTAGTGGTTGAAATGTAAGCTCCTCTTTCCAAACACCCCTAGCCTTGTTGGTGAACCGTTTCCAAGCGCTGCCCGGCGTAGAAAATGAATAAAATAAGTTATTAAGTACTTGATATCATAAAATTCACGAACATTGCCGATATAGTGTCGTAATGATTAGAATTACCGCTGGAGAAGTATCTGCATGTCCTTCCACGTCTCAAGGGGTTTATGTTTCGAGTCCATGACTAGTACATGCCCTTTGTCAAGTTGAATGATTAACAGAATATAGTGGTACCTGCGAATGCATAACTAATCAATTATATACTTAACATCGAGTAAGCGAAATAGAAAGTGTATACAAGACAATAACACTCACTCGAAGTTGTAAGGAAATAGTATTTCCCTTTTGGTTTCTTGAAACCTTAACGCGTGTACTATATTATCCTCCATCTCCTAGGGGCTTATTTTGAGATTAGCTTCATGAACCCAATATGGGTCAATGAAGCCAATGTCATAGATTTGTCCTCTGCTACATTCGAGAATCTTCATTCTGCATATTAGAGTATGATTATATACATGCAATAAACAAAATAATATAGCTGGAGACTAAATTAATTACAGAATTAGTACTTACAGACAATAGGCACTGATGATCGATTTGTCCAAGGCGTCTTGATTGAATAATTGAAATAGTCCATCAAATTCAATGGATATCATGTCATCCTTTTCTTTCCCATGATGATTTTTTGTAACCCTCAGCACTATCTAGTTAGCCCCGGCCCTTGTGGCATGCATGTACCAGTTATGCAATCTTCGCATTTTTGTTGAAATATTGTTTACCTCCTCAGGTTTGAAGAGAGGTTTGACGTACTGGTATTTGTATGCTACTTCACTCACGGGGTAGAACTCTAACTGGGATAAGTACTGGGCAATACTCATACCTTGAGCAGTGGCAGCTTCTCCGTATTGTGCAACTACCTCTGGATCATACTGCTCTTCGGCCCCATATTTGCTCGACCCCACATTGGTTTGAGAAATCACCTTGAGAGGGGGGCAAGTCTGTTTTGCTTGTTCTCCGAGCTGGGCAACAGATTTCCCGCTTGCATCAGTACTGCTCTTCGAGGCTTTTTGTGCCCCATATGACTTGAGAATAGAACGCTCATAGTCTGATGACAGCTTTGGCTCGGGTTGATGAAGATTCTTTAGCATTTTCAACACTTTGGCTTTTTCTTCTTTGGTGCTGGGGAACTCTGGCTCTTTCGGCCGCCTCAGCTTAGTGAAAAACGCTGTTTTTTCCGCATCAACGATCGCCGCAGTCTCCTCTTCAGTACAGTCATAATCTCTCTTGGGAGGAACCTTTGGTACTTTTGGAAGAGGCTCTTGTTTACGTTTCGGCGATCGCTTACGACGCACAGTAGCGGTACGCTTACGCTTTTTATCCTGAGGCGCCGGCGATGGCTCCCGCGGCGATGGCTGTTGGAGATATGCCCTAGAGGTAATAATAAATGTAGTTATTATTATATATCTTTGTGTTTATGATAAATGTTTACATTCATGCTATAATAGTATTAACAAGGAAACCATTAATACTTGTGTGATTTGTAAACTTAATTTGAAGTCCCTAGTATGGCCTCTATACTTCACTAGCTTGTTGGTTGATTGATGATGTGGTTTCTTTGTCATGAACATTGAGATGTTATCAACAACAAGATCATATCGTTAGGAGAATGATATGGTGGACATACTCCTATAGACAAGCGTAGCATAAAGATCAAGTCATTTCAATAGTTCAATTGCTATATGCTTTCTGATACATAGTAACCTAATTCCTTCGACCATGAGATCATGCATATTGCCTTTACTGGATGGATGCTTTGATGTCATCAAACACCACACCGTGAGGTGGCTATAAAAGTGGCATTGGGTGTTGGAAAGTATTGGTTGAAACACATGGATCAAGAGTGGGATTTGTCCATCCACATGACGGATAGATATTCTCTGGGCCCTCTCGGTGAAATGTCATCCAATTAGCTTGCAAGCATGTGACTTGGTCACAAGGGATCACATATCACGGAACGAGAAAAGAGTACTTATCGATGCGAGGTTGAACTAGGTATGCAGAGATACCGACGATCATGACCTCGGATAAGTAACATATCGTGAGACAAAGGGAAATTGGTATCGTATGTAAGTGGTTCATTCGATTGCAAAGTAATCGTAGAAATATGTGGGAGCCATATGAATTTCCAGATTCCTCTATTGGTTATTGTTCGAGAAGTGTCTCGATCATGTCCGCATAATTCACGAACCGTAGGGAGACACACTTAAGGATTCGACGTTGTTTGAGTAGTTATGGTATTATGAGAAAGAGACCGAATGTTGTTCGGAGTCTCGGATGGGATCCGGGATATCACGAGGTGATCCGGAATGGTCCGGAGAATAAGATTCATATAAGGAAAGTCCCATTTCGGAGTTGGGGAATGGTTCCGTGTTTTCATCGAACATTCTAGAAGGTCCCGGAATGTCCGGCACTCCGGGGGGGAAGGGGTACATGAATGTGTCATTGCAAGATGGAATGATTGCATCATGTACTAAGTGTTCTCGCTGTCCAAAATAAAGGGTTTATTTAATTCCTAAATTGGAAAAGTCAAACCGCTTTGGTCAAACCGCCAGCTTTCTGGAAGAGGAGAAGTTGAAACCGACTTGGGGAGGAGTCCTCCTCCCAAGCCGGGCGGCCAGCCCTAGGCCGAGTTGGGAGGGACTCCTCCCTCCTGGCCGCCAGCCCTCCCACCTATAAAGGAGGGGCAGGGCCTCCCTCTAGAGACACACAAGTTCCTATCCTCTAAACTAGAAACTAGACCTAGACCCGGTTTAGAGCTGTTTGGTTTAGAGCCTTCTAATTGGTTTAGAGCCCTCTAATTGGTGTGTCTAATTACTAGACCACTAATAGCCTCTCTCATAAGCTCCACCATACTGCACCGCTTAAGGCGAAGCCTCTGGGATCTCCCCTCTACCTCCTGTACCACGCCGTTGTCTTTGCCGAATCGCGAGAGAGTGCTACAACCTCCATTTTCTTTGGAACAAGGGAGAGGAAGGTCTTCGTCAGTACCGAACGTGTGACCGATTGAGGCGCCATGGAACGCTACGGAAGGATCGTCTACGCGATCTTGAGATCGGAAGAAATGCGACTACATCACCCACGAGAATCTGCTCTCGTTAAACACTTTGGAATCTTCGAGGGTGAGTTATTCCATCGACTCGTTGCTACAATCTAGTAGATAGATCTTGGCTTGTTTGTTTGTATGCGATAGAAAATTTTTGTTTTCCATGCTACGAACCCCTACAAGGGTATCGAGCCGTGTCTATATGTAGATCTGTTGCAGAGTAGAACACAATGGTCATTGTGGGCGTTGATGCTTTATTGTAGATTGCTTTTGTGTACTTTGCATCTTGCGGTATGTTGGGATGAAGCGCCCGGCTAACCTTACATGACATCGCTCATGAGACTTGCTCCACGCTTGACATGCAACTCAGATTGCATAAGTGGCTTTATGGTGCCTGTTTCTCCTAGCATAGTAAAGATCCAATTTACAACGGGTGATCAACAATGCTAGTATCAATGTTGTGGTTCTTGTTCGTAGGTTAGAACGACACCTATGGAAAGCCCCAAACCACGTAAAATATGCAAAGAAAGTAGAAGCGTCTAACTTTGTTTTGCAGGTGTGCAAAGTGATGTGATATGGCCATGATTGTGATTATATTTGATGTATGCAATGTTCCTTATTGTAAGTTGGCAACCGCAGGAGCCATATGGTTGTCTTTAATTTCTGTTAAGACCTGCGTGTCTATTCAAAATAGTTGTAATAGTTGAAGCTGGTGGACGACAACCATGAAGGAGCATCATTGACCTTGGTGCTATGCCGGTGATGATGGAGATCATATTCGTGCTTGAAGATGGAGATCGGAAGCACAAAGAAGAAAGGCCATATCATATCACATATTATGAATTGCATGTGATGTTAATCCTTTATGCATCTTGTATTGCTTAGTAGACGACGGTAGCATTATAAGATGATCCCTCATGCACATAAATTTCAAGTTCTAAAGTGTTCACCCTTAGTATGCACTGCTGCAAAGCTTGCTGCTCAAGCACCACGTGATGATCGGGTGTCTTTGATTCCGCTGGTGACTACAACGTAAGCAAGCCAGATTTGCTTATGCGGAAGCTAAGGTTTGTCTTGACGAGCCTAGCATGTGCATATGGCCTCAGAACACGGATCGCCGAAGGCAAAGCATGAATCATATAGTAGATATGATGAACATGATGATTGTTCGCCATTGAAACTATATCAACTCTCGTGATGATCGGTGTTGATGTAGTGGATTTGGTTCGTGTGATCACTAAAACAATGTGAGGGATGTTGTTTTGAGTGGGAGTTCACCTAGTTTAATTTCATTAATTAATTTGAACTCAATTTGTCATAAACTTAGTCTAAACTATTGCAAATATGTTGTAGATCAATGGCAGCCCCTACCATCAATTTTAATGCGTTCCTGGAGAAAGAAAAGTTGAAAAACAATGGAAGCAACTTCGCGGATTGGTTCCGCAATTTGAGGATTGTCCTCACAATGGTAATTTGACCTATGTGCTGGATGCACCGCTAGGTGACCCACACAGCTGATGCTACCGATGAAGTAAAGAATGTTTACCTCGCCTAAGAATCAGACTCCATAGTTCAGTGTGCTATCTTGTATGGTTTAGAATCGAGCTTCGTAAAAGGTTTGAAGAGTCGAACCCATATGATATTGTCGAGGATCTCAAATTAATCTTTGTGACTCATGCGGCAATTGATAGTTATGAAGCTTCTGAAAAGTTCTTTAACTGCAAGATGGAAGAGGGTAGCTCCATCAGTGAGCATGTGCTTAAGATGTCTGGGCACGCAAATAAACTTCAAAGTTTGGGTATAGTGATTCCTAATACTTTGGGGGTTTACCGCATCCTCCAATCACTACCACCAAGTTACAAGAACTTTGTGATGAACTACAACATGCAGAACATGAACAAAGAGTTGCGTAACTATTTGCTATGTTAAAATCTCTGTAAGTGGAGATCAAGAAAGAGCACCAAGTGTTGATGGTCAATAAGACCACCAAATTCAAGAAAGGCAAGTCTAAGCAGAAGGGACACTTCAAGAAGGGTGGTAAGAAAGTTACCATACCGACGAAGAGGACCAAGGCTGGACCCAAGCCTGAAACTGAGTGCTTTTACTGCAAGGGAGAAGGTCACTGGAAGCGGAATTGCCCAAAGTACTTGGCAGATTTGAAGAACGGCAACATCAAGAAGAAAGGTATATCTGATATACATGTTATTGATGTGTATCTCACTAGTATTCGTAGTAGTGCCTGGGTATTTGATACTGGTTCGGTTGCTCATATTTGTAACTCGAAACAGGAGCTACAGAATAAACGGAAGCTAGTGAAGAACGAGGTGACGATGCGCGTGGGTAACGGATCAAAGGTTGATGTGATCGCGGTCGGCACGCTACCTCTTCATCTACCATCGGGATTAGTTTTATACTTAAATAATTGTTATTTGGTGCCTGCGTTAAGCATGAACATTATATCAGGATCTTGTTTATTGCAAGACGGTTACTTGTTTAAATCCGAGAATAATGGTTGTTCGATTTATATGAGTAACATGTTTCATGCACATGCACCTTTGATAGATGGTCTATTCATATTGAATCTCGATAGTAGAAATACACATATTAATAACATTGAGGCTAAACGTTTGAAATCAAGCGATAATTTGACCTATATGTGGCAATCGCTGCCTTGGTCACATTGGAGTGAAGCGTATGAAGAAACTCCATTCCGATGGACTTCTTGAATCACTTGATTTTGAATCACTTGAAAGATGCGAAGCATGTCTGATGGGTAAAATGACTAAGACTCCATTTTCTGGTATGATGGAGCGAGCTACAGACTTATTGGAAATCATACATACCGATGTGTGTGGTCCAATGAGTGTAGCATCGCAGTTGGTTATCGTTATGTTCTTACCTTCACGGATGACTTGAGTAGATATGGGTATATCTATTTCATGAAACATAAGTCCGAAACTTTCGAGAAGTTTAAGGAGTTTCAAAGTGAGGTAGAGAATCAACGTAACAAGAAGATTAAATTTCTACGCTCGATCGTGGAGGTGAATATCTAAGTTACGAAGTTTGGCGAGCATTTGAAGAAATGTGGAATACTTTCAGCTTGACACCGCCGGAACACCACAACAGAATGGTGTGTCTGAACGTCAGAATCGAACTCTCTTAGATATGGTTCGTTCTATGATGTCACTTACAGATTTGCCACTATCATTTTGGGGTTATGCATTAGAAACAGCCGCATTCACTTTAAATAGGGCACCGCCTAAATCCGCTGAAACGACACCGTATGAATTATGGTTTGGGATGAAACCTAAATTGTCGCTCCTTAAAGTTTGGGGATGCGGCCTATGTAAAGAAGTTACAAGGACAAGCTTGAACCCAAAGCGGAAAAATGCGTCTTCATAGGATACCCGAAGGAAACTATTGGGAATACCTTCTATCATAGATCCGAGGGCAAAATCTTTGTTGCCAAGAATGCATCCTTTCTAGAGAAGGAATTTCTCTAAAGAAGTGACTGGAAGGAAAGTAGAACTCGACGAGGTTGTCGAACCTTCTCTCGAATTATGCGAGTAGCGCAGCACCGAAGAAGTTCCGTGGTGCCTGCACCAATAAGAGAGGAAGCTAGTGATGGTGATCATGAAACTTCGTTGAAGTTGCTACAGAGCCTCGGAGGTCAACGAGAACCCGTACTACCTGCATTGGTATGATTCCGTTATGAATGTCATGTTGTTGGACAACACCTATGACCCCGAGACATATGAGTAAGCGATGATGAGCCCAGATGCCAATAAATGGCAAGAAGCCATGAAATCCGAGATTGGATCCATGTACGAAAACCAAGTATGGACTTTGGTGGACTTACCGGATGGCCAGAAGGCCGTCGAGAACAAATGGATTTTCAAGAAGAAAACAGATGTCGATGGTAATGTTATCGTTTATAAAGCTCGACTTGTCGCAAAAGGGTTTCGACAAATTCAAGGAGTTGACTACGATGAGACTTTCTCACCGTAGCGGCTAAAGTCTGTGAGGATTATGTTAGCAATCGCTGCATATTATGATTATGAGATATGGCGATGGATGTCAAAACAGCATTCCTCAATGGAGACATTGATGAAGAGTTGTATATGATACAACCCAAAGGTTTTGTCGATCCTAAAGATGCTAACAAGGTATGCAAACTTCAACGGTCCATCTATGGATTGAAGCAAGCATCCCGGTTGGAATCAACGCTTTGATAAGGTAATCAAAAGTTTTGGTTTTATACAAACTTATGGAGAAGCTTGTATTTACAAGAAAGTGAGTGGGAGCTCAGAGCATTCTTAATACTGTATGTGGATGACATATTGTTGATTGGGAATGATGTAGACCTTCTTAATAGTGTCAAAGAGTATTTGAATAATAGTTTTTCAATGAAGGATCTTGGCGAAGCAGCTTACATATTAGGCATAAAGATTTATAGAGATAGATCGAACGCCAAATATCATTGTCACAAAGTACATATTTGGACAAAGTTCTAAAGAGGTTTGGAATGGAAGATAGCAAGAAAGGGTTCTTGCCCATGTTGCCTAATACGACGTTGAGTAAAACTCAAAGTCCGACATCGCGTAAGATAGAGAAAAGATGAGTAAGACTCCTATGCCTCAGCCATAGGATCTCTAATGTATGCCATGCTATGTACTAGACCCGACATCGCATATGTCGTTAGTCTAACTAGCAGATATCAAAGTGATCCAGAGTGGATCATTGGACAATGATCAAAACATCCTTAAGTACTTGAGAAGAACTAAGGATATGGTTCTTTCTTATGGAGGTGATGAACAGCTCGTTGTTAATGGTTACACCGATGCTAGTTGGAACACCGATCCGGATGATTCTAAATCACAACTGGATAATGATTTATTTTGAATGGTGCAGCAGCTTAATGGAGGAGTGCAAAGCAAAGCGTTGTGGCGAGATCTTCAACTGAATCGGAATACATGGTTGCTTCGAGGCTTCACAAGAAGCGATATGGATGAAAGAGTTCATTACAGAGCTGGGTGTGGTTCCTAGTGCGCTGGACCCAATGTCTATCTCTGTGATAACATGGGCGCCATAGCCAATGCGCAAGAACCAAGGTCACACAAGAAGTCAAGCATATCAAGCTGCTTTCATGCTATTCGAGAACATATCCAGGAAGGGGATATAAAGATTTGCAAAGTACACACAGATCTGAATGTGGCTGATCCGATGACTAAACCTCTCCCGAGTTCAAAACATGACAAACACCAAACTGCCATGGTTGTTCGGTATATTAACATGTAATCTCGATTAGAGGACTCTAGTGCAAGTGGGAGACTGGTGGAGATATGCCCTAGAGGTAATAATAAATGTAGTTATTATTATATATCTTTGTGTTTATGATAAATGTTTACATTCATGCTATAATAGTATTAACAAGGAAACCATTAATACTTGTGTGATTTGTAAACTTAATTTGAAGTCCCTAGTATGGCCTCTATACTTCACTAGCTCGTTGGTTGATGATGTGGTTTCTTTGTCATGAACATTGAGATGTTATCAACAACAAGATCATATCGTTAGGAGAATGATATGGTGGACATACTCCTATAGACAAGCGTAGCATAAAGATCAAGTCATTTCAATAGTTCAATTGCTATATGCTTTCTGATACATAGTAACCTAATTCCTTCGACCATGAGATCATGCATATTGCCTTTACTGGATGGATGCTTTGATGTCATCAAACACCACACCGTAACAGGGTGGCTATAAAAGTGGCATTGGGTGTCGGAAAGTATTGGTTGAAACACATGGATCAAGAGGGATTTGTCCATCCACATGACGGATAGATATTCTCTGGCCCTCTCGGTGAAATGTCATCCAATTAGCTTGCAAGCATGTGACTTGGTCACAAGGGATCACATATCACTTGAACGAGAAAAGAGTACTTATCAGTAACGAGGTTGAACTAGGTATGCAGAGATACCGACGATCATGACCTCGGATAAGTAACATATCGTGAGACAAAGGGAAATTGGTATCGTATGTAAGTGGTTCATTCGATTGCAAAGTAATCGTAGAAATATGTGGGAGCCATATGAATTTCCAGATTCCTCTATTGGTTATTGTTCGGAGAAGTGTCTCGATCATGTCCGCATAATTCACGAACCGTAGGGAGACACACTTAAGGATTCGACGTTGTTTGAGTAGTTATGGTATTATGAGAAAGAGACCGAATGTTGTTCGGAGTCTCGGATGGGATCCGTGATATCACGAGGTGATCCGGAATGGTCCGGAGAATAAGATTCATATAAGGAAAGTCCCATTTCGGAGTTGGGGAATGGTTCCGGTGTTTTCATCGGGAACATTCTAGAAGGTCCTGAATGTCCCAAGACCGGGGGAAGGTACATGAATGTGTCATTGCAAGATGGAATGATTGCATCATGTACTAAGTGTTCTCGCTGTCCAAAATAAAGGGTTTATTTAATTCCTAAATTGGAAAAGTCAAACTGCCAGTTTTCGTCAAACCGCCATTTGCTGAAAGAGGAGAAGTTGAAACCGACTTGGGGAGGAGTCCTCCTCCCAAGCCGGGCGGCCAGCCCTAGGCCGAGTTGGGGAGGGACTCCTCCCTCCTGGCGCCAGCCCTCCCACCTATAAAGGGATGGGCAGGGCCTCCCCTCTAGAGACACACAAGTTCCTATCCTCTAAACTAGAAACTAGACCTAGACCCCGGTTTAGAGCTGTTTCGGTTTAGAGCCTTCTAATTGGTTTAGAGCCCTCTAATTGGTGTGTCTAATTACTAGACCACTAATAGCCTCTCTCATAAGCTCCACCATACTCGCACCGGCTTAAGGCGAAGACCTGCGGGATCTCCCCTCTACCTCCGGTACCACGCCGTTGTGCTGCCGGAATCGCGAGGAGAGTGCTACAACCTCCGCTGCTGGAACAAGGAGAGGAAGGTCTTCGCCGAGCAATCTAACGTGTGACCGATCAGGGAGCGCCATGGAACGCTACCGAAGGATCGTCTACGCGATCTTGAGATCGGAAAGAGTACGACTACATCACCCACGAGAATCTGCTCTCGTTAAACACTTTGGAATCTTCGAGGGTGAGTTATTCCATCGACTCGTTGCTACAATCTAGTAGATAGATCTTGGCTTGTTTGTTTGTATGCGATAGAAAATTTTTGTTTTCCATGCTACGAACCCCTACAATGGCTGCACCGGAGATTGGTGAGGCGACGGAGCCGGGTGAGGCGACGAAGACGGCTGCCGCGGTGGCGACGACCTCGCTGGAGACGGGTGAGGGGGCGGCGGAGATGGCCTTAGCGTGTGATTTCGAATCACGATACAGTCCTTCGGCCATAGAATGGTGACGTTTTTTGCGTCTCCCAGCACAGTCACATCCCCTTCACCTGCAGGGTAGTGAAGATCCAAAACCTCAAAGGTGGGCATGATTTCATCCACGCCGACAACAGCGTAGCCCTCTGGAACCGGACGACAGTGGTAAGTTGGTGTGGGTCCAATTGGTAAGGCATAGCCGACCGCCACCTTCATTGATATGTTCACAACTTTGACATGTAGCTCGCAGTGTGTCATCTCTATGATATCATCCACTAGGTAGCCAACAGGAGCCATCGTCGGTACATCATCGTCATCGCCATTGTCATCACACGGGACCTCGGTGGAAGCCACACTGCTTTTTCGATTATTCGATAGGCCGGTAGCATCGAATGCAGTGTGCTGCTGAGATGGGCCGGTAGTACTTTTCTCTTTAAGTGCGTTAATTTCATCTTTTTGTTGCTTTAATCGTTCTTCAATTAAACGCATTCGCTCTTTATGACTATCTTCTTCAACTTCCGCCCTGTCCTTTCTCCTCTGACGGCTTCTATCAGGATATTTCTTCCACTCTTCGGGAAACCCAGTCCTCCATGGTTGGGAGCCTCTTGTGCCTCGTGTTCGTCCATCATGTTCCTTATTTCCAAGGGCGAGTGTGAGCTCATCATTCTCTCTATCGGGAATGAAGTCCCCATCTTTAACAACCTTTACTGCTTTTCTGATCCTCTCGATTGGCAAGGGGTCTTCTTTATGTCGTATGTTATATATACATCTCCCTTCCGAGTCCAACGTGCCCCCATGCCCGTAAAACCAATTCCTTGCACGTTCTACCCAATCGTCTGTCTCTGGGCTGATCTTTTTATCACGCAGTTCATTCTCAAGTTTCTCCCACTTAGGAATGCCAGCCCTATAGCCACCTTGCCCCATAGTATGGTGATACTTCTTGTTAGCAGCATTCAACTTATTCGTTTCAGACATTTTCTTAGCTTTTTCTGATTTCTTGTATTCCACAAACTTAGCCCAGAATGGTTTTATCTTCTCAAACTGAATATTCTTGAAATCAGGAGTCTTCTTTTTCATGACATAGTCAAGGTGCAATCTTTTCTTCCAGTTGTTGAAACACTGGGCCATCTTCTTCAAAGCCCACTCCCTGACCTTAGCCTCCATGGCTCTCCCATGTTGTAAGGCGTCCTCAACTGGATCCTCCGCATTTGGATCCACCTCTATCTTCGATAGTTTGAAATTAACCATCATGAGCCTCTTCCACAGTAAATCTTTGGCGTGGTTAGGGACAAATAAACATGTTCCCTCTTCATCTGCATTAGCAGGCCTATTCCAATTTCTAATGGTGATCGGGATTAAGTCCCTAACGATTACTCTGCATTGTGCCACAAATTTGGTTGCGACAACTTCGGGAGCCGTCGGTTTGCCGTCTTCAGCGACATCTTCGATCCTGAACCTCTCATGGTCTTGCAACTTTTTGGTTGGGCCTCGTCCGCTCTTTTCAGTAGATTCCTTTGATCCGGAGGGCTAAAAGAAGAAAGATCGTCGTTACTATTTCTATATATATAGCAGATGATTAATTAATGAATTGATTTATATTACATGCACCTCATGAGCGGTCTTCTCGATTACACAAGGCATCGCTTTCTCCTCGCCAAGGCAACACCTTCAACCTCAAACAAGTTTTCTATTCCGGTAAAAGAGGATCACCTCACCGAGTTGTTCGTAAACGTTGATACGTCTAAATTATCTTCCCCACGGATCACACCTTGGATCAACTCTTCCTTTTCTTCATCTCTGACGTGTGGGTCCATATTTTCTGCATAGGTGGAAAAACGAATAAGTCAAAGCGACTAAAGGATAAAGTTAAGTACGGTGTTGAGAGATATAAACCCTAATTCAGAGAAACCCTAATATATACATACACAATAATAAAAATGAAGAGAAACCCTAAACCTAAACCTAGCTAGAAAAAGGAAACCGTGTAGTAGAGAGGCACATCGTCGAACCCACATGCACCTAAGGGGTATTAATGATTCCTTATCTAAGATAGGGCTTTTAAGTTGCTTGACAATGTGAATCGGGTCTGGGGCTACCCACAGTGACTGACCAGTGGGGCCTAAGACCAATAATACCAAAATAATTAATAAACCTAATAATACCTAACTAATAATAAACCTAATAATCAAAACACCAAAAAGAAAGGGAAACAATCAACACATGGCATCGATGCAATGCTCAAGCAAGTATGATGATATGACAAGTTAATTTGCATTGGAATGTAACCCTAAGACATGCTCGACGATTTAATTGGGGTTCCGAGGGGTGAAAATCCTAACTCGGGGAAACTCCGGAACATATGAGAGGGGTGCATTTGTTCTTCTAATTATACTTGTCATTTAAGTTGTTGAACAATGCATGATTATAGATTAAATAGATAGGTTTCATTTTTCTGAACAATTTGATATATTATTTGTATTTTTCTGACTTATAAACAATAAGTTATTGATTTTACAATATTAAATCATTTTCTGGAATTAAAAACAAAAAGGCAAATAGTTTTTACACCGGGGCGACCCCTAGCCAGTGCGACTGACAGATGGGCCCTAGTGCCAACTCAGCCTCCACGCAAGCAAGCAGGCCCCACCGAACCCTGGTTATTTTTCACCAGTTCACAGTCTACCCACTGGGGCTGGCCGGTGGGCCAGGGCCATGGCCACCTCGGCGCCCGCTCGGCTCGCCGGTGAGCATTGTGCGGTGGCCGACGACATTGCTAGAGGGCTCGGGAGGGGGCGTGCGCGGGTTTGTTCGAAAGAGGGCGTCAAGGAGAACCTAACTAGTAGGGCACCGCCCGGATTTGGTCACCGGAATAGGGCACGCGACGACATGCAGCGGCGGCGGACGACGCGGGAGAAGGACAGAGCGCGAGGGGAGGAAAGACGGGGTCCCAGAGAGTTACAAGCTCACCCTCGACGCGTGTGTAGCCTTGGCGGGGACGGAGGAGATCGGCAGCAACGGTGATGGCAATGGCGGAGCTCGTCGGTGACGGGGAAGACGTGGTCGATTCCAGTCGCGCGGAGGATAAGCACAGCGAGGCAGCGCGTGGAGGCCGACGGCGAGACGATGGTTGGGCAGCCTGACGGCGTCCGAGCGGTTGTCCTCGCGGCGGCGGCGATCTCTGTTGCGGGTGAGTGAGAAAGAGGAACGGGGAAGAAGGAGAAGGGGCATGGTTAACTAGTAGGGGACCTTTAGTCCCGGTTGGTGGCTCCAACCGGGACTAAAGGGTTATACGTCCCGGTTGGAGCCACCAACCGGGACGTATACTCCAATATTTTCAGCAGACCAAGGGTTGACGCGCAGGGGGTCTTTAGTCCCGGTTGGTGGCTCCAACCGGGACATATTCCCCTGTTTTCAAAAAATTTCAGGTATTTTCTCTCTGTTCCCGCCTTATTTTTTATTTTGGGGTTTAAATTTGTATTGTTTTTTAAATGATAATTAATTTGTAATTTAGAAAAACTTTAAACATAAAAGGTGTTTGGATTTGAATAGATAATTCAAAACCATTTTCTGTTTTAAAAAATAATTATTGTAACCATTTAAAATATGAACCATTTACAATTAAAAATGAATTAACTTATATTTTTTTAATATCAATTTGGAATTTAGAAAAACTTCAAACATAAGAAGTGTATGGATTTGAATAAATAATCCAAAACCATTTTCTATTTTTAAAAAATAATTAATGTAACCTTATAAAATGAATTAACTTATATTTTTGAATATTAATTTGGAATTTAGAAAAACTTTAAACATAAAAAGTGTATGGATTTGAATAAATAATTCAAAACCATTTTCTGTTTAAAAAAATAATTAATGTTGCCATTTAAAATATGAACCATTTACAATTAAAAATGAATTAACTTATATTTTTTTAACATCAATTTGGAATTTAGAAAAACTTTAAACATAAGAAGTGTATGGATTTGAATAAATAATCCAAAAAAAAATTCTATTTTTAAAAAATAATTAATGTAACCTTTAAAATGAATTAACTTATATTTTTGAATATTAATTTGGAAGTTAGAAAAACTTTAAACATAAAAAGTGTTTGGATTTGAATAAATAATTCAAAACCATTTTCTGTTTTAAAAAATAATTAATGTAACCATTTAAAATATGAACCATTTACAATTAAAAATGAATTAACTTATATTTTTTTAATATCAATTTGGAATTTAGAAAAACTTTAAACATAAGAAGTGTATGGATTTGAATAAATAATCCAAAACCATTTTCTATTTTTAAAAAATAATTAATGTAACCTTTTAAAATGAATTAACTTATATTTTTGAATATTAATTTGGAATTTAGAAAAACTTTAAACATAAAAAGTGTTTGGATTTGAATAAATAATTGTTCGGTTTTTTCATTGTTCAGTTTTTTTTTGAATTTATTATTCCCGTCTTGAATTATCTTAATTTCTAACTATGGTCGAACCGGTGTGCATGAAGATAGGGGACGAGCATCGTTCGAACTTGCATTGGATCTCTGAAGAAACTACATATTGCGAGTCTAAAAATGATTTTTTCAAAAAATCACGGGCGATAGATCATGTACCTGTAGTACAAACCGGACCCACTTCCTACTAATTCGGCAGACATTTGTCCTTTTTTACCCGGGATGGACGAAAAGGTTTGTGATGTACCGGTTGGGAGATAGTCCATGTGAGGTGGTCTAGTATTTTAGGAAAATGGGACGGTAGCATTATGAAACTGCATTTTGGTGGTTACTTCACAAAACGACCCGTTTTTTGCGCTCGGAAAATGGAAAAGGGCTTTTCCGTGCAACAAAAAGGAAAACTTCCTCCTGCAACATTGTTCTCCATACCAATGTCCACACACATGCATAATATGGGCACAACATCACAAACTATGCCGTGATTCAGCACATAACATCGGTCATTTGGACCGAAAGCCATGAAACCTCGAACATGATAGGTCATTTTGTGAATGTTTTTTCGAAATATGATCAATATACCAAGTCTGGTATTTTTCCTTTCAACTATGTAACAAAATATGACACCACGCGAAGGATTTTCATTGTTCGGTTTTTTTTTTTAATTTATTATGCCCGTTTTGAATTATCTGAATTTCTAACTATGGTCGAACCGGTGTTCATGAAGATAGGGGACGAGCATCGTTAGAACTTGCATTGGATCTCTGAAGAAACCAGATATTGCGAGTCTAAAAATGATTTTTTCAAAAAATCACGGGCGATAGATCATGTACCTGTAGTACAAACCGGACCCACTTCCTGCCGATTCGGCAGACATTTGTCCTTTTTACCCGGGATGGACGAAAAGGTTTGAGATGTACCGGTTGGGAGATAGTCCATGTAAGGTGGTCTAGTATTTTAGGAAAATGGGACGGCAGCATTCTGAAACGGCATTTTGGTGGTTACTTCACAAAACGACCCGTTTTTTGCGCTCGGAAAATGGAAAAGGGCTTTTCCGTGCGACAAAAAGGAAAACTTCCTCCTGCAACATTGTTCTCCATACCAATGTCCACACACAGGATAATATGGGCACAACATCACAAACTATGTCATGATTCAGCACATAACATCGGTCATTTGGACCGAAAGCCATGAAACCTCGAACATGATAGGTCATTTTGTGAAGGTTTTTTTGAAACATGATCAATATACCAAGTCTGGTATTTTTCCTTTCAACTATGTAACAAAATATGACACCACGCGAAGGATTTTCATTGTTCGGTTTTTTTTTTGAATTTATTATGCCCGTTTTGAATTATCTGAATTTCTAACTATGGTCGAACCGGTGTTCATGAAGATAGGCGACGAGCATCGTTAGAACTTGCATTGGATCTCTGAAGAAACCAGATATTGCGAGTCTAAAAATGATTTTTTCAAAAAATCACGGGCGATAGATCATGTACCTGTAGTACAAACCGGACCCACTTCCTGCTGATTCGGCAGACATTTGTCCTTTTTACCCGGGATGGACGAAAAGGTTTGAGATGTATCGGTTGGGAGATAGTCCATGTAAGGTGTTCTAGTATTTTAGGAAAATGGGACGGCAGCATTCTGAAACGGCATTTTGGTGGTTACTTCACAAAACGACCCGTTTTTTGCGCTCGGAAAATGGAAAAGGGCTTTTCCGTGCGACAAAAAGGAAAACTTCCTCCTGCAACATTGTTCTCCATACCAATGTCCACACACAGGATAATATGGGCACAACATCACAAACTATGTCATGATTCAGCACATAACATCGGTCATTTGGACCGAAAGCCATGAAACCTCGAACATGATAGGTCATTTTGTGAAGGTTTTTTCGAAACATGATCAATATACCAAGTCTGGTATTTTTCCTTTCAACTATGTAACAAAATATGACACCACGCGAAGGATTTTCATTGTTCGTTTTTTTTGAATTTATTATGCCCGTTTTGAATTATCTGAATTTCTAAATATGGTCGAACCGGTGTGCATGAAGATAGGGGACGAGCATCGTTAGAACTTGCATTGGATCTCTGAAGAAACTACATATTGCGAGTCTAAAAATGATTTTTTTCAAAAAATCACGGGCGATACATCATGTACCTGTAGTACAAACCGGACCCACTTCCTACCGATTCGGTAGACATTTGTCCTTTTTACCCGGGATGGACGAAAAGGTTTGAGATGTACCGATTGGGAGATAGTCCATGTAAGGTGGTCTAGTATTTTAGGAAAATGGGATGGTAGCATTCTGAAACGTCATTTTAGTGGTTACTTCACAAAACGACCCGTTTTTTGCGCTCAGAAAATGGAAAAGGGCTTTTCCGTGCGACAAAAAGGAAAACTTCCTCCTGCAACATTGTTCTCCATACCAATGTCCACACACATGCATAATATGGGCACAACATCACAAACTATGTCGTGATTCAGCACATACCATCGGTCATTTGGACCGAAAGACATGAAACCTCGAACATGATAGGTCATTTTGTGAAGGTTTTTTTGAAACATGATCAATATACCAAGTCTGGTATTTTTCCTTTCAACTATGTAACAAAATATGACACCATGCGAAGGATTTTCATTGTTTGTTTTTTTTTGAATTTATTATGCCCGTTTTGAATTATCTGAATTTCTAACTATGGTCGAACCGGTATGCATGAAGATAGGAGAAAAGCATCGTTAGAACTTGCATTGGATCTCTGAAGAAACCACATATTGCGAGTCTAAAAATGATTTTTTCAAAAAATCACGGGCGATAGATCATGTACCTGTAGTACAAACCGGACCCACTTCCTTCCGATTCGGCAGACATTTGTCCTTTTTACCCGGGATGGACGAAAAGGTTTGAGATGTACCGGTTGGGATATAGTCCATGTAAGGTGGTCTAGTATTTTAGGAAAATTGGACGGTAGCATTCTGAAACGGCATTTTGGTGGTTACTTCACAAAGCGACCCGTTTTTTGCGCTCAGAAAATGGAAAAGGGCCTTTCCGTGCGACAAAAAGGAAAACTTCCTCCTGCAACATTGTTCTCCATACCAATGTCCACACACATGCATAATATGGGCACAACATCACAAACTATGCCGTGATTCGGCACATAACATCGGTCATTTGGACCGAAAGCCATGAAACCTCGAACATGATAGGTCATTTTGTGAAGGTTTTTTCGAAACATGATCAATATACCAAGTCTGGTATTTTTCCTTTCAACTATGTAACAAAATATGACACCACGTGAAGGATTTTCATTGTTCTATTTTTTTTTGAATTTATTATGCCCGTTTTGAATTATGTGAATTTCTAACTATGGTCGAACCGGTGTGCATGAAGATAGGAGACGAGCATCGTTAGAACTTGCATTGGATCTCTGAAGAAACCACATATTGCGAGTCTAAAAATGATTTTTTCGAAAAATCACGGGCGATAGATCATGTACCTGTAGTACAAACCGGACCCACTTCATGCCGATTCGGTAGACATTTGTCCTTTTTACCCGGGATGGACGAAAAGGTTTGAGATGTACCGGTTGGGAGATAGTCCATGTAAGGTGGTCTAGTATTTTAGGAAAATGGGACGGCAGCATTCTGAAACGGCATTTTGGTGGTTACTTCACAAAACGACCCGTTTTTTGCGCTCGGAAAATGGAAAAGGGCTTTTCCGTGCGACAAAAAGGAAAACTTCCTCCTGCAACATTGTTCTCCATACCAATGTCCACACACAGGATAATATGGGCACAACATCACAAACTATGTCATGATTCAGCACATAACATCGGTCATTTGGACCGAAAGCCATGAAACCTCGAACATGATAGGTCATTTTGTGAAGGTTTTTTCGAAACATGATCAATATACCAAGTCTGGTATTTTTCCTTTCAACTATGTAACAAAATATGACACCACACGAAGGATTTTCATTGTTCGTTTTTTTTGAATTTATTATGCCCGTTTTGAATTATCTGAATTTCTAAATATGGTTGAACCGGTGTGCATGAAGATAGGGGACGAGCATCGTTAGAACTTGCATTGGATCTCTGAAGAAAGTACATATTGCGAGTCTAAAAATGATTTTTTTCAAAAAATCACGGGCGATACATCATGTACCTGTAGTACAAACCGGACCCACTTCCTACCGATTCGGTAGACATTTGTCCTTTTTACCCGGGATGGACGAAAAGGTTTGAGATGTATCGATTGGGAGATAGTCCATGTAAGGTGGTCTAGTATTTTAGGAAAATGGGATGGTAGCATTCTGAAACGGCATTTTAGTGGTTACTTCACAAAACGACCCGTTTTTTGCGCTCAGAAAATGGAAAAGGGCTTTTCCGTGCGACAAAAAGGAAAACTTCCTCCTGCAACATTGTTCTCCATACCAATGTCCACACACATGCATAATATGGGCACAACATCACAAACTATGTCGTGATTCAGCACATACCATCGGTCATTTGGACCGAAAGACATGAAACCTCGAACATGATAGGTCATTTTGTGAAGGTTTTTTCGAAACATGATCAATATACCAAGTCTGGTATTTTTCCTTTCAACTATGTAACAAAATATGACACCATGCGAAGGATTTTCATTGTTTGTTTTTTTTTTGAATTTATTATGCCCGTTTTGAATTATCTGAATTTCTAACTATGGTCGAACCGGTATGCATGAAGATAGGAGAAAAGCATCGTTAGAACTTGCATTGGATCTCTGAAGAAACCACATATTGCGAGTCTAAAAATGATTTTTTCAAAAAATCACGGGCGATAGATCATGTACCTGTAGTACAAACCGGACCCACTTCCTACCGATTCGGCAGACATTTGTCCTTTTTACCCGGGATTGACGAAAAGGTTTGAGATGTACCGGTTGGGAGATAGTCCATGTAAGGTGGTCTAGTATTTTAGGAAAATTGGACGGTAGCATTCTGAAACGGCATTTTGGTGGTTACTTCACAAAACGACCCGTTTTTTGCGCTCAGAAAATGGAAAAGGGCCTTTCCGTGCGACAAAAAGGAAAACTTCCTCCTGCAACATTGTTCTCCATACCAATGTCCACACACATGCATAATATGGGCACAACATCACAAACTATGCCGTGATTCCGCACATAACATCGGTAATTTGGACCGAAAGCCATGAAACCACTACTAGGAAAATGGCCTTTAGTGGCGCACCATGAAACATCATCTGTGGCGCACTAGCAGTGCGCCATGGGCTTGCTTACTGAGTTTAAACCGTGGCGCGCCTAATCGCCATGAAGTTTAGAGACAGGCGTGGCGCACATGCCAGTGCGCCATAGAAGTTTGGGCAGGTGCGCCACGCGTATGAAACGATAACCGTGGCGCACTAGGTGCTGTGCGCCACGGATGTAAATTTCAAAATTCAAAAAAAAAGCAGCAGATCTGGATCTCGTCGTCAGTGCGGCCGCGCGTCGGTGCAGGTCGCCATCGCCGTCAGTGCGGTCGCGCGTCGGTGTCGTCGTCGGAACTGCAAGGAGGAGGAAGAGGAGAATGGGAGGAAGAAGATGAGGCAGAGGAGGAGAAGAAGAGGAGGAGGAGGAGAAGAGGAGGAGGAGGAGGAGGAGAAGAGGAGGAAGAGGAGGAGAAGAAGAAGAGGAGGCAGAGGAGGAAGAGGAGGAGAAGAACAGGAGGCAGAGGAGGAAGAGGAGGAGAAGGAGGCCGCCGTTGCACCGCCGTCGCGAGGAGGAGGAGAAGGAGGCCGCCGTCGCCCGTTGTCACTGCGAGGAGGAGGAGAAGGAGGTCGACGTCGTGCCATCACTGCAAGAAGAGGAGAAGGGGAAGGAGGAGAAGGGAGAAGGAAGAAGGAAGAAGGAAGAAGGAAGAAGGAAGAAGGAAGAAGGAAGAAGGAGAAGGGAAAGGGAAAGGGAGAGGAAGAGGGAAAGGGAGGCGGAGCGCGGGGTGGGGATTCAAATTTGAATCCCGCCCAAGCTTATCCGTGGCGCACTAGGTGTAGGTGCGCTACGGATAAGTCGCCCTGTATTTTTTTTTCTGCAGGAAAAAACGGTTTTTTGACCGTAACTTTTTACTCTTTTCGAATTTTGAAAATCTAAAAAATCGCTAAACGACCATAGGTGGTTGCGAGCAGATGCGAAATCTCGTTCTCGTCATTTTGGTATATTATACGATTTTTTCGATATCGTATGCAAAAGTTATGGCCTTTTTACCGTGGCATAACTTTTTTTTGCAAATAAAGTCGAAACTCATTTTTGTTAATTTTACTAGAAGCTATACCACATTACCTACCTAAATATGAAAGGATTTAATTTTTTGAAGTGTTTATCATTTTCTTTTATTTTTTGCAAACCCTAAAAAGGCGATCCACGGGGGGAGGGGGGGGGTGGAGTTGGTGCATGCCACAAACTTCTGTGGCGCACATGGCCGAGTGCGCCACAGATGTTTGTGGCCGTTTCACAGCAGAGGGGGGCGTGCGCTTAGGCGTAGCGCACCCGCCCCATGTGCGCCACAGATGACACAAACAACCGTGGCGCACATGACTGTAGTGCGCTACAGATGTTTGGCATGCGACCAGGCCTGGCCACACATCTGTGGCGCACTATAGTCATGTGCGCCACGGTTGTTCTAGTTACTAGTAGGGCACTGCCCACAGGTGCGCCACGCCTGTTTTAGCCGTGGGGCACTTCAACCATGTGAGCCACGGATGTGCTGATTACCTATAGCCGTTTTCCTAGTAGTGAACCTCGAACATGATAGGTCATTTTGTGAAGGTTTTTTCGAAACATGATCAATATACCAAGTCTGGTATTTTTCCTTTCAACTATGTAACAAAATATGACACCACGTGAAGGATTTTCATTGTTCTATTTTTTTTTGAATTTATTATGCCCGTTTTGAATTATCTGAATTTCTAACTATGGTCGAACCGGTGTGCATGAAGATAGGAGACGAGCATCGTTAGAACTTGCATTGGATCTCTGAAGAAACCACATATTGCGAGTCTAAAAATGATTTTTTCGAAAAATCACGGGCGATAGATCATGTACCTGTAGTACAAACCGGACCCACTTCCTACCGATTCGGCAGACATTTGTCCTTTTTACCCGGGATGGACGAAAAGGTTTGAGATGTACCAGTTGGGAGATAGTCCATGTCAGGTGGTCTAGTATTTTAGGAAAATGGGACGACAGCATTCTGAAACGGCATTTTGGTGGTTACTTCACAAAACGACCCGTTTTTTGCGCTCGGAAAATGGAAAAGGGCTTTTCCGTGCGACAAAAAGGAAAACTTCCTCCTGCAACATTGTTCTCCATACCATTGTCCACACACATGCATAATATGGGCACAACATCACAAACTATGTCGTGATTCAGCGCATAACATCGGTCATTTGGACCGAAAGCCATGAAACCTCGAACATGATAGGTCATTTTGTGAAGGTTTTTTCGAAACATGGTCAATATACCAAGTCTGGTATTTTTCCTTTCAACTATGTAACAAAATATGACACCACGCGAAGGATTTTCATAGTTCGGTTTTTTTTTGAATTTATTATGCCCGTTTTGAATTATCTGAATTTCTAAATATGGTCGAACCGGTGTGCATGAAGATAGGGGACGAGCATCGTTAGAACTTGCATTGGATCTCTGAAGAAACCACATATTGAGAGTCTAAAAATGATTTTTTCAAAAAATCACGGGCGATAGATCATGTACCTGTAGTACAAACCGGACCCACTTCCTACCGATTCGGTAGACATTTGTCCTTTTTACCCGGGATGGACGAAAAGGTTTGAGATGTACCGATTGGGAGATAGTCCATGTAAGGTGGTCTAGTATTTTAGGAAAATGGGATGGTAGCATTCTGAAACGGCATTTTAGTGGTTACTTCACAAAACGACCCGTTTTTTGCGCTCGGAAAATGGAAAAGGGCTTTTCCGTGCGACAAAAAGGAAAACTTCCTCCTGCAACATTGTTCTCCATACCAATGTCCACACACATGCATAATATGGGCACAACATCACAAACTATGTCGTGATTCAGCACATACCATCGGTCATTTGGACCGAAAGACATGAAACCTCGAACATGATAGGTCATTTTGTGAAGGTTTTTTCGAAACATGATCAATATACCAAGTCTGGTATTTTTCCTTTCAACTATGTAACAAAATATGACACCATGCGAAGGATTTTCATTGTTTGGTTTTTTTTGAATTTATTATGCCCGTTTTGAATTATCTGAATTTCTAACTATGGTCGAACCGGTGTGCATGAAGATAGGAGAAAAGCATCGTTAGAACTTGCATTGGATCTCTGAAGAAACCACATATTGCGAGTCTAAAAATGATTTTTTCAAAAAATCACGGGCGATAGATCATGTACCTGTAGTACAAACCGGACCCACTTCCTACCGATTCGGCAGACATTTGTCCTTTTTACCCGGGATGGACGAAAAGGTTTGAGATGTACCGGTTGGGAGATAGTCCATGTAAGGTGGTCTAGTATTTTAGGAAAATTGGACGGTAGCATTCTGAAACGGCATTTTGGTGGTTACTTCACAAAACGACCCGTTTTTTGCGCTCGGAAAATGGAAAAGGGCCTTTCCGTGCGACAAAAAGGAAAACTTCCTCCTGCAACATTGTTCTCCATACCAATGTCCACACACATGCATAATATGGGCACAACATCACAAACTATGCCGTGATTCCGCACATAACATCGGTAATTTGGACCGAAAGCCATGAAACCTCGAACATGATAGGTCATTTTGTGAAGCTTTTTTCGAAACATGATCAATATACCAAGTCTGGTATTTTTCCTTTCAACTATGTAACAAAATATGACACCTCGTGAAGGATTTTCAATTTTCTGTTTTTTTTTGAATTTATTATGCCCGTTTTGAATTATCTGAATTTCTAACTATGGTCGAACCGGTGTGCATGAAGATAGGAGACGAGAATCATTAGAACTTGCATTGGATCTCTGAAGAAACCACATATTGCGAGTCTAAAAATGATTTTTTTGAAAAATCACGGGCGATAGATCATGTACCTGTAGTACAAACCGGACCCACTTCCTGCCGATTCGGCAGACATTTGTCCTTTTTACCCGGGATGGACGAAAAGGTTTAAGATGTACCGGTTGGGAGATAGTCCATGTAAGGTGGTCTAGTATTTTAGGAAAATGGGACGGCAGCATTCTGAAACGGCATTTTGGTGGTTACTTCACAAAACGACCCGTTTTTTGCGCTCGGAAAATGGAAAAGGGCTTTTCCGTGCGACAAAAAGGAAAACTTCCTCCTAAAAACATTGTTCTCCATACCATTGTCCACACACATGCATAATATTGGCACAACATCACAAACTATGTCGTGATTCAGCACATAACATCGGTCATTTGGACCGAAAGCCATGAAACCTCGAACATGATAGGTCATTTTGTGAAGGTTTTTTCGAAACATGGTCAATATACCAAGTCTGGTATTTTTCCTTTCAACTATGTAACAAAATATGACACCACGCGAAGGATTTTCATTGTTCGGTTTTTTTTTGAATTTATTATGCCCGTTTTGAATTATCTGAATTTCTAAATAGGGTCGAACCGGTGTGCATGAAGATAGGGGACGAGCATCGTTAGAACTTGCATTGGATCTCTGAAGAAACCACATATTGCGAGTCTAAAAATGATTTTTTCAAAAAATCACGGGCGATAGATCATGTACCTGTAGTACAAACCGGACCCACTTCCTGCCGATTCGGCAGACATTTGTCCTTTTTACCCGGGATGGACGAAAAGGTTTAAGATGTACCGGTTGGGAGATAGTCCATGTAAGGTGGTCTAGTATTTTAGGAAAATGGGACGGCAGCATTCTGAAACGGCATTTTGGTGGTTACTTCACAAAACGACCCGTTTTTTGCGCTCGGAAAATGGAAAAGGGCTTTTCCGTGCGACAAAAAGGAAAAATTTCCTCCTGCAACATTGTTCTCCATACCATTGTCCACACACATGCATTATATTGGCACAACATCACAAACTATGTCGTGATTCAGCACATAACATCGGTCATTTGGACCGAAAGCCATGAAACCTCGAACATGATAGGTCATTTTGTGAAGGTTTTTTCGAAACATGGTCAATATACCAAGTCTGGTATTTTTCCTTTCAACAATATAACAAAATATGACACCACGCGAAGGATTTTCATTGTTCGGTTTTTTTTTGAATTTATTATGCCCGTTTTGAATTATCTGAATTTCTAACTATGGTCGAACCGGTGTGCATGAAGATAGGGGATGAGCATCGTTAGAACATGCATTGGATCTCTGAAGAAACTACATATTGCGAGTCTAAAAATGATTTTTTCAAACAATCACGGGCGATAGATCATGTACCTGTAGTACAAACCGGACCCACTTCCTGCCGATTCGGCAGACATTTGTCCTTTTTACCCGGGATGGACGAAAAGGTTTAAGATGTACCGGTTGGGAGATAGTCCATGTAAGGTGGTCTAGTATTTTAGGAAAATGGGACGGCATCATTCTGAAACGGCATTTTGGTGGTTACTTCACAAAACGACCCGTTTTTTGCGCTCGGAAAATGGAAAAGGGCTTTTCCGTGCGACAAAAAGGAAAACTTCCTCCTGCAACATTGTTCTCCATACCATTGTCCACACACATGCATAATATGGGCACAACATCACAAACTATGTCGTGATTCAGCACATAACATCGGTCATTTGGACCGAAAGCCATGAAACCTCGAACATGATAGGTCATTTTGTGAAGGTTTTTTCGAAACATGGTCAATATACCAAGTCTGGTATTTTTCCTTTCAACTATATAACAAAATATGACACCACGCGAAGGATTTTCATTGTTCGGTTTTTTTTGAATTTATTATGCCCGTTTTGAATTATCTGAATTTCTAACTATGGTCGAACCGGTGTGCATGAAGATAGGGGATGAGCATCGTTAGAACTTTCATTGGATCTCTGAAGAAACTACATATTGCGAGTCTAAAAATGATTTTTTCAAAAAATCACGGGCGATAGATCATGTACCTGTAGTACAAACCGGACCCACTTCCTACCGATTCGGTAGACATTTGTCCTTTTTACCCGGGATGGACGAAAAGGTTTGAGATGTACCGGTTGCAGATAGTCCAAGTAAGGTGGTCTAGTATTTTAGGAAAATGGGATGGTAGCATTCTGAAACGGCATTTTTGTGGTTACTTCACAAAACGACCCGTTTTTTGCGCTCGGAAAATGGAAAAGGGCTTTTCCGTGCGATAAAAAGGAAAACTTCCTCCTGCAACATTGTTCTCCATACCAATGTACACACACATGCATAATATGGGCACAACATCACAAACTATGTCGTGATTTAGCACATAACATCGGTCATTTGGACCGAAAGCCATGAAACCTCGAACATGATAGGTCATTTTGTGAAGGTTTTTTCGAAACATGGTCAATATACCAAGTCTGGTATTTTTTGTTTCAACTATGTAACAAAATATGACACCATGCGAAGGATTTTCATTGTTCGGTTTATTTTTTGAATTTATTATGCCCGTTTTGAATTATCTGAATTTCTAACTATGGTCGAACCGGTGTGCATGAAGATAGGGGACGAGCATCGTTAGAACTTGCATTGGATCTCTAAAGAAACCACATATTGCGAGTCTAAAAATGATTTTTTCAAAAAATCACGGGCGATAGATCATGTACCTGTAGTACAAACCGGACCCACTTCCTGCCGTTTCGGCAGACATTTGTCCTTTTTACCCGGGATGGACGAAAAGGTTTGAGATGTACCGGTTGGGATATAGTCCATGTAAGGTGGTCTAGTATTTTAGGAAAATGGGACGGAAGCATTCTGAAACGGAATTTTGGTGGTTACTTCACAAAACGACCCGTTTTTTGCGCTCGGAAAATGGAAAAGGGCTTTTCCGTGCGACAAAAAGGAAAACTTCCTCCTGCAACATTGTTCTCCATACCAATGTCCACACACATGCATAATATGGGCACAACATCACAAAATATGCCGTGATTCAGCACATAACATCGGTCATTTGGACCGAAAGCCATGAAACCTCGAACATGATAGGTCATTTTGTGAAGGTTTTTTCGAAACATGATCAATATACCAAGTCTGGTATTTTTCCTTTCAACTATGTAACAAAATATGACACCACGCGAAGGATTTTCATTGTTCTGTTTTTTTTGAATTTATTATGCCCGTTTTGAATTATCTGAATTTCTAACTATGGTCGAACCGGTGTGCATGAAGATAGGGGACGAGCATCATTAGAACTTGCATTGGATCTCTGAAGAAACCACATATTGCGAGTCTAAAAATGATTTTTTCAAATAATCACGGGTGATAGATCATGTACCTGTAGTACAAACCGGACCCACTTCCTACCGATTCGGCAGACATTTGTCCTTTTTACACGGGATGGACGAAAAGGTTTGAGATGTACCGGTTGGGAGATAGTCCATGTAAGGTGGTCTAGTATTTTAGGAAAATGGGACGGTAGCATTCTGAAACGGCATTTTGGTGGTTAGTTCACAAAACGACCCGTTTTTTGCGCTCGGAAAATGGAAAAGGGCTTTTCCGTGCGACAAAAAGGAAAACTTCCTCTTGCAACATTGTTCTCCATACCAATGTCCATACACATGCATAATATGGGCACAACATCACAAACTATGCCCTGATTCAGCACATAACATCGGTCATTTGGACCGAAAGCCATGAAACCTCGAACATGATAGGTCATTTTGTGAAGGTTTTTTCGAAACATGATCAATATACCAAGTCTGGTATTTTTCCTTTCAACTATGTAACAAAATATGACACCACGCGAAAGATTTTCATTGTTCGGTTTTTTTTGAATTTATTATGCCCGTTTTGAATTATCTGAATTTCTAACTATTGTCGAACACGCGAAGGATTTACATTTAGTCCCGGATGTAGTCACAAACCGGGACTAAAAATATTTTCCGCCATTTCCCACCTCTTCCCGCCAAGTTTTCCCGCCCTTTCCTTTCTACTAGAGCTTTTAGTCCCGGATGTAGTCACTAACCGGGACTAAAGATATTTCCCGCCATTTCCCAAAGCTTCACGCCAAGTTTTCCCGCCCTTTCCCTCTATATTTAGGGTGATCGTGTCATGGCTATCCACACATCCACACCTTCCTCTCTTAGAACAATGGACAACGCCTACTGGGCCATTCTGACCCTCGAGGAGACCGAGGCACTGTGCGCCTCCAACTACCCTTGTCCGCCGGGCTACCGGCTGCCCGCCGGCTGGATGCTGAGCGCTGGAGGGGTTCCTGTCCCTCCTGTCCCTCAAGGTTCCGCACGCCAAGCGGCCATCACAAACCACTTATACCACGATCTCACGCCGGAGCAGTGGATGGATCCCAGTGGGATCCCGACAACTACGACACCTGGAATGCCTTCTTCGCTAATAGGCGGGAAAGGGAGCTCGCCAGGTACGAGGGTGATGGCCCGCCACCGGTGAACCACAACGAAGCCGGCCGTCGTCTTGGTGGGCGAACCGTACTATCATCGGAGTGATGCGCTACATCGCCGGGGGAGACCATCCTCGCCTACGGTGCCCACGAGTCCACCCGCCACAGGCCCCACACTGTCCCGGCGGTACCGGCATCGTCTTCCAGGAGACCCCTCTCCCGCCCGCCCTGAATCCGAGGCTGGAATGGCCCCTGGTATATGCCATGGATGGGCTGAGCATCCCCGGAGTGGCAGGTGACGATGACGATGATGATGACGACGATGAAGACCACAAGCTGCATACTATAGGACTAGGCATGATTATGACTAAAGGCGGCTTTAGTCCCGAGTGTTAGCTAGTCCCGGTTTGTCCCGGTTTTAATATTAATAAATGTTTTGAGTGTTACCTAATAAATAGAGGAAATGCCTATATAAAGAGAGGTTCATCTTTAGTCCCGGTTGGAGAAACCAACCGCGTTGAAGGGATTATGCGCAGTGGGCCAGGCAACACTAATAATAGGGGTGAGTGTCGACATTATGTCGTGCGTCTTGTACCTTGTCCCGGATGGTGTCACCAACCGGGACTAAAGATGAACCTTTAGTAACGGTTGGATACACCAACCGGGACTAAAGATGAGTCAACACTAATAATAGGGGTGAGTGTCGAAATTATGTCGTGAGTGTCGACATTATGCCGAGCTGCTTGTACTATAAATAGGCATCCTTGTGAGTCCAGTCCTCCAGCCAGTTTGAGGCATCTCCAAGATGGTTTTAGAGAGCAGGGACACCACTACGGCCAGTTTCAGGGAGATGCCGACGGAGCCCAGTCCTCCGGCATCTCCGAGAAACTGGTCATAGAGGCACTCCCTAATATGTGAAATTAGTTAGCTCCGAGGCGTATTGATCTAGTTAGTGAAGTTACAAGATGCAATATGGTTTTCGAGAGCAGGGACACCACTACGGCCAGTTTCAGGGAGATGCCGATGGAGCCCAGTCCTCCGGCATCTCCGAGAAACTGGTCATACAGGCACTCCCTAATATGTGAAATTAGTTAGCTCCGAGGCGTATTGATCTAGTTAGTGAAGTTACAAGCTGAGCAGGGACACCACTACGACCAGTTTCAGGGAGATGCCGACGGAGCCCAGTCCTCTGGCATCTCCAAGAAACTGGTCATAGAGGCACTCCCGGTCCAGCCACAAAACGGGACTAACACTCAAGACATTTATTAATATTAAAAACCGAGACTACAAAACCGGGACTAAAGGCCACAAACCGCGAAAGATATCCTTCGGTCGAGCCACAAACCGCGAAAGACATGAACTAGAGTTACATAATATGAGCATGAACTTCTTGGCATATGTCATTCCTTATGACTGCTTCAGACGTAACCATGGAGAATCTTCTTTACTTAACGGAATGCTTGGGTCAGTTTTCACTGTGAAGGGCGGAATTTCATCAAACTTATTATAATCTTCTGACATGTCTGTCTTGTCCTCGATTCCCACGATGTTTCTTTTCCCTGAAAGAACTATGTGACGCTTTGGATCATGATATGATGTATTTGTTTACATATTTTTTCTTTTTTTCGGTCTGGAGGACATGTCCTTCACATAGAAAACCTGACACATATCATTGGCTAGGACGAATGGTTCATCTCTATAACCAAGATTATTGAGATCCACTGTTGTCATTCCATACAACTGGTCTATCTTTACCCCTTCCCCATTCAGGTTGACCCATTTGCAGCGAAATAAAGGGACCTTAAAAGAGACTCCATAGTATAGTTCCCATATCTCCTCTATGTAACCATAATACGTGTCCTTTTGTCCATTCTCGTCTATTGCATCAAAGCGGACACCACTATTTTGGTTGGTGCTCTATTTATCTTGGGCGATCGTGTAGAATGTTTTCCCATTTATTTTGTACCCTTGGAAATTCAATACAGTAGAAGATGGTGACACGGCCAACAAGTATAGCTGATCTCCAATAGTGGTGTCATTCAAGAGATGTGTCCGCATCCAACCACCGAAAGACTTCATGTGTTCATCTGTAATCCATGATTCAGGCTTCCCCGGGTTTTTGGAGCGTACAATATTCTTGTGTTCCTCGATATACGGAGCTGCCCAGGTGGAATTATGTAGAACTGTGTAGTGTGCTTTAGTGAAAGAATCCCCGTCCCTACATATCATTGCTTTCTTTCCCAGCGTTCCTTTTCCACTTAGTCTTCCCTCATGCCGCGAGTCAGAAACACCAATCGGCTTAAGGTCAGGAATAAAGTCAACACAAAACTCAATGACCTCCTCTGTTCCATATCCCTTGGAGATGCTTCCTTCTGGTCTAGCACGGTTATGAACATATTTCTTTAAGACTCCCATGAACCTCTCAGAGGGGAACATATTGTGCAGAAATACCGGACCGAGAATGGCAATCTCTTCCACTAGATGAACCAGGAGATGCGTCATAATATTGAAGAAGGATGGTGGGAACACCAATTCAAAACTAACAAGACATTGTACCACATCCTTCTGTAACCTTGGCAGAATATCTGGATTGATTACCTTCTGAGATATTGCATTGAGGAATGCACACAGCTTCAAAATGGGTACTCGAACATTTTCCGGTAGAAGCCCCCTCAATGCAATCGGAAGAAACTGCGTCATAATCACGTGATAGTCATGAGACTTCAGGTTTTGGAACTTGTTCTCTGCCATATTTATTATCCCCTTTATATTAGATGAGAAGCCCGACGGCACCTTGATACTGTAAAGGACTTCAAAAAAGATTTCCTTCTTTGCTTTGGTAAGAGCATAGCTGGCACGACTTAAGTGACGCCCTTTATCCGTCTTGTTATGTGCATGCATGTTGTTTGGGTCTTTCATAATTTATTGGTCCTCCCGTGCTTCAGGTGTATCTTTTGACTTCCCATACACGCCTAGGAATCCTAGCAGGTTCACGCAGAGATTCTTCGTCACGTGCATCAGGTCGATTGAAGAGCGGAAACGTAGGACTTTCCAATATGGCAGCTCCCAGAATATAGATTTCTTCTTCCACATGGGTGCGTGTCCTGTAGCGACGTCGTTCGGAACTGATTGACCGCCGGGACCCTTTCCAAAGATTACTTCTATGTCCTTGACCATACCAAATACATCATCACCAGCAGGGAGTTCAGGATTCTTCCGGTGATCTGCCTCACCTTTGAAATGCTTGCCTAGATGATTGGTCGGAAGAAATCGTCAATTCGCCAGGTACACAACCTTCTTGCATTTATGCAAATATGTACCTTCGGTCTTATCTAAACAGTGGGTGCATGCCTTATATCCCTTGTTTGTCTGTCCTGAAAGGTTACTAAGAGCAGGCCAATCATTGATGGTTACGAATAACAACCCTCGTAGATCAAATGGCTCCTGTTTGTTCTCATCCCACGCACGTACACCTGGTTTTCCCCACAACTGTAAGAGTTCTTCAACTAATGTCCTAAGGTACACATCAATGTCGTTGCCCGGTTGCTTCGGGCCTTGGATGAGCACTGGCATCATAATGAACTTACGCTTCATGCACAACCAAGGAGGCAGGTTGTAGATACATAGAGTCATGGGCCAGGTGCTGTGACGGCAGCTCTGCTCCCCAAAAGGATTCATGCCATCCGTACTGAGACCAAACCATAATTTCCTTGCGTCACCTGCAAAGTCTGGGAAGTCTCTCTCGATTTTTCTCCACTATGACCCATCAACAGGGTGTCTCAACTTCCCGTCTTTCTTACGGTCTTCTTTGTGCCATCGCAACAACCTGGCATGCTCTTTGTTTCTGAACATGCGTTTCAACCTTGGTATTATAGGAGCATACCACATAACCTTAGCAGGAACCCTCTTCCGGAGGGGCTCTCCCTCAACATCACCAGGGTCATCTCGTCTAATCTTATACCGCAACGCGTTGCATACCGGGCATTTATCTAAATTCTCATACTCCTTACATGTAGAGGATGCCATTAATGCATGCATGTATCTTTTGCACATCTAATCCAGAGGACAGAGTCTTCTTTGCTTCAGAGGGTACTCTCGGGAAGTTCGTTATGTTTTGGAAACTTTGGCTTCATTATTTTCAGCATCTTTTCAAATGAGGAGTCAGTTAGACCACACTCTGCCTTCCATCGCAACAATTCCAGTGTGGTACCGAGATTTGTGTTGCCATCTTCACAATTTAGTTACAACAATTTCTTGTGATCTTCTAATTCCCTCTAACTTCAACTTCTCATTTTCTGTTTCACAGTCTCGCTTTGCATCAGAAATGACCCTACCAAGTTCATCAGCCAGCTCATCTGATGCCCGTTCTTCACCTATTTCCTCTCCGTTGTCTTCCATTGCAGTATCACTGTATTCAGGAAACATATGATGATAGTCGTTATCATCATCTTCTTCTTCACCATCTACCATCATAACCCCTCTTTCCCCGTGCTTGGTCCAGCAATTATAGTTGGGCATGAAACCTTTCATAATCAGGTGGCCGCGAATGATTTTCGAGGAAGAGTACTCCTTGTTGTTCCGACATTGAACACATGGACAACGTATAAATCCATTCTCTTTGTTTGCCGTAGCCACATCGATAAATTTATCCACGCCTTTGATATACCCGGCTACGCGCCGGTCACCGTACATCCATTCCCGACCGTTCAACTGCATCATATAAGTAAGTTTATCAAAAAACATGACATCATAAATAGTGAAATAACCAATTCACACCGACACATGAATTGTATCAATGACCTAGAAAAGATAAGATTGCTAACCTCGATCGAGGGAAATAAAGAGGAGAAAGCTCAAGTGCCTCTCGGACACCTTCTATATTTTTGTTCTATGAGAAATTCAACGGGATTATTCACTCAAACATTTCAACAAACACCTTCAATGCATGCATGAGAAAAAACTAGCACACCCCCTCACACCTTCCACCATTCGAAAAAACAGAGTGGAGGCAAAGGGGGCTGGGGCGTTGCATTTATAGAGGGCAGGGGGTCTTTGGTCCCGGTTGGAGCCAGCAACCGGGACTAAAGGTGCGTGCCACGCCACGTGGCTATGGCCAAATCTTTAGTCCCGGTTGGTCGCTCCAACCGGGACGCATGCCCCCTGGCCCCGTGCCCGCTCCAACCGGGACGCGTGCCAGCATTAGTCCCGGTTGGTGGCGCAACCGGGACAAATGCTCTGAGGGGTCGCGAACGGATAGCCATTTTTCCACTAGTGAGTATATTGAAGAATTCAACAATCTGGCACGCTATGCACCGGATGAAGTTGATACAGATGCTAAGAGAAAGGAGAAATTTCTTGAAGGACTTAATGATGAGTTGAACCTGCAGCTAGCTGTTGCCTAAGTCCCAACTTATAAATCACTCTGTGACAAAGCCACTATATTGGAAAACAAGATGAATCAAGTTGAGAATAGAAAGAGGAAACATAAACTCAAGTATCACTCAGGATCAGCAAAAAAGAAGCAATCATTCAAAAAGAGCAATGAAGATTCTGAACCACATAAGTATCACTACAACAACAATGGAAGTGATAATAATGGAAATGATACTAACAATGGAGATGACCTTGGTCAAAACCAACATGACACTTTAAAAAAGAAAGATATTAGCCAGTTGCAGTGCTATAATTGTAAGGAACTTGGACACTATGCATCAGACTGTCCTGAGAAGAAAAAGAAAAAGGATGCTAGAAGATCCAATGGAAATGACTCCAATGTGACCTAGAAAGGACATGTGAACCACATTGACATGAATAGAAACTTTGAAGAGATAGAAGAAGTGGATGTCAGGAACTAGTTAACTCAGAAGAGTCAAATAAGGATTCCTTGTCTGGATATTAAGTGTTGAACCCATAGTCAAGTGAACCATCAATGAAATCCTATAAGACTTTCTTTTAAGGGTGGTAGTACCCTAGTTGTCTTTAAGCCAACTTGTAACCCTAGCCTTCCCAAATCTTGGGACGAGATTTCTTTTAAGGGTGGTAGCCTGTCACATCCCAAAATATTCCAAATTTTGAAATGTGAAAAATAAATAAACAACTAAACAATTGTTGATTTTTAGGGTGAGAAGAAACTTTTTGATTCCAATTGGAAACATCAAAACCTATATGGATCCAATAAAATCCTCAAGGGATTTAAAAAGGTAAATAAACAATAAAGTTAAAATAGTTGGAATCACTATTTTTAGATCTTTTAATAAAAAGATTTGATTTTCAAAAGCAAAGGTAGAATTATAAATAAGGATTATTTTATAGAGCCAAATTAAATCTTGGCCAAACTTTTGAAATAAAATATTTCTATTTGATAAAAAGAGTAAAGGTTTATTTAAATAAAATAATGAGGATTTATTAATATCCAATTTTATTAAAGTAAAGTCTTTTTCCTTTTTAAATAAACAATAAAACTTGTTAAAGTATTCTAAATAAGAATTCCAAGAGTTTATATTTTCAAATAATACCTACTGAAAATGTTTTGGTATTATTTAGATTTTAAATAGAGTTTTTAAATAAATTAAATCCTATTTGAATTAAAGACTAAGGTCTATTTATTTAATTATTAATAGATCCTAAAAGAATAAAAGAATTATTTTATTTTGGAGTTTGGATTATGTTGTTAAACAGAACTAAAATCAATACAAAGTTTGGTGTTGGTTTGATTTGAATTGGAGTTTGAATTATTTGTTTGAAAATCAGAATAGAAATTCAAATTGGAAAAAGAAAAAGCTTTTAGTATAAAAAAATGAAACAAGTGGCAGCCCAGCAAACCGAGCCAACAAGCCCATCAAGCCCACTCGCAGCCCATCTTTTTCCCCGGAGTGAATCGTTTTCTCACACGCAAACACACCCCCTCAGACGCTGACAGCAGGACCCCACCTAACCTTCCCCACCTCACTGATGAACGGACCCCACGCTGCATGTTCTTCGTTTCCACCCGCGCCAGCCGTTTCCCCGTTTCTCAATGGCGTTCTGCCGCGATTAATCATCTTGAATACGCGTTGATGGCCATAGTAAACTCGCCAGTAACCACGCATACATAAATGCCATTCCCTCCTCTCTCTTTTCACCCAAGCGCCATCCCCTCTCTGCCTCCAGGCTGCATCAATCGCGAGCTCGAACCCACTGTCCCCGACGAGTTTCTCCGGCAAAATTCCGACGACTTCGACCACCTCTCCACTCCCAGAGCATACGAGCTTGCTCTCCAGTCCCGTGCGCACCTGTGCTCCACTCGCTCGCGTGCGCTCCAAATCGTCGGCAAAGATCACACCCGAGCGCCACCGTCTTCTGCCATTTCTCCGGCGAGTTCCCCAGGTAAGCTCCGACCGCCCCGATCCCTCCTGATGATGCTCCCGTACTCCACATGCTCGCACGCATCTAACCATGCCTTTATTTTTCCTCGGCATGACCTGTAGCCTCGCCCCCGTCGATAACTGAGCGAGTCCGACGTCGAAGAAACTCCGAAGAGCAATCCACTCTGCACCAGTGCACCCCTCGTCAAGCTAACGCCACCTCGAGCTTCGCCAACCCTCTGCGAGCACGGTGAGCACCCCCGTTACCCCTCTTGCTTCCTGGTTTGTCGCCAACGCCACCGCCAGAGCGTGTGCCGCCACCAGCCGCCGCCAGTGGATGGTCAAACACCTGTGAACCGTTAGATCGTTATCTAGTGGCTATGATTAGATCTTAACCGAAGGGGTATGTGTGCATCTGAGCCGTGCGTTTTAAATAAGATCCAACGACTCGCAGAGGCTGATCCGCATGAAGCGGTACCGTCCAGTTAAATTGCGCCACGTTGCCAGTCTATTTGAATAAAAACCAGAAAATGTTCTATTATATTTGCAAACTTGTAAAATTCATAACTTTAGTTCTACACGTAAAATTTTTGCAAATTTTATATCAATGGATTCAGCAGAGCAAGTACTTTGCAACCATGCACTTTGTTTAATGTTTTTCTTCTGTAAAATTGGTTGAAATTGCAGAAACATGTGTAGGCTTATTTTGAATATAAAAATTGTTCTAGATATATTTTTGAGATGAAATATTTGCAAATTGGTTTGTTTTGAACCTACTGACCATAGGAACCAACTTATGGATTTTAAAATGTAATTTGTGAAGTTAAGGAATAAATATTTGAATTAGAGCATTTCTAGTCAAATAAAAAATATTGTTTTTGGTTTAGAATTGAATTTTGAGTAAAACCTTTGGAAATTTTTTTGATTCAAACTCTCTGACCCTAAACACCAAGTTTTGAGAATTAAAAATATATTTTATGAACCATATAAAGTCATTACTTTGCTAAAAGATATTTTCAACTACATAAAATATCACCTTAGTATTATATTTAGTTTATGAGACGAAACCTTTTGCAAATGGTTTTACTACTTTAGTAAATGACCACTTTTGAACTTTATAATGTTTAGATACTAGTAGAAACCACTTTTGCAAATAAAACTATCTTTTGCATGCTTGCATGCATGACCTTGTTTTTGTTATTTTATGTGTGAGAAAGGGTTTGAATGCTAGTTGAATTTGTGTTTGCTTGATTGAATTGTAGTGAAGTTAGAAGAGTGTGATATTTGCAAGATCAAGAAGTGAACCAACATTCTCTACTAAAAAGGCAAGTGACACTATCATCCATGTCCTACTATTTTCATTACACTTAGTGGATTTTGTAACATGCATGGAAAGGACTACTATATTTTATGCTATGCTAAATCCTAATAGGATACCCTTATATATTCCTTAGTCAAAACATTGTAGTTGTAGTATGCTTAGCTCTGCTATATATTTGGGATGAGATACATGATATGATTATATGAAGAGTTGAAAAGATATATGTTTTATATAATAAAACAAGTACTCAATGAACCACCTGGGTGGACAAGGATACGCAAGTTTTGGACAAGGTGGAAACAAAGGGAATCATGTTTATATGGCTATCTTTTTGTGTGTAAACTGGAAGAAAACCACCCAGGGACTTAGAGATTGAACATGTTTCTCATACAGTGGCTTCCGTGTACAGACACATGCTAAATGGGCTCTGGCTTAGTCAACTACATAGTGGAAGACTTATTCCTACATTGGTGCATGGTTGACAAGCTAGCGTTGTGTATTGGGGGGACTTCTATGGAAAGACTTTGTCACATTCACGATCTGCCAGTACTCCATTTTGGTGAGTACTTATCCAGCGGCCACTGGTGGCAACAAGACGAGATTGTGTCATGTGGGTAAAGTGTACAACTTCTGCAGAAGATCAAATTCTAAGTACTTAGCCGTGTCCCCGGTTATGGACAATTCTGAGCAACTAAGGCCTGAAGCTATGGAAGATCTCGACATTCCAATTTCTCAAAGTAAAACTTGATGGTGACAACAAGGGATCTGAAGCACTTGGAGTTTTCCAAGGAGTTCAGAAAGATTTGACAAAAGATCAAAACTATTTTGAAAAGATAGGATAAAACTATATTGCTTTCTGCAAATGAGCCTAAACCCTACTTAGCCAAATATGCATGTAATGATAGGATCCACTTATTTCTTCATAGTAGTAAAACTTGCCAATACAATTCAAATGTATTGACCCTTGTGGATGCAACTTATTATGTTGCAGGTTTGTTTGATGTTAGTGAAGTGTGTTAAATAGGATTACAAGTCTACAACCAACATGTTTTCCTGTGGCACATTGAATATGAAGGACTCCATGCTATATAGATATTCTGCTGCACTGTAATGTGATAGCCAAATGAGCTATGTAAGATGTAATGAATTATTTTATTCCTGGTTATAAAGTTGTATTATGACCATTGTTTCTTGATATTACATCTTAACTGTGGATGCTAGCTATTCATCCAGGGACTAGCATTGTAAACACAGGGATCTCTACCTTTTTAAAGGTTGGGAACCTTACAGATGGTATCAGAGCACTTTGGTTGGTCAAGAAGAGTAAGTTGATGTGAAATTCATTAGAAACAACAATTTCAACAACAATGCCTACAGGAATAATTTTGGTAGCAACAACAATTATAGGCATTATCCTCCTAATAATGGCAAATCCTATGGAAGCTCTTATAATAATGCTAGAAGTGCCCCCTATGAACTTGAAGCAATGCTCAACGACTTTATTAGTAAACAAACCACCTTCAATAATACTAGAGAGGAAAAACTTTTAACTATTGAGAAAAATATATCCTCTTTGTCTGAAGCTCAAACTTCCTTGGTTAATAAAATGGCTGCTAAACCTGAAACTATGGAAAACACCTTTGCTACTGCTCATGCCATAAAAGTTACTATTGATGAAAATGTGAGGCTGTTAGCTCAACTTCATGCTAGGTGGGAAAGGGAAGCTGAAATTGATAGAAACAATAGTGTGTGCACTATCACCACTAAACCACAAGTAACCCATATTCCTCCTCCTACTATGCCTAAGCCTATTGATCCTACTACTAGTGATGCTAAGTTTAATTTTGATATTGATGGTTGCAATATTTCTGAAGTGATTATGTTCCTACAAAAGCTTGCTAGAAGTCCTGATGCTAGTGATATGCATGTTGCCTTTACCAAACACATTACAGATGCTCTTGTTAAGATTAAGGAAGAAAAGCTAAAGCACAAAGCTTCTATTCCTAGGAAAGTAGAAGATAGTTGGGAACCCATTATTAATATGCAAGTGAATGACTTTGATCTCAAAGCTTCATGTGATCATGAAATGCTTGATTTACCACCATTAGAAGATTGTTATTTGAATGTCGCACTCAATGATAATGCTCAGAAGAAACTCATGGGGAGTATTAATGATGTTCTCAGTATGGTTAACAAAGCTTATGTCCCTGTTGATTTCTATGTTTTGGATGTTGAATACAATGCTTCTTGTCCTATTACTTTGGGAAGACCTTTTCTTAGAACAGTTCGTGCCATCTTTGATATGAAAGAAGGCACCATAAAATATCATTTTCCATTCAAGAAAGGTATTGAACACTTCCCTATGAGGAGAGAGAAGTTGCTTTTTGCTCCTCCTTTGAAAGCAACACTACTAGGAAAACGGCCTTTAGTGGCGCACCTGAAAAGGTCATCTGTGGCGCACTAGCAGTGCGCCACGGCTCAAGGCTTCTGACTATCTCTAGCCGTGGCGCACTACTCTTGCGCCACGGTTGTGTCGAGATAGGCGTGGCGCACATGCCAGTGCGCCACAGAAAGTAGTCCAGGTGCGCCACGCGTATGAAACGATAACCGTGGCGCACTAGGTGCTGTGCGCCACGGATATAAATTTCAAAATTCAAAAAAAAGCAGCAGATCTGAATCTCGTCGTCAGTGTCGTCGCGCGTCGGTGGAGGTCGCCGTCGTCGCCTCCTCGTCGTCACCTCGTCGTCGTCGTCGTCGGAACTGCAAGGAGGAGGAGGAGAATAGGAGGAAGAGGAGGAGAAGATGAGGAGGAGGAGGAGGAGGAGGAGGAGGAGGAGGAGAAGAGGAGGAAGAGGAGGAGAAGAGGAGGAAGAGGAGGAGAAGAAGAGGAGGAGGAGAAGGATAGGAAGAGGAGGAGGAGAAGAAGAAAAGGAGGAAGAGGAGGAGAAGAAGAGGAAGAGGAGGAGGAGAAGAAGAAGAGGAGGCCTCGTCATCGTCGGAACTACAAGGAGGAGGAGGAAGAGGAGGAGAAGAAGGAGCCCGCCGTCTCGTCGTCGGAACTGCAAGGAGGAGGCCGCCGCCGCTATCACCATGTTCACTGCAAGGAGGAGGAAGAGGAGGAGAAAGGAGAAGGCGAAGGAGGAGAAGAAGAAGGAAATGAGAAGGGAGGAAAAGGAAAAGGAGAGAAGGGGAGGGAAGGTGGGCGGGGTGGGGATTCGAAATTTGAATCCCGCCCAAGCTTATCCGTGGCGCACTAGGTGGTGGTGCGCTACGGGTAAGCTGTCCTCTATTTTTTTTTCTGCAGGAAAAAATGGTATTTTGACCGTAACTTTTTACTCTTTTCGAATTTTTAAAATCTAAAAAATCGCTAAACGACCGTAGGTGGTTGCGAGCGGATGCGAAATCTCGTTCTCGTCATTTTGGTATATTATACGATTTTTTTCGATATCGTATGCAAAAGTTACGGCCTTTTTACCATGGCATGACTTTTTTTTGCAAATAAAGTCAAAACTCATGTTTGTTAATTTTACTAGAAGCTATACCACATTACCTACCTAAATATGAAAGGATTTAATTTTTTGAAGTGTTTATCATTTTCTTTTATTTTTTGCAAAACCTAAAAAGGCGATCCACGGGGGGGGGTGTGGATGGAGTTGGTGCAGGATAGTTAGGCGTAGGGCACTAGGGCAAGGTGCCCTACTACTAAGTTTATACATCTGTGGCGCACATGCCATAGTGCGCCACAGAAGTTTGTGGCCGTTTCACAGCAAAGGGGGGCGTGCGCTTAGGCGTAGCGCACCCCCCCATGTGCGCCATAGATGAGACTAACAACCGTGGCGCACATGACCCTAGTGCGCTACAGATGTTTGGCGTCGTGCCAATGGCCCCCAGCCCACACATCTGTGGCGCACTATAGTCATGTGCGCCACGGTTGTTCTAGTTACTAGTAGGGCACTGCCCACAGGTGAGCCACGCCTGTTTTAGCCGTGGGGCACTTCAACCATGTGAGCCACGGATGTGCTGATTACCTATAGCCGTTTTCCTAGTAGTGCAAGATTTGATGTTAATGTTTCCTCAATTGAAAATACTTGATTCTTCTTGCTTCTTATGCCTAACTTAAAGGCGTTAAAGAAAAGTACTTGTTGGGAGATAACCCAAGAGTTTCCTTGAGTCTTGGAAGTTATTAATACTATAATGACCTCTCCTTACCCTTTTTGTTTGCTTTTTGTGCCAAGAATGACCTCTAATGAGAGGGAACTAAGATTTTGGGAGTTGCTGTCCAGAAACAGATTTCTGTCCTCCACCAAAAAAAATCGTGAGGAGGCTCTTTAACTCAGATTGAGCTCAACACTTACGAATGAATCCCCAGTATGTTGGATAACTTTCGTTAGTTCAACACTTTTTGATATGAGCAACAGAAGATCTCGAAAAAATTAATTCTGTGTGCATTAATTAAGAGTCTCCACCATTATTTGAGTCTCCACCTTCTACCTTTAGGCACCATTAAGAGAGCATAGTTGTCATTCTGTGTGCAGTTTTCCAAAGTTTATTAATTGATGCATATTGTGTTATTACTTGTTCATGTGCTATTTGTTTCTAGTCACCCTTGTGAACTTTGCAGGTGTCCTATGCATTTTATTGCTAGTCTATGAGGAACAAGCTGATTGCCACTATGCTATGTTTTCTGCATGTGAAAGAAACAAACGTTTTTCAATGCATATTATTCATGATCTTTGTTTGTAGCTTGCCATGTTGCATGCATAATTACTATGTCCTATTGTTAGAACTCCATATTTCAAGCACATGTTTAGAGTTCTTTGATCCCATCTTTCAGTGTTTGCAAATGGTTGGATCTTTATTGTGAGGGTGCATGTCACCTCAAAAATTATTCTTTTATCACTTACCTACTCGAGGACGAGCAGGAGTTAAGCTTGGGGATGCTGATACGTTGGAAACATATCTATAAATTTTTATGCTCCATGCTTGTTTAGTATCTACTTTGCTTTACTTGTCTACACTTTGAGGTGCTTTTTACGTGTTTTCTGGTACGAACCTATTAACAAGTTGCAACAGTGCCAGATGCCTGTTTTCTGTTGTTTTTGGTTTCAGGAAAGTTAGTAAAGAAATATTCTCGGAATTGGACAGGACAAGCGCCAAAGTCAATAACTTTCCGTGGGGAACAAGAAGTACAGAGGAGAGCCATAGGGGCTGGCCAGGGGGCAGACCCACCCCAGGCGGGGGGTCAGGTGGACCCGCGCCTGGGTAGGGTTTGGCGACCCTGGTCGCCTCCTGGACTCACCCCTTCGTCTATAAGAAATATCTTCGATTGTAGATGTGTTGTTGCTACTAGGGAGAAAACTACGGTCTCTTGTTCATGGAACATGTGGACTGGTTACCTTACACACTTTGCTTAAAGCAGTTGTCTGTTGCTTGCAACTTAATACTGGAGGGGGTTCAGATGATAACCTGGACTTGGACTTCTAGTCATAGATGCAGGTGGATTACGGTCTATGTATAATGTTGTATTGCCCAATCAACTTCATAGGATCTTTCTAGCTAGTAATTTCATTGTTATGCCTTGCTCAGTTCCTGTCAATTGCCCCGCTGTAATTTGTTTACCCTTCATACCATGTTGTTTATTTAAGGAGAGAACCTCTAGTGTGTTGGAGATATGCCCAAGAGGCAATAATAAAGTGGTTATTATCATATCTTCACACTTATGATAAATGTTTACATACCATGCTATAATTGTATTAACCGGAAACATTAATACTTGTGTGATTTGTAAACTAAAATAAGAGTCCCTAGTAAAGCCTCTTGTTAAACTAGCTTGTTGGTTAATATATGATCATGGTTTCCTGATCATGAACATAGAGATGTTATTAACAACAGGATCATATCATTAGGAGAATGATGTGATGGACATACTCCTATAGATAAGCGTAGCATAAAGATCAAGTCATTTCAATAGTTCAATTGCTATATGCTTTCTGATACATAGTAACCTAATTCCTTCGACCATGAGATCATGCATATCACCTTTACCGGATGGATGCTTTGATGACATCAAACACCACCGTGGCGGGTGGCTATAAAGGTGGCATTAAGTGTTCAGAAAGTATTGGTTGAAACACATGGATCAAGAGTGGGATTTGTCCATCCTCATGACGGATAGATATACTCTGGGCCCTCTCGGTGGAATGTCATCCAATTAGCTTGCGAGCATGTGACTTGGTCACAAGGGATCACATATCACGGGAACGAGAAAAGAGTACTTATCAGTAACGAGGTTGAACTAGGTATGCAGAGATACCGACGATCATAACCTCGGATAAGTAAACTATCGTGAGACAAAGGGAAATTGGTATCGTATGTAAGTGGTTCATTCGATCGCAAAGTAATCGTAGAAATATGTGGGAGCCATATGAATTTCCAGATTCCTCTATTGGTTATTGTTCGGAGAAGTGTCTCGATCATGTCCGCATAATTCACGAACCGTAGGGAGACACACTTAAGGATTCGACGTTGTTTTGAGTAGTTATGGTATTATGAGAAAGAGACCGAATGTTGTTCGGAGTCTCGGATGGGATCCGGGATATCACGAGGTGATCCGGAATGGTCCGGAGAATAAGATTCATATAAGGAAAGTCCCGTTTCGGAGTTCGGGAATGATTCCGGTGTTTTCATCGGGAATGTTCTAGAAGGTTCCGGATTGTCCGGCACTCCGGGGGGGGGAGGGTACATGAATGTGTCATTGAATGATTGCATCATGTACTAAGTGTTCTTGCTGTTCCAAAAAACATGAAAGTCAAATTGCCAGTTTGAAAGTCAAACGGCTAAAACAGGAAACTGTGGAAAACAGGAAACTGTGGGAAACAGGAAACTGTGGGAAACAAGCAAGAGGAGTTGGAACCAACCTGGAGGAGGAGTTGGACTCCTCCAGGCCGGCGCCCAGCCCAAGGCCGAGTTGGGGAGGGACTCCCTCCCTCCCCTGGCGCGCCAAGACCCCCCTCCCATAAAAGGAGGGGCAGGGCTCCTCCTAGAGACACACAAGTTTCCACCTCTAATCTCAGGTTTAGAGCCGTTTGGTTTAGAGCTTCTAATTGCTTTAGCCTGCGGTTTAGAGCCTTCTAATTGGTGTGTCTAATCTCTAGACCACTAATAGACCTCTCTCATAATCCACCATACTCGCTCCGGCTTAAGGCGAAGCCCTGCGGGATCTCCCCTCTACTTCCGGTACCACGCCGTTGTGCTGCCGAAATCGCGAGGAGAGTGCTACAACCTCCGCTGCCTGCTGGAACAAGGGAGAGGAAGGTCTTCGTCGAGTACCGAACGTGTGACCGACTACGGAAGCGCTGCCGGAACGCAGCGCCGGAAGGATCGTCTACGCGATCTTGAGATCGGAAGTGTACGACTACATCACCCACGAGAATCTGCTCTCGTTAACCGCTTTGGATTCTTCGAGGGTAAGTTATTCCATCGACTCGTTGCTACAATCTAGTAGATAGATCTTGGCTTGTTTGTTTGTATGCGATAGAAAAATTTTGTTTTCCATGCTACGAACCCCTACAGTGGTATCAGAGCCGTGTCTATATGTAGATCTGTTGCACGAGTAGAACACAATGGTCATTGTGGGCGTTGATGCTTTTATTGTCGATTGCTTCTTGTGTACTTTTCATCTTGCGGTATGTTGGTATGAAGCGGCCCGGGCTAACCTTACATGACATCGTTCATGAGACTTGCTCCACGCTTGACATGCAACTTGTATTGCATAAGTGGCTTTGCGGGTGCCTGTTTCTCCTAGCATAGTTAAGATTCAATTTACAACGGGTGATTGACAATACTAGTATCAATGTTGTGGTTCTTGTTCGTAAGTTAGAACGACACTTATTGAAAGCCCAAACCACGTAAAATATGCAAAGAAAGTAGAGGCGTCTAACTTTGTTTTGCAGGGGTGTGCTGTGATGTGATGTGGCCATGATTGTGATTATATATGATGTATGCAATGTTCCTTATTGTAAGTTGGCAACCGGCAGGAGCCATATGGTTGTCTTTAAATTCTGTTAAGACCCGCGTGTCTATTCAAAGTAGTTGTAATAGTTGAAGCCGGTGGACGACAACCATGGAGAAGCATCACTGACCTTGATGCAATGTCGGTGATGATGGAGATCATGTTCGTGCTTGAAGATGGAGATTGGAAGAACAAAGAAGAAAGGCCATATCATATCACATATTATGAATTGCATGTGATGTTAATCCTTTATGCATCTTGTATTGCTTAGTAGACGACGGTAGCATTATAAGATGATCCCTCATGCACATGAATTTCAAGTCATAAAGTGTTCACCCTTAGTTAGCACCGTTGCTAAAGCTTGTTGTTTCGAAGCACCACGTGATGATCGGGTGTGTTAGATTCTACAAGTGTATACAACGTGAGCAAGCCAGATTTGCTCATGCGGAAACTAAGGTTTGATCTTGACGAGCCTAGCATGTACAGACATGGCCTCAGGAACACGGATTACCGAAAGGTAGAGCATGAGTCATATAGTAGATATGATGAACATGTTGATTGTTCGCCATTGAAGCTATATCAACTCTCGTGATGATCGGTTTTGATGTGGTGGATTTGGTTCGTGTGATCACTAAAACAATGTGAGGGATATTGTTTTGAGTGGGAGTTCACCTAGATTAATTTAATTATTAATTAGAACTCAATTTATCATAAACTAAATCAAAGTGAATTTGCATAGTTGTTGTAGTCATTGGCATCCGTTTACCATCTTGCGCTTAGTTATAATTGAGATAATAGAACTATAGAATTCTGGTTAGTTACTTTACGAACTGGTATCGTATTGTTTTGAAGTGTTAATCTAAAGTTTAAAAATCCTATTGCAAACTTTCAGTAAGTTCCGGTTACTCCATGAAGTTTAATAATTAGTATTAAATCAAGAGTAACAATTCCAAGTGTTAGTATATAAGTATCATGTTTGTCTCCATGATTCTTGATATTCAAAGGATTCTCTTAATATCAAGGTTATCTAGGATCTGAAAGATTTGTTTCAGAAACCATGATGTGTGGAAGATATTGTGATATCTGAAACAAAGTATTGGTTACAACATGATAGAGTATAATATGGCAAAAGTCATGTTCTCATATTTGATGAGAATTTGCAAAAGGTTGGAGACACTTGTTGTCCTAATCCTCCAAAAGGTTTTGGATAGCAACATTATACTCATAATTCATCGTTATAAGCTAACAGTAGCTTGATCATGGACGATTCCATGATAAGGGTGAATATTTGATGTAGGTAAAATGTTTACTACACCAATAGATTACTAAAGAAAGGAATTTGAAAGAACATCAAATATTTGATGATGGTGATCTACTTCAAAGTGCAAGTCCAAAGACATTGGTATTTAATTATACACGCTTTGGACTATGTGTCATATGTATGACTCCACTATTGATGTTGATAGATTCTTTCAAACAGAAAAGGAAATACTGAAAGAGAATCTCATAAGTATATGGCAGAAAAGAAAATACTAGAATTGTTCAGTTTAAGTATATAGATGATATACATGTTATGGCTATATTCTTTACTTATTAAAAAATGTGGTTCTTAAGTATTTGATACTGAATTTGTTGGTATGAATCGTCATACAAAACAACACAATTCATGAACTACAATGGCCTAAGTAACTAGCAAAAGAATATGTGATGATGTTCATCGAGAACAAATAAAGGGTTATTGTGTTGCTCGTTAAACATCTAAGCTTGCCTTCAAAGATTTGTTTTATCAGGTATTATGAGAACAAAAGGGTTGTTCAAATAATTACCGTAATTCATAAAAGATGGATTCGCAAATCTCGTTGGAGAAATCACATCCATAAAACTAGTGCTAAAAATGTCGAAAGACAAATTGATTGAAAGATCACTTAGGAAGTGACATCGCCGTTTAAATTATATTGGAAAGAAAACATGAAGAAAATCCATATGGTTGGAATTTTGGAGTCTATTTGATTTTGATCAAATGACGCTTGTGAAACTTTCCTAGAGATAATTAAAACTTCGTTCATAGGCCAAAAGGGAACGATAGACTAGCTTATTGGAACTTGTACATATTGTTGTATGAAGTCCATTATGTATAGTCAAGAGCGATGGATTTCAACTTCATGTGCTTTCTCCGAAAATTTGAGTGAATATATGAATATTTACTTAATAAGGATGAAGTGTGAAACATTTGAAAAGTTCAAGGACTTTCAAGATGAAGTGCAAAATCATTGTAACAAGAATATAAATAGTTTATGATAAGATCATAAAGGAAGATATTTGAGTTACAAGTTTAGCATAATACCTAAGATTTAAAGGAATCGTTCCGTGGATTTGCATTTTCCCGAAACACCATAAGAGTATGGAGTGTTCGAGATATGTAATTAAACCTTGTTTGACATGGTAAGATCGAAGGTGTAATTCATAAAACTGCCATTATATTTTAAAGATTAAAAGCTTTAGAGATTACCGTTTTTCCACTGAAAAGAGCTTCATCATAATCCGTTGAAATGACACCATATAAGGTTATGGTTTGGGATAAAACCCAAGTTGTCCTTTCTTAAACATTGGTATGCTATGCATAAGAAAGATGTGTGCAACCAAAGTCGGATGAACCTGTCTTTGTATAAACTGTTAAGTATTCCTCCATAAACACCGGAGACAAAAGTGTTTGTTGCTTAGAACGTCAATTTTCTTTGAGAAGGAATTTTTCGTGAAAAGTTAAGTGGGAGGACAATAGAACTTTGATAAGGTTAAAGAACCTTAGCTATATGTGCAGAGTTAGCATGCCGAAAAAGTGTTTCGGAGGCAGCAACAATGCTCATGGCTCACGTGCCTCAAAAGGTTGTGGTCACGGAGATCTAAGTTCCTATTGAAACAAGTAGATCGGGTAAACAATCAAATACCAAGATTTGAGGGTTGAATCATTATTTGAGAATAATGAACCGACTACATGCAAAGAAGCGATGATGGGCCGACTCGTCAAATGGCTTGAAGCCATAAAATCCGTGATAGTTCCATACACGAGAAATCAAGTTTTGAACTTGAAGGACCCTCGAGAAAGGTGTAAGACCTTACAGTTGTGTTTGGATCTATAAATAAATAGACATGGATGTTGCACATCTATGAAATAGTCGACATGTTGGGAAAGAGTTCACAACAATGTTCAAAGGTTGACTATGACAAGATCTGATCTTTCATAGCGATATTTAGTCTAGACGGATTAATGTAGCAACCACTACATATAATTTGTTATATGGTAGTTGAATAAACAAAACAAGTTCTTCTAATAGAATCGTTACCTAGGACGTGTGCATGACACGGTCCATAGGGTTTTGTTAATTCAAAGGATGCTAAAAGTGGTTATTATCATATCTTCACACTTATGATAAATGTTTACATACCATGCTATAATTGTATTAACCGGAAACATTAATACTTGTGTGATTTGTAAACTAAAATAAGAGTCCCTAGTAAAGCCTCTTGTTAAACTAGCTTGTTGGTTAATATATGATCATGGTTTCCTGATCATGAACATAGAGATGTTATTAACAACAGGATCATATCATTAGGAGAATGATGTGATGGACATACTCCTATAGATAAGCGTAGCATAAAGATCAAGTCATTTCAATAGTTCAATTGCTATATGCTTTCTGATACATAGTAACCTAATTCCTTCGACCATGAGATCATGCATATCACCTTTACCGGATGGATGCTTTGATGACATCAAACACCACACCGTAACTGGGTGTCTATAAAGGTGGCATTAAGTGTTCGGAAAGTATTGGTTGAAACACATGGATCAAGAGTGGGATTTGTCCATCCTCATGACAGATAGATATACTCTGGGCCCTCTTGGTGGAATGTCATCCAATTAGCTTGCAAGCATGTGACTTGGTCACAAGGGATCACATATCACGGGAACGAGAAAAGAGTACTTATCGATGCGAGGTTGAACTAGGTATGCGGAGATACCGACGATCATAACCTCGGATAAGTAAACTATCGTGAGACAAAGGGAAATTGGTATCGTATGTAAGTGGTTCATTCGATCGCAAAAATCGAGAAATATGTAGAGCCATATGAATTTCCAGATTCCTCTATTGGTTATTGTTCGGAGAAGTGTCTCGATCATGTCCGCATAATTCACGAACCGTAGGGAGACACACTTAAGGATTCGACGTTGTTTTGAGTAGTCATGGTATTATGAGAAAGAGACCGAATGTTGTTCGGAGTCTCGGATGGGATCCGGGATATCACGAGGTGATCCGGAATTGTCCGGAGAATAAGATTCATATAAGGAAAGTCCCGTTTCGGAGTTCGGGAATGATTCCGGTGTTTTCATCGGGAATGTTCTAGAAGGTTCCGGATTGTCCAAAGCACTCGGGGAGGTACATGAATGTGTCATTGAATGATTGCATCATGTACTAAGTGTTCTTGCTGTTCCAAAAACATGAAAGTCAAATTGCGGTTTGAAAGTCAAAGCGGCTAAAAGCGCAGAAACCTGGAAAGCAGGAAGCGTGGAAACAGGAAACTGTGGGAAACAAGCAAGAGGAGTTGGAACCAACCTGGAGGAGGAGTTGGACTCCTCCAGGCCGGCGCCTAGCCCAAGGCCGAGTTGGGGAGGGACTCCCTCCCTCCCCTGGCGCGCCAAGACCCCCCTCCCATAAAAGGAGGGGCAGGGCTCCTCCTAGAGACACACAAGTTTCCACCTCTAATCTCAGGTTTAGAGCCGTTTGGTTTAGAGCTTCTAATTGCTTTAGCCTGCGGTTTAGAGCCTTCTAATTGGTGTGTCTAATCTCTAGACCACTAATAGACCTCTCTCATAATCCACCATACTCGCTCCGGCTTAAGGCGAAGCCCTGCGGGATCTCCCCTCTACTTCCGGTACCACGCCGTTGTGCTGCCGGAATCGCGAGGAGAGTGCTACAACCTCCGCTGCCTGCTGGAACAAGGGAGAGGAAGGTCTTCGTCGAGTACCGAACGTGTGACCGACTACGGAAGCGCTGCCGGAACGCAGCGCCAGAAGGATCGTCTACGCGATCTTGAGATCGGAAGTGTACGACTACATCACCCACGAGAATCTGCTCTCATTAACCGCTTTGGATTCTTCGAGGGTAAGTTATTCCATCGACTCGTTGCTACAATCTAGTAGATAGATCTTGGCTTGTTTGTTTGTATGCGATAGAAAAATTTTGTTTTCCATGCTACGAACCCCTACAGTGGTATCAGAGCCGTGTCTATATGTAGATCTGTTGCACGAGTAGAACACAATGGTCATTGTGGGCGTTGATGCTTTTATTGTCGATTGCTTCTTGTGTACTTTGCATCTTGCGGTATGTTGGGATGAAGCGGCCCGGGCTAACCTTACATGACATCGTTCATGAGACTTGCTCCACGCTTGACATGCAACTTGTATTGCATAAGTGGCTTTGCGGGTGCCTGTTTCTCCTAGCATAGTTAAGATTCAATTTACAACGGGTGATTGACAATACTAGTATCAATGTTGTGGTTCTTGTTCGTAAGTTAGAACGACACTTATTGAAAGCCCCAAACCACGTAAAATATGCAAAGAAAGTAGAGGCGTCTAACTTTGTTTTGCAGGGGTGTGCTGTGATGTGATGTGGCCATGATTGTGATTATATATGATGTATGCAATGTTCCTTATTGTAAGTTGGCAACCGGCAGGAGCCATATGGTTGTCTTTAAATTCTGTTAAGACCCGCGTGTCTATTCAAAGTAGTTGTAATAGTTGAAGCCGGTGGACGACAACCATGGAGAAGCATCATTGACCTTGATGCAATGTCGGTGATGATGGAGATCATGTTCGTGCTTGAAGATGGAGATCGGAAGCACAAAGAAGAAAGGCCATATCATATCACATATTATGAATTGCATGTGATGTTAATCCTTTATGCATCTTGTATTGCTTAGTAGACGACGGTAGCATTATAAGATGATCCCTCATGCACATGAATTTCAAGTCATAAAGTGTTCACCCTTAGTTAGCACCGTTGCTAAAGCTTGTTGTTTCGAAGCACCACGTGATGATCGGGTGTGTTAGATTCTACAAGTGTATACAACGTGAGCAAGCCAGATTTGCTCATGCGGAAACTAAGGTTTGATCTTGACGAGCCTAGCATGTACAGACATGGCCTCAGGAACACGGATTACCGAAAGGTAGAGCATGAGTCATATAGTAGATATGATGAACATGTTGATTGTTCGCCATTGAAGCTATATCAACTCTCGTGATGATCGGTTTTGATGTGGTGGATTTGGTTCGTGTGATCACTAAAACAATGTGAGGGATATTGTTTTGAGTGGGAGTTCACCTAGATTAATTTAATTATTAATTAGAGCTCAATTTATCATAAACTAAATCAAAGTGAATTTGCATAGTTGTTGTAGTCATTGGCATCCATTTACCATCTTGCGCTTAGTTATAATTGAGATAATAGAACTATAGAATTCTGGTTAGTTACTTTACGAACTGGTATCATATTGTTTTGAAGTGTTAATCTAAAGTTTAAAAATCCTATTGCAAACTTTCAGTAAGTTCCGGTTACTCCATGAAGTTTAATAATTAGTATTAAATCAAGAGTAACAATTCCAAGTGTTAGTATATAAGTATCATGTTTGTCTCCATGATTCTTGATATTCAAAGGATTCTCTTAATATCAAGGTTATCTAGGATCTGAAAGATTTGTTTCAGAAACCATGATGTGTGGAAGATATTGTGATATCTGAAACAAAGTATTGGTTACAACATGATAGAGTATAATATGGCAAAAGTCATGTTCTCATATTTGATGAGAATTTGCAAAAGGTTGGAGACACTTGTTGTCCTAATCCTCCAAAAGGTTTTGGATAGCAACATTATACTCATAATTCATCGTTATAAGCTAACAGTAGCTTGATCATGGACGATTCCATGATAAGGGTGAATATTTGATGTAGGTAAAATGTTTACTACACCAATAGATTACTAAAGAAAGGAATTTGAAAGAACATCAAATATTTGATGATGGTGATCTACTTCAAAGTGCAAGTCCAAAGACATTGGTATTTAATTATACACGCTTTGGACTATGTGTCATATGTATGACTCCACTATTGATGTTGATAGATTCTTTCAAACAGAAAAGGAAATACTGAAAGAGAATCTCATAAGTATATGGCAGAAAAGAAAATACTAGAATTGTTCAGTTTAAGTATATAGATGATATACATGTTATGGCTATATTCTTTACTTATTAAACAATGTGGTTCTTAAGTATTTGATACTGAATTTGTTGGTATGAATCGTCATACAAAACAACACAATTCATGAACTACAATGGCCTAAGTAACTAGCAAAAGAATATGTGATGATGTTCATCGAGAACAAATAAAGGGTTATTGTGTTGCTCGTTAAACATCTAAGCTTGCCTTCAAAGATTTGTTTTATCAGGTATTATGAGAACAAAAGGGTTGTTCAAATAATTGCCGTAATTCATAAAAGATGGATTCGCAAATCTCGTTGGAGAAATCACATCCATAAAACTAGTGCTAAAAATGTCGAAAGACAAATTGATTGAAAGATCACTTAGGAAGTGACATCGCCGTTTAAATTATATTGGAAAGAAAACATGAAGAAAATCCATATGGTTGGAATTTTGGAGTCTATTTGATTTTGATCAAATGACGCTTGTGAAACTTTCCTAGAGATAATTAAAACTTCGTTCATAGGCCAAAAGGGAACGATAGACTAGCTTATTGGAACTTGTACATATTGTTGTATGAAGTCCATTATGTATAGTCAAGAGCGATGGATTTCAACTTCATGTGCTTTCTCCGAAAATTTGAGTGAATATATGAATATTTACTTAATAAGGATGAAGTGTGAAACATTTGAAAAGTTCAAGGACTTTCAAGATGAAGTGCAAAATCATTGTAACAAGAATATAAATAGTTTATGATAAGATCATAAAGGAAGATATTTGAGTTACAAGTTTAGCATAATACCTAAGATTTAAAGGAATCGTTCCGTGGATTTGCATTTTCCCGAAACACCATAAGAGTATGGAGTGTTCGAGATATGTAATTAAACCTTGTTTGACATGGTAAGATCGAAGGTGTAATTCATAAAACTGCCATTATATTTTAAAGATTAAAAGCTTTAGAGATTACCGTTTTTCCACTGAAAAGAGCTTCATCATAATCCGTTGAAATGACACCATATAAGGTTATGGTTTGGGATAAAACCCAAGTTGTCCTTTCTTAAACATTGGTATGCTATGCATAAGAAAGATGTGTGCAACCAAAGTCGGATGAACCTGTCTTTGTATAAACTGTTAAGTATTCCTCCATAAACACCGGAGACAAAAGTGTTTGTTGCTTAGAACGTCAATTTTCTTTGAGAAGGAATTTTTTCGTGAAAAGTTAAGTGGGAGGACAATAGAACTTTGATAAGGTTAAAAGAACCTTAGCTATATGTGCAGAGTTGCGCAGCGCCGAAAAGTGTTTCGGAGGCAGCAACAATGCTCATGGCTCACGTGCCTCAAAAGGTTGTGGTCACGGAGATCTAAGTTCCTATTGAAACAAGTAGATCGGGTAAACAATCAAATACCAAGATTTGAGGGTTGAATCATTATTTGAGAATAATGAACCGACTACATGCAAAGAAGCGATGATGGGCCCTGACTCCGTCAAATGGCTTGAAGCCATAAAATCCGTGATAGTTCCATACACGAGAAATCAAGTTTTGAACTTGAAGGACCCTCGAGAAAGGTGTAAGACCTTACAGTTGTGTTTGGATCTATAAATAAATAGACATGGATGTTGCACATCTATGAAATAGTCGACATGTTGGGAAAGAGTTCACAACAATGTTCAAAGGTTGACTATGACAAGATCTGATCTTTCATAGCGATATTTAGTCTAGACGGATTAATGTAGCAACCACTACATATAATTTGTTATATGGTAGTTGAATAAACAAAACAAGTTCTTCTAATAGAATCGTTACCTAGGACGTGTGCATGACACGGTCCATAGGGTTTTGTTAATTCAAAGGATGCTAAAAGTGGTTATTATCATATCTTCACACTTATGATAAATGTTTACATACCATGCTATAATTGTATTAACCGGAAACATTAATACTTGTGTGATTTGTAAACTAAAATAAGAGTCCCTAGTAAAGCCTCTTGTTAAACTAGCTTGTTGGTTAATATATGATCATGGTTTCCTGATCATGAACATAGAGATGTTAATAACCACAGTATCATATCATTAGGAGAATGATGTGATGGACATACTCCTATAGATAAGCGTAGCATAAAGATCAAGTCATTTCAATAGTTCAATTGCTATATGCTTTCTGATACATAGTAACCTAATTCCTTCGACCATGAGATCATGCATATCACCTTTACCGGATGGATGCTTTGATGACATCAAACACCACACCGTGAATCGGGTGTCTATAAAGGTGGCATTAAGTGTTGGAAAGTATTGGTTGAAACACATGGATCAAGAGTGGGATTTGTCCATCCTCATGACAGATAGATATACTCTGGGCCCTCTTGGTGGAATGTCATCCAATTAGCTTGCAAGCATGTGACTTGGTCACAAGGGATCACATATCACGAGAAAAGAGTACTTATCGATGCGAGGTTGAACTAGGTATGCAGAGATACCGACGATCATAACCTCGGATAAGTAAACTATCGTGAGACAAAGGGAAATTGGTATCGTATGTAAGTGGTTCATTCGATCGCAAAGTAATCGTAGAAATATGTGGGAGCCATATGAATTTCCAGATTCCTCTATTGGTTATTGTTCGGAGAAGTGTCTCGATCATGTCCGCATAATTCACGAACCGTAGGGAGACACACTTAAGGATTCGACGTTGTTTTGAGTAGTCATGGTATTATGAGAAAGAGACCGAATGTTGTTCGGAGTCTCGGATGGGATCCGGGATATCACGAGGTGATCCGGAATTGTCCGGAGAATAAGATTCATATAAGGAAAGTCCCGTTTCGGAGTTCGGGAATGATTCCGGTGTTTTCATCGGGAATGTTCTAGAAGGTTCCGGATTGTCCGGCACTCCGGGGGGGGGGGGGGAGGGTACATGAATGTGTCATTGAATGATTGCATCATGTACTAAGTGTTCTTGCTGTTCCAAAAAACATGAAAGTCAAATTGCCAGTTTGAAAGTCAAACGGCTAAAACAGGAAACTGTGGGAAACAGGAAACTGTGGGAAACAAGCAAGAGGAGTTGGAACCAACCTGGAGGAGGAGTTGGACTCCTCCAGGCCGGCGCCTAGCCCAAGGCCGAGTTGGGGAGGGACTCCCTCCCTCCCCTGGCGCGCCAAGACCCCCCTCCCATAAAAGGAGGGGCAGGGCTCCTCCTAGAGACACACAAGTTTCCACCTCTAATCTCAGGTTTAGAGCCGTTTGGTTTAGAGCTTCTAATTGCTTTAGCCTGCGGTTTAGAGCCTTCTAATTGGTGTGTCTAATCTCTAGACCACTAATAGACCTCTCTCATAATCCACCATACTCGCTCCGGCTTAAGGCGAAGCCCTGCGGGATCTCCCCTCTACTTCCGGTACCACGCCGTTGTGCTGCCGGAATCGCGAGGAGAGTGCTACAACCTCCGCTGCCTGCTGGAACAAGGGAGAGGAAGGTCTTCGTCGAGTACCGAACGTGTGACCGACTGCGGAAGCGCTGCCGGAACGTGGCGCCCGGAAGGATCGTCTACGCGATCTTGAGATCGGAAGTGTACGACTACATCACCCACGAGAATCTGCTCTCATTAACCGCTTTGGATTCTTCGAGGGTAAGTTATTCCATCGACTCGTTGCTACAATCTAGTAGATAGATCTTGGCTTGTTTGTTTGTATGCGATAGAAAAATTTTGTTTTCCATGCTACGAACCCCAACTTTTGTATCAGAGCCGTGTCTATATGTAGATCTGTTGCACGAGTAGAACACAATGGTCATTGTGGGCGTTGATGCTTTTATTGTCGATTGCTTCTTGTGTACTTTGCATCTTGCGGTATGTTGGGATGAAGCGGCCCGGGCTAACCTTACATGACATCGTTCATGAGACTTGCTCCACGCTTGACATGCAACTTGTATTGCATAAGTGGCTTTGCGGGTGCCTGTTTCTCCTAGCATAGTTAAGATTCAATTTACAACGGGTGATTGACAATACTAGTATCAATGTTGTGGTTCTTGTTCGTAAGTTAGAACGACACTTATTGAAAGCCCCAAACCACGTAAAATATGCAAAGAAAGTAGAGGCGTCTAACTTTGTTTTGCAGGGGTGTGCTGTGATGTGATGTGGCCATGATTGTGATTATATATGATGTATGCAATGTTCCTTATTGTAAGTTGGCAACGGCGAGCCATATGGTTGTCTTTAAATTCTGTTAAGACCCGCGTGTCTATTCAAAGTAGTTGTAATAGTTGAAGCCGGTGGACGACAACCATGGAGAAGCATCATTGACCTTGATGCAATGTCGGTGATGATGGAGATCATGTTCGTGCTTGAAGATGGAGATCGGAAGCACAAAGAAGAAAGGCCATATCATATCACATATTATGAATTGCATGTGATGTTAATCCTTTATGCATCTTGTATTGCTTAGTAGACGACGGTAGCATTATAAGATGATCCCTCATGCACATGAATTTCAAGTCATAAAGTGTTCACCCTTAGTTAGCACCGTTGCTAAAGCTTGTGTTTCGAAGCACCACGTGATGATCGGGTGTGTTAGATTCTACAAGTGTATACAACGTGAGCAAGCCAGATTTGCTCATGCGGAAACTAAGGTTTGATCTTGACGAGCCTAGCATGTACAGACATGGCCTCAGGAACACGGATTACCGAAAGGTAGAGCATGAGTCATATAGTAGATATGATGAACATGTTGATTGTTCGCCATTGAAGCTATATCAACTCGTGATGATCGGTTTTGATGTGGTGGATTTGGTTCGTGTGATCACTAAAACAATGTGAGGGATATTGTTTTGAGTGGGAGTTCACCTAGATTAATTTAATTATTAATTAGAGCTCAATTTATCATAAACTAAATCAAAGTGAATTTGCATAGTTGTTGTAGTCATTGGCATCCATTTACCATCTTGCGCTTAGTTATAATTGAGATAATAGAACTATAGAATTCTGGTTAGTTACTTTACGAACTGGTATCATATTGTTTTGAAGTGTTAATCTAAAGTTTAAAAATCCTATTGCAAACTTTCAGTAAGTTCCGGTTACTCCATGAAGTTTAATAATTAGTATTAAATCAAGAGTAACAATTCCAAGTGTTAGTATATAAGTATCATGTTTGTCTCCATGATTCTTGATATTCAAAGGATTCTCTTAATATCAAGGTTATCTAGGATCTGAAAGATTTGTTTCAGAAACCATGATGTGTGGAAGATATTGTGATATCTGAAACAAAGTATTGGTTACAACATGATAGAGTATAATATGGCAAAAGTCATGTTCTCATATTTGATGAGAATTTGCAAAAGGTTGGAGACACTTGTTGTCCTAATCCTCCAAAAGGTTTTGGATAGCAACATTATACTCATAATTCATCGTTATAAGCTAACAGTAGCTTGATCATGGACGATTCCATGATAAGGGTGAATATTTGATGTAGGTAAAATGTTTACTACACCAATAGATTACTAAAGAAAGGAATTTGAAAGAACATCAAATATTTGATGATGGTGATCTACTTCAAAGTGCAAGTCCAAAGACATTGGTATTTAATTATACACGCTTTGGACTATGTGTCATATGTATGACTCCACTATTGATGTTGATAGATTCTTTCAAACAGAAAAGGAAATACTGAAAGAGAATCTCATAAGTATATGGCAGAAAAGAAAATACTAGAATTGTTCAGTTTAAGTATATAGATGATATACATGTTATGGCTATATTCTTTACTTATTAAACAATGTGGTTCTTAAGTATTTGATACTGAATTTGTTGGTATGAATCGTCATACAAAACAACACAATTCATGAACTACAATGGCCTAAGTAACTAGCAAAAGAATATGTGATGATGTTCATCGAGAACAAATAAAGGGTTATTGTGTTGCTCGTTAAACATCTAAGCTTGCCTTCAAAGATTTGTTTTATCAGGTATTATGAGAACAAAGGGTTGTTCAAATAATTGCCGTAATTCATAAAAGATGGATTCGCAAATCTCGTTGGAGAAATCACATCCATAAAACTAGTGCTAAAAATGTCGAAAGACAAATTGATTGAAAGATCACTTAGGAAGTGACATCGCCGTTTAAATTATATTGGAAAGAAAACATGAAGAAAATCCATATGGTTGGAATTTTGGAGTCTATTTGATTTTGATCAAATGACGCTTGTGAAACTTTCCTAGAGATAATTAAAACTTCGTTCATAGGCCAAAAGGGAACGATAGACTAGCTTATTGGAACTTGTACATATTGTTGTATGAAGTCCATTATGTATAGTCAAGAGCGATGGATTTCAACTTCATGTGCTTTCTCCGAAAATTTGAGTGAATATATGAATATTTACTTAATAAGGATGAAGTGTGAAACATTTGAAAAGTTCAAGGACTTTCAAGATGAAGTGCAAAATCATTGTAACAAGAATATAAATAGTTTATGATAAGATCATAAAGGAAGATATTTGAGTTACAAGTTTAGCATAATACCTAAGATTTAAAGGAATCGTTCCGTGGATTTGCATTTTCCCGAAACACCATAAGAGTATGGAGTGTTCGAGATATGTAATTAAACCTTGTTTGACATGGTAAGATCGAAGGTGTAATTCATAAAACTGCCATTATATTTTAAAGATTAAAAGCTTTAGAGATTACCGTTTTTCCACTGAAAAGAGCTTCATCATAATCCGTTGAAATGACACCATATAAGGTTATGGTTTGGGATAAAACCCAAGTTGTCCTTTCTTAAACATTGGTATGCTATGCATAAGAAAGATGTGTGCAACCAAAGTCGGATGAACCTGTCTTTGTATAAACTGTTAAGTATTCCTCCATAAACACCGGAGACAAAAGTGTTTGTTGCTTAGAACGTCAATTTTCTTTGAGAAGGAATTTTTTCGTGAAAAGTTAAGTGGGAGGACAATAGAACTTTGATAAGGTTAAAAGAACCTTAGCTATATGTGCAGAGTTGCGCAGAAAAAGTGTTTGAGGCAGAACAATGCTCATGGCTCACGTGCCTCAAAAGGTTGTGGTCACGGAGATCTAAGTTCCTATTGAAACAAGTAGATCGGGTAAACAATCAAATACCAAGATTTGAGGGTTGAATCATTATTTGAGAATAATGAACCGACTACATGCAAAGAAGCGATGATGGGCCCCCTCGCCAAATGGCTTGAAGCCATAAAATCCGTGATAGTTCCATACACGAGAAATCAAGTTTTGAACTTGAAGGACCCTCGAGAAAGGTGTAAGACCTTACAGTTGTGTTTGGATCTATAAATAAATAGACATGGATGTTGCACATCTATGAAATAGTCGACATGTTGGGAAAGAGTTCACAACAATGTTCAAAGGTTGACTATGACAAGATCTGATCTTTCATAGCGATATTTAGTCTAGACGGATTAATGTAGCAACCACTACATATAATTTGTTATATGGTAGTTGAATAAACAAAACAAGTTCTTCTAATAGAATCGTTACCTAGGACGTGTGCATGACACGGTCCATAGGGTTTTGTTAATTCAAAGGATGCTAAAAGTGGTTATTATCATATCTTCACACTTATGATAAATGTTTACATACCATGCTATAATTGTATTAACCGGAAACATTAATACTTGTGTGATTTGTAAACTAAAATAAGAGTCCCTAGTAAAGCCTCTTGTTAAACTAGCTTGTTGGTTAATATATGATCATGGTTTCCTGATCATGAACATAGAGATGTTATTAACAACAGGATCATATCATTAGGAGAATGATGTGATGGACATACTCCTATAGATAAGCGTAGCATAAAGATCAAGTCATTTCAATAGTTCAATTGCTATATGCTTTCTGATACATAGTAACCTAATTCCTTCGACCATGAGATCATGCATATCACCTTTACCGGATGGATGCTTTGATGACATCAAACACCACACCGTAACTGGGTGGCTATAAAGGTGGCATTAAGTGTTCGGAAAGTATTGGTTGAAACACATGGATCAAGAGTGGGATTTGTCCATCCTCATGACAGATAGATATACTCTGGGCCCTCTTGGTGGAATGTCATCCAATTAGCTTGCAAGCATGTGACTTGGTCACAAGGGATCACATATCACGGGAACGAGAAAAGAGTACTTATCAGTAACGAGGTTGAACTAGGTATGCAGAGATACCGACGATCATAACCTCGGATAAGTAAACTATCGTGAGACAAAGGGAAATTGGTATCGTATGTAAGTGGTTCATTCGATCGCAAAGTAATCGTAGAAATATGTGGGAGCCATATGAATTTCCAGATTCCTCTATTGGTTATTGTTCGGAGAAGTGTCTCGATCATGTCCGCATAATTCACGAACCGTAGGGAGACACACTTAAGGATTCGACGTTGTTTTGAGTAGTTATGGTATTATGAGAAAGAGACCGAATGTTGTTCGGAGTCTCGGATGGGATCCGGGATATCACGAGGTGATCCGGAATTGTCCGGAGAATAAGATTCATATAAGGAAAGTCCGTTTGAGTTCGGGAATGATTCCTGTTTTCATCTGAATGTTCTAGAAGGTTCGGATTGTCCGACTCGGGGGAGGTACATGAATGTGTCATTGAATGATTGCATCATGTACTAAGTGTTCTTGCTGTTCCAAAAAACATGAAAGTCAAATTGCCAGTTTGAAAGTCAAACGGCTAAAACAGGAAACTGTGGAAAACAGGAAACTGTGGGAAACAGGAAACTGTGGGAAACAAGCAAGAGGAGTTGGAACCAACCTGTAGGAGGAGTTGGACTCTTCCAGGCCGGCGCCCAGCCCAAGGCCGAGTTGGGGAGGGACTCCCTCCCTCCCCTGGCGCGCCAAGACCCCCCTCCCATAAAAGGAGGGGCAGGGCTCCTCCTAGAGACACACAAGTTTCCACCTCTAATCTCAGGTTTAGAGCCGTTTGGTTTAGAGCTTCTAATTGCTTTAGCCTGCGGTTTAGAGCCTTCTAATTGGTGTGTCTAATCTCTAGACCACTAATAGACCTCTCTCATAATCCACCATACTCGCTCCGGCTTAAGAAGCCTCATGGATCTCCCCTCTACTTCCGGTACCACGCCGTTGTGCTGCCGGAATCGCGAGGAGAGTGCTACAACCTCCGCTGCCTGCTGGAACAAGGGAGAGGAAGGTCTTCGTTGAGTACCGAACGTGTGACCGACTACGGAAGCGCTGCCGGAACGCAGCGCCGGAAGGATCGTCTACGTGATCTTGAGATCGGAAGTGTACGACTACATCACCCACGAGAATCTGCTCTCGTTAACCGCTTTGGATTCTTCGAGGGTAAGTTATTCCATCGACTCGTTGCTACAATCTAGTAGATAGATCTTGGCTTGTTTGTTTGTATGCGATAGAAAAATTTTGTTTTCCATGCTACGAACCCCTACATAGTGAACTATGGACCCCGGTCCAATATTTACCATTGATACATCCTCCACTGTTACTTGTTTACTTGCTGCAGACCATTACCTTCCACACCATACGTTTAATCCTTTGTTATACCAAACCGGTGAGCTTGACAACCTCACTGATTCGTTGGGGCAAAGTCTTGAGTTTGTGTTGTGCGGGTCTCTACTAAGGGAAACTTGCTGCTGTGCTCATCACACCTTGCTGTTGGGGTTCCAACGAAATTTCCCACATCAACACAGGGTGCACGCATCAGTGGGCCACACCTTCCCTAGGCGCGAGGTCAGTTGGGCCCGTGCCTAGGAGGGTGTGGGGCCCCTGAGGCCCATCTCTGTCCCTCCTTCTGGCTTCCTTCGTCTTCTAGTAAAATAATATGTTTCCATATTTTTCTGGTATTTGTCTGATCTTTGCGAAATGGCACCGAAACGCCTTCTTTTCCATCAGAATCCAGACTACGACAGTCCATCCTCCAAGAATCATCCAACATGCATAAACAGATGAAAAGCCATAAGTAATACCTCATAATAAGACACATATCAATGAATAGAGGTAAATTATGATATAGAATGGTGATGCAAATTGGCCGTATGAATGGTGTCTACGGAGCGGCTCACCGCCCGTGATATCGTGCTATCGTGGATGGCACGTCGCGTGCTTCCGCTACAAAAGCGGTCGCACAAGATGTGGCACCTGTCGACCGTCGATGACCCGATGCGGACATCACGGAACAACGTACTGTACCAGGACCTGTGGAACTGGATCTCCATGATCTCCAAGTTCCGCGTGGAGGTGAACTAGACATACTCCTGCCCGCCATACCACTGCGGCTGCCTGCCGCCTCGGTTGAGTTGACCTTGGTTTCTCTCCTTTTCGTGTCCATCTTTCTCCCTGGTAGGTTTTACTTGTGTGCCTTATGCTCCCCTTGTTGATTAGTTGTTTATGGTGCAACATGCTGAGGACGGTATCAGCGACCTCACGCTCCCCACCTTACTGGCAGACCGGAAGCCGAAGAAATACCCCCAGACGGATCCTGAAGGGTCTCCCGTCCAGGAGGACGACTGCCCATCGGATCCTCATGGTAATTTCCGGGTGCGGCTTCTGCCTTTGTCCTGCCCATGGGGTTTTTTGTTGAAACTTGTTTTTTTTGCAGTCGATGCCGCCGAGGACGAGGCTGGTCAGGAGAAGTCCGCGGCAAATCAGGGGAAGAGGGCGGCATCCGTTGTCACGCTAGTTACCGTAGAGGAGAAGAGGATGCGCCAAGCTGCCACCGTGCCGTCCATCGTCGGGTGATTATTCTCCCTGGCTTTGTTTGGCTCTTTTCCTTTATTTCTGCTGACCCTTTCTTACTTTTTCCCTTCATAGCGATGCGATATCGCAGGGTCTCCAGATTCACCCGCGCTGGCTGCACCCACCCCGCCGACTCCGTCTGCGTCTCCTCAGGGTTCCTCGGCCGCGGGAGTGCTGCACCAAGCGCCCATGGCTTCGTGGGTGGGGTAGCTCTTCACGGCCGCTCAGGACCCCAAGACCCCCCTCCTCCATCCTAGAGCTGGCGTGAACCCGGCGTAGAGCGATGCTCCAGCCAGTTCTGCAAGGCACGTTATCACGGAAGTGACGGAGGAGGCCGCGACAGTGCAAGCGGCTGCAGCAGGTGGCGGCCAGCCGGGCGATCCGTCTCGACGGGGAGGGAGCTAGTGGTGGCTTCGCCTTCGAGCGCGGATGCTGATGAAGACGAGGTTGTGGTGACCGGCTCGAGGCTAGCTCCGGTTGTGCTGACGCCGGGTGCCATCCTCACAAAGCTCTCGGGCGCGGCGCCTGTCGCACTCGGCCAGGTTCGCCACCTGGTTGAGGGAATGGAAAAGGGCCTTGGCGAGGCCAAAAATTACTCTGTTTTAATGGAGGTAGGTGTCTCTCCCCATTCTCTTTTGCTGCACCTGGATTTTGTACCCGTATTTCAGCTCTTTTCCTTACTCCTTTCTCTTTGCAGAAAGCGTTTTCGGAGTCTGTGAAGAACACTCAGGAGTTGGGCCGTAAGATTGGTTCCTCTGATCTGTTTTGGCGGTTGGCCTCTTTTTCCTGTTTTTTGTGGACCATCGGGTATCCTCCTATATCCATGATCTTGGATAAGGAGAGGGCGGTGGAGCGCCTCAAAGCTCAAGTTGCCCGGCTAGAGGATTCGAACAAGGCATGGCAGGTGTAGTTCGACCAACTAGCCGCGGACAAACACAAGCTGGAGGTTGCTGTGGAGAGGTGCAAGAAGGTGGCTGACACGCGGGGGAGGCGCTGAACACCTTGAAATCGACCTCCTCCCACAAGGAGGAGACAGTCAAGGCTCTTCGTTCCCGAGAGGAGGAGCTGACCCGGCAGCTTGAAGAAATCGACGAGCTGGTCGTTATTAAGTTTGTGTTTCCCTGCCTCTTCTATACTGTGGTAAATCAACATGTCTCTTGTCTCTTACTCCTTTCACTGAATGCAGCTCATTATTCGGAGTTAACCGAGCAGGCTCACGAAAAGCTGTCGGCACAGGAGGCTGGTCGCGATCTAACCGCCTAGGACCTGGTCAAGGTTCTAGCGGAGGAGAGTGACGATCTTTGCAACATCGCCAATGAATTCTTCCAGTACGTCTGGCCGGAGACGGGTGAGTTGCATGACATTGCAAGCTTGGCGCTCGCCCTAACCCATGGTATCAACGTGTTGGAGATCCACAAGGAGTGGGTGGCGCGCGGCAGCGTGGAGATGGCCCTGGCCCTAGTGAAGTCCTGGTATCCGGATGCGGATCTGGGTGTGCTCACTCGTGAATTCCGAACCAGGACCAGCTACGAGAGCCTCTGCGAGAGTATTCCGATGATTAGGTCCTATGGAGTGAAGATCGACACGTACATAGATCTGGATCACGACTTCTGCGACCCCTCCGAGCCAATACCATACCACTGGATCCCGGCTCCCACGAGCGTCACCGACATCGCCTCCTCTAGCCAAGTACCTGTGGCCAGCGCCAGTGCTCCCTCTTCTAGACTAACTCCTACTCCAGTAGCCGATGCTCTTTCCACCAGTCCAACTCCTGAGCCTTGATCCCTAGGATGCCAGGACTATTTGTCTTGAAAACTTGCTTATGGTGGTGAACCTTGATGTAGGACTTTGAATTCTATGCGGAACATTCGTGTTCCGCTTATTGGCTTGATGCCCCTTTTGTCTTAAGTTAAATTTGTCTCTTTTCTTCTTGGATATTTTTTTCGTTGCCTTTCTTTGCGCGAGCGCCTGGCCGCGCGATCGTCGGGTGTAGTACTCGAGGTTCGAGCCGGCTGCGGTAGCCAGCCGGGTCGAAGCTCTTTGCCTCCTTACTTGTTCTGATGGGTGTGCGGGAGCACGCCCACTGGGTGTAGTCCCCGAGGTTCGAGCCGGCTGGGTAGCCAGCCGGGTAAAAGCTCTTTGCCACCTTACTTGTTCTGATGGGTGTGTGGGAGGGTGTCCACTGGGTGTAGTCCCCGAGGTTCGGGCCGGCTGGGGTATCCAGCCGGGTCGAAGCTCTTTGCCACCTTACTTGTTCTGATGGGTGCGCGGGAGTGTGCCTACTAGGTGTAGTCCCCGAGGTTCGGGCCGGCTGGGGTAGACAGCCGGGTCAAAGCTCTTTGCCAGCTTATTTCCTGTCAAGTTGTTGCTCGTGCAGTACAATACACAACGTCGTTTGAGTTAGTTTCATTACTTGTGCGTTCGTTCGTAGCTAAGATAGAATACGAAAATGATTCCCTTTCGAACTAGGCCGTTAACATGTTCCTTTTTTCAGCGAGCATTGGCCTTTCAAGCTTTGACCTTGCCAGCTGCTAGCCGGGTTGTGGTCTGCAGTCAGAACCGAAGGGGTAGCTAGGTTGGCATGTCTCACGACACTACGTGTATTGTTATTTTCCTAGCTCAAGCAGGCGCAACCGGTTCTCCTAGGCGCCCTGGCTTTCTCCTTGGGTAATTTATTGTAAAGGGTACTTCGAGCTTTTGCTCTTGCCGGGTCGACAGCCGGCTTGAGGTTGATACGTCCATAACGTATCTATAATTTTTTATGGTTTTATGCTATTATTATGCTTTTGACACTTCTTTTTATATAAAGTTTATGAGTTATTTGGACTAACCTACTAATAGTTGCAAAAGTGCATAATGTTCTTGTTTTACACTTTGATGTGTAGGAATTATCATGAATACAAGTGGAACCCTTGTTGGATTCAAATTGGGATTTTCTAGAAATCTGTCTCAGAAATTTTTTGAAGATGGTCATGTTTCGGGTCGAAGACCGCGTCAAACAGAAAACTCTCCAACTACAAAGTTGTATGAAATTTCACAACTATCGTTCTAGACATAAAATTTAGCTGATTCCGAGTCCGGACGGGCCCTCTAGGTCCGATTTACTGTGGCCCAAGATGGGGTGACGGAAATCCGAGAAGCTATATAACGGGAGGAAACCTAATTCGTGGGAGATACCCTCCACCCACAACTTTGAAGCCACCAAAGCCACGTTTTTCCCCCGCATGGATCCCATCTCCATGGAGAGGGCTCCCATGAAGCCATGAAGGAAGGGGGCTAAGGGGCGGTGCTCCCCCCACGATACCGGCGGCGGGGAAGGAGTCCCCCGCGGTGCTGCCGCCCTCTTCACCATCTTCACCACCATCTCCATCACCTAATCCTCCTAGTATGCAGTGGTTCATCCTCCCACACACCTCTGAACCGTCCTATGTAAACATGGTGTTTGATGCTATAAGTTATAATCCTATGATCTATGTCATGTTTGTGTAGTTTCTTTGTTCTTAGATTGAATGGTTGAACGTCTTTCGTTCATTAGAGTTGTATGTTGATATGGTACAATTCTTTGTTGTCCATTATATTTGTGCGCGCATGGATTAAACATCATAGGTTTTGTAGTATGTGTAAGAGGAAGGGGAAGTTCTACCGGAGTGACAGAAACCTAAGGACGCGAACCGGAACATTGCCCGTTGGGAGTAAGAGGACCGATCAGTCTTGGTTTAATTCTGGCTAGAACTAGGCCATTAGAGCGCTCGCACTGCCCGTTCGACTGAGGGTGTGCGACCAAGGCTAGGTCCAGGCAGATGCCCTTTTCTCCGCAGAAGCGAGCGAAAACACCCTTGGTGAAATTGGTGTCGTTGTCCATGATGATGTTGTGTGGGTAACCAAACCGGATGATGATGTCCATGAAGAAATTGATCACTATTGCCCCATCTAGCTTCTCTATGGGCTTCGCCTCGATCCATTTGGTGAATGTGTCCACAGCTACGAGAAAGTGCGTCATACCGGATGGAGCTGTCTTGAATGGTCAGACCATGTCCAGCCCCCAGACTACAAATGGCTAGATAATCGGTATCGTCTTGAGCACTGTAGATGGCATGTGCTTCAGCTGGCCAAAACGCTGGCAGCCATTGCACGCATTGACCAGTTCCTGGGCGTCCTTTAGTGTTGTTGGCCAGTAGAAACCGTGGTGATGGGGATATGCCTACCGAGGTATACCCAGCAGGACGTTTCCTACTGGCCCAAGCCGTCAGCGAGTAAGCCTTCATGACGGCGAGTGGATCAAGACTTGGCATGGACTCAGGAGACTGGAAGCTGAAGGCCCAGAAGCGTAGCTAGGCCCAGTCGGACTAGGTCATAGAATCTCCGAATCCTTAACTAATTCGGTTGAGATCTGTAAACCCTAGGGAGGTGAGTCTATATAAACCTCCCTGGAGGATGCATAGAGGATATGTTCTTCATACACCCTAGCGACTCGCCGCCTAGCCGTCGAGCTCGTCCTATTGTACTCTCACCATAATACAATCTAGCAGGAGTAGGTCTTTACCCTCCGGGGGGCCGAACCTAGGTAAACCCTTGTATCTCATCCCTCATCTCGCACCGCAGATGGCTGGCCGCCCTTGCCCCATGTTCTACTACTCGCTGCCGATTGCAGCATCTGCCGTGGTCATTCCCACGACAGTGGCGCCCATCGTGGGGTCTGGCCGGTCAGGCCGGTGTTCTGCGGCAAGATCCAATCTACCCATCAACGAGTCGGTCGCCACTGGCCGCATGATCGCGATCGGCGAGATGCTCCAGATCTTGCGGAGCGGCTATGTCCCGGCGGCGCGACTCGTCACGCATAGCATGATCCTGCCGGTCGGGACGATCAGCCTCTTCGTCGGCCTCACCGACGTCATTATCTCGGAGGACTCGGCTCGCATCCGCGAGTCACCACCACGCGACCGGCTCTCTGAGATCCAGGTCAGCACGATCCACCGCCTCGCCTCCGAGTACGACTCGGCCCACAACAACATGGCCGAAACCACCGCGGCCGCGGACGACGCGGCCGTCAACGATGACGCCGACTCGGCGACCCCGGCGTCATTCGCCGGATCCATTGTTGTCGAGTCACCCGCGGGCTCCTTCACCCAGGTCTCCAACGTCGGAGACATCGAGGATCCCTCCATCCTCGGGATATTCGACTTTGATTCTGGGTCGGAGAACTCAGCCGACCTCCGCGACGGAACCGGCCGCCACGCCGCGACCTACATGGCATATGGCGCCGACCCACCGGAAGACCCATTCTCCGCGCCGATCCCTCCAAACGAGATGGCGACGGAGGTCGAGGAACTCAGCCTGAAGCTGGCAGAGGCAGTCCGCAAGGAACAAGCCGAGCGCGAAAAATTTCGCCTCGAGAAGGTGACAGCGCAGGAGCTGTCGCGCTACCACCAACTCCGAATCAGGTCGCGCCTGAACCCCACCGTCCAGGGGCGCGCCCTGAATTTCGACGACGAGAATGACCCGGCCCGCGTGGCCGAGCGCGCGATCTGCGAGAACGCGCTTCCAGGAACAAGCACTCGGCCCCCACCAGGAGCAACGGCCAATGGCGCCCTGCCACCACCCAACCGCGCACCCCCAGGGACCAGCAAGGATTGTGCTCTCCTCACGGCAGCGAGATGCGAACGGCCTCCCATTGTTCTCCACCCCAATGGACAACCTCGTTGCGGGCCGAGCAGCAGTCGACAACATTGCAGCCACTAGGGAAGGCGCCCGGCAGATCAATTATGAGAAGGCTCTGCTCACTAAAGCGGTCGAGCAGCAAAACGTAGGCGTCGACTCGCAGGGTCGGATGTACTCGCGTTCATCGGGTAGCAGAGCGGCCTCAAGCGGCCGCCCCATGGCGGCGAACACTCTCAACTGCCCGCCACCCGAACCCCTACAGCTCTAACACCGACCCGCTAACGTGGCACTCTCCACCAACGACCCTAGGACGGCGACCAACTTCGTCGCCGCCAACGGACAACCCGTCGACGCCCGCACCCACATCATCAACAACCAGAGCTGGCGCACACACCAGCCTAACTACATGTGGCACACCCTCACCAACCGCCGCGATGGTGAGCCGAGGGGGTCGCTGAGCCGCATCGGGCCTCAGTGCTTCGGACCAATGATCCGAGGCGAAAGATACCCGGCGAACTTCAAAGCGCCGAAGGAAATAGAGAAGTACGACCCTTCGTACGACCCCTAAGTGTGGTTGGATACCTACCTCATGGCGATGGGGATCGCCGGCCACACCGATCTACTAGCCGCCCGCTACCTCCCCCTGATGATGGAGGGGGCGTGCAGGCAGTGGATTAACACCCTTCCCACGGATAGCATCGACTCCTGGGAAGAGATGCACGAGGCCTTCATCAGGCACTTCGAGGGTTCATACACCCGCGCCACCACCATTGAGGACCTGGAACGGTGCGTCCAGGGACCCCGCGAGTCGACCCGCAGCTAGGTCCAACGGTGGCAAGATCTGTGGTACAACACAGTCGGCATCCACCCAGACACCGCGATCCACTGCTTCAAGACCTCGTGCCGCTTCGAGCCCCTGGTCTCCAAGCTCAAACGAGCGTACCGCACAGTCGACAACATAGCAGATCTCCTGGAGATCTCAAAAAGGTATGCGGAGGAGGACCCAAACCAAGAAACCGACGACGAGTCGGGAGGACACCGCCGCACGAGCGGCCACGACAACGGGAGACGACCCAACTTACGCTACAGCAACACTCGCCTCACCGGCAAGCGCCACAGTGACGGGCGAGTCAACTTCGTCGCCAACGCTGGATACGCGCAGCGCGAGCCCAAGAGCTTCCGCCGCGACGGGGGACAACGCCGCGACGGTGACAACTACAAGGCGAAGCCGAGGTTCGACCCTGTGGCCCTTCTTAACCAACCTTGTGTTTTTCACAACATGGAAGGAAAACCCGCCACGCATACGACCGCCGACTGCCACTCTCTCAAGGAGATCGATAAGGCACGGCGTGCGCGGGAAGACCCCGACAACAACCCGCCAAATGGCGAAAAATTTGGCAGCATCGCCGGCTCGCTCCACACCTTCATAGGCTTCAACACGAAGCGCAAGAAGAAGGTCATCGCCCAGATAGATATCCCCTAGTTCCTCAACTGGTCTGAGCAACCAATCACTTGGAGCCGCGCGGACCATTCACCATGGATCGAGTATCCGGGCTGAGTCGCCCTGGTGGTCAAGCCCAAGGTGGGACACTACTGGCTCCCCAAAACATTGATGGAGGGCGGCAACTCCATCAACATCCTGTACCTGGACACCTTCAGGCGACTGTGGCTCCCGCAGTCGATGATCGAGACGACCTACACCACGTTCCACGACATCGTCCCCAGTTGGAAGGCGTACCCGATCGGCAAGGTGACACTTCCGCACCGAGCGGATCGTCATCGAGCTGGTGCCCTTCGACAGCCCCTACGACTGCGTCCTGGGGTGCCAGGTGTTCGCCAAGTTCATGGCAGCACCCCACTATGCGTACAACACGATGAAGCTACCCAGACCATGTGGCGTCATCACCATCCACGGCGACCCCGACATGGCCGCCGTGTGCGAGGCCAAAGGGGCCAAACTCGTCGATGCCGTCATCGCGGCAGAGGCCAACCACGTCGAGGAGCTCGCCAAGTACGCGAGCGGGGTCAACAACGATGACCCCACCACACTCAAGAAGCCCAACTCGGAGGGCGGCAACTCCACCGCCTTCGAGGCAACGACGCATACCCGCACCGTCGAGCTGGTCCCAGGCGACTCCAGCCAGACGGTGACGATTGGGACGGGCATGAGCCCAGCATAGGAAGGCGCGCTCATCGAGTTCCTCCGTGAGAACGAGGAGATCTTCGCGTGGAAGCCCTCTGATATGCCTAGTGTCCCGAGGGAACTCGCTGAGAACAAAATCAATGCCGACCCAAAAGTGCGACCTGTTAAGCAGTCGCTGCGGCCCTTCAATGAAGAGCGCCGCCGAGCCATCGCCGAAGAGGTGCAACGTCTACTCGCTGCAGGCTTCATCCGGCTGATCAATTACTCCAAGTGGCTGGCAAACCTAGTCATGGTCGAGAAGAAAAACGGGACCTGGAGGATGTGTATCGACACAAACTTAAAAAGCGCTTGCCCCAAGGAAAAATTTGTCCTCCCGCGGATTGACCAAATCATCGATTCCATCACGGGCTCGGAGTCGCTATGCCTCCTCGACGCCTACTCTAGGTACAACCAGATCAAAATGACCATCGAGGACGAAGAGAAGACGGTGTTCATCACGCCATTCGAAGCCTTCTGCTACACTCCCATGACCTTCGGCCTCAAGAACGCCGGGGCGACCTACCAGCGGTGCATGCAGGAGTGCCTTGTGAGCCAAATTGGCCGCAATATCCACGTCTACATCGACGACGTGGTGGTGAAGTCCGCTCGCCAGAACGACTTACTCGCTGACCTGGCGGAAACATTCGCCAACCTGCGGAAGTACAAGATAAAGCTAAACCCAGGCAAATGCATCTTCGGTGTGCCAACTGGACAGCTACTGGGATACGTTGTCTCCAAGCGCGGGATCGAAGCAAACCCCGCCAAGATCAACACGATCGCTCGACTCGGCAAACCCGAGTGCCTGCGCGACGTCCAGAAGCTGGCCGGGCGAGTCGCGGCTCTCAGTCGCTTCATCCCTCGGTTGGGCGAAAAGGCGATTCCCCTCTACGCCTAATGCGCAAGAACCCCACCTTCCAGTGGGATAAGGAGGCAGATGACGCGCTCCACAACCTCAAGGAGGTACTACTCGCAGCACCGCTACTCGCTTCCCCCGTCGACAAGGAACCCATGTTGGTCTACGTCGCAGCTTCCGAACGCGTCGTCAGCGCCGTCATGGTCGTCGAATGGCCAGAAGAAGGAAAGGAGCGCCCGGTGCAGCGACCAGTGTATTACATCAGCGAGGTCCTCACCGAGTCGCGCCAGCGCTACCCGCAATACCACAAATTGGTATACGCGGTCTTCAGAGCACAGCGGCGACTACCGCACTACTTCTAGGAGCACCCAATAACGGTCGTCTCCTTAGCACCGTTGCAGGATATCATCCGCAACCATGAGGTGACCGGGCGAGTTGCCAAGTGGGCTGTCGAGATCGGCGTCCACAACATGAAGTACAAGCCACGCAAGGCTATCAAGTCGCAGGCTCTCGCAGACTTCCTCGCCGACTGAGAGGAGGCCCAACAGCCAGAGAAGCTGGCATACCTCCACTATTGGAACCTACACTTCGACGGCTCCAAGGACACGGATGGCGCCGGGGCAGGGATCGTGTTAACATCTCCGAGGGGCGACAAGCTCCGCTACATCCTCTACTTCGACTTCACCCCCTTCACCAACAACATGGACGAGTACGAGGCACTACTACACGACATGCGAGTTGACAAAGAGATGAATGTCAACCGACTGTGCTGCTACGGAGACTCCGACCTCGTCGCTGGGCAAGTCGCTGGCACCTGCAATGCCGTCTCCCCCACCATGGAGGCGTACCGCCAAGCAGTGGAAAAGCTGGGTGGACACTTCGCAGGCTACTCCGTCGAGTGGATTGACAGGCGGAAGAACGAGGAGGCGGACGAACTCTCTCGCATCAGCTCGGATCGACTCGCACCACCCGCCGGCGTCTTCCTCGACACCATCACCAAGTCTTCCGTCTCTCCCCCAGGGAGATCGACATCGGAATCCCGCTGCAACCAGAAGCAGCCCTGGTCGCACTAATCGCCAAGCCAGACGACTGGACCGCGCCATACGTCGCCTACTTGGAGGGAGGCACCCTGCCAGCGGATGAAACAGACGCCCGGATGATAGCACTTCACAAGCGCAGCGTGACCGGCGTGTTCCAACTCTGCGTTCAGCCCGCCGAAGGACGCAAAATCCTCGAAGACATTCACTCCGGGGACTGCGGCCACCACGTCGGCACCCGTTCTCTGGTCACAAAGGCTATGCGGCACGGCTTCTACTGGCTCACCGCACACGCAGACGCTGTCGATATTGTTCAGCGGTGCATCGGATGCCATAAATACGCCAATCAAACCCACGTGCCAAGCTCGGCGCTCAACACTATCCCCATCACCTGGTCGTTCACTGTATGGGGCATGGACATGGTAGGCCCCTTCAAGAAGGCCCCCTCCGGCTTGATGCACCTCCTAGTCGCAGTCGACAAATTCACAAAATGGGTGGAGGCCAAGCCAGTCCGCAAATGCGACAGGAAGACTGCCACCAAGTTCCTACGCAAGCTCATATATCGCTACGGGTTCCCAAACAACATCATCACAGACAACGGCACCATCTTTGCCAAAGTAGCCATGGCCGAGTTCTACAAGGAACACCACATTCGACTCGACCTCGCCTCAGTCGCCCACCCAGAGGCCAACGGCCAGGCGAAACGCGCCAATCAGAGCATCCTCCATGGCCTGAAGCCACGGCTCCAAGTACCATTCGAGCGCACCGCCGGGTGTTGGGTCAAAGAGCTACCCTCCGTCATCTGGGGCATCCGCACCTCCATTAATAGGTCGATAGGGTTTACCCCCTTCTTCATGGTGTACGGCACCGAGGCAGTCATGCCCACCAACCTCGAGCACGACTCGCCAGGGGTGGTCAACTACACGGAGGCTGCAAACGAACTTGCACGCCAAGACTGAGTAGACCAGCTCGACGTGGCACGCGACCTAGCTCGCTCCCGCACTTTCATCTACCAGCAAGGGCTCTGCCGCTACCATAGACGGCAAGTAAGGACTCGCACTTTCCAGGAAGGCGACCTAGTATTGCGCCTAATCCAGGACACGAAGGGCATGCACAAGCTCTCCCCCCCTTGGGAAGGACCATTCGCCATTGGGCGAGTCCTAGGCAATGACGCCTACTACCTCACCGACGTCTAAGGGGACGGGAACCTCGACGTCAAGCGGCCATGGAATGTAAACCTCCTGAGGAAGTTATACTCCTAGAACTCCAAACATGTACTCTCCACCCGCTATGAAATAAAGCTGATCGGTCACCGAAAATTGTGTTTACTCTCCGTGTCTTGTGCCACTCGCACTCGTAATAACAGCGTCATGCTACTCGCAGAAGTCACCTCTGGTAAAGCGACCGGCGCGGCCAAGTAGTGCGGTACGAGGGCACTGGCAAACTCCAGGCCTCGTAACGTCCACGAAAAACACCAACCCGGAGCCCCATTGGAGTCGCCTAGCTCGACTGGCTTACCGAGCCAAGACAACTGCCCTCGCTCCTCACAACGACCAAGGTCATCCGCATCCTTGGCACAGCGACTCGAACGGCCAAATACCACGCTCGGTGTAACACCCTCAGAATCGGCCCTATGCAAGTTTCAGCGATCCCCGCCAAACCCGCATAGAAACGATTCAAAGGTGCCCACCAGGCACTTTCGTGCGGGTGGAAAACGAAGTAATATCATTACACAATAGTCCTCGATGGAACCCATAAAACATATATATACAACAGCGACTCAATGAGTCAAGAATACAGATATACATACAAAGATCCAAATCACCTGGAAAACGATACAGCGTCCGAGTACGGACAAGATGCAAATTGAGCTAAGAGCCCTGAAGAATAACCAATGGCGTCCATAACCCTGCCCAGGCCAAGCCGGAAGGGTAACCCTGCTAACGACGTCGATCTCAAAACCTGCTTAAACAAAAGGGGTGCCGACAAAGGGCAAAGGAAAAGAGAGAGCGGTCAAGATCGAGGCCAAGACGGCGAGGCTAGAATTCGGCGGTCCTCGCCTACATAGGTATGGTGGACTGAAGCGGCAGCGCAGCATGCACTAAACAACCTATAGAGACTCAATATACTGCGACTATCAGATAGAGATAAGAAAGACCTATTCGGATCCATCCTGATACTACCACCAACCATACCCATCCTGGTATTTCCCCCTCGAGACCAGATGAGGAAGTCAACCGAGGAACTCACACCGTTGGCATTTTTATTTATTAGGTTATCGTTGCCGCAATTACTAGTCAGGTATAGATAATCATCCTGATATAATAAGAAGTGGGCAATTTTAGTTAACCATTCCGTTGTAGTTGCGACACTTACTAGTCAAATACAATTAGCATGAGATATCCCAAACCCAGCAGTTGTTGGTACTTTCATTTAGCCATTCCATTGTAGTGGAACTGATTACTAGTCATATCGGATACAAGTCAAATTATAACAGTAAACTTTAGTTATAGTTGTCTATGATCGAGAACTGTGCTCCAAGTCGTCCATAACCGCGGACACGGCTTTTCGAAAAGATTTAGCCCTGCAGGGGTGCACCAAAGTATCCACACGCACTTCGACCCTTTTTGCCAGATCAGTTAACATACACCCATCGGTATGTCGGCGGGGCCTAAGTCATGACGTTTCCCAGACCCAAAGCAAGTACATGGGGGCCACCCCACTAAGCTACCCACAACGAAGTCGGCCGGTCTCCGAGACGGACTCAGGGTTTGCGTCAGTGGCTGTAAACGACTAGGAACCTGAAAATGTGACTAGGCTTGTCGATACCGTGAAAACACTCCGCTTACCTAAATAGTACAGGTGCAGTACTTCGCACCATTTTAAATTAAGCAATAAAGCATGGCATAAGTACAGAATAGTAATAAAGCTCCAAACTACTTTGTGGCCCCCAGTTCAATACTTTGAAATCAGGTACTAATCGATGGGGGTGCCCATACACCCCACCTGTGGTTAGCGCGCTCGATCTCGGAACAGGTGTCAAGAACTCGGGGTCCTACGGAACACAAGTGGACGGTTAACAACCAAATAACATCTATTGCCCACCTGTGCCTCTGCATTTTTACCTACTTCAATTTTAGTTATTAAACAGTAATTAAAGTTATGATCATCTTCAACATTAAACATAAGGCATTACTCCAACAACTGTGGTACTTGATGACTCGCAACAGCACTTGAGCAAGTGACTACGACGGACAAGTCCAACTATCTACCAATCAACAGGTAATAGGATGTGTCCAAGGCAATATAAGGCTGCAAGGGATATCTCGGGCACGAAAACTAGAGCATCGCAACACAGATAGCAATAGATCAACAGGACGGAATAAATACTATAAAAGTAAGATAGGTAGAAAGGGGGAGATGCTCGCCTGAAAACATTGTTGAAGGTTCATACAAAGATCGGGTCGACACTCGCATCAACTCATCGGCCTAATCCGTGAAGAAGCAAAGCACTAGAAGAAACACCGGATGGACTATTTAATACTACGGCAGAAGATCGGGCATGAGGCATATATGATGTATGACATGGCAAAGGTGCGATGCGATTTAGGCAATATTAAGCGGAACCGGGGTCCCGACAATTATTTAGATGGTTCATGTTGTTTAGATACCCCACATTTTAAATGTTGTCTTAACATGGCAAAAGTGTCACCGGTTCGCTACACAAATTTAAATGGAGGCGGTATAATACAAGAATATCCCGCATAAACACTCCATATTTAATTACGAGGTGAATCGGCATAATGCCCCCAACCCACATGATATGCATGCGAGATGAACAATTAATATGCAACAAGTTTGATATTACATTTATAAAAATAGGGCTCGAGAAAGGGGTCACACATTAGGGTTCAGCGAGCTTGGGTCAGGGGTTCGATGGGGTTCAGGGTTCGACGGGGATCGATCTCGGCGGGAATGTTCTCGGACAACGGAGTAGATCTTGGCATTCCGGAAGAAGGACTTGGCGTGTCGAGGGCTCGGCCTTCGGATCCATGTCGGTGCACTCGGTGTTCCGGGTTGGAGATCACGGTGTTCCATGATGAAGTGCTTGTCGTTCCGGTGACGATCTTGGCTGTCTTCGGATCCGGGTCTTGGCGTGGCCTTTGGATCACCGGGATCGGGCTTCAGATCTGCGAAGGAGGGCTCGGTGTTTCCGCGCCTTCGGGGCCAACGAGCTTTGGTTCCATGTTGTCGAACTTGGGGTCCTGACTTCATTTTCCGAGGGCGGGCATGGATACATCCTTGTCTGTGGTGCGAGTGGCACCGGAGATCTTGGTGGACAACGCGTGGTACTCGATCACCACACGGATGCAAGCACAACCAGGACATGGGCAAGAGTGGCATCTGGCAAAACGTGTAGTCGTGCAAGCAGATGCACACATAGGCCCTGAACAGGATGATGGGCGTCCACGAAGTGGCTGCTGGCGCGCGTGTAGCAAGGCACCAAGACGAGGTCGCCGGACTGACGCGGGGTACGGTGCGGCGGCAGAGTAGCAAGCGTGGTTGCGGCCGGAGGTCGGCGGCCGCGGGGACGAGGTCCAGCGAGGAGGGCGTCAGCAGAGAGATCACGCAACGGAGGGCACGCGCGATGCAGATGACGGAGCTTGGTACAGGGAGGGGACGACAGACGGTGACGACGACGGGGAGGGGCGCACGACGGGGAAGCGGGGCGCGGGCCATGGCAGGCGAGGAGGGCAGAGGTCGACGGGCTCCCGGCCTCGGGAAAGCCGAGGCGCTGGTGGGAAGCAGTCGGACGCAGAGGCGAGGATGCGCCTGCGGGCAGAGCAGAGAGGCAGGGCACTGCAGAGGAGGGCGACAGGGTCCGGCGAGGATGGACGGTCATGGCGGTTGTGGTCGAGCTCGGGAGAGGGAGGTGCTGGCGGCGGAGGGAGACACAGAGTCGACAGGGACGACGGCTCGGGAGAGAAGCGGAGCTCGCGTGGGGAGGGACTTGCGGCGGCGGTTGACGGAGGATGTGGCCGAGCAGAGGAGGCGCAGGCGGCAAGAGGCGCAGGCCGGCACGAGGAGCTCGACCCGAGGCGACGGCCGGAGGTCGCTGGCGAGCACGGTGGGAGACCGGAGGCGGGCTCGAGGCAGATGGCGGTGGTAGGAGGCGCTGCAGAGGGGAGACGCAGGCGGCGGCCAGACGGCGACGCGGTGGCGAGGAGGAAGCCGGGAGAGGCGGCGGTAGAGAGCAGAGGCGGGGCGATGGGGGTTCGAGATGAGGGAGGATGCGAGCGACGGGGGGGCGCGTCGAGTTGGGCCAGGAGCGGGGCCGGGGTGGGTGCGGGGCGAGCCCGAGCGGCGGGAGGAGGAGGTCTGCAGCGACAGACGGCCCGGCGAGGTCGCGTGGGAGGCAGGGGCAGCCACGCGGGGTCGAGGAGAGGACCAGGGACAGGGAGGGGAGACAGGTGGGGCCAGGCAGCGGCGGGGCTGGTGGGGTGTGTGCGTGGGTGAGGGAAGGTGGGGCCAGGAGGAGAGATGAGGTAGAGGGGCTCGGTGAGGTGGCAAGTCGGGATTGGATGGGGGAAAGGGAGAGGTGAGGTGTCGACATGGGATTGGAGGCGGTGAGGTGGAGGGGGCTGGGTAGATAGGCTGGGTAGGTTATTTGGTAGCTTAGGTTTTGGGTGTTCTGGGGTAGGTAGGGTTTTTATCTAGAGGTGGCCGTCTGGGCTTTCGGGCCTGGCTGGCTACCTCCCAAAATAATTTAAATATTTTATTTATTAAAAACGAGGCGTTTGCAAACCGTTGGCAGACAAAACAAAATAATCCGGAGACCCGGGTTTTAATTTGAATAAAGACGGGAATATTTAGAAAACAAAACTAGGCGTTTCGAAAATAGTTTAGACAAAAACCATGCAGGATGATGACGATGCTCAAATGGAATGTGGCATGATGACATGAGCATGCGGTCATGATGATGCAATGCACAAAAACACCGCGATTTTCTAGTAGTGGTTTTGCGGGGCGCCACAATTCGACACCACTAACAATGGATCTCGCCCTCGAGATCCGCCTCATGGTTCCGGGAAGAAGGGCGGCGATCTGAATCTTCTCGCATCGTGTAGATCCTCGCGACACCACTAACAAAAGGTCGTTGTCCGTGATCGTCGAGGGAACACTCCGGGAATAAAAGGTCGAAGGTAGAGGTATCAACAAATAAAGCCACCTCTAGCTTCGATGGAAAGAGGGAACCGATGCATTCTCATCCACTTCAATGTACACAAGCGAATAGAGTGAGTAGTCGGCATGGGGGCCAATCCATCACGCACCCAAACTATTACTCTGCACAATCAGTAGAAAAGCGTGCAACCATTCTTGGAATCAGACTGAAGATCTCGACAATCGAGGTTCAGGAACAAAGGAGTGATGCAGACTCTGCATCGGATCTGGCGTAGATGATGTCGTCGCATCAGAAAGCACCGGAAGGCACAAGAAGGAACAAAGAGAAGTCCACCAGATGAAGGATTCCTCGGATAGCATTAAGACCAGATGTAGAAACACCGTTACCAAAAGAGGAAGCGAAACCCTGAAGGTACGATGGAACCCAACCACGAGAAATCCTGGACTCGAAGAGGGAGAAGAGAGCAGATTCAAAACACGCAGAGGTGAGAGGAGAGCAGCAGAGGGGTAAGGAGTAAAATCAGACCTAATCAGAACTATCCAACCGATTTTTCAAAAATAGTTTTGACACTCTACTTCGGCCGTTAGCTAGGTTATCCTACATGCTGGACTTGTGGGGTATCGCAACTGCTGAGCTCTGATACCACTCTGTAACACCCTCAGAATTGGCCCTATGCAAGTTTCAGCGATCCCCGCCAAACCCGCATAGAAACGATTCAAAGGTGCCCACCAGGCACTTTCGTACGGGTGGAAAACGAAGTAATATCATTATACAATAGTCCTCGATGGAACCCACAAAACATATATATACAACAGCGACTCAATGAGTCAAGAATACAGATATACAATACAAAGATGCAAATCACCTGGAAAACGATACAGCGTCCGATTACGGACAAGATGCAAATTGAGCTAAGAGCCCTAAAGAATAACCAATGGCGTCCATAACCCTGCCCAGGCCAAGCCGGAAGGGTAACCCTGCTAACGATGTCGATCTCAAAACCTGCTTAAACAAAAGGGGTGCTGACAAAGGGAAAAGGAAAAGAGAGAGCGGTCAGTACTGAGGCCAGTACACGGCGAGGCTAGAATTCAGCGGTCCTCGCCTACATAGGTATGGTGGACTGAAGCGGCAGCGCAGCATGCACTAAACAACCTATAGAGACTCAATATACTGGCGACTATCAGATAGAGATAAGAAAGACCTATTCGGATCCATCCTGATACTACCACCAACCATACCCATCCTGGTATTTCCCCCTCGAGACCAGATGAGGAAGTCAACCGAGGAACTCACACGGTTGGCATTTTTATTTATTCGGTTATCGTTGCCGCAATTACTAGTCAGTTATAGATCATCCTGATATAATAAGCAGTGGGCAATTTTAGTTAACCATTCCGTTGTAGTTGCGACACTTACTAGTCAAATACAATTAGCATGAGATATCCCAAACCCAGCAGTTGTTGGTACTTTCATTTAGCCATTCCGTTGTAGTGGAACTGATTACTAGTCATATCGGATACAAGTCAAATTATAACAGTAAACTTTAGTTATATTTGTCTATGATCGAGAACTGTGCTCCAAGTCGTCCATAACCGCGGACACGGCTTTTCGAAAAGATTTAGCCCTGCAGGGGTGCACCAAAGTATCCACACGCACTTCGACCCTTTTTGCCAGATCAGTTAACATACACCCATGGTATGTCGGGGGGGCCTAAGTCATGACGTTTCCCAGACCCAAAGCAAGTACATGGGGGCCACCCCACTAAGCTACCCGCAACGAAGTCGGCCGGTCTCCGAGACGGACTCAGGGTTTGCGTCAGTGGCTGTAAACGACTGGGAACCCGAAAATGTGACTGGGCTTGTCGATACCGCGAAAACACTCCGCTTACCTAAACAGTACAGGTGCAGTACTTCGCACAATTTTAAATTAAGCAGTAAAGCATGGCATAAGTACAGAATAGTAATAAAGCTCCAAACTACTTTGTGGCCCCCAGTTCAATACTTTGAAATCAGGTACTAATCGATGGGGGTGCCCATACAACCCACCTATGGTTAGCGCGCTCGATCTCGGGATAGGTGTCAAGAACTCGGGGTCCTACGGGACACAAGTGGACGGTTAACAACCAAATAACATCTATTTCCCACCTGTGCCTCTGCATTTTTACCTACTTCAATTTTAGTTATTAAACAGTAATTAAAGTTATAATCATCTTCAACATTAAACATAAGGCATTACTCCAACAACTGTGGTACTTCACGACTCGCAACAGCACTTGAGCAAGCGACTACGACACGCAAGTCCAAGTATCTACCAATCAACAGGTAATAGGATGTGTCCAAGGCAATATAAGGCTGCAAGGGATATCTCGGGCACGAAAACTAGAGCATCGCAACACAGATAGCAATAGATCAACAGGAGGGAATAAATACTATAAAAGTAAGATAGGTAGAAAGGGGGAGATTCTCGCCTGAAAACATTGTTGAAGGTTTATCTGAAGATCGGGTCGACACTCGCATCAACTCATCGGCCTAATCCGTGAAGAAGCAAAGCACTAGAAGAAACACCGGATGGACTATTTAATACTACGGCAGAAGATCGGGCATGAGGCATATATGATGTATGACATGGAAAAGGTGCGATGCGATTTAGGCAATATTAAGCGGAACCGGGGTCCCGACAATTATATAGATGGTTCATGTTGTTTAGATACCCCACATTTTAAATGTTGTCTTAACATGGCAAAAGTGTCACAGGTTCGCTACACAAATTTAAATGGAGGCGGTAAAATACAAGTATATCCCGCATAAACACTCCATATTTAATTACGAGGTGAATCGGCATAATGCCCCCAACCCACATGATATGCATGCGAGATGAACAATTAATATGCAACAAGTTTGATATTACATTTATAAAAATAGGGCTCGAGAAAGGGGTCACACATTAGGGTTCGGCGAGCTTGGGTCAGGGGTTCGACGGGGTTCAGGGTTCGACGGGGATCGATCTCGGCGGGAATGTTCTCGGACAACGGAGTAGATCTTGGCGTTCCGGAAGAAGGACTTGGCGTGTCGAGGGCTCGGCCTTCGGATCCATGTCGGTGCACTCGGTGTTCCGGGTTGGAGATCATGGTGTTCCATGATGAAGTGCTTGTCGTTCCGGTGACGATCTTGGCGGTCTTCGGATCTGGGTCTTGGCGTGGCCTTTGGATCACCGGGATCGGGCTTTAGAGCTGCGAAGGAGGGCTCGGTGTTTCCGCGCCTTCGGGGTCAACGACCTTTGGTTCCATGTTGTCGAACTTGGGGTCCCGACTTCATTTTCCGAGGGCGGGCTTGGATACATCCTTGTCTGTGGTGCGAGTGGCACCGGAGATCTTGGTGGACAACGCATGGTACTCGATCACCACACGGATGCAATCACAACCAGGACATGGGCAAGAGTGGCATGCGGCAAAACGTGTAGTCGTGCAAGCAGATGCACACATAGGCCCTGAACAGGATGATGGGCGTCCACGAAGTGGCTGCTGGCGCACGTGTAGCAAGGCACCAAGACGAGGTCGCCGGACTGACACGAGGTACGGTGCGGTGGCGGAGTAGCAAGCGCGGTTGCGGCCGGAGGTCTGCGGCCGCGGGGACGAGGTCCAGCGAGGAGGGCGTCAGCAAAGAGATCACGCAACGGAGGGCACACGCGATGCAGATGATGGAGCTTGGTCCAGGGAGGGGACGACAGACGGTGACGACGACGGGGAGGGGCGCACGTCGGGGAAGCGGGGCGCAGGCCACGTCAGGTGAGGAGGGCAGAGGTCGACGGGCTCCCGGCCTCTGGAAAGCCGAGGCGATGGCGGGGAAGCAGCCAGACGCATAGGCGAGATCGCTATGGCGAGCAGAGGCGAGCACTGCAGGAGGCGGCGAGGTCCGGCGAGGATGGACGGTCATGGCGGTTGTGGTCGAGCTCGGGAGAGGGAGGTGCTAGTGGCGGAGGGAGACGCAGAGGCGACAGGGACTACGGCTCGGGAGAGAAGCGGGGCTCGCGTGGGGAGGGACTCGCGGCGGCGGACGACGGAGGATGTGGCCGAGTAGAGGAGGCGCAGGCGGCAAGAGGCGTAGGCCGGCGCGAGGAGCTCGACCCGAGGCGACGGCCGGAGGTCGCTGGCGAGCACGGTGGGAGACCGGAGGCGGGCTCGAGGCAGATGGCGGTGGGAGGAGGCGCTGCAGAGGGGAGGCGCAGGCGGCGGCCAGACGGCGACGCGGTGGTGAGGAGGAAGCCGGGAGAGGCGGCAGTAGAGAGCAGAGGCGGGGCGATGGGGGTTCGAGATGAGGAGGATCTGGCGGCGGGACGGGGCGGGGCGGGGTGGGTGGGCGGGGTGAGCGAGCGGGAGGAGGAGGAGGCCGGCGGCGACAGACGGCCCGACGAGGTCGCGTGGGAGGCAGGGGCGGCCACGCGGGGTCGAGGAGAGGACCAGGGACGGGGAGGGGAGACAGGTGGGGCCAGGCGGTGGCGGGGCTGGTGGGGTGTGTGCGTGGGTGAGGGAAGGTGGGGCCAGGAGGAGAGATGAGGTAGAGGGGCTCGGTGAGGTGGCAAGCCGGGATTGGATGGGGGAAAGGGAGAGGTGAGGTGTCGACATGGGATTGGAGGGGGTGAGGTGGAGGGGGCTGGGTAGATAGGTTGTGTAGGTTATTTGGTAGCTTAGGTTTTGGGTGTTCTGGGGTAGGTAGGGTTTTTGTCTGGAGGTGGCCGGCTGGGCTTTCGGGCCTGGCTGGCTGCCTCCCAAAATAATTTAGATATTTTATTTATTAAAAACGAGGCATTTGCAAACCGTTGGCAGACAAAACAAAATAATCCGAAGACCCGGGTTTTAATTTGAATAAAGACGGGAATATTTAGAAAACAAAACTAGGCGTTTCGAAAATAGTTTAGACAAAAACCATGCATGATGATGACGATGCTCAAATGCAATGTGGCATGATGACATGAGCATGCGGTCATGATGATGCAATGCACAAAAACACCGCGATTTTCTAGTAGTGGTTTTGCGGGGCGCCACACTCGGGGACTGACGTCCTGTGAAATACGAGCGACTAGGGAAAAACGCCCAGTATGAGAGCGTGCCCAGGACTCTCCATGCGACTCATCCTTCGGGTCAGGCAGGAGTGACGCGCTTACTTCAAACGCGCTTAGTCCTCACCTACCTTGGAGCTGCGACTAGAACCACCAAGTACCATGCTCGGGGACTTGGCTACCCGACCTCGTTCGCGCACGTGAAAACGGTCAAGTAAAGAGCACCCATGGGAGTCGCGGTGGGCCTGGCTCTCCGAGCTCTGGCGAGTCGACCTTAATCCATTAAAAATTCGCAAACACATAACAAATGAGGTAAACCCCATAAAAAGGGCGGACGCGCTCGGGGACTCGTTCAATCAAAATCCAAAATCACAAAACGAATGACAAAACAACACGAATTTCCTTCATAGCAGCACAAGTTGTTCCAAAATACAAGGAAAGTTCAATAGTTCTGTTGTACTAACGCCCAAGGGCACAACGCTTCTACTCCGCAGGTTTTGACTCAGACTCGCCGCCACCCCTGCGGTTACGACTGAAGGGCACGTACGGGTTCGACGGGTACGTCGTTAGCTCACCCGCCATCGCCGCACAGAACGGCTGCTCAACCTTGAAGTCCTGATGCTTTGGCTCAGGATCGTTGGGGGCGACAACCGTCTCCTGATAGGGGAGGAGGTCGCCCATCGCCCAAACGCGGTCGGAGTACACCGCGGCCCGGTCCGTCAGCTTTAGCACCTCGGCAATCTCCACCGAGCCCGTTGACGAGGGGTAGCCGCTCGTGACATCGTCAAGGTCGAAGTCCTCCGGGGAATGGGCAAGCCCAAGGTTGAGCGCCGTCGCTGCCCCACGCTGGAATGCCGACCGCGTCATGAACTCGACCACCGATGGAGCCTTCTCCAGATAGCGCCATACCTCGACAAGGTCACTGGGGATCACCTCCGTGGGCGATATCTCCTAAAGATATGCTCGAAGGCAAGTCGCCGACAATGCGGCCGAGTCGACCAGAGTGGCCACGCACTGCCGCGCGTCATACGACTGCGCTTCTCCCATGTCAGTAATCCGGCATGCAGCACATAAATAAACAGTAAGCGACTCGTCGACGTCACAATAAAGTTAGTACCACCGAGAATTGGGTGAAGGATAAATTACCAACCAGTGGGCGGCAGAGGTCCATGATGAAACGTTGAAGAGAAGAAAAGTCATCCTGCAGCCCAGCAACGAGCGCGTCAAATAATTTCCGCTCTTCAGCGGCAAAAGTGACAACCGCTTTTGCACGTCCCTCCGCTGAACTCGTTTCCGCCCTCGCTTCCTTGAGCTCACGCTCCAAGTCAGCGACCCGCTTTTCGGCCATGCTCAAAGCAGACTGAGCCGTAGTAAAGTCACCCACCGGGACAAGGCCCCGGCGGACCTCGTCCGCCTCGGCTGCAATTGCTTGAAGCCCCTTGTTCGTCTCCTGGACGGCAACGAGTTCCTTCTCCAAGCGACACTTTGTAGCAAGCCGATCGGACGATTCGCGCTGCAGGCCCTGCGCACAAACTACAACGTCAACAACAACGAAACTCCTAAGTGCCCACCCGCTGAGATTCAGCGACTAGGCACTCGGGGACTGGATATTAAAAATCCTAAGTGCCCACCCGCTGAAATTCAGCGACTAGGCACTCGGGGACTGGACATTGAAGATCTTAAGTGCCCACCCTCTGATATTCAGTGACTAGGCACTCGGGGAGTGGACATTGAAAATCCTAAGTGCCCACCCGCTGAAATTCAGCGACTAGACACTCGGGGACTGGATGATATAAAAACATTAAGAATCCGACCACTGAAATTCAGTGGCCCGATCCTCGGGGACTGGACATACCTGGATGGTAGCGCCTAGCATGTCGTGACGCTCCAGCGCATCCATAGATGCAAGCACGACATGAGTGTGGCCGCAACGCTGTTCGACCTCCACCTCGGTGACCCCAGGCATCCGGCTCGTTGGCGCCAAGCCACTCGCTGCGGCCGCCTTCGCCATGAAGCGAGGGAAGGACGATGTAGATGCTGCAGCGCCACTTGGATCCGGCTCGGCCACGTCGGGTGAGGCAACAGCCTCCTTGGTCTTCGAGGCCATTTCCGCCGCAGTCGGAAGTTCGCTCGTAGCAACCGCCGGGAGACCGTGACAACGTCGTCGCTTTTCGCCCTCTTGACGCCTTCGGCGGGAGCAGCGACTTCGTCGATTTTCCTCTTCCGCGAGGAGTCCACCTCGGTGATGACTGGCGGAACCTTGGCCACGGAAGGATGGCCGATCTTTTTAACACCAGTCCTGTGAAACAACAATGTGAATAAGACGGTGCGACTACAACGAAAAACAAGCAGACGAACAATACTCACTTGGCGACTGGTATGAACCGCAGACCGGTGTGGATGCTAGCCGGCTTTTCCAACTCGGGCCCCAACCTCCGAGTGAGGCCCGTCTTGAACACATCGTGTGCCCAAGACACTGACAGATTCTTCGAAGACGAAGCCGCGGCAGGAGCCTCCGCGATAATTGCCACGGGAGCCTCCCTTGGAGGCGAGGCCCCTGCGGCTGGAGCATCGCCCAAACCAGCGATTGGGGAGAATGGAGGTGGTAACGATGCCAGCGGCGCCTCGTCCCTGGGGGCGGTAGCGTCCGACTCCACGATCGCGTGTGCCGACGCGTCCCTAGCCGAGCTGGTGGCATCGGAACTGGTCACAGATCGGGGCGAAGCTATCCGTTTTGCCAGCTTCGCCTTCTCCTTCGGCGGAGCCGTCCTCTTCTTCTTCTACTGCTTGGCCTCACGATGTGAGGTGTGCTCGGGAAGCTCGTCATCGTCATCATCGTGAGGCTCAAGGCTTTTACTCGCTTCGAGCTCGCGCTGGTGTTTCCCGCGGGTCTTGCGAACTGTGGGGGCAGCGACTTCCACGGGCTCGTCTTCGTCGTCATCGTCATCATCACCTTCGTCGCTCTCGGCGTCGCCTTTGACGGGAGACGACTCGCTCCCGTCTTGGACGGACGAGCTCGAGTTCTCGTCGCCCGCGGGTGGAAGACACCCTTCTATCACTTGGAACAACTACAATAAAAACAAAACAACGTCAGCACAACCGCGAGCCCATCATCTGCGACTGTGAGTGGTGACGAAATGACGGCTTACTGTCGGGGCCGGGCGCCTTGCAGTATAGGGGCGACCCCGGCCTTCGCGTCAAGATACACCACCTGGGTGATCTTCTTCAGGGCCAGGGTGTAGTCTTCGATTCTCCATTCGGCAAGGGAGGACTTCATCGGATCGTCCTTACGCGTATACTCGTACATGTAGTGGTCGCGGCGGGCCAAGGGCATGAGCTGTCGCCCGAACCAGCAGTTGTAGAGGTTGATGGTCTGGAGGCCCTTCTTCTCCAGGACGCGGATGGTTTGCAGCATTTCGTTGACAACCATCCGTTGATCCAGCGGGAGCTTGACGACCTGGAGCCGGCGCGGTTCGGGCCGATCGACGGAGTACCTTGGAAGCGCCACTTCGCCGTCTGGAGTCGACTCGGTGACGTAGAACCAGGACTTCTTCCATTCGTTCGCCGCCTTGGCGGGCAGCATCAGGTCGAACAACGACAGCTTCGACTTCAGTTGGAATGTCAGGCCGCCCGCAGCTAGCATCAGGCCGCCTGACTCTTCGCGGCTGATTCTCCCATGGAACAGATCCTGCCACAGGGGGAAGTAAGGCCTGCAGCCCAGATAGCACTCGCAGAACGCCACGAAGATGGAGAGCTGCTCGATACTATGCGGACCTAGATCCGATGGCTGGATCCCGTAGTAGGCGCGGAAACGCTGGAAGAAGAGGGAAGTTGGGAAGCCCAGCCCCCGCGCCAGGTGGCTGGTGAAGCAGATGAACTCTCCCTCGCGCGGGCCCGGAGTCACTTCTCCGGCCACGGGGATGCGCCATCTTCCGGCGCGGAGGATCCCGACCTCCTCGAAGGATGCCAGTAGCGCCTTGGTGCATTTCGATCTGCCCCATGGTTCAGTGGAGGGGGCCATCGGTTGGAGATTCGAGGGGGTCGGAGCTCTCTGGATTGTTCAGCTCGCTATGCAAAATGGGGAAACGGAGACGAACAAGATCGGAGGAAGGGAGAAGAACCATTTCCCTACCCGCCTATCATTCTCCTTATATAGCGGTTGCTACCCGCCAGTTTCGGGAGACGTTACTACGCGGTAATTACGCCGAAGTTACCGTTGGATTACCCAACGGCTAGTTTGACCCCAATTGACGGTCCAACTTCATCCATTCGACTCGTCGCCGTTATTGCGACTGAAATGACTAGTTCTTCCCTTTGTTCAGGAGTCCGCCGCCGATTCGACTGGGCCTCCGCATTGGACCCGCATACTCCGACTGCCAGAAAACACCTGCGACAAATCAACGACGGCCTCGGAGACTACTGATGGGGATATGCCTACCGGGGTATACCCAGTAGGACGTTTCCTACTGGCCCAAGCCATCAGCGAGTAGGCCTGTAGGACGGCGACTGGATCAAGACTTGGCGTGGACTCAGGCGACTGGAAGCTAAAGGCCCAGAAGCGTAGATAGGCCCAGTCGGACTAGGTCATAGAATCCCGAATCCTTAACTAATTCGGTTGAGATCTGTAAACCCTAGGGAGCTGAGTCTATATAAACCTCCCTGGAGGACGCATAGAGGATACGTTCTATCATACACCCTAGTGACTCGCCGCCTAGCCGTCGAGCTCGCCCCATTGTACTCTCACCATAATACAATCTAGCAGGAGTAGGTCTTCACCCTCTGGGGGGCCGAACCTGGGTAAACCCTTGTATCTCAGACCTCATCTCGCACCGCAGATGGCTGGCCGCCCTTGCCCCATGTTCTACTACTCGCTGCCGATTGCAGCATCTGCCGTGGTCATTCCCACGACACGTGGCGGAGAGCCTTGGCTGCTATTGCCCTTGACAAAGCGTGGTGACCGCACTCGCCCCGATGTATGTCCACTAGGAGCTTGATTCCCTCCTCTTGGCTTAAGCATTGTTGATAGATGCCTCCGACACTGCGTTTGTACAGCTCGTTATTGATGATGGTGTATGCGCTTGCCCTTCGTCTCACTTGTCGCGCGGCCACTTCCTCCTCTCGAAGCTCATCCTTGGCCAAGAAGTTCATGAATGGTTTGGCCCAGTCGGGTGTTTCCCTGATGGCGTACACCGTTTGCATGATGAGCTTGATCTCCTCATGGGTAGCTGGCTCCGGACCGTCAGGGGGTTTGCCGGGTGGAAGCTCGCTGGCGGCAGTCCCCGGGTGCGGTGGAGCAGTCCCTGGGTGCGACGCGGCAGCCCCGGGTGCGACGAGGCAGTCCCGGGGTGCGGCGAGGCAGTCCCCGAGTGCGGCGGAGGAGTCCCTCGGTGTGGTGGAGTAGTCCCCGGGTGTGCCGCTATGGCTGCCCCTGGGACTGCGTCGAGCACTATGGAGTCAGACTCCAGGAAGGGAGTGATGGAGGGCTTGCATAGGTGCTTGAGGGAAACTCTAGGCGGTATGGCCTGTCTTGTTGAGCCGACTCTGAAAAGGGAATCAGCGGCTTCGTTGTTGGCCCTGGGTGCGTGGTGGAACTCGCATTCTTCAAAGAAAGCGCATAGCTGCTGAACGAAGAAATGACAGAGGGCCATGTTGGCATCCCTCGCGTCCCATTCGCTTGATACTTGCTCCACCACCAGATCTGAGTCTCCAAAGCAGAGTATCCTCTGGATGCCTATCTCCTTGGCCATCCTGAGCCCGTGGATGAGTGCTTCATACTCGGCGACGTTGTTTGATGCCTTGAAGTGGATCTGGAGCACATACTCCAGCCGGTACAGGGGGAGGGCCTTCTCACCCAGCCGGCTGACAAACCGGCTGAGGGAGGCCAAACACCCGGTAAACTTCTGCACACCACGCAAGTTCTGCGGAAGCTCCATGCGCTCGATGGCTCCTATATTCTCCGGGTTCGCCTCGATTCCTCGCTCCGAGATGAGAAAACCGAGGACGTATTTCTCCAGGTTTAGCTTGATTTGGAAGAGGAGGAGGTTGTCGAATGTTTCCTTAGGTCCTCGAGCAGCGTGTGCCGCTCTGTGGTCTTGCTGATGATGTCGTCTATGTAGGCATGCACGTTTCTACCAATCTGCGCCTGTAGGCATATCGGCATGCAGCGCTGGTAGGTTGCTCCTGCGTTTTTCAGACCAAAGGGCATGGTGGTGTAGCAGTAAGCCGCGTATGGGTTTATGAATGATGTCTTTATTTGATAGGTTACATTGAGCTTAATCTGGTGATAACCCGAGTAAGTGTCTAGGAAAGACAACAAGTCACGTCCGGCCGTGGAATCATTGACATGATCTATCCGTGGAAAAGCGAAAGGATCCTTGGGGCATTCCTTGTTGAGGCTGGTGTAGTCAACACACATGTGCCACGTCTTGTTCTTCTTCAGCACCAGCACCGGATTGGCTAACGATTCTGGGTGGAAATCTTCCATTGTGAAGCCGGCTGCGAGCAGCCGTGTGATTTCCTCACCAATTGTTCTTCTCTTTTCTTCTGCGAAGCGGTGTAAATATTGTTTGACCGGCTTCGCATCTGGTCGAACATAGAGAAAGTACTCGGCGAGTTCCCTCGGGACACCTAGCATTTCTTTGGGTCACCATGCGAAAATGTCCCGATACTCACGGAGGAAGTCGACGAGCGCGCTTTCCTATTTGCTGTCCAGGCCATCTCCGACCAGGAGGAACTTGCTTGGGTCCTCCTCATTCAGCAGAATCTTCCTTGTGCCCTTGGATGGCTTGAACTGTGACTCGCCAGTCGGCTTGGGCTCTCCAGCCGGCATATCCGCCTGGAGGGCTAGCATGGTCTGCATTATGACGCGCTTCTCTTCAGCGATGATTTGTCTGTGGTGCACTCGATCAAACGCTTATAGCAACCGTCGACAGTGATCACTCCTTTTGGGCCTGTCAACTTCATCTTGAGGTATGCATAGTGCGGTACTACCATGAATTTGGTGAGAGTTGGGCTCCCTAGTATGGCTTGATAGGCGCTGGAGAGGTTCACCACCTCGAACCAGATCGGCTCATGGCGAAAGTTGTTCTCGTTGCCGAAGATGACGTCCAGTCAGATCATGCCGATTGGCGAGTGTGATGGACCCGGGACCGCCCCGTGAAACGAAGTGCTTGAGGGATACAGTTGGGACTCACTGATGCCAAGCCGCTCGAGGCTGCTACGGTACAGGAGGTTGATGCTGCTGCCTCCGTCAATGAGCACACGGGAGAAACAACATGAGTGGTTCTTGGAGACGATGATGGGGTCCAAGACTAGCTGCCAGGGCTTGGCAGCACGGTCGGCTGGTCTTTTTTCCTGCATGTGATTGCCTAGTCAGACCAATGTAGGTACTAAGGAACGGGGGGAACAATTGCGTTCACCTTCACCTTGCGCCTCCTCTTGGTGTGATTGGTCTCCGGCTCCGTAAGGAAGATGTGATAATTTCCCACTTGACGTGTGAAATGGATCGTATGGGCACCTAGAGGGGAGGGTGAATAGGTGCTAAACAATTTTAATATACTTTTTCAATTTTAGGCTTTACACAAAGTAAATTCTCTAGATATGCAACTACGAGAATTTCCCTATATGTAACCCTAACTACTAAGCACATAAAAGAGGAGCGAGGAAACCGTCGTGGAGCACGCGGAGACACAGGGATTTGTTTTACCGCAGTTCCTTCCTTGTTAAGGGAAGTACATCTGTGTTGGAGGGGTGGGCGGTTCTATGACCACCACGCCACAATAGGCCTCACCCTATTCTCCGATGGATCTCGCCACGAGAGGCCTGATCCACCTTCTCCACTATTGGATCCCTTCGAGGCGGGAACCGGTGCCTTTTACAATACTATCGGGGCACACACCCACAACCGAATTGGGGGCTCCCGGGATGACAACAAGCTGCCACAAAAACAAGGTTTATCAATATAAACAAAAACAAGGATCTAGATCTTTGCAAGAAATACTAGATCGAAGGTTCTCCAAATGAATGGAGAGGAGATGAAGCGCTTGATTGCTGATGATGAAGGTCGAGTTCTCCTCCTTCGATTCCCAAAGGGATGGGGCCTTTGGATGGATCTAGGTGGAGCACTCTTGTATGAACTTTTGAGATCTGATCTGTTCTTTTTCGAGATGAATCAAGAGGTCTGGCAGGAGGGGGATTGCTGGCTTAAATACCCCCTCCCCAGATCTGGCCGTTGCACAACTTTGGGGGCGGATTATCCGCCCCCCACTTGGGGCGGATTATCCGACCCCTGGGGAAACTCCGCCCCAAGGTCGGATTCTCCGGGGGAAACTCCGCCCCCTCTCTGGGGCTTGCGCCTTGGTGAAACTTGGAGAATATCTTGGGGGGCGGATTACCCGGCCCCCTCCTGGGGCGGATTAGCCGGAAAGTCCGGCCAAAACTCCGCCCCCTCTCTGGGGCTTGCGCCTTGGCGAAGAGCAGGAGGGGCGGATTATCCGCCCCCCTGGGGGGCGGATTATCCGGCCTGGCCGGAAAGTCCGGCCAATGTTCCGCCCCCCTTCTGGGGCTTGCGCAGGCTTGGGCAGAGGGAGGGGCGGATTATCCGCCCCTGGTGGGGCCGGATTATCCGCCCCCAAAGGTAGATTTCTGAGCTGCAACACTTCAACACACATTAAATGATCCTTGGTATTGTTATCTAACACACAAAACACTAGGGATTAATAAATGTTCTTTCAATCTCCCCCTTTTTGGTGTTAGATGACAATAATAGGATTTGCAAAGAGACCGGCAAGTGCCACCTTAGATAATGAAAGGCGCTCCCCCTAGATGTGTGCATATTTAAGATTTGCATTTGAATACAAATACACACACTAGGTAGAACACTACTTTTAAGGTTTGGAGAGAAAAGTCATACCACCGGAATCTATAGCCAAGGCATACATAGAAAATTCCATGAATCCATATGTCATCAAATATGCTCCATAATTCTATGGGGTCCATGATAGATAAATCCAGAAATCCATGAATACCAAACATAGTACCAAACTGTGGAGTACGACATAGTCTTACACAAACACCACAAATAGCAAACAAGTTCACACTAGAAAAGGCACAAGCAAGCAAATGAAAAACGACTAAAATCTTGTGCCCGACCCTTGCAAATCCACGAGACCTAATAGAACTACTTCTCCCCCTTTGGCATCGAAACGCCAAAAAGGAAGAAGAGCGATGCTAACGCCCCTGGACAACCAGAATTCACACCCAAATTTGCAAGAATCAAATCAATCAAAAGCCAAATTCGAGTGAGTTTTCCATAGAACATGAGATATGCAAGAAAATCCAACGAGACCCATGAAAAACCAACTCTTCTCGAGGAAGAGGGTGGTGGCCGAAGCCACCATGTTGGAGCGCATGGCATGACACCGCGAAGATGTATCTTGAGTTCAAAACCAATGCTCATCGATGACCCACATATCACAAAATGATATTAAGGGAAATGATTTTACTTGCTTTCGGCATGATGGGGGGAGGGTTGGCCCAATCAATTAGGACCACACTCCCCCTATGTCTATGCCCACATCTAAACCAAATACATGAATAAGAGCAAGTGAGTGTGCAATAATAGTCAAGCCAAGCTCCTTGAATCTACGATATTTAGCTCATTCCGCAAATAACAAAATCTTGCTTCATTGAGGGGCTTCGTGAAAATATCAGCAAGTTGGTTCTTCGTGCTCACAAATGACAGAGCAATATCTCCACGAGCAACATGATCCCGAATAAAGTGGTTGCGAATCTCTATATGTTTTGTTCTTGTATGCTACACAGGATTGTAAGCAATTTTGATAGCACTTTCATTGTCGCATAAAAGAGGCACTTTGTCACAATTGACACCATATTCCTTTAAAGTTTGCCTCATCCATAACAATTGAGTACAAGCACTTGCAGCAGCAACATATTCAGCTTCGGCGGTTGAGAGTGAAATACAATTCTGTTTCTTTGATGACCAACACACTAGAGACCTGCCCAAGAATTGGCATGCACCAGAGGTTGATTTCCGATCATCTTTGTCACCAGCCCAATCTGAATCGGTGTAGCCACACAGAGAGAAACTTGAACCCTTGGGATACCATAACCCAAAATTTGGGGAATGAACCAAATATCGGAAGATTCGCTTGACCGCCACTAAGTGGCTGTCTTTAGGAGCGGCTTGGTACCTTGCACACACTCCTACACTTAACACGATATCGGGCCTAGATGCGCAGAGGTAAAGGAGAGAGCCGATCATGGATCGGTATACCTTTTGATCCACATCTTTACCCTTGGGATCGAGCTCAAGATGACACTTTGTTTGCATTGGGGTAGCAACGCCATTGAGATCCGTCATCTTGAACCTTTTGAGCATGTCTTGGATGTATTTAGCTTGATTAATAAAGGTTCCCTCTCTAAGTTGTTTGATTTAAAATCCAAGAAAGAACCTGAGCTCACCCATCATGGACATCTCAAACCTGTCAGTCATAAGCTTTGAAAATTCATCGTTAAAAGCTTAGTTAGTAGAGCCAAAAATAATGTCATCTACATAGAGTTGGCATACAAAAAGCTCCCCATTGACCTTCTTAGTAAAAAGAGTGGGATCGATTTGCCCAACTTCGAATCCACGGTCTAGCAAAAGCTCTTTAAGGTGCTCATACCACGCACGTGGGGCTTGTTTAAGGCCATAGAGCGCCTTATCATGTTTGTAGACATGGTTCGGAAATTTGGGGTCCTCAAACCCCGGGGCCTGCTTGACGTATACTAACTCATGTAGAGGACCATTAAGGAAAGCGCTCTTAACATCCATTTGTTGTAATTTAAAATTATGATGAGCTGCATATGCAAGAAGGATATGGATGGACTCAAGGCGAGCCACAGGAGCATATGTCTCGCCGAAATCAATCCCTTCTACTTGAGAGAATCCTTGAGCCACGAGTCGTGCTTTATTCCTCACAACAATGCCATTTTCATCCTGTTTGTTCTTGAAGATCCACTTGGTGCTGATAACATTGCGGCAATCCTTTGGCTTTTCTACAAGCTTCCACACTTTGTTGCGTTCGAAGTTGTTTAATTCTTCATGCATTGCAACAACCCAATCGGGGTCTTCAAGAGCATCAAAAACCTTCTTTGGTTCAACCATGGAAATGTGAGCTTGATGATCACAGAAGCTAGCAAGCTCTCTTCGAGTGGATACCCTTCGTCGTAGATCACCAACGACCTTGTCAAGAGTGTGACCTCTTAGTTCAAGGTTGCGATCAGCACGAGCCTTGCGACGAGCCTCAATATCCTTATTGTTTCTTGAAGGAGTGGATTCAATTGTTGTATCCTTGTCTTGATTACTGCCTTGACCTAGACCTTGGTCACTGGTACTGTCAGACGATTGTTGCTGAATATTTTCTTCAGGCCCGGATAATCCGCCCCTTGGAGGGGCCGGACTATCCGGCCTGGGCGGTGAAGTACCAGAACCATCTTCCTGAGAGAGCCTGACTGGATTTGGAGACACAGGGCCGGATAATCCGCCCTCGGGGGCCGGAGAATCCGGCCTGGGAGCTTCAGAGTTGTTGAGTTCTCCTTCGGATCCTCTGGAACAAGTTGGAGTGCCAGGGGCGGATTGTCCGCCCCTTGGAGGGGGCGGATAGTCCGGCCTGGGACTACCAGCTTGTCCAGGGGACAGATGGTCTTCAGCAGATTGAGGTGTTGGTGCAGGATTTTCTCCAACAGTAGGAGCTTGTTGATCTTGTGAAGATGAGGGCTCCACTTGAGTGCAGCATTGTCCTTCCCGATCCGCCACAAGGGGTTCCTCAATGGGGCGGAAAAATCCCACGCCCATTCTTCTTATGGCATCTTGGGGTATTTCAACATCTGCATCACAAACATCAACTTGCCCTACAAAGGAGTCGTTATTTTCATCGAACTCCACACTACAAGATTCTACAACAATCCCAGTGAGCTTGTTGTAGACTCTATAAGTGTGGGATTCGGCACCGTAACCAACAAATATACCCTCTAAAGCCTTGGATTCAAATTTTGACAAACGGACACCTTTAATAAGAAACAAACACTTACACCCGAAAACCCTGAAGTATGAGATGTTGGGTTTGTTGCCGGTAAGTATTTCATATGGGGTCTTGTCCAAGATCTTCCGAAGGTAAAGCCGGTTTGATGAGTGACAAGCAGTGGAAATGGCTTCAGCCCAAAAATTATAAGGAGACTTAAATTCAGCTAGCATAGATCTTGCCATATCCATCAAAGTCCGGTTCTTCCTCTCGGCTACACCATTTTGTTGAGGGGTGTACGTAGCGGAATATTGGTGTCTAATCCCCTCTTCGCTAAGAAACTCGTTTAAAGTGTAGTTCTTGAATTCTGTGCCATTGTCACTTCTAATTGCCAATATGGGAACATTGTGTTGACGTTGAACTTCATTGGCAAAGTCGATGACAGTTTGTTGAGTCTCACTTTTCAGCTTGAAGAAATACACCCATGTATATCTTGAGTAATCATCGACGATGACCAAGCAATATTTCTTCCCACCAAGACTTGCATGAGAAGGAGGTCCAAATAAATCCACATGGAGTAATTCCAAGATCCTCTTCGATGACACAATAGTCTTCCTCTTGTGGGGAGAATCATGCATTTTTCCTTCAACACAGGCCCTGCAAACACGATCTTTGGCAAAAGAGACATTGTCTTTTAGTCCAAGAATGTGGCCACCCTTTTGGAGACTTTGCAAAGTTCTCATGTTGACATGGGCTAAACGGCGATGCCATAGCCAGCCCACGTCGGCCTTTCCGAATAGACACATCGGACCAAGTGGTTTTCCCGAGAAGTCCACCACATACAGGTCATTTTCGGCGTATCCAAAAAGCGACCTTTAGAGACTTGCTCCATAAGAGTACCACCAAATCATCATCGATAAAAACAGCAAAACCCATCTTGCCAAGGGCACGAACAGAAAGAAGATTATAGCCAAGGGTCTCAACAAGCATGACGTCCACGAGAGAGATATCGTGGGCAACCACAACCTTGCCAAGACCCAATACCTGAGATTTAGACTTATCACCATAGGAGACTGTGATATTATCAAGATTTGGACGCATCTCCGTGATGATCTCCTTGCTTCCGGTCATATGACTAGTGCAGCCACTATCCAGCACCCATTTCGACCCACCGGAAGCATAGCCCTGCAAGAAAATTACTTCTTGGTTTTAGGTACCCATTTTTCAATGGGTCCTTTCATGTTAGTAACAAGGGTCTTTGGGACCCAAATAGACCAAGCAATAAATTCATCAAAAGGACCAACATAATAAGCATAAACATCGCCATAATCATCACAAAAGAGTTCATAGTTCGGATTGTGAGACCCTGCAAAACCAATATTATTAGTCTTGTCTTTTGTGACAACCTTCTCAGCCGTGCTTGTCTTTAATTGCACATTCTTGGTCTTGTTTTTCTTGGTTTTCTTCTTCTTGGACTTGGTGACATACCCAAGTCCCTCTCTACCATGATTTGACCTTTGCTTGTCAAGGACTTCATCAAGCACACCTTTGTCCTTTGTAGTGATGTCCTTGATCACTCCTTTTTCCACATTAGCATTTTTCTTGTTACTATATGTTGAGTTGGACGAGCTAGGAGTATCATATATGGCCAATCGACTTTGAAGCTGATCATGTGACTCATTGAGGATAGAGAACTCGTTTTTCAACGCCTTGTGAGCATTGTCAAGTTTCTCCAATTCCTCGGAGAGTCTATCATGAGCAACCCCAAAGTCAATCCTTTCCTTCTTTAACTTCTTTGCCTTGGTGACCGCATTGTCACGTTCCTTAACGAGTTTAGTCACAATTTCTTCATGTGACTCTTCCATAGACTCAAACCTCTCTTCAAGAGAGACCCGAGCTTCTTCTTCTTCTTCAAGAGAATTTTTTAGGGATGCAATTTCCATTGCATCCTCCCTTTCAATTCTGCCCTTTTCTTCGAGGAGTGCTTCGTTTTGGGCCAACTGATCCATAAGAGCCTCAAAACGAACTTTGTGCTCACCTTGCAAGTTAGTATAGAAATAATCCAAGGCAATAATCTCTTCTTTAACCTTAAGACTAGCAGGATCATCCATGTCTATCATAGCCTTGGGAAAGGAAGAGTTAGAAGAAGTTACCTCGGAGCTTCTTGCCATGAGACAAGTAGGATTCTTGTTGATGATGTTTTCGTTTGGAGAGTCGAAGAGTGATGTTGATGTAGATGTGGTGGCTATAGCAGCCACCTCTTGAGAGTTATCGTCCTCGTCCTCATCTTCACTCCCCAATGAATATTCTTCTTGAGCTACTAGAACAATCTTTGGTTGCTTCTTGAAAGGAGCATTTTTCTTTACAAATTGATTCTTACGTGGAGCTTTTGATTTGTCCTTGAAAATGAGTCTTCCTCCATTATCCTCTCTACTTTGATATGGACACTCGGCTACGAAGTGCAACCGGTCACCACAATTAAAGCAAGTTCTCAGCTTGGGACCATTTTCTTTTCTTCCATAGGCTCCACTTTTGCGATCTAGTTCAGCTTTAGCCTTGGCTGGATCTTTCCAAAAGTTTCTTGCATAAAGAGCCAAGTATTGTCCGTGGATCCTTTTTATATCTTCGGGACAGTCCAGGCCTTCTACCGCATATTCATCACGATCAATCACACTAGTCTTCAAAGCCATGTTTACCCCCTTTTGCATCGCCATAGCTCGAGCACGAGCATCTTCGGCATTCTTGGCAGCCACTTTGAATGCGGCCATTTCTTGCATTACCTCATTGGATGACATGAGGTGATAATTATGCCTACCTTGGAGACTTTTCAAATCTGTGGGCTCAAATGGCATAAGAGCACTGACATACTTGCGCTTGATCCAAGCATCATCAACATAGGCCGCGCCGTGGTTTCTGAAGGTAGTAGCTATTGCCTTGAGTCTCCTATACATGTCCTCGTGGTCTTCTCCATCCAGCATATAAAATCCTTCAGCTTCATTGCTCAAGGCATCATATCTATTCCTTCTCATACTTTCATTTCCGATGAAGAGCTCGGTGAGAGCATCCCAAGCTTATTTAGCTGTGCTAAGATGCTGAATGTGTGGCATGTCTTTATCTCCCACACCAAGCTGTATCATGTGTAGGGCCGTAGCATTGAGTTGGCTATCGACCACTTCTCTCCTTGTGAGATTGTTAGGATTTCCAATGTGAAGACCATTTTCGATGATCTTCCACAACACTATGGAGGAACTGCACACATGAGATTTCATCAAAAATTGCCATTGAGAGAAAGTAGAAGCTGACAGTTTGGGTGGATCACCCCTATTATGTATATGTGGGTGAGGAATAGGCGGATCAGGGGAATACACATGAGAAACCTCATTGTATCCATCCTTACCGCTATCCTTTTTCGAAGAGGAGCTCTTACTTGTATCATCACCTACCACTTCGTTATCTTTGGAAACAGTTTTACCTGTTTCCTTGGATTGCGGAGTGGTATCCTCAGAGTTAGATGGAGGTGATGCTGCGGATGTGGAGAGACGCATTATCAATTGACGCATCTCTTCCATCTTAGCCTCCATAGAACTCACCAAGGTTGTTTCCAACGTCTTGAGATCGTTCATGGTGACTACTTCCGGAGCATCACTCCCATCTCCCTTGGAACCCATACTTCTCTTAGGCTGTTAAGCCCGAAATAAGAGCCGAGGCTCTGATACCAATTGAAATGGATCGTATGGGCACCTAGAGGGGGGGGGGGTGAATAGGTGCTAACCAATTTTAATATACTTTTTCAATTTTAGGCTTTACACAAAGTAAATTCTCTAGATATGAAACTACGAGAATTTCCCTATATGTAACCCTAACTACTAAGCACATAAAAGAGGAGCGAGGAAACCGTCGTGGAGCACGCGGAGACACAGGGATTTGTTTTACCGCAGTTCCTTCCTTGTTAAGGGAAGTACATCTGCGTTGGAGGGGTGGGCGGTTCTATGACCACCACGCCACAATAGGCCTCACCCTATTCTCCGATGGATCTCGCCACGAGAGGCCTGATCCACCTTCTCCACTATTGGATCCCTTCGAGGCGGGAACCGGTGCCTTTTACAATACTATCGGGGCACACACCCACAACCGAATTGGGGGCTCCCGGGATGACAACAAGCTGCCACAAAAACAAGGTTTATCAATATAAACAAAAACAAGGATCTAGATCTTTGCAAGAAATACTAGATCGTAGGTTCTCCAAATGAATGGAGAGGAGATGAAGCGCTTGATTGCTGATGATGAAGGTCGAGTTCTCCTCCTTCGATTCCCAAAGGGATGGGGCCTTTGGATGGATCTAGGTGGAGCACTCTTGTATGAACTTTTGAGATCTGATCTGTTCTTTTTCGAGATGAATCAAGAGGTCTGGCAGGAGGGGGATTGCTGGCTTAAATACCCCCTCCCCAGATCTGGCCGTTGCACAACTTTGGGGGCGGATTATCCGCCCCCCACTTGGGGCGGATTATCCGCCCCCTGGGGAAACTCCGCCCCAAGGGCGGATTCTCCGGGGGAAACTCCTCCCCCTCTCTGGGGCTTGCGCCTTGGTGAAACTTGGAGAATATCTTGGGGGCGGATTATCCGGCCCCCTCCTGGGGCGGATTAATCGGCGTAGCCGGAAAGTCTGGCCAAAACTCCGCCCCCTCTCTGGGGCTTGCGCCTTGGCGAAGAGCAGGAGGGGCGGATTATCCGCCCCCCCCGGGGGGCGGATTATCCGGCCTGGCCGGAAAGTCCGGCCAATGTTCCGCCTCTTCCGGGCTTGCGAGATTGACAGAGGAGGCGGATTATCCGCCCCTGGTGGGGCCGGATTATCCGCCCCCAAAGGTTGATTTCTGAGCTGCAACACTTCAACACACATTAAATGATCCTTGGTATTGTTATCTAACACACAAAACACTAGGGATTAAGAAATGTTCTTTCAACGTGGGTAACCATCTTCGTCATCCTCGCGGCTGTTGTGTCGCTCCGTGTTTTCCGGCGGGCCTCCGGCTGGAGGTGGAGGTGGAGGTGGGAGACCGCCGACTTCAGCCATCTTCTTCATCCAACTGCACTCGTGTTGTATGGTTCACGGGCTTTCTACAACCGCTGTGGAACTTACATGGTCCATCGACCATGGACTCCATGGTGTACTTGGGGAGTGGCGGCCTGTCATCCGGTCTCTGCCTCCGGCTGTCGCCTGCCGCTGGGTCCTCGTGCACCGTTGCAACTTTCTTGGTGCCATACTGGCTATCGGGTTGGTCGTATTTCCTCTTTCCATGGCGGTTGTCATGGCCGTGCCTGTAGGGATACGGGTAGGCTACACTAGCGCAAATCAAAAAATTTCTACCGCGTATACCAGGATTACTGTTGTAGTAGATCACGGGATTACCACTAGACGCGCAGTTGCGGATTCGATGAAGCGCGTCGAGGCAGTGCAGACGTTCCACGTCTCCTCCTTGTCCTCGCCCCATGAGCAGCTCCCCTTGCGCGGCTTGTCCAAGCGCTACAGATGCAGCGCCTCCGAGGTATCCACACGTATAGGGTGGAAGCGTCAGACAACGGACTGCTAGGTGCGCGCGCGCGACACAGGCGTGAGAAGTGACGGCTGGGAATGATCTGAGGTCTAAGGTCTAAGGTCTAAGGTCTAAGGTCTAATCCTGGTCAGCTCGCCCCACCCTCTCTTATATAGGCGTCCCTAGTGGGCTTCTACATTAGCAACCCATTAGTACCCTAAGCCTGGTCTAATTCGGATCCAATCCTCATTAGGCTTCTAGCCCCTTAAGTGTGTGACCCTATAGGTTCATATGCGTATAGACATGACACGAATACACTTATTATTCTATCAATAGTTGGTAGCTCCAAGCTCCTAAACGCAATCAAAGATCATATCGGACGAACCATCACAAGGTTTAGTACATGTCTTTCCCTTTGCCTCACGATATTTGGTCTAGCTCCAAGTTGACCTCCCTTTCTCGATACCGTGATTCGGAATCCCTTTACTAGGTTAACTCTTAACCATATGTAGCACGGCCATGCATTTCTGGATCCGATCACTCGAGGGGCCCAGAGACATCGCTCTCAAGTAGAGAGGGGCAAATCCCATCTTGATTTACCATGCCTTGCAGCATGATTCAGGACAAACCCGAAAGCTACCTTTATAACTACCTAGTTACGGTGCAGTGTTTGATAGCCCCAAAGTAGGTCGATCCACATCTCAAGTACATGCGACAATCTCAGGTCTAAGGACAAAACGTACACGATGTGTAGAGAGAGAGCTGCAACTAATTGCTAGTCTCAGGTTGGGTCAGTCCAACCCCATGTTCATAACATGTGTCCACGTCATTGGTTTGACATCTCCATGTCTATGACTTGCGAAACATAGTCATCAACCAATCGATGTGCTAGTCTAATATTCACATGTGTCCTCACATGAACTCCGACTAGGGACAACTCTTAAATAACCATACAAGTATAGAGTTTCACAAACAATTCACGTAATTGCCAATCAATACAAGTTGCCTGATATGGATATTCAAGGAACATTACAATAACTCATGGATACATATGAAATATCATCATATCTATGATTGCCTCTAGGGCATATTTCCTTCAGTCTCCCACTTGCACTAGAGTCAATCTAAAATGTATCTAATACCAATTGCTCTTGTGTGTGCTTCATGCGCGGGCTGCGGGAGAGGCTTAGTCAAGGGATCAGCAACATTTGAGTCTGTATGTATTTTGCATATCATGACACTACCATCCTCAAAGAACTCTCGAATCTGATGGTAACGCATGCGAATATGTTTATTCTTCTCGTGCTGTCTAGGTTCCTTGGCCTGTGCAATAGCACCATTCTTATCACAACAAACTTCCAAGGGATTGGACGCGCCTTGAACCACACGGAGAGCGATCAGGAAATTCCTAATCCAAATAGCTTCCTTTACGGCCTCTGAGGCAGCAATATATTCGGCTTTTGTTGAAGAGGAGGTCACTGTATCTTGCTTGGAACTTTTCTAGCTCACAGCACCACCATTCATGACAAACACATAACCTGATTGCGATTTCGAATCATCTGAGTCGTTAAGGTAACTCGCATCTGTGTAACCCTTTACACTGAGTTCATCCTCACCTCCATAAACTAGGAACACATCCTTAGTCCTTTTCAAGTACTTAAGGATGTTCTTTAATGCTGTCCAGTGACCTTCACCTGGATCAGCCTGGTATCTGCTCGTAACACTTAGAGCATAGGAAACATCTGGGCGAGTACATATCATTGCATACATGATGGATCCAATAGCCGAAGCATATGGAACCCTACTCATGCTCTCACGCTCATCAGTAGTCGAAGGAAACTTAGTCTTGCTGAGTTTTATGCCGTGAGACATGGGCAAGAACCCGTTCTTAGACTCTTCCATGCTGAACCGTTTCAACACTTTGTCAATGTATGTACTCTGGCTTAATCCAATTAGCCTTCTTGATATATCTCTATAGATCTTGATGCCCAGAATATATGCCGCTTCTCCTAAGTCCTTCATTGAAAAACTATTTTTCAATGAGGTCTTAAAAGAATCGAGCATAGGAATGTCATTTCCAATGAGCAATATGTCATCTACATATAAGATTAGAAATACCAGCGCTCTCCCACTTTCCTTCTTGTAAACACAAGGTTATTGTTCGTTTTTGATGAAGCCAAACTCCTTTACAACTTCATCAAATCGAATATTCTAACTGCGAGATGCTTGCTTCAGCCCATAAATGGACTTCAGAAGTTTGCATACCTTTCCAACATTGTTTGGATCGACAAAACCTTCTGGCTGCATCATATACACGTCCTCAGTTAGGATTCCATTTAGGAAAGCCGTCTTGACATCCATCTGCCATATTTCATAGTCGAAATGTGCAGCAATGGCTAGAATTATCCGTATAGATTTAAGCATCGCTACGGGCGAGAAAGTCTCGTCGTAGTCAACTCCTTGAACTTGTCGAAAACCTTTTGCAACAAGTTGAGCTTTATGGATGTGAACATTTCCATCCATATCAATCTTCTTCTTATAGATCCATTTGCACTCGATGGCATTAAAACCATCAGGCAGGTCAACCAAGTTCCAAACTTGATTGTCTCCCATGGACTCTATCTCGGAACTCATGGCGATCAGCCATTTCTCAGAGTCTGGGTCCACCATCGCTTCTGCATAGGTCGCAGGCTCATCATTGTCTAACAATAATAATTCCCGCGCTTCGCGGAGCCTCGTCGACCTTCGTGGTTGTGGTGCTTCTATTTCCACGGGTTCCTCAACTTGTTCTGCTACAATAGCATCACTCGTAGAAGCATCCCCAACTGGCTCATCTTGAACTTCTTCAAGTCGCACCGACCTTCCACTTGTTCCCTTTGAGAGAAACTCTTTATCTAGGAAAACACCGCTACGAGCGACAAACACTTTGCCCTCCTCTCGGTTGTAGAAGTAATACCCTAAGGTTTCCCTCGGATATCCCACAAAAATACACTTATCCGATTTGGGTGTTAGATTGTCCGACTGAAGTCGCTTGACAAATGCATCATAACCCCAAATCTTTAGAAAAGACAAACTGGGATTCTTTCCAGTCCACATCTCATATGGTGTCTTAACTACAGATTTAGCTGGTACCCTATTAAGTGTGAAAGCTGTCGTTTCTAGAGCGTAACCCCAAAATGATAATGGTAAATCCGACTGGCTCATCATAGATCGAACCATGTCCAACAAAGTTCAATTACGCCGTTCGGAAACCCCGTTTCTTTGAGGCGTTCCGGGCGGCGTAAGTTGTGGAACAATTCCGCAACTCTTAAGATGATCGCTAAATTCGTGACTCAAATATTCACCTCCACGATCAGATCACAAGGCCTTTATTTTATTTCCACGTTGATTCTCTACTTCACTTTGAAACTTCTTGAAGTTTTCAAAAGTTTCAGACTTATGCCTCATCAAGTAGACATAACCATATCTACTGAAATCATCAGTGAAAGTAATGAAGTAGTGATATCCTCCTCTGGCTGTCGTGCTCATTGGCCCACATACATCAGTATGTATGAGTTCCAACAAGTCTGTCGCTCTCTCGGGTAAACCCGAAAAAGGTGACTTGGTCATCTTTCCAAGTAAACAAGCCTGACATGTCTCGTATGATTCAAAATCAAACGAAGTTAGAAAACCATCACCATGGAGCTTCTTCATGCGCTTTTCACTTATATGCCCCAAACGACAATGCCATAAATAGGTAGGACTCAAATCATTAGGCCGAAGCCTTTTAGCACTAACATTGGAAACAGATGCATCATCAAGATTTAAAATAAATAACCCATTCACAATGGGAGCATTAGCCATAAACATATCATTCTTAGAGATTACACAACCATTGTTTATACTCGCAAATGAATAGCCATCCCTCATCAAACATGAAGGTGATAAAATGTTTCGACCCATACTTGGAATGTAATAAAAATTATTCAACTCCATAATAAATCCTGACGGAAGGTGAAGTTGCATGACGCCGACGAACAATGCAGCAACCCTTGCTTTATTTCCGACGCGAAAATCCACTTTGCCTTTCTGCACTTCTCTAGTCCTTATTAGCCCCTGCATCGAATTGCAAATATGAGCAACCGATCCGGTATCAAATACCCAAGAGTTAACATAGGAATCAGCGAGAAGAATGTCCACAACATTTACAACAAGCGTACCTGAGTTGGAAGTACTCTTACTTCCACTCTTCTTCAAAGAAGCCTGGTACTTGCTGCAGTTTCTCTTCCAGTGGCCATGTTCATGACAAAAGAAGCACTCTGTGTCTTCTACAGGTCCAGCCTTTTGCTTGGGTGCAGACTTAGGGATCATATCCTTAGCCTTGCCCTTCTTCTTCCAAGAAGTAACCTTTTTCTTGAAGCTAGGCTTGTTCTGCATAGCCGTCACATGGCTATGCCCTGCACACTTCTTCATGTCACTTTCTGCTGTTTTTAGCATCCCGCATAACTCATTAAGGCCCTTATCCACCCCATGCATATGGTAGTTCGAAATGAACTACCCATAGCTGGATGGAAGAGACGCCAAAATGAAGTCAGTGGCCAACTCTTGGCCTAGTGGAAAACCAAGCTTTTCCAAAGTCTGACTGTAACCAACCATTTTGATCACGTGGGGGCCTACAGCTGCTCCCTCTGCCAGATTGCATTCGACAAAGGACTTGGCAACATTGTACCTCTCAGTCCTTGCCTGGTCTTGGAACATGTCCTTAAGCGCAACGATCATATCGTACGCATCCTGATCCTCAAACTTCGTTTGGAGTTCAGGTTCCATGCATGCAAGCATAAGGCAGCTAACCTCAAGAGAATCATCACATGCTCTCTTGTAGGCATTCGTTAGGGCATCAGATGCATTATCAGCAGGTTCATCGGGGATTGGGGTATCCAGAACTGTTTCCTTTTTATCAGACCTGAGAACAATTCTCAGGTTACAGACCCAGTCCGAATAGTTTGTTCCATTTAGTTTATCTTTGTCAAGAATCGAATGCAAAGAGAAAGGTGATGTAGTGTTCGGTGCGATTGATCTACAACAAAAAACATGCAAAATACTAAGCCATGTAACCAAGAAAGAGTAAAACATATTAAACAATTTAATAGCATATACTCCCACTTAAATCAATATCCCTCTATTGATACTAGGTGATTCAAGATCCACAATTAACAATTCAACTAGTGAGCTTCAGCATCACTGCTAGAAGACAAGGTAAATCGCTAAGCAACACTTGCTAATCATATCACATATGACTCTTGTTGTTGGGTGACATCTCTATGTCAAAACTAGGCGCCCAACCTTTATGCCCCAAGGTCCTTAACTGTTAAGATGACCTTGTCAAGTTCACCAACCCTTATTCGTGTAGGTATCCGATACAAACCCATCCAGCCAAGTAAAACCGCGGCACCCTAATTTCATAGGCCTACCAAAGATTGTACAGGGCATAGGATGGTGCAAGGTTTGGTTGGGAGGGCATGGTTTAACTTAAACTTTGTGAGGGATCGTTCTACTTCTATCATCTAAGCACGCATAGTAGTAAAACGCATAAGAATAACATTCACATAGATGTGACACAGTATGGCCCATTTTCTCATGGTTATCTCCATCGCCATAGAACCTGTCCACCATGATGATCTCCATCTTCATGTTCCATGTAAGCCATCCTCCAAGTGATGAGTCCTCCAAGAACTAATACAAGCTATTACTCCTAACAGCTAGTAATCAAAATTACATAGTATTGGGATCATCACAAGTTGGCACGCAGGCCATTACAATAATTGACAACACACATGGCTCTAGCCGTGTTGCCCTACTCACGACACGCAGGTCATGATAAATTTCATACATGCATCACATACACATATGGGCCATACTGATCACATACATCCTACAAAAAGAAGTTATGCATAGAATCGCATTCTATCGGATCATGTGACATTGCAGCACGTACTTACCTTAACGAGATACAAAAGGGGCTATGATTAACGGGGTCTAGGGGGTCTCCCCCTGCGGGGTTCGAAGGGGCAGCCATGAAAAATGAGAGATCGAATCTTCAAAATTTTCTTTAAGGATTTTGATCGGCAAATCAAATTTACCATAGACCGACTCCTGTCCCGATTCAATCAAACTCTTTTGATCACGGTACATCAATTTTAGATCTAGGTTCCGATTCGATCAATCATATTGATCTTCGCGTGATTCAACAGGATTCATGTGTCACTGTCTACCCCGATGGCGGAAACTGACCGGTAGGGGTAAGTCGTTCGACAACCTCAGAATTACGATCACAGAAAGCAAGATCATAGATCAATCCTGAACCACCGCCATATAAATGATCACATCATTCATATCAATCTGCATATCACCATATGCAAACATCCCGAACCTATAACTGAACAGCATCGGCTCTGATACCACTGTAGGGATACGGGTAGGCTACACTAGCGCAAATCAAAAAATTTCTACCGTGTATACCAGGATTACTGTTGTCATAGATCACGGGATTGCCCCTAGGCGCGCAGTTGCGGAATCGATGAAGCACGTTGAGGCAGTGCAGACGTTCCACGTCTCCTCCTTGTCCTCGTCCACGAGCAGCTCCCTTGCGCGTCTTGTCCAAGCGCTACAGATGCAGCGCCTTCGAGGTATCCACACGTACAGGGTGGAAGCGTTAGACGCCGAACTACTAGGTCCGCGCGCGCGACACAGGCGTGAGAAGTGGCGGCTGCGAATGATCTGAGGTCTAAGGTCTAAGGTCTAACCCTGGTTAGCTCGCCCCACCCTCTCTTATATAGGCGTCCCTAGTGGGCTTCTACATTAGCAGCCCATTAGTACCCTACGCCTGGTCTAATTCGGATCCAATCCTCATTAGGCTTCCAGCCCCTTAAGTGTGTGAACCTATAGGTTCATATGCGTATAGACATGACACGAATACACTTATTCTGTCAATAGTTGGTAGCGGCCTCTAGCAAGACGTTCCAACTCGTAAACGCATACAAAGATCATATTGGACGAACCATCACAAGGTTTAGTACATGTCTTTCCCTTTGCCTCACGATATTTGGTCTAGCTCCAAGCTGACCTCCCATCCTTGATACCGTGATTTGGAATCCCTTTACTAGGTTAACTCTTAACCATATGTAGCACGGCCATGCATTTCTGGATCCGATCACTCGAGGGGCCCAGAGATATCTCTCTCAAGTAGAGAGGGGCAAATCCCATCTTCGTGTCCATGCCCGACGCCACCTTGGGAAACTCTGTCTCACATTCCAAAGTCATTGTCATGAGTGGTCCTTCCTTACAGCTTCGTTGTTGGAGTTCATCTACAAATAGAGATGAGAAATAAGATTAGAAAAGTTTACGAGAAGAATAGATAAGTGTAGAAGTTGTTGAAAAATTTCCTTCGTGGTTTCCAATCCTAGGGTCATAATCCTACAGGCAACACAATTCTCTTATACCTTCTGTAAGATCCCTCCTTTATAAAGGAAAAGGATCCCTGTGATTGCAATGCTAGTCCCTGGATCAATACTAGCATCCATAGTTTAAGATGAAGTACACAGAAACAAAGGTCATTATTACAGTCATTCCAGAGACAACATAGTCTTTACAACTCTATGGCCATAGGACTATTACAAGAGTTTAAATAAGTAAATAGATAAAAGTCTTCATCTTCATGTGCCACAAGCAAACATGTTGAGTGTAGACTCATGACTCCTAATCCTCATCAGAGTAACCTGCAACATCACAAGTTACACCCAAAGTGGGTCAATACATTGGAATAGTATTGGCAAGTGATACCTTAGTATAATTTTTGGTGGACTAGATACTATGTGCAATTTGGCTAAGTGTAGCTTAGGCTTGCTTTGCTCAAAATAGGTTTTTCCTATTAGTTGAAATCACTAAGTTTTTCTTTGTCAAAACTTTTCCCAAGGAGACACCAATAGACATTAAGGTCCTTCACCCTTGTTCACCCACAAGTTTTTACTTAGAAATTGGGATGAGGATATTCTTGATAGCTTCCATGTCTTGATGCTCAAGTTGTCCTTTTCCAGGGACATGGCTAAGTACTTATATTCTTCCATCTGCAGAGGTTGTGCACTTTCCCCACCAGACTTGATTTTCACCAAGACAGGACCTTTCAGAAGCCTTCCCTTAGACCAAATGGACACGCTCCAACCTATCATTCCCACTACCACCAACTGTCCAAATGGCTAAGTTCTAGCAACCTATATGATCCAGGCAGAGCCCATATTGCCAAGTGGCTGCACTAGAAGCTTCTTAACATTTGGCCTCTAAAATCTCTTTGTTCCTGGGTGGCTTTCCACAAGTGAGATAAACAAGGTAAACCATAGAAATGGGCCTTGTGTAACCACTCAACATAAACCATTCCTTCCATTCCACCTAGGTGTTTCATTTACTTAATTGTTTTATTAGGCAAAACACAAGTCCAAAGACTTAGAAATATTTTATCATAGCATGTATATTTCACCACCCTTGGTTGCTACTAGCTAGGCTAAGCATGGCATAGATAAGCATCTTAACTTAGAAATTTCCTAGCAATTCTACAACTACTAGGACTTCCCAACATGGCATATAAGCAAAATACAGCATGCAAGACTAGCAAAATATTTCTAATGCTTAGTAGAAAACATAGGGTAAAAAAATCATGTAGCACCACTTGCCTTGGTAGTTTGGAGAGTAGCTACACTCCTCACAATCACAATCACTATTGGCACCAAAATCTACACAAAGAATCATAGCCACAAATCACATACAAAACATATACAAACAAAAATATATGAATGCATGCAATATGATATGTGATGATTTATAAAACTCAACAAAGCAAGTGTACAGTACTGGTTCATAAACAAGTTCAAAAACTTGCCAAACAACATTTATTTAAACCTTAAAACATTTCTCAAACAATTCATATACTCAAAATAGCCCTACATATGTTTTTGTAAGTAAAACCATTTTAACAGAAGCAAAACATTAAACACATTGCATATTTAGAAAGGGCTTGTTCTCCTGATTCTATTGATACAAAATTTGTCAAATTATAACGTGGGGATCAAAAGTTATAGCCAAAACAAATTCAAACAACTAATAGATTCAAAATCTGTTTTTAAATCTAATTCCTGGCTACGAGTCACGCTCTGATTGGCGCGTACCGGTTCGCTCAGGATCGCTTCTGTGAGCCGTTAGATCTACTTAATCTGCACGACCCAGATCTACTCATAACGCTTCGATAAGTGATCTAATTTCACACGCTGGATCCAGATCCAATGGTCCTGGATCAAAAGACCATAGCTAGGCGGCGCTGGCGGTGGATACTGGCGGCGGCGAGCTCTACCTACGGCGGAGCGGCGCTACAGGTGGCTCTGGGGTCGTCGGAGATGCTTACCAGGATCGTGGGGATGCACTGATGCTCAACCTGGCGACGTCTTGGCAAGGGGCGCTCTGTAGTGGCCGAGGGAACTCGTCGGAGTTGCTGGCGGCGTCGGGCTTGGGTGGACGACAACGTTGGCGACGCTCCTGGTCACCCTATCATGCACAAACGGCATCAGGAGATGCGCAAGACTATGGCGAACATGATCGTGTGAATCAGAGGCAGAGGGGAACAAGGGGCTCACCGAATTTGATCGTTGGAGTTGAGGATGTCGTCGGGAGCTTGCTGTGCTTGTCGAAGACGACGACCTGGGGCGGTACAGAAGGAACCAACGGTGTCAGTAGCTGCGCAAGGAAGTGGTGATGCTATTTTCAAGAACCAGAGAGGAAGGGGCACATGGGGCTCACCGGAATCGGTGGCCCGAATGCGCTCTGTCTGCGGTGGTGCGAGGATGATTGCGGGCAGCCTGGGGGCGCTCTGTGCTCGGAGTGTGGGGGGAATGGGGAGGGGGCAGAGGGGGTTTAAGTAGGCAAGGCGGGGGCGTGATTTACTCCCGCAATCAACGCGAATTGACGAGCGATCAAATCGGAAACGCACGGCGTGATTTGGGGAAGAACACGTCGCGCGGGGGGGGGGGGTGGAGACGACGACACCGTGTGGGCCGTGGCTGTCAGCGAGATAAAAAGAGAGGGTCACTTTCGGCAAGCGGTGTGAGTGTAGAAAAAGCAGTTCATGGGTGGGGTTGCTGGACTGAAAGCTTATTTTTTTCCTTTTAACCTTTTTCTTTTTCTGTTTGGTTTTTCTGAAATGATTTTCAACTCCAAATCAAATGAGTTTGAATTCAAATTTTCTCTATGTTTTTATACTGCAAAACTTGCACTCAAATGTGTGTCAAACACTACTTTTTAATCAAAACACTTTGATCAAATGAAAATAAAAATAAAACAAGCCCTTATGTGATATATTCAATAGGCATAATATTGGTTTTATTTACTCCTTTTGTTTTGAAAATTTTGTTCAAGCTTTTGAAGGTGCCTAGGTTTGAATTCAAACCTTACTGAACAAAAAAAGTACTCTCCTCATTGGAAGATAGCACTAAGGCTAGAGTAACTTACATGAAATAATAAGCATATATGCTTCTGTTTTGAAATGATTTGTTTGAGATGAAATTCATATGATCATGGATGCATGGATGATATGCATGAGTTTGAAACATGATTTTAGGGATGTTAAACCTGTTGACGAAGAATATTTTCAATCTCCCTCTTAGTTTACCCTCTATTGTGTTTTAGGACCCCTGCCCTCGTGTTGACATCTTCCACGATGATTTCCGACAACTTAACCTGGATGCGATGGAAGTCTTCTCTAAGATCATCATCGTCCCTTCGCACCAAATTTTCGGCCCACGCTCGGAAACTAGATAGCAGAGTTAGGTTTTGGCAATCCCGGACAAACCCTTTAAGGTGATGCATTGCGTAGAAGGCCTCCTTGGCGCCGCCAGTAGCCGGCTCCTTGACGCAGGGGAACTCGAGCACGTTCTTGAACACGTGCTTGTCATCCTTGATACATTCCCCCTTGTTGACGAACGAGCATCCCTTTTTAGCATAGCCCTCGAGAGCCTCATTCAAAACACCCCTTATTCTGGTGTAGTCCTTCTTCTTCTTCTGACTCACCGAATCGAAATATGATGCTATCGAGTACTTTGTGCAAATGACGATGAGTGTGCAGTATTTGTCTTTGCATAACACGATTGAAACGGTATGTTGGAAAAGGTCAAAGGAAGAAAGCTATAAGAAAGCCTAAGTTAACAATGCTATAAGAAAGCCTAAGCTATAAGAAGCGTGTTCATCCTCTTGTGGTCCACCATGAAATTCTCGAGATATGTCGTCGCCTTGGCACGCGTCTCAGATCCTTCCCTCATCTAGCTATCACGCATGTAGTAGGGATCCACTATCGCGATGTAGGGGGTCTGCTCTCTCTTGGTCTTCATAGCCAGATTGAGCGCGAATAGGCGGACCATGTTATAGTCCAGCCGTTTCGAGAGAAACAGCTTGAAGACGTCCTCGTACGATATGAAGAACACGTCCGCGAGGGCTTCATGGACGAAGTCCACGTCCGATGGCACCTTGACAATGAAAACCGGGTAATTTGGATCTTTGTATTTAAGAAGAATGCCCTCTAGTGTCTTGATACTATCACTCAAAGCGAGCATATGTCCACCAGCAAGGCGAAGCAGCTCCGGAGTCAGTATCGCTTCACCGGCTATATGTATCCTGGGCAAGCCATCCTCGCGGGCTGGTACGACGTCATCCTTAGCCCGGATCCTCTTTAGAGGAGGTTGGTGTCTGGGCTTTTTTACCTCTCTTCCTGTGCTTCTTCGTCTTCTGAGCAGGCTCCTCCACTGGGGATGCTAAGTGCTCAACGGCCGCCTTTTGGAGTGTGTCTGGGCTAAAGACGAATCCAACTGGTTTCTCCTGTTGATCGGCGGCCGGAGGCGTCTCTTGAGATAAACCTCCAAAGATCAGGCGTTGCGTGCATGTAGTGGGACGCCCACCTTGACCCTCGCGAGCGACGAAGGGTTATTCATCCATAGCAGGCATGTACAATCCTATGCCGGCGCCGGTGTTGATGTAGTCGTCGATGTTGACAAATTCTTCATCATCATCGTTGTTGCCGCCATGTGGTAATGGTGGTGGCGGGGGCGACGGCGGTTGCGTTGCCACGGTGGCTTCGCCTTGGGGCGGCCCACACGCTCCCAACAGTGTTGGTGGCGACTTGTGGTGGCGACGACGACAGGTGGCTTCCTAGGTGGTGGCCGGACGATCGAGGTGGCGCCGGTGACAGGTGGCATCCGAGGTGGTGGCCGGGCGATCTAGGTGGCTCTTAGGTGCCCCGTAAGACGAATCTGAGTCTTCGGCCATGTCAAGGGCCAGCCGTGGCATTCTGCAAGGGTCTTGTGTTCGTCGGCTCCATGAGGTTGAAAGGGGGGTCCATGTCGTCGCACATTGGCAACACCCGAGCAATCCGGACCCTCATCACGGCATCGTCCATTGCATTGTTGTGCATCGTGCGATTCGCCGGTTGTATGGTATTGCCCTTGGCAACATCCTTCAACTCTCCGTCGGCAACTTTGTGGAGTAGTACGCAAGCAGCGTCCTGAATATCGACACATATGTGTTGGGCATCATGATCGAGGTGGCAATCACCAAAGGCGCATAAAGAAGATGAAGCGATGTATGATATTAGTTACCTTGGTGAGGGCCTTGAGCTCGGCTAATGTCGACACACGGCCGATCCCGGCGGTAGGCCTACCATCAGCATTCTCCCGCGGTACTGGTGCCACCGCTGGCTGTGCGATATTGGTTTTTTTGGCGGGAGCAGCAGGGGGCAGCTGTGCGACAACAAGCTCTTGCGGCTGCACCGCGGCGATGATGGCCGGCGGGGTCACCAAGTCCGGTGACGCATTAACGTTGATGCTCGAGTTGCTGCTGCTAAAGTTGGGCACATTTATCGGCCCATGTTGACCTCCCGCATTCCAACCAGCTAGCCCCTCCATCAACCCAGGGGGGTGATCGCGCGAAGCGTCTCCTCCAATAACTTGTCCATTGCTTTCTCGTCCACTTTTGCCTCTAATGCATTCACCTTCAACTTCAGCTCTTCAACCTCAGCTTTATCTTTAGCCGCCGACTGGTTCTTCCTCTCCCTCCTCTTCTTTGCGTCCTCTTTGTAGTACTCGGTAAACTTCATGCTTATACCGAAGCCGGACACACGGCCAGCTGATTTTGGCGGCAACTTCTTATCCCTCTTCTTGTAAGTGTTCGTCGCCCTGTTAAAAACAGTGTCCCATGGCTCCGCCGCCGAATCTTGGGACGACAAGTCCTCGCTAGTGTTCAATTCCTTCTCCTGCAGAGATACAAGGAGAGGTGAACCCATGCATGAATTTAGATTCTTGGCTTAATTATTTTAATGAGAGATCCACGGTAAATTCCTTACCAGCTCATCCTCAAAGGCCTTCACATCCGGGTCGTCGGTGACGAACTCCCCTGTAACAGGGTCCAGGTAGTAGCGGGCCCGGACAAATTGTCGGATCTGAAGGTCTGTAATTTTATGCCATGGGTTCTCTTTACCCAGGCGTTCAAGCTCGGCATCCTCCTTGTCCCAAATGGGTTGTTTCCCTCTGTATCCGCCGCTTCCAAGCCGGTGGTTACCTATGTTCTTCTCTCGCATAGTCTTTCCCCACTCAGTCCATGCTTTAGAGGCAGCGGTATCTAAGTCCGCCTTGAATATCTTTAACTCTTCTTCGTCGAGCATCGAATTTTTCCTACTTATAATCTCCCAGCTTTCACCTTTATCAATGCTGTTCTTTACCCGGGTTTTCCAGCTGCTCAAGGCGTTGCTCATCTTTGTCAGTGCTAGTTAGTTCACCGGGTTCTTATTACTCTCCATGTTTCTGAACTTCTCTGGGAATGTGTATCGCTTGTGAAGGTTCTTAAGGAGGTTCTCGACCAAAGCATGATTACGTCGGATGTACTTCGTGTTGATCGACATGCTTTCCCGGACGATGCACCCGAGTTGCATGTCGTACCCACAGGCAATCGATGAAGGCGCAATGGGTTGGCCACCTTCTGTGACCTCGGTGAACTCATGACAGACGTTGGCGAGCACTTGCGGCTTCCGATCCATAATATCCTTCTTCTTCTGTATGGTGGCCGGGTTGCCTCTACCACCATCTGTGCACTCGCCACCATCTGTGGTGGTGTTACACTCCTCCCCGCCTTCACTAGTTCCATCGTAGTCGTCGTCGTCCCCCTCGTAATCTGGATCTTCCTCGCCGCCAGCACCTCCGACGACGGTCGTCGGTGGTGGTGTTATTCTCATCTCCTCCGCCTCCTCATGTTCTTGGGACGGCCCCCAGAACAATTTGTTGGCCTGTCGGGCTAGATCCTCGACCCTCATTTGTTTAGAAGGACCGGCCTTGTCGTTAGTCGACATGTTTGCGCTTTATTACTAAAAAAGAGGAAAAAAGTTAGCACAAATATCGATCGAAAAATTCGGCATGACCTTTGCTAATTTTTGGACCTACGAGTGCCCATTTCTCAACCGAAATGGAAGTGAATCAACATTTCGGGAGAAACGGGCAACTCAATTGAAATCCCTGCAAGAAAAAACACCCCATACCCATTGACAACCCCATTGACACCATCCATCATCATCCAACACCATCTCATTCCCAAAATAAACAAACCAATGCAGCACCATCTCATCCAATGATCATAAATAGCATCATAACCAGATCATATACATAACCATTTCATATAAATAAACAACAGCATATCATATCATATAAATAAACCAGAGCAATCTTAGTAACATTCAGTCAGTAATGTTGGGACAGTTTCAACAGCTGCTTTTAGTCAGTAATGCTGGGACTGTAAGGTTCACACTTAGTTGCAAGAGTAGTATGTCAGTAATTTCAGAACACACATAGTTTTAGTTCTGTGGAAAGCACTCAATTTCATGAGATGATGCTTGCAATAATACAAAAAGCATCCTGACTTGTTGCAATTTGAGATGCCTGGACTTTGTCTAACAATTAGATCCTATTGCAATGACTCAAAAGAGAAACTTGTGGTTGGAAATTACTACCATTACAATATCTGATCGTCTTTCTTACTTTCCATTTCTTCTATCAATTTATACTGTACTTGTATTGAGCCATTAACCTAAACTGCTTGTGACAAGGATAACAATTTTAGGCATTATCTATTGAAAATAACAAAACCAGATTTAAGTAAACAAAACCAGATTTAAGTAAGCTATTAATTTACTCAATCAACATAGTCATGCAAAAGGCGCATTGCATGCAAGCTTAACAATGGATAGCAATCAAACGTGAAACTGGATCATCCAAGTACAAACTTCATGAGGTACTTTATTTCCAAACTAAATTAATAATACATTTTTTAAAATAGGAATTTCAAGCACATTCCATAATTCCACTGGAGATTATTTCATGATCTCATATACAGCCTCAGGAGCAAGCAAAACAACAAAAACAGCAGCTCCAGATCACCATGACAGAAGGAAGTGTAAGTATACAGAGCAATCACAGATGTTGATGGATCACTGTGTAGGGGTTCGTAGCATGGAAAACAAAAATATTCTATCGCATACAAACAACCAAGCCAAGATCTATCTACTAGATTGTAGCAACGAGTCGATAGAGGAACTCACCCTCGAAGATTCCAAAGCTGTTAACGAGAGCAGATTCTCGTGGGTGATGTAGTCGTACTCTTTCTGATCTCAAGATCGTGTCACACGTTCTTTACTCGATGAAGACCTTCCTCTCCCTTGTTCCAGCAGGCAGCGGAGGTTGTAGCACTCTCCTCGCGATTCCGGCAGCACAACGGCGTGGTACCGGAAGTAGAGGGGAGATCCCGCAGGGCTTCGCCTTAAGCCGGAGCGAGTATGGTGGAGTATGAGAGAGAGCTATTAGTGGTCTAGAGATTAGACACACCAATTAGAAGGCTCTAAACCGAAGGCTAGGGCAATTATAAGCTCTAAACCAAAACGGCTCTAAACCGGAGATTAGAGGATAGGAACTTGTGTGTCTAGAGGAGGAGGCCCTGCCCCTCCTTTTATAGGTGGGAGGGGCGGCCAAGGGGAGGGGAGTACCTCCCCAAGTCGGCCTTGGTTGGCGCGCCGGCTTGGAGGGACTCCTCCCCCAAGTCGGTTCCAACCACCTCTTGCTTGTTTCCCACAGTTTCCTGTCTCCCACAGTTTCCTGTTTTCCACAGTTTCCTGTTTTAGCTGTTTGACTTTCAAACTGGCAGTTTGACTTTTCAGTTTTGGAACAGCAAGAACACTGAGTACATGATGCAATCATTCAATATGTAATGACACATTCATGTACCCTCCCCCCCCGGAGTGCCGGACAATCCAGAACCTTCTAGAACATTCCCGATGAAAACACCGGAATCATTCCCGAACTCCGAAACGGGACTTTCCTTATATGAATCTTATTCTCCGGACCATTCCGGATCACCTCGTGATATCCCGGATCCCATCCGAGACTCCGAACAACATTCGGTGTCTTTCTCATAATACCATAACTACTCAAACAACGTCGAATCCTTAAGTGTGTCTCCCTACGGTTCGTGAATTATGCGGACATGATCGAGACACTTCTCCGAACAATAACCAATAGAGGAATCTGGAAATTCATATGGCTCCCTCGTATTTCTACGATTACTTTGCGATCGAATGAACCACTTACATATGATACCAATTTCCCTTTGTCTCACGATAGTTTACTTATCCGAGGTTATGATCGTCGGTATCTCTGCATACCTAGTTCAACCTCGTTACCGACAAGTACTCTTTTCTCGTTCCCGTGATATGTGATCCCTTGTGAGCCAGTCACATGCTTGCAAGATAATTGGATGACATTTCACCGAGAGGGCCCAGAGTATATCTATCTGTCATATGGATGGACAAATCCCACTCTTGATCCATGTGTTTCAACCAATACTTTCTGAACACTCAATGCCACCTTTGTAGCCACCCTGTTACGGTGTGGTGTTTGATGACATCAAAGCATCCATCCGGAAAAGGTGATATGCATGATCTCATGGTCGAAGGAATTAGGTTACTATGTATCAGAAAGCATATAGCAATTGAACTATTGAAATGACTTGATCTTTATGCTACGCTTATCTATAGGAGTATGTCCATCACATCATTCTCCTAATGATATGATCCTGTTGTTAATAACATCTCTATGTTCATGATCAGGAAACCATGATCATATATTAACCAACAAGCTAGTTTAACAAGAGGCTTTACTAGGGATTCTTATTTTAGTTTATAAATCACACAAGTATTAATGTTTCCGGTTAATACAATTATAGCATGGTATGTAAACATTTATCATAAGTGTGAAGATATGATAATAACCACTTTATTATTGCCTCTTGGGCATATCTCCAACAGTCTCCCACTTGCACTAGAGTCAATAATCTAGTTTGAAACCTTTGTGTATTCAACACCTATGGCTTTCCGGTGTTGTATGTACACGATTGCTAGTGGTCAACTGATCTCCGGATCTGACACTTCCAGGTCCGTGTGTAATTGCATGTCTTTGCGTCTCTATGCATCACTCATTCTCTAATGAGATGGCTTTGTATAAATTTGGTCTTTCGGTGTGACCTTTAGCTCTTTGGGGTTAAAACATGTTGATAATATTGTCGCACAATATATCTTCATAGTATTATCCCACTGTGAACTACACCTAGTTTGATAACAAACTACTTGACACAAATGCCCTCTTTTGATGCTAAAATAGCAGTCATATACTTAGTTTTTGTTGTAGTATCAGTCACACTGTCTTAACTTTGGAACTCATCCAAATCCATTATGGAACTCACTTTCTATTATATTGTGCCACCCTTAGTTTACAGCGAGATAAACTTAATTTGTACTTTGTGACAAAGCTAGTATCAATGTAGTACTTTTACAATGAACTAACCATCTATTTGTGACTTCTACAAATAATATACTGTTAGTTCTTCCAAAAGATCATAAGAATATCCTTACTATTGTCCAATGATCATCTTATGAATCATTCTGGTATATGCTCACAACATTTAGAGCATAGGACATATCTGGATTTGTACATATCACAGTATGATTGATATAAATAATCTTTGTGATTTCATACATCAAGTATCAATCTATACTTGATTATTTGTTTCACTTTACCAAATGTCAATACACTTGAATATATCATCAACATTTGAACTCTTTCAATCCTTTCTGTGCGATAAGAACCTTTCTTGTAGTTTCTATATTGAACTCATTCAATATCTTGTCTATGTACTTCTGGCACAACCATATTAGCGTCTATTGATGCCAAATATTTGGGTTTTGCCTAAGTCTTTCATCGGGATGAAATTCTTAATATGTGTTAATAAAAGATACATTATTTCCAATCAACAATATGTCTTCCACATAATGTATTAGAAACATGTCTTAGAGCTCCCACTTAATTTCTTGCAAATGCAAGCATCTCCATCGTCTCTGATGAACTTTTAAACTCCTTTAATAGTTTCATCACAGTGAAGATTCCAACTCCGCGATGCTCACTTTAACCATTGAAGTTTGCATATGCTTTTAGCATCCTTTTGAATTAACAAAACCCTATGGACCGTGTTATGCACATGTCCTAGGTAATGATTCTATTAGAAGAACTTATTTTGTTTATTCAACTACCATCTAACAAATTATATGTAGTGGTTGCTACATTAATCCGTCTAGACTAAATATCACTATGAAAGATCAAATCTTGTCATAGTCAACCTTTGAACATTTTGTGAACTCTTTCCCAACATGTCGACTATTTCATAGATGTAAAACATCCATGTCTATTTCTTTATAGATCCAGACACAACTGTAAGGTCTTACACCTTTCTCGAGGGTCCTTCAAGTTCAAAACTTGATTTCTCGTGTATGGAACTATCACGGATTTTATGGCTTCAAGCCATTTGACGGAGTCAGGGCCCATCATCGCTTCTTTGCATGTAGTCGGTTCATTATTCTCAAATAATGATTCAACCCTCAAATCTTGGTATTTGATTGTTTACCCGATCTACTTGTTTCAATAGGAACTTGGATCTCCGTGACCACAACCTTTGAGGTACGTGAGCCATGAGCTTTTGTTGCTGCCTCCGGAACACTTTTCGGTGCTGCGCAACTTTGGACATATAGCTAAGGTTCTTTTAACCTTATCAAAGTTCTATTGTCCTCCCCTTAACTTTTCACGAAAAATTCCTTCTCAAAGAAACTTGACGTTTTAAGTGACAAACACTTTTGTCTCCGATGTTATGGAGGATTACTTAACAGTTATTCGAAATAACATATAAAGACAGGTTCATCCGACTTTGGTTGCAAACATCTTTCTTATGCATAGCATACCAATGTTTAAGAAAGGACAACTTGGGTTTTATCCCAAACCATAACTTTATATGGTGTCATTTCAACGGATTATGATGGAGCTCTTTTCAGTGGAAAAACGGTAATCTCTAAAGCTTTTAATCTTTAAAATATAATGGCAGTTTTATGAATTATACCTTTGATCTTACCATGTCAAACAAGGTTTAATTACATATCTCGAACGTTCCATACTCTTATGGTGTTTCGGGAAAATGCAAATCCAGGGAACGATTCCTTAAATCTTAGGTATTATGCTAAAATTGTAACTCAAATATCTTCCTTTATGATCTTATCATAAACTATTTATATTCTTGTTACAATGATTTTGCACTTCATCTTGAAAGTCTTTGAACTCTTCAAATATTTCACACTTCATCCTTATTAAGTAAATATTCATATATTCACTCAAATTTTCGGAAAAAGCAAATGAAGTTAAAATCCATCGCTCTTGACTACACATAATGGATTTCGTACAACAATATGTACAAGTTCCAATAAGCTAGTCATTCGTTCCCTTTTGGCCTATGAACGAAGTTTTAATTATGTGTAGGAAAGTTTCACAAGCGTCATTTGATCAAAATCAAATAGACTCCAAAATTCCATCCATATGGATTTCCTTCATGTTTTCTTTCCAATTTGTCACTTCCTAAGTGATCTTTCAAGCAATTTGTCTTTCGACATCTTTAGCACTAGTTTTATGGATGTGATGTCTCCAACGAGATTTGCGAATCCATATTTTATGGATTACGACAATTATTTGAACAACCCTTTTGTTCTCATGATACCTTATAAAACAAATCTTTGAAGGCAAGCTTTGATGTTGAACGAGCAACACAATAACCCTTTATTTGTTCTCGATGAACATCATCACATATTCTTTTGCTAGTTACTTAGGCCATTGTAGTTCATGAATTGTGTTGTTTCGTATGACGATTCACACCAACAAATTCAGTATCAAATACTTGAGAACCACATTGTTTAATAAGCAAAGAATATAACCATAACATGTATATCATCTATATACTTAAGCTGAACAATTCTAGTCTTTTCCTTTCTGCCATATATTTATGATATTCTCTTTCAGTATTTTCCTTTTCTGTTTGAAAGAATCTATCAACATCAATAGTGGAGTCATACATATGACATATAGTCCAAAGCGTGTATAATTAAATACCAATGTCTTTGGACTTGCACTTTGAATTAGATCACCTATCATCAAATGTTTGGTGTTCTTTCAAATTCCTTTCTTTAGTAATCTCTTGGTGTAGTAAACATCTTACCTACATCAAATATTCACCCTCATCATGGATTTATCCATGATCAAGCTACTTTTAGCTTGTAACGGTGAATCGCAAGTATAATGTTGCTCTCCAAAACCTTTTGGAGGATTAGGACAACTAGTGTCTCCAACCTTTTGCAAATTCTCATCAAATATGAGAACATGACTTTTGCCATATTATACTCTATCATGTTGTAACCAATACTTCATTTCAGATATCACAATATCTTCCACACATCATGGTTTCTGAATCAACTCTTTCAGATCCTAGATAACCTTGATATTAAGACAATCCTTTGAATATCAAGAATCATGGAAACAAACATGATACTAACACTTGGAATTGTTACTCTTGATTTAATACTAATTATTAAACTTCATGGAGTAACCGAAACTTTACTGAAAGTTTGCAATAGGACTTTTAAACTTTAGATTAACACTTAAAACAATACGATACCAGTTCGTAAAGTATCTAACCAGAATTCTATAGTTCTATCATCTCAATTATAACTAAGCGCAAGGTGGTAAACGGATGCCATTGACTACAACAACTATGCAAATTCACTTTGATTTAGTCTATGATAAATTGAGTTCTAATTAATAATTAAATTAATCTTGGTGAACTCCCACTCAAAACAATATCCCTCACATTGTTTTAGTGATCACACGAACCAAATCCACCACATCAAAACCGATCATCACGAGAGTTGATATAGCTTCAATGGCGAATAATCAACATGTTCATCATATCTACTATATGACTCATGCTCTACCTTTCGGTAATCCGTGTTCCTGAGGCCATGTCTGTACATGCTAGGCTCGTCAAGATCAAACCTTAGTTTCCGCATGAGCAAATCTGGCTTGCTCACGTTGTATACACTTGTATAATCTAACACACCCGATCATCACGTGGTGCTTCGAAACAACAAGCTTTAGAAACGGTGCTAACTAAGGGTGAACACTTTATGACTTGAAATTCATGTGCATGAGGGATCATCTTATAATGCTACCGTTGTCTACTAAGCAATACAAGATGCATAAAGGATAAACATCACATGCAATTCATAATATGTGATATGATATGGCCTTTCTTCTTTGTGCTTCCGATCTCCATCTTCTAGCACGAACCTAATCTCCATCATCACCGACATTGCATCAAGGTCAATGATGCTATTCCATGGTTGTCATCCACCGGCTTCAACTATTACAACTACTTTGAATAGACACGCGGGTATTAACAGAAATCAAAGACAACCATATGGCTCCTGCCGGTTGCCGACTTACAATAAGGAACATTGCATACATCATATATAATCACAATCATGGCCATATCACATCACTGCACATCCCTGCAAAACAAAGTTAGACGCCTCTACTTTCTTTGCATGTTTTACGTGGTTTGGGGCTGTTAATAAGTGTCGTTCTAACTTACGAACATGAACCACAACATTGATACTAGTATTGTTAATCACCCGTCGTAAATTGGATCTTAACTATGCTAGGAGAAACAGGCACCCGCAAAGCCACTTATGCAATACAAGTTGCATGTCGAGCGTGGAGCAAGTCTCATGAACGATGTCATGTAAGGTTAGCCCGGGCCGCTTCATCCCAACATACCACAAGATGCAAAGTACACAAGAAGCAATCGAGAATAAAAGCATCAACGCCCACAATGACCATTGTGTTCTACTCGTGCAACAGATCTACATATAGACACGGCTCTGATACCACTGTAGGGGTTCATAGCATGGAAAACAAAAAATTTCTATCGCATACAAACAACCAAGCCAAGATCTATCTAATAGATTGTAGCAACGAGTCGATAGAGGAACTCACCCTCGAAGATTCCAAAGCGGTTAACGAGAGCAAATTCTCGTGGGTGATGTAGTCGTACTCTTTCCGATCTCAAGATCGTGTAGACGATCCTTCCGGCGCCAAGTTCCGGCAGCGCTCCCGCAGCCAGTCACACGTTCGGTACTCGACGAAGACCTTCCTCTCCCTTGTTCTAGCAGGCAGCGGAGGTTGTAGCACTCTCCTCGCGATTTCGGCAGCACAACGGCGTGGTACCGGAAGTAGAGGGGAGATCCCGCAGGGCTTCGCCTTAAGCCGGAGCGAGTATGGTGGAGTATGAGAGAGAGCTATTAGTGGTCTAGAGATTAGACATACCAATTAGAAGGCTCTAAACCGAAGGCTAGGGCAATTAGAAGCTCTAAACCAAAACGGCTCTAAACCGGAGATTAGAGGATAGGAACTTGTGTGTCTAGAGGAGGAGGCCCTGCCCCTCCTTTTATAGGTGGGAGGGGCGGCCAAGGGGAGGGGAGTCCCTCCCCAAGTCGGCCTTGGTTGGTGCGCCGTCTTGGAGGGACTCCTCCCCCAAGTCGGTTCCAACCACCTCTTGCTTGTTTCCCATAGTTTCCTGTTTCCCACAGTTTCCTATTTTCCACAGTTTCCTGTTTTAGCCGTTTGACTTTCAAACTGGCAGTTTGACTTTTCAGTTTTGGAACAGCAAGAACACTTAGTACATGATGCAATCATTCAATATGTAATGACACATTCATGTACCCTCCCCCCCGGAGTGCCGGACAATCCGGAACCTTCTAGAACATTCCCGATGAAAACACCGGAATCATTCCCGAACTCCGAAACGGGACTTTCCTTATATGAATCTTATTCTCCGGACCATTCCGGATCACCTCGTGATATCCCGGATCCCATCAGATACTCCGAACAACATTCGGTATCTTTCTCATAATACCATAACTACTCAAACAACGTCGTATCCTTAAGTGTGTCTCCCTACGGTTCGTGAAATATGTTGACATGATCGAGACACTTCTCCGAACAATAACCAATAGAGGAATCTGGAAATTCATATGGCTCCCACATATTTATACGATTACTTTGCGATCGAATGAACCACTTACATACGATACCAATTTCCCTTTGTCTCACGATAGTTTACTTATCCGAGGTTATGATCGTCGGTATCTCTGCATACCTAGTTCAACCTCGTTACCGACAAGTACTCTTTTCTCGTTCCCGTGATATGTGATCCCTTGTGAGCCAGTCACATGCTTGCAAGCTAATTGGATGACATTTCACCGAGAGGGCCCAGAGTATATCTATCCGTCATATGGATGGACAAATCCCACTCTTGATCCATGTGTTTCAACCAATACTTTCTGAACACTCAATGCCACCTTTATAGCCACCCTGTTACGGTGTGGTGTTTGATGACATCAAAGCATCCATCCGGAAAAGGTGATATGCATGATCTCATGGTCGAAGGAATTAGGTTACTATGTATCAGAAAGCATATAGCAATTGAACTATTGAAATGACTTGATCTTTATGCTACGCTTATCTATAGGTGTATGTCCATCACATCATTCTCTTAATGATATGATCCTGTTGTTAATAACATCTCTATGTTCATGATCAGGAAACCATGATCATATATTAACAAACAAGCTAGTTTAACAAGAGGCTTTACTAGGGACTCTTATTTTAGTTTACAAATCACACAAGTATTAATGTTTCCGGTTAATACAATTATAGCATGGTATGTAAACATTTATCATAAGTGTGAAGATATGATAATAAACACTTTATTATTTCCTCTTGGGCATATCTCCAACACACTGGTCCCGATAGATTAGTACTCTCTTGCTCCTAGCATTGCTGCAGCTATTTTATTACAACACTGGAGAGCTAGAGCCTCCAAACTCATACAAACTGATCTACCAAACCGCCACAATAAGATAGTTTGTACATAAATTAATTGATTCACCACCCTTCAATCTTCACAAGATTCACCGTTTTTCTTTCATTGTAGTCTGTCTAAACTCTCAGACTTCACAAAGTTTTCAAAAACTTTTCGCTAGCTAGGGCAGAAATTTCAATCGAACTAAGAGCCCACTTGAAATTCGAAGATAAAGGGATGGGCTCCTGCTACACTAGACTCGTCAGAGATGTACCTGCGGTGGCGAGATGGCACGGGATGGGGAGGTGGTCGTGGAGGCGGTGCTCCTGCTGCGGGACGGGCTCCTCCTCGCTCGTAAGCTCCTCCTCTGGTGCGTGTGGCTGGCTCCCTCCCTCGTACGCTCCTCCTCCACAGGCTCCGACGGCGGCAATGGCTGGCTCCCTCCCTCGTACGCTCCTCCTCCACAGGCTCCGACGGCGGCGATGGCTGACTGCCTCCCTCGTACGCTCCTCCTCCATAGGCTACAATAGTGACGACAGCTGGCTCCTCCTCCCTCATAGGATCCTCCTCTGGTGCATGTGGGAGGGTCTAGCTAGGGCGGCGCTAGGGTTCTGGGTCGCGGGCTCCTCCTCTGGTGCGTGTGGGATTTCGATTTGGGGAACGGTTGGAAGGCCGAACCATTTTTGGCTAAGTTTGAAACTTCTGTGGCGCATTCCTACAATATTGTCCAACTTCTGTGGCGCATATTGTAGGAATGCTCCACAGAATATGTGCACTTGGTCCAAAAGAAATGCTACATTGTAGTTTGCATCAAACACTCACCTAGCCTAGTGGTCACCAGTACTGGCTCTAAACCTGGGCAGCCCAAGTTCGAATCCTGGCTGCCTCAGACTTTTTTCTTTATTTAAAAAATATTTTTAATTGTATGTGAAAAATATATTTACTTATGTTATATTACAACAAGCAAGTACAAATATATATATGTTACAAATATATTTAAATATCATGATATATATTTTAGTCTCTAACTAATACACAAAAAAGGTCGCACGTCGTCATGTGATGTGTCGAGCTAGCCTCTCTTCACAATCTTCTTGCCTTTTTTCTTCGCGGTTGAATACTTTAGCCCGGACACTATGAGATTTCTTCTCGTGAACGGAAAACCTTTAGTAGGTAGTGTGGTCTTTCTTCTTACTGTAGTAGTAGTATGCATGTTGAAGTACTTGTCGAACTCCTCTTCAATCTTCGGATCGCCATTCTTATCGAAGTCTTGCTCGTTGGCAGATCCTTCCATTCCGATGATGCTCCTCCTTCCCCTCCTGACTACAACACGACTGGGCTTTGACGGGTCGGTAATAAAGAAACATTGATCAACTGGGCTAGCGAGTATCCATGGCTCATTTTTCGTGGAGGCCTTCTTTGCCGACTTGGCATCTGGTGTAACGCAGGTGGTGAAATATCGGCCTTCTTTTTCGACGTTCTTGGCCCATCTAACACGGAACATCGGTATCGTCTCTCCACAGTAGTCGAGCTCCCATATCTCCTTGATCCTTCCGTAGAATCTTTCCATGACAGTAGTCTCGTCATCGGCGAAGGACAGCATAGTAACTCCTGAGTTTTGATATTCGCTATTCATGTCCTTTTCCTCGATTAGAATCAGAATCATGATGTCGTATGACCGATAGGTCTTTACGTTATCTTGTGGCCCTGTGACAAGGAGAATATGAGTTGTTGATCTTCCGTAGAAGGCGTCTGCGGGGGATTGTCCAGCAGCCTTTTCTTGAACCAACCCGTGAAGGTGGAGTTGTGTTCTCTTGTTACGTCTCCTTTCTTCCTTGGGCGGGCCCGGTCCACGTACTCCTGCCTGATCAAGCTTTTGTGCTCTTCCACCCAAGGGCTGACCAATTCAATATGTTGTAGTGCGACTCGGTGTGCCCTTGCAAAGTCGGCGCGCCGACTAGCAATGCCGACATGCAGTGAGCGGTGGCCCTCGCGGTGACCATACCCAGCGAGCCTATCGAGGTGCTTCTTGGTGGGTATTCCAACATCCTCGTTCTCGGTGGTTAGATAGTTTTGGCAGAAAGAGATGCACTCGTAGATCAGAAAGCCCTTGGCTATGCTTCCATCTGGACAGGACCTGTTGCGAACGAACCCTTTGATTACACCGTTCAGCCTTTCAAACGGCATCATGTTATGCAGGAATGTCGGCCCGAGCTGGATGATTTCATCCACGACATGGACAAGTAGATGCACCATGATGTCGAAGAATGCGGGCGGAAAGTAAATCTCGAGCTCGCATAGTATCACCATCATCTCTTCCTGTAGCCTGTCGAGATGCTTCATGACGATCGACTTCCAAGATATGACATCGAAAAAGTTGCACAAGCCAAACAACGTCTCACGGACGTGCTCGTCTATTATCCCTCGTATGGAAACTGTAAGTATCTGTGTCATCATCACGTGACAGTCATGGGACTTCATACCGCTGAACCTCCTCTTGGCTACATCGAGATACCTACTTATCTTGCCCGAGTAACCGTGAGGAACTTTGACTCCTAGGAGGTACCTGAAAAACTGCTCGATCTCCTCCTGACATAGAGTGAAGCAGGCAGCGCGAAGCACAACCACCTCATTCTTCTTAACCCTTTTGCGGCGAACCTGAGTCCCTTCCATTTGATCGTCATCATCATCACTATCAGGGTACTGAAGCTCCTTCTTGATGCCAAGCAATTTCAGGTCATTTCTTGCTTTCGGCCCATCCTTGGTCCTCTCCGGCATGTTGAGGAGAGTGCCAAGAAGACTCTCGGTAAAGTTCTTCGTGATGTTCATTACATCGAGGCTATGGGGCGTGTGGAGGACCTTCTAGTACGGCAGGTCCCAGAAAACAGACCTCGCTTTCCATACACCCAGAAGCAGCTTTGTCCTTGCTCGCTTCTTCCCTGGCGCTGGGCACTCATCCCAATTATTCAGAAGCTCCTCGATTTCTTCGCCGCTCCTCATACGCGGGGATCTTTCGAGCTCGTCTTTACCATTGAACAGGTCACCGCGTTTTCTCCACTGGTGATCCATGCGAAGCCACTTTCGAGTCCCTTGGAACACGGTTTTCGAAGACCCGGGATCCTTGGGTAGCTGGAGATGCGGGGTCTTATCCATGCACTTGACACATGCATTGTGTCCGTGGTTCACCTGGGTCGATACATATGCGTAACCAGGATAGTCCTGCACCGTCGTGAGCAACACGGCTCTCAGAGGGAAATATTCTTTAGTGTAGGCGTCCCACGTATGGGCTGGCGTCTCCCACAACATGGCTAACTCCTCTTTCAACAGCCCGAGATAAAGATACATATCGACACCTGGCTGTTTTGGCCCCTGAATAAGAATGCTCGTGTGTACGTACCTTTGCTTTGTGCAGAGCCACGGGGGGATGTTGTACGGCCATACAAACACGGGCCAGGTGCAATGCGTGCTACTCTGGTTGCCAAAAGGATTGAGTCCATCGGTGCTCATACCCAGCCTGACGTTCTTTGCATCGCCCCCGAACTCTTCGAACTCGATGTCCAATGCATTCCACTGGCTAGCGTCTGAAGGGTGTGTTAGGATCTTGCCCTTCTCTGGATCATCTTCGGGTTTCTCCCTTTCCGCGTGCCATTGCATTAGCTTTGCTTCCTTAGGATCTACGGAATATCTCTGTAGACGGGGAGTGATAGTAAAGTACCATACCACTTTTCGAGGAACTTTCTTGTTCCCTCTCTTGTACCGTCCATGGCCACACACCTGACATGTGGTTTTCTCCGCGTACTCGTTACATAAAGTGCGCCATCATTGATACATGCGTGGTATTTAACCTGCGGTAGGTCGAGAGGGAACACGATTTTCTTGGCCTCCTCTATACTTGTTGGCAATGTGTTCCCGTTAGGAAGACGATCGTGCCAGAATTCCATGTTAGCATTGAAGCTCACGTCGGTCCATTTTTGTTCCGCCTTCATCTCTAGAGCCTTGAGCGTTACACTCAGGTGTGTATCCTCGGGCCGACACCCAGGATACAATGGAGTCATCCCATCTAACTCCATTTGTGCCAGCTTGGCTTTCTCTCTGGCTGCAGCTTTGGCGTTTCTCATCTCCTTGAGAAGCAGTTCCTGAACATGAGGATCCCTTAACATCGAAGTTAGCAGCGTCTGGGTGTTCGCTTCTTCTCCTTCTTCATGATGGCCATGCCCGTCGACATCCCCTTCTTCGTCATGATGATCATGCCCGTCACTGGTATATTCTTCGTCATCATTACCATGCCCGTCGGGAGACTCTTTGTCTTCTCGCTCGCCCAAGTCTTAATGATGACCAACACCATTTACTACCAGCTCCTCATCGAAGTCGTCACGCATGAAACCGCGCCTGAGCAGGTGATCCTCCAATTGTCCAGAACCAGGGTCAATCCAGCGCTGGAGTTTACATGTTCGACATGGACATCTTATCTGGGTCTTGTTGTTTCGAATCATGTCTGCCTTGGCGTCTTTCTTATACCTAGTAATTCGACCTTCGCTCATGCTGACGACCATGGTAGAATCCTCGGTATGCACATATAGAGCAAAAAGACAGAGAGTAGGTAAATTAGAAATATACACACACATAACACACATGCATGGTCGTGGCCGGAAAAATTCGGCATGACCTTTCCTAAAAGTAGGCATATGGGTGGTGCAAAAATTTGCCGAAATGGTAATGAATCAACATTTCGGCAAACATCCATGCACCACACCGTGACAGAGACAAGCAAAAACAAGAATCTTCTTCCCATGCATAAACATCATCTTCGTGCCATGCATGCATCGCATATACACACCACCCGTGCGACAAGCTTTATGCCTAAAAACCATGCATATTCATGGCCAATTATTCACCGGGTACATAGAATACCGAGTCGAGAGCGCGATGTGAGAGAGTGTGGATCAATAGATCTATAGAGAGATAATAGTACACAAATAGAGATGTGGAGGAGAAAATTAGGTGTGTTTTAGATCAACTAGTTAGAGAAAGACTTTCCCTAGCCAATCAATCAACTATAGTAGGTTTAAATACAACAATTTGTACAAAAGTATAGACACAATGGGGTGGGAGAGAGGAGCAAGACGAGCTGGGAGGAGGGGAAGAAGGATGTGAAATGGATGGTGGGAGAGAGGAGGAAGCAAAGCTGCCACCTTTGTGCAGATCTGGTCGAAGGATTCTATTGCGCATACAGGCCGTATGCGCCACCGAAGTTCAATCTTCTACGGCGCATACAGGCTGCATGCGCCACAGAACCTTGGCCATAGGGTGAAGTGGGCCATGTGGGCCCCCTAACTAAATGTTCCATGGCGCATGGCAAACGAATGCGCCACAGAACCTTGGCTAGTGGCCAGACACTGTGGGCCCAGACTCAGTGTTCTGTGGCACATACTGTGGTTATGCGCCAGAGAAGGTTAAGCTTCTGTGTCCCATATCTGACCCATGCGCCACAGAACACTGAGGGCACAGATCTGCACCAAATAAAGGTGGCAGATAGAGCTCTTTAATGACACCCCTCTATATATATGCCACACTCCCTGTCCAAAGCAACATACCTTCCCTCATGTCTTCTTCCCACAACTCGTCGGAAGACTCGCTGGAGAGCACAGCCCACTCGCGTTCCCTGCAGCCTACTCGCAGTGGAGGGGCGAGGTCGAGGGGCAGTTCTGGGAGTCAGCCGCCGCGGGATTCAGAGGTCAACCTAATCGAGGAGGAGGCCAGACGGCGGCACGAGGCCCTATACAACAAGGCCATGAGGTTGTACGCCGTGTTTGCGTCTCCGGAGGAGAGGGCACACATGGCGGAACCAATCGGGTGGCGGCCGGTGCTCGACCCCAACGTGTCCATGGAGGACCACGTCCGCAGGCTGCAGGCGCGCGTGAACAGGGAGGTTTGGCATCTTCCACCGCCATCGCCCCCACTAGCTCTTTGAAGGTATTTGCAATGTTGTAGTTTGTGTATTTGCAATGATGTATGGAATTTTTGTTTTGCTGTTCAAGGCTATGTGCATGTGAATTTTGCAATGATGTATGCCACTGCACATGTCTATCTACTAGATTGTCTAGTATATTCTACCTATTCCACTGGTACTTATTTAGTTGGGAAAAGCAAAAGAGGAAAATGTGTGTACTAGGAAACAAATAATCTGAGAAGCACGAAGCTTTCTGTGGCGCATACTACGCACATGCGCCACAGAAGTTTGTTCTTTTGTGGAACATAGCAACAATGCGGCACAGAAGCTTGTACATAGGTGTCCAGAGAGTGGGGCCCACATAATTATTCTATGGCACATATCGCAATATGCGCCACAGAAGATATAAACTTCCGTGGCGCATCTCCTTGTATGCGCCACGGAAGTTTGGTCAGAGCAGTCGGACCCGCTTCATGTGGGTCTCACTAACTTACGGAGTAATGCGCCACAGAAGATTCATGGTCCAACGGCTGGTGTCGGTCCCACCAAACTTCTGTGGCACATGGCTCTGGAAGATGCGCCACAGAAGTTTGGTGGTTCTGTGGCGCATTTCTCCGGATGCGCCACTGGCCAACTTTTGTGGCGCATGGTCAGGACCATGTGCCACAGACGGTATGTATATCTATAGCTAGTTTCCTAGTAGTGGTTCCTGGGGTGGTGGTGATTACGCTTGCACGCGGCGAGGGTGACGCGGTATGTGGGCGTGTGTCGCGGTTGGCGGTCTAGAGCGCTCTCGGCTCGCTCCCTGAGAGGTTGGGCACGAGCGTCTCGTGTGGTCCGGTGGCTGGAAAGGGTCGAGGCTTGGACAGGGGGTGGCGGTGGACGGTGGAGTGCCTGGTAGACAAGGTTGGCGAGGATAGTGAGGCTCCTAGCTGGCTGGCGACACTAGGGTGGCAAGGGTGCTCTCGGCATGCTTGCCATTGATGGCATGGTCTGTCTTACAGTAAGCTACAGGGGTTAAACAAGTTATATGATCTAAGGAGAGTATAGTGTGAGCTAGATAGGGAACAAGTTAGGCCAAAATTACTGCTCCTAATAGTGTTTGATGTTTCTTGGTTTGGTGACTACAAGGTGTTTGATGAAATGGCCGCAAGAGATTCAAATTTGAATTTTGGATTCAAACTTGGTGGATGTACTAGTTGCATACTCAGTAGTCTCTGGTTAGTTGGAAAGGTCAAGTGGAATTGGTTTGTTTGGTTTTTGAAAAAGAGATGATCATCACATATGAATCAGATTCAATTTTGAAATGTGATTTGAATCAAGTTGCCAAATGTTTCTGGGAGTTTGAAAGGTGGGCTTTGATTCACTTTTACTTGGTCTAGCAAGGGGTGAAAAGAAATGGAAAAGTTTCTGTTTGAAATCTTGGACTAGAAACACTCAAAGTGGTCTAGTGAGCAAGATTGGCAAAAATGACCATTTGCTTTATTTGGTTTGTTCTATTTTCTTTTGATTTGTTTCTGCTTGGAAATGTTTTAGATGATGTTGTTTTCATATTTAAACCATTCCTTGCTATTTAGATCAATCACACAATTCCATTGATGCATTCATACAAACATCACATACACACATGCATTTATATGGATTTGATTAACAAAAGTTTTTGTTAACCCTAATTTTGGTGATTGGAATTGATACTCATTGTTTGATATTTTTAGGATATTACATGGACTATATCACTATATATATGACACATATACACTTCAGATACGTCGATCTCCATTCCATAAATGTTTTCATAATTGTTCCCTTCGACGCTTCCGGATACTTCTGGTTCTTCATAGCGGAATTCTTCTTGGTCTTCAATTGGATATAGTATTTCCTCTTCCTGACTGTTAATGTCTTCAGAATCTAGCAAGGGTTAATAAGATACGTTGAGTACGAGCATACTCAGCAAGTTCACTAAAAAGGAGTGTTTGATGCACTATATCTATGCCACAGACCATAGATTGTAGGCAATGCAAGTTTTCATAAACATTTCTTCAAAGATTGCTTTTATTCTGAAAAGCTATGTCCGTCAGCCTTCACAGGTTTACTAGAACTTTCATGGAGTTCCTTTCCTGCAGCGTTCCCAGCTCCTTCCCGGAACAGGGAGTAACAAGTTACAGTTCTTACACTCTGCACAGGTGCGTTGCTTTACCCATGAGAGATCAAATCCTGGTTGCACAGCCGGGCAAATCTTTCCCGTCCAAACTTTCTATGGTGTAGGGCCTAGTAGATGATCCAATCCAATCATTGTCCTTCTCCGCTACCCCACATACACCGCAATTGTTTTATGCCCAAACTCAAGGTAGACCTTTCCCCGTATAAAACGGCTATAGCTTAGTTGGATACACACAACAACTATTAACACTAGAAATCTGTCTTTTGTAAGCCCAGATCCACGGTAGACCTTTCCCCGTATAAAATGGCTATACCCATGATCTGCAACATAGAAATTCCCAGAACAGTTTCCAATGCATGCGAAAGGGAGCCGAATCAGCTGACTTCTCCATCCCATTCCAAATCTCATGGTTAACGCGTAATATACGGCGCAATGTATTGACTTGACCCTGGACCTCGGGTTCTACAAAAATATCATCATTGCCCGGTAAGGACAATGTTTAAAGAAGCAATATGTTATTATGCATAAATAATGAGATGCATAATGCAAAGTCCTAAGTAATTCCCCAATCATTACAAGTGAGATATACTTAGATGATTTGTTTAAGATTTTCTTTATTTTAAGTTTACTTCATAAAAAGGTATAGTTGCTAGGATTCTATGATAAACATATAAAATATGAAAAGTAAAGTACAATCATAATACAATTCTAATGTTCAATTATTACAAAGTTCATGTTTTAAGTTGTTATGGCTTAAAAGAAATGGTAGAGTGTTTCTTTTGAAGTGGCAAAAAGAATAACATTTAAAGAAATTATCATTTATGTTAAGTTAATCAACTCTGAATATTAATAGTGTTGATGGTTTTGTAATAAGGTTTAAATGTTCTTGAGTCATTATATATCTAGCTTAGGGTATATCAGACCAAAGTAAACTATAAAAATGTAATTGAACTTGATATATAGCATTTGTAGCATTATCAATTATTAGGGTTTTTCATAAGCATAATGAAATATTAGAGTTTTGAAACTTTGTTTTAAAGATTTAAACCTAGCATGTGTAAGATTTATAGGTTATACTATAATATTTTCTAGATAAAGAAAGATAGATGAATTTGTTTTATAATTTATTTGGTGAATATTAGGTTTGCTAAATATGATTATATATAGCTGAGTCCACTATCTTTTATTATAAGCTAATGATTTGCAAGAATAACTTTGTAAATCTTTGTCTTGTAATAAGTTAAAGATTTTAAAGGAATATTATTAGTTAATTGTTTACACCTAGATTGTATTCTAAATTATATTTATAGGTTTAAACTATTTAGAATTAGAGTATTGTATTTTGAATATGATCATTTCTTACTTAGGAAATAATTATAAATATTTAACAAACCAACTATTTCATTTTAATAATTTATATAATTAAAGATATATGATCTAAGAATTTTAAAATGTTATTGGAATAATATATTTATTATTATTATCCTCGTAAGTATTCTTACTTAAAACCTTAAAAATGATTTTTATTTATTTTTAGGTATTATCTTTATTTTTTTATAAATTTTCTTAATTATTTAATGTCTTTAAATATTTTTTTTAAAATTTATTTGTAAAATTATTAAGTTAGTATTTTTATGAGATAAGATATTTCTTTTTTTTCATAAAAGTGATTTTATTTATATTTAGGAATTTTTCTAAATTTATTAAATTTCATTTAGATATTTAAGGGTGTTAATATTTATTTGCATTTTATTAAACTTAAGTAAATATGATTATATTTTTTCTAGGTGGATATTATTTTAATAAACATTTTGATGTATTAAATATATTTTTTGGATTTTTCTACATTTTTCTGGAAATTGAAATGTTTAGAGGGTATTTTGGTCATTTAATATTTAACTTAATTTTATTGGGGCTAGGTTCTTGGGCCAGCCCATTTGGTTGGGCTAGACCACATGGTCTGGTCCATTGGGTCGGTCACCCGACCACACGCTCTCCTCTCTCTCCCTCGCCTCGACTCATCTTCCCGGTGATGTCACGGTGGTGCCGCCGTCGCCGCACAATCATGGCTGGCTCCGGCCTCCTTGGCCGCTGCCATTGGTCACCCTCGACGCTCTCCCCTCCGCTAATCCTTCCTATCCAATTCGATCTGTCATTTGATCCCTCTTTCACTCGTCCGCACAACATTCTTGTTGCTAGGGTTTTGGCTTCGACTCCGATGTACTCTGATGACCCGTGGATGATGACTATGGTGAGGTGATGGTGTGGTAATGGTGATATGATGATGGGTTGGTTGCTGGTGCCGCCTCTTCTACACATAGGCATCCACTGGTGCGGCTTTATGCGGGTTGAGTACCATGATGCTCCTCGTGTCGACGCGTCGTGGTCGCCATTGATGGCTAGTGCTGCTTCCTCTTCTCGGCTTAAGTGAGGACCCCGGGTAAGTTATCCCATCTATCCCCACATTTTTAGAGTGTCTCTGTTCCTCCTGGAGGTCAAACCCTAACCTGTTCTAGCAGTGGCTTATTGTATCATGTGTACCTTACAGTGGCCTTGCTACTGATCTTGCCAAGTGAATGGAATTTAGACTAGATTAATGATTTTGGTTTGTGCTTCCTTGAATCCTATACTCAATGTTTCTTGTTAGCTGATTCAGTTTACCAAGATTGATGATTTTGGTTTGTAGATCTTAATAAGATTAGATTATGTTGATGTTGAATTGGGATTCATAAACCGTGATTCAGAAGCATATGTTGATCATTTGTGATGGATTTTGGGTACCCAACCAATATATTATCTTGGTAGAGAAGTAACCATTTATATGATTCCTAAATATTTACTAGGAAAATGATTAGATTGTAGTTGTTGTTGATTAGCAGATGAGTTATGTGCTTTAACAATTAATGGCCAGCTACAAATGCTTTCTGAATGAATTATTCACTTGAGTTTGCATTCATTTTCACTGAACCTTTGTATCCAGGAATGTTTTTGGTGGATTTTGGGCTTGTGTCTTATTGATGTGGTACCTTTTGGAAAGATGCACAGAATAAGAACAAATGCTCATGACATGTTGCTGCCTCTTGGATCCAATGTTTGCCTTGTGAATGGTTGTTCAGAAGAATTGATATGACTTCTAGATTTGGTTCCAGCTATAACTTATCATTTGAAGCTGTCCATGAAAACTATATATTATGATTCCTAATAATTTATTATTAGGAAATTGATTTATCTTGTTTAGCTTATTTAAACATAATTCAAGTGCAATGCTTGCTCGGTAACTAGAGAGGAATTGATTTCCTATGTATATAGACAGAGAACTGATATGCATCCTTGATTCCTGGATTATCCTCTAGGAAAATGATAGAATTGATTTTGTTTGACTAACTTGGGGCTAGCTAATGAAGAACAACTTGTATGCTGGCTCTGTTGCCTCCGGTTGCTAATGTGGTGCCTCCAATCTTGGAGTGTGCATAGTGGTATCCCAGCTAGTATGACTCCTTGTAATCAACAGTGAAGTAGTTGGTGTTGGTGCCCAAAAGATAGAAATACAGCTCATGATGCATAAAGATAAAGCTAGTTTGATTGGCTAAAACTGCTAAGTTTACCACTTTGGTGCCTCCACTAGGTTTGTGCCCAATAGTGGTTCATAGTCACGATCTACTGCTATAGCAGCTGACTAAGGATTAATGTTTGTCTGTCAAGGATGTAAAAACTGAGATTCCAGTTTTTAAAACTAAGAATAGATGTAACACTTAATTTTCTAGTGTTCCCCATTTAGTAGCTTCTGATGCCATTATATCTGCTACTGTGGTGCCTCTCTTGTGGAGTGTGCACAGTAATGGATTTAAACAACAAGATCTGCTGCAAAGTACCCTTACCTATGATGCATAAGCTAAGGCCCTTCTCTGTATGAAATAAGAACAAATTGTTCTATCATTGTTCAGTAATCCCAATGATGATATTTTCATACCCCTTGTATGCAAATCTAAGGGTATCTTTTGTCCATACAGAATAACCAGGATTAATCAATGGTGATGGATTTGGTGCTAACCTGCTTGCAGAGTAGACAAATCTGCTTGTAGATGATATTGGGGAGTATCTTTTGGTGAACCTTGATCAGTGGCTATATGAACTGGTATATTTGTGGTTGTCCTTGTTCTGTTGGCTTACTTCTTGTGCTTCGGACCTCCTCCTGGTGCTCTTGGATGGCTTCCTCAAGAAACCAGGGTGCTGTTGTTGTGATGGTGATGTATTATGCGGTTTTGGTGCTAACTATAATCTCTGGAAGTATAGAAATGTCATGGCTGGTTGATATGTGTTGGGTGTATTTGTTGTTCTTTCTATGGTGAATAAAGTTCAGCCTGGAACTCTCTCTGCTGTGGCTGTGTCTTGAGTTTGTGTTGTGCAGGTTTCCATGTTGCTTGCAACACCTTTGAGACGTTTCCTTCCTCCTACTGGTTCGATAACCTCGGTTTCTTACTGATGGAAAACTTGTTGCTGTGTTGCATCATACCTTTCTCTTCGGGTTTCCCGACAAAGCGCTACTATCGTGGTATTGCCGACGAGTACGCCATGGAGGGGTCCTCACAGTGCGTGTTTAGAGACGTGGGGGAAGGCGGACGGTTGACGGGTACGAGGTAACACAGCTTACCCAGGTTCAGATTCCACAACGGTGGCGGAATCCTACTCCTGCTATAAATCACTATAGCAGGACCCAGTTACAGAGATATGTTCGTTGTGCGTGGTTATGTGAAGTTGTATGAGATTGTGCCCCAAAGGCCCCCATAGGCCCGACTTATATAGTCACCAGGTCCTAGGGTTACACGGAAAATTCCTAGACGGACAGGTTACAGAGTCCTACACCGTCTATTACTAGTCTAGCGTGTCTTGTACTCCAAGGCTCCGGGTACGCTGGTGACTCCACCGTATCCTTCCTTTATCCGGCATGGGCCTCCCTTCTGGATCCATCTAACTGGGCTGCCCAGCAGGCCATGTGTCATGCTATCAACTGTGGGCCACCCGGGTTATCCGGATAAGAGACATGCTATGAGGATACCCATATAGAATATCCCCAACAGTAGCCCCCGGAGAACTCTAAGATCTTGCACCGTCTTGCCTCTTCACGTTGAATGCTCCATCTAGATGGATGTCGGCAAATCAACAAGCAACATCTTGTAGTCCTCCCAAAGAACCCTACAAGGTTTTCTCCGTCTTCAATTCGTAAGTCAGAGAATTGTTGAATCTTCCATCGTACTCTTCCGTAGCCGGTATGGATCCGTCCATGCCGGAATCTTCTGATGTGATGGTTCATCTGCCTATGATAGCTAGGGTGACATAGACATAGGTCAGCAACGCCTCATAACTCACACATGCAGAGAACGCAATCATGTCCACTTTTCCCGTGCGAGCGATACGAACCGTTGGCGGCGACGGTTGGTACGTGGCGAAATTTCCACGCACGTCTCCGCACACGTCGTCTACGCCACAACCATTCGATCAAGCTGCACGAATCTTGATGTCGGAGACCATTAATAGTAACTGCGGTGGAAAATTTACTTTTCACCTCATTCTACCCTGCATCGTCTTCTTCCTCCAGCGAGCGCATCCTCGAGCTCTCCGTGCAACGTGCGAAGAACCCTAGCTCTCCAATCTTTCCCAATCACCGTCGAACACACCCAATGGCCAGCAACAGCTCCTCCCCTTCGATGGCGGTGTCGGGCGAAGCAACGGCGAAGCCGGCGAGCTCCGTCGTCGTGCCCTAGAGGGCCTGGTCATCCCCAGGTCTGCCGTGGTCGAAGCCACCGGCGGCGACCATAATCCAGCGGCTTTGGAGCTGCTGGAGGAGGAGTACGACTCGCACAAGGGCGACTGGCGCGGTTCGGACATCACGGACTGCGACATAAAAGAGCTGATCAACGAGGGTTAACTCCCCGCGACGGAGGGGCTCGCCTGGCGGGCGACGCCGGCCAGCGAGGTCACACCTTCTTCCCAAGCCGGAGAAAAGGTGTACCTCAAATCACAGATGGTACGCGACGTCTCCCTGCCAATCACCAACTTTTTCCTTGCTGTCCTGAATCATTAGCGAGTATAGCCACAAAACCTATCCCCCAATAGCATCTTCGCGCTCAGCAATTACGCGGCGCTCTGCGAGGGTTATTTAGGAATCAAGCCTAGGCTAGATCTCTTCATATACTTCTTTACCGTCAAGCGCGAAGCCGGAGCCGGGAAGGACGAGCTTAGGAATTTTGGAACCATTAGTTTTAAGATCCGGCCTGGCCGGCGCTTCCCCGACATCGTCGGCCATGAATCCTGCAAGAATTGGCAGCGAACGTACTTCTACGGCCCAGATATCCCTCTGGCTGGCCGAGAAGTCAGGTACCCGGACTTTGTCGATGGAGCAGCCGTCGAAGCCTCGACATGGAGATCCCAGGCTTCCCTTCCCTCCGACATCGACGATTCCCGCGCTATAAGGTGGATAGAGTGGTTCGTAGAGACGGGTTTGACCGGACTGGACCTAGCCATGTGCTGGTTCATCAGGCGGATCCAGCCTCTGCAGCACCGCTTGAAGTTGATGCACGAGTATTACAACGATAGAACGAATAGCCTCCGCATCTCTGAGGACAACTTCTCGAGAGACTCCGTCAAGATTCTCCTCAAGCACATCGTCAAGGTGAAGGACAAGAAGTGTGGCTTCGCAATCACCTACGACATGTTCGTAGAGAGAAAGTGCCCAAAGGTAACTTTTTATTTTCCGTGTATGATATATACTCCAGTTCTTCCGTCTAGCCATTACCATCTCATCTAACATGGTGGTTCTTCACTTTAACAGCTTAGCGGCATAAACGAGGACATCATGGCTCCTCAAATCTATGATCCAAAGATGAAGGAAGTAACCGTCGTGTCCGACGACGATGCTTCGTTGGCGCAAAAGAGGAAGAGCTCCACCTCTGACGCCGCCGACGGAGGCAAGAAGAAGAAGACGGAGGGTGGAGCCTCAAGAAGACTACCACCGCCCTAGAGGCGGAGAAAAGAAAGGTTACTGGGATCTCTTTTGCTAAAGCACCTCCTCTTGTGTCAGCTTCTTTCCCTCCGACATTGTCCATTTGCCTGTCTTATTCATGTACTTATGCATTTTGCATGTTTCAGAAAGAAAGCCACGACCAGCTTGAAGAAGACCTCCAAAACTTCGGGGGCTTCTAGAACCATCAAGGATATGCTGCATCGCAACGTATCTCCCGCCATCGCCCCTATCAGTGCCATAGTCCAGCCCTCGTCCGCCCCGACAAGCTCGCAAGCTAAGGAAGCATCTGTCCCTTCTGCCATGGAAGTGGACTCAGGTGCATCCGAAGAGCTCGCTGTTGTCGGCGAACGGGCGACACAGGAGAGTGCCGCACACCAAATGGCTGAAGCTCTGGCTAAGGATGTCATGGATAGCGGTAAGGCGGTGGTGGAAGGTGGTACATCTGCCAAAGGCGGCGCCCCCGCACCCAAGAAAACCATAGAGTTTCCGAAGATAGTTTATCCGGTACTTACGCCGGGTAGCACTTCTCTGGTTCCTGGTGCGGCACCAACATCTCCAACGTGCGGTCTCGAGGAGCTTCTCTAGCAAGCAGAAATCTTGCAAGGAAACAGTGCATCCTTCGGCAAGTTGCTAGCTGAGAGTGCTACCAACCTCAAGATCATTGCACTTGTAAGTTATTTTTTAGAGGTCCCAACCTTTAATAAGGTAGAGATCCCTGTGTTTACAATGCTAGTCCCTGGATCAATAGCTAGCATCAACATTTAAGATGTAATATCAAGAAACAAAGGTCATACACAACTTTATAACCAGGAATAAAATAATTCGTTACATCTTACATAGCTCATTTGGCTATGACATTACAATGCAACAGAAATAACTATATAGCATGGAGTCCTTCATCTTCAAAGTGCCATAGGCAATCATGTTGGTTGTAGACTTGTAATCCTATTCAACACACTTCACTAACATCAAACAAAACCTCCAACATAATAAGTTACAGCCACAAGGGTCAATACATTTGAATTGTATTGGCAAGTGATACTATGGTATAGTAGTGCTATCTATCATCTATATGCATTTGGCTAAGTGGAGCTTAGGCTTGCTTGCTCAAAATAGATTTTCTTTATCATTTGAAAGCACTAAGTTTTTGTTTGTCAAACTCACCCAAGGCATCTACCAATATAAATTGGTGATCCTTTAACCCTTGTTCCACCACAAATTTTTAACTTAGAAATTGGGATGAGGAGATCCTTGATAGCTTCCATGTCTTGATGCTCAAATTGTCCATTGCTAGGGACACGACTAAGTACTTAGATTTTACTCTCTCGAGAGTTGGTGCACTTTCCCCACAAGACTCGACATGCATCGAGACAAGATCTTTCAGAAGCCTTCCTTTATACCAAAATGGACGTGCTCCAAACCATCATCCCCTACCACCAACTATCCATCTGGCTAAGTTATTGCAACCTATATGATCCAAGCAGATCCCATAATGCCAAGTGGATGCACTTGAAGCTTCTCAACATTTGACATCTCAAATCTCTTTGTTCCTGGGTGGCATTCCACAAGTGAGATATACAGGGTAGGCCATTGAAAAATGGGCCCTGGTAACTACTCAACAAAAATCCATCCATGAAAGTCCCATTCCAACCAGGTGATTAATTCACATAGTTGTTTTATTAAACAAAAAACAAGTCATTTGACTTAGAAATATTTCACAGCATGAATATATTCCACCCTTGTTTTCTACTAGCTAACACTACTAGGAAAACGGCTATAGGTAATCCACACATCCGTGGCGCACGTACTAGCGGTGCCCCACGGGTAAAATAGGCGTGGCGCCTTACAGTGCCCTCACTACTTGCTAGAAGCGTGGCGCACATGACCATAGTGCGCCACAGATATGTGGGCCAGGCCGCACGCCAAACATCTGTAGCGCACATAGGGTAGGTGCGCTACGGTTGTTAGTGTCAACCGTGGCGCACATGGAGGGGGTGCGCTACGCCTAAGCGCATGCCCCTCTCTGCTGTGAAACGGCCAGACACATCCGTGGCGCACTATGCCATGTGCGCCACGGATGTATAAACTTAGTAGTAGGGCACCTTGCCCTAGTGCCCTACACCTATCTATCCTGCACCAACTCCACCCCCCCCCCCCCCGTGGATCGCCTTTTTAGACTTTGTAAAAAATAAAAGAAAATGATAAACACTTCAAAAAATTAAATCCTTTCATATTTAGGTATGTAATGAGTTTCGACTTTATTTGCAAAAAAAGTCATGCCACGGTAAAAAGGCCGTAACTTTTGCATACGATGTCGAAAAAAAACTTTTGCATATTTAGGTCGTTTAGCGATTTTTTAGAATCTCAAAATTCAAAAAGATATGGCAAAAACAAGATTTTTTGCTGCAGAAAAAAAATTGAGGCAACTTACCTGTAGCGCACCAGCACCTAGTGCGCCACGGATAATCTTGGGCGGGATTCAAATTTGAATCACCACCCCGCCCACCTACCCCTATTCCCTCCCTCTTCTCTTTTTCATTCTCCTCCCTCCTCCTTTTCCTTCTCTCTTCTCCTCCTCCTCCTCCTCCGACTTTACTTCTCCACCTTCCCTTGACGTGGCAGTGACGATGGCGATGGCGGCGGCGACCTTCTCCTCCTCCTTGCAGTCATGACGCCGACGACCTCCTTCCTTGCGGCCTCCTCCTCGCCTCCTCCTCCTTGCAGTCACGAAGAGCGACGACGAGCTCCGACGACCGCCGAAGACCTCCTTCTCCTTGCGACAACCTCCTCCCTTCTCCAGCCACACCTCACTGCCTCTCTTCCTCGATGCCGGCGAGGAGTAGCAAGGCCACGGCCTCCCGCACCTCCCTGCGGTGGTAGGTCGTGGCCACGGCCACCTCCCTGCCGGCGAGGCGACACGACGGCGGCGATGCGGACCCGATTGCTTTTGCAATTCAAAACGAGGGTGTTTTTTGCATTTTTTTTATTTTTGAAAAAAACATCCGTGGCGCACCTGTACCCCTACCCGTGGCGCCACGCCTATCTCGATATAACCGTGCCGCACCATGCAGTGCGCCACGGCTACGAGATAGCCGTAGAGCGAGGCCCGTGGCGCACTGCTAGTGCGCCACAGAAGGCCTTTTCAGGTGCGCCACGAATAGGCGTTTTTCTAGTAGTGTAAGCTAAGCATGATAGTAGTAGGGATCTTAACTTAGGAAAATTCTACTAAGGCATCATCTACTAGGATTTCCCATGGCATAGCATACTTAGTAAAATTCCATGCAAGTCCTACATAGAAATATCACTAATGCATAGTGAATATAATGGGACAAAAGTATGAAGAACCACTTGCCTTTTTGGTAGAGAATATAAGTTCACTCCTTGATCTTGCAATAGTCACACTCTTCAAAGTTTACTACAATACAATCAAGCAAGGAAAAAATTCAAACTACTATTCAAACAATTCACCACATAAAATAAAGAAATCAAAACAATGCATGCAAGTATGCAAAAGATTGTTTTATTTGGAAAGGCGGTTTCTAATAGGCTATAAACATTTTAAAACACCTATTGGTCATTTATAAATGTGGCAAAACCATTTGATATCAAGTTAGTGAAAATGTCCATTTGAATCATTCTTGTTTTGCTAGAAATGATTTAAATCAAAGTAATAATTTATAGTGTTTGACAAATATATTTTTAAATACAAATGTTAGTGTTTTAAGGTCAGGTGTTTAATATAAACCATTTGTAAAAGGATTCATCTAAAAATGATTTTTAAAGCAAGGCAGTATTTTATTTTGTTGGAAATGCCTTTAAACAAAGTAATATTTTTTCTAGGGTTCACCAAATATATTTTTAATTCCAAAAACTTGGTGTTTAGGGCCAGAGAGTTTAAATTAACCCATTTTCCAAAGGTTTTACTCAAAAAGCATTTTTAAAACATAAACAACATTTTTATTTAACTAGAAATGATTTTATTCAAAGGAATAATTCCTAAGTGTCACAAAATATACTTTTAAATCCAAAAGTTGGTTTCTATGGTCAGTAGGTTCAAAACAATCCATTTTCAAAAGATTTTACGCAAAAAACATTTTTAGAATATATTTTATACACAAAATATGCCTACACATGTTTCTGTAAAAACAACCAATTTTACAGAAGCAAACCATTAAACAAATGGCATGGTTGGATAGAATTATTTTTCCTGATTCCAATGATATAATGTTTGCAAAATTTGGAGGTGCGGATTTAAAGTTATGAATTTTTCAAATCTAACCATCTAATATAAATGTTTCTGTCTATTTAATCAAAACTGTGCTACGCGTCTTGATCTGATTCGCTGATACCGGTTCGTGTGGATTGCCCAGCCACAGCCGTCAGATCTAACTTAAATCGCACGGTGCACATGTCATGTTATCCCTTTGATTAACTAATCTATCCTAGCCAACATATCAAGATCCAACGCTCCAGATCGCAATGACCAAAGGTGGGCGGCGCTGGAGGCGGCTGTGCAGCGGTGGCGCTCTGGCGGTGAGGTTGTCGGTGATACATGAGGCGAGAGAGAGAGGGGGAAGGGCTCACCGAGTTAGCCGAAGCGTGTAGATGCTCAAGGTGGTCGTTGCAGGTGAAGGGGCGCTCGGAGACGTTGGTAATTCCTTGTCGGAGTTCCTCACTCGCTCGGGCACGCACGGGTCTTGTCGGAGACGGGCCTGCAGATCACGCGTGGATGATTGGCGAGCACCTAGAGATTTACAGGACACGGCCGAGTAAGATGGTGTGAACCAGCAATCGAGGCGCGCACTAGGTCAAGTGATAGAGCTCACTGTACTTTCGGCAGAGGACGGTGGCGGTTAGACGTTGTCCTGGCCGACGTTCAGAAGCGCGCGCGGGCGAGTGGGAGACACTAGCAGGTGCGCCTGAGGTTGGAGATCAAGCTCGTGTTGTCAAGAGGGCAAGGGGAGGTGAGAGCTAGCCGGAATTGGTCGGGAATGTCGTTAGAGGTAGTGGGGTGCGAGCTCGCAACTATGGTAGCCCGGTGGCGGAGATGAGTGGGCGTGTGAGGGGAAATGGGGAGGAGAGATAGGCGCTAAATCGAGCATTGTTGTGAGTGTTAATCACTGAGCCATTACCGCGAATTTACTCCGGGGACTTAAAGGCAGAAACCGCCGGGAGGGGGCGTGGTCAGCGGGCGGGTGAGGGAGACGATGACCTGGTGGTGGGACTTGGCATCAGCGAGTGAGAGAGGGTGCACGTGGGGTCCGGTGGTCAGCGTCTGCGGGGTAAATGTTTTGGTGTGAATCGTTTTCTACGGGGGAGAAAGAGAGAGGCCTCTGGTGGGCTTGCTGGGCTTGTTGGGCTAGGCTGGCTCTATTTCATTTTTTCTTTTCTGTTTCCTTTTTCTTTTTCTGTTTTCTTTCTCTGTTTTGAATTCAAACTATCACTTGAATTTAGATTTTATTTTCAAATATTTTCCAGACATTCAGTATGTTTTAATACTGTTTTAAACATGTATATAAAGTCCATTTTAAAATAATTTTCCCTTATTCTTTTATGTTTTATTAATTAATTAATTAATTTAAACACTTGTCTTTATTTAATTGAGATTTCATATATGTTTTCAAACTTCTATTTGAAATCCAAATTTTATCAAATCCTTTTCAGTAGGTTTTATTTATTTACTAGGGTTTAAATAATTCTCTTTGAATTATTTGAAACATTTTTAATATGATTTGTTAATCATTTAAATTGGGCATTTGTCTTTATTCAAATAAAAGCAAATATGATTTTAATCCCATATAAAGTTTTATTCAAATATTTTTTTGATTCCATTTAAGTTAATTAAATAACTTTTATTCCACTTGGGCAAATTCCAATTTATTATTTTTTCATGATTTAATTAATCATTTTCATTAGGGATTTTGTCTTTATTCAAATAGAATAGAATTTGGTTAATTTCATATTATTTTATTTGAATATTCCTTATCCCTTTATTTTATTTGAATTATCTTTATTCCATTTTCTTATGGATTTAATTCAAAATTGTCTTCTAAATAATTTTCTTAGGATTTATTATTTAGGAAAATTGTCTTTATTTAAATAAAATTGAACATTGTTCAATCCTTATGATTTTATTTAAATAATATTTTACTCCTTTTATTATTCAATAAACTTTAATTTGTTAAGGATTTGGCCAAGATTTAATTTGGCTTTTAATATTCCTTATTTCTTTCTTTCTTTCTTTATCTTATAAACTCCATATCTTTTTATTTATAGATCCAAACTTGGTGATTCCAATTTGTATAATTTTATTTAATATTTTTTATACTTCTATATCTCTTTAGGATTATTTTTCTCACAATTTGTTATGGATTTTAGATAGGAGCTTTATTAGCTTTGGAATTTATTTCCTTTTATCTTAATAAATTCATAAGTTTTTATCCATGGCTCCAAATTAAATAAAACCAATTTCTTTGGTTTTATAATATTTTTATTTATCATTTTGATCACTTATAAATGTTTGTTAAAAAAATTATATGGATCAAATCCATAGTCTTTGGGAGATCTTTGAAATGGTTTTCTTCCATTAGGGTTTTAGGGTTTGGTGTATTTTCCAAAGTGTTTAAATTTCAAGTTACATTCATTGATGAATGCATTTCACTTGATTTAAATTTTATTGGATTACCTTTTTATTCAAATTTTATTCAGGAAGGGTTTTGATGTTTCCAAATAGAAACAAAAAGTTTCTTTTCAACCTAAATTTCAACAATTATTTATTTTGTTTAATTATTTTTCACATTTCAAAATTTGGAAAATTTTGGGATGTGACATATTTTTGCCTTTTTGCATTTGATATGAGTATCCCACTGTAGCCCCTGAGGATTTAGACGAAAAACCATAGGTCTTTGCGTCTAAATGCTCTAAGAGTGACTAAGCTAGAAAACTTCTCAGTGTAGCCCCCAAGCATATAGGTGGAATGAATTATTCCGACTAGATGTTTTAAGAGTAGCATACGTAGTGTTTATAAATTTTGATACTATATCCCCCAAGCTTCTAATTGTAACTGAATTAGTTCCGACTAGATGCTTAAAGAGAAGCTAAGCATACATCCGAGTTAAAAACTTTATACTGTTTCTTTGACGCGGGCATATCCGAGGAATCGACCTTTCTCTGGATCTCTTTGAATTCTTCGTTCTAGAGGAAAGCTTCCGCGTAGGCTGCTTCATTAATCTTGCAGTCCCTAGCTTTGGCAAAGCTTCCGGATATGGTGATGACACGTTTGGTCCGGGTATCTTGAGTTTGTTGTAGACAAAGCATGGCTAGGCCATGAAGGTGTGGAATATGTCGCGGTCGAATATGACGTGGTACACGCTCTTGAAGGGGACCACCTCAAAGGTCATGCGCTCTTGGCGGTAATTATTAACATCGCCAAAGGCAACCTGAAGTGTGATGCACCCAAGGGACCGAGCCTCCCGACCAGGAACTACGCCGTGGAAGATGGTGTTGGTCTGCCTTAGGTTTTCCTCCGTCAAGTTCATCTTCTGAAGTGTACCCAGGTACATGATGTTGATGCTGCTTCCACTATCCACCATACATTTGGTGAACTCAATGCCGTCAATCAAGGGGTTGATGACCATGGCGTATTGGTTCTCCGTAGGGATAAGGTCTGGGTGATCCTTCCTGTCCCAAGTAATTGAAACCTCCGACCAGCGCAGTTACTAGGGAACTGGGGGTAGAGTAGCCATTACTATCCTCATAGAGGTCTTCTGTTGCCGGACGGTGGGGGTGCCAAGGAAAGTGTGGAAAACTGCCGCCTTCTTCTAGAAGGGGTTCTTGCCTTTGCTGTCACTCTTGGCGGCGTGCTTGGGGTCAACATCCTCGTCCATGTCACTTGAATCCTTGGACTCCTCCTCCTTCTTCCCCTTGCCCTTGCCTCGTGGTCTGTTCTTCCGACTTTGCTTGTAGCCGGACTCCGGTCCTCCTTGAGGTCGTTGACGAACTTGTAGTGTCGGTTGGTATGGGTGGCCTTGTCGTTGACATCGAGGTGTACAAGGAACGGTATATCGTTGTACTATTCATAGGTTTCAGGAACGCAGAGCATTGCCGAGGTAGTTTCACTTCCTCGATGCTGCCCACGACCATCTCCCCATCCTCGACCACGTTGTCCGCCATCACCTCGTCCTGCGAAGGTCATATCGACCATGTCGGGAGTTTGCTTTTCTTCTGGAGCGGTTTTCTGCTTTGTGGTGCTGTTCCTCTGAGCTTGAGTTGGAATGGCCGTTGCGTGCAGAGAGCCACGAGCATCGTCGTCGGCAACTGCGAACTAACTAGCCAACTGAATCATTTGGTTCAAGTCAAGCTGGTAATTCTCCTGCAAGCGCTTCAGCTTATGTCAGAGCAACGTGCCCCTTTCCAACCCATCGATGAAGGTGGCCATGGCGGTCTGAGCGTGCACTCCTGTGCAGGAATTTTTCATATCCAACCTGTTGGGCCACGCAGAGATAAAACAAATTTTTTCCTCTAACATGGTGATCCCAAGATCTACCATTCCCCGAGTATAGTTGATCCAATCAACTTTGTACAAAACTGATCTATCTCATAGATCGACCACCAAACAGCATATAGATCTCATCTACATCCTACCGCATATAACATATGCGAGATGTCGAGCCTAAGACCAGAAGATATCGCTCTGATACCACTGTTGGGCCACGCAGATATAAAACAAAACTTTTCCTCTAACGTGGTGATCCCAAGATCCAGCTGACGTAGAAGGCCACGAGGTTTACCACTAGACGCGCAGTTGCGGATTACTGATGAAGCGCGGCGTCGATTGATGCGAGGCGTCCTCACGATCCGATCGTCCTGGTGCTGATCGCACAGCACCTCTGCTAGTATCCACACGTATAAGGAGGAGCACCAGCGGCGAACTACTAGGTTCGTATCGACGGTAGGACACTACTACGAAAATGGTCGTCTGTGGCGCACCTAAAAGGCCCATCCGTGGCGCACCTGTAGTGCGCCACGGGCCTTGCGCTACGGCTATCTCTCAGCCGTGGCGCACTGCCTAGTGCGCCACGGTTGTGTAGAGATAGGCGTAGCGCACCTCCTAGTGCGCCACAGAAGTTTGGCGTGGTGCGCTACCCCTTGGATCTTCTGTGGTGCACTACCTAGTGCGCCACTAAACATCCATGGTGCGCTTTAGGTGTAGTGCGCCACAGAAGGTAGACCATGTGCGCCACAGATGTATTTTTTGTTTTTTTTTTAATTTCCAAGCCAGATTATATTCAATACAGATTATATACAATATTACAGCAGATATACACACACAGATACAAGATATACAATTATATATATAAATACTCAATATGAAAAACAAGATTGAAACAAATACATATAGATAAGTCTCATACATGAATACATAGTCCAAGTTACATTGTTTTGATCATGTTACAAAGTAGTAGTTGGTGACATGCGAATACATGTGTCGATCGAACAAGTTAGATCTCGGAAGCTCGCCTAGACATCTAAACTAGCTAGCTAGACACAAATGCGGGATAAATAACCAAAGAAGATAAGCATGATCACCGCCGCGACGAAGGTGTAGGTCCGGTTCCTTGTCCTAACTCCCCCTAGATAGCGCGTGTATCTATCTTCCGCCTCCGCCATAGTGTTGTACCCTTTGTAGCTATTGCCGCTGAAACGGTGCACCTGTCTCCGGCAGTCTTCCCAATCATCGTAGACTCCGGGAACCCGTCCCTTGTACACGACGTACCACGTCATCTACAAGTTGACAATAATAACTAACCGGTGATTGAAAAAACATGTATAATTAAATTCGCATATGAAGATACACTTATAGAAAGTACTCTTAAATCAATAAGAGCAAACTCAAAAAGCATGCCTCATATATAACTAGCTAGGTCGTTGGACACAGGAATATGCTTATGAAGGGACTGTTAGCCAAGTAGGATGCACAATTCCTGGACTTGTGCATATCACAAGGCTAACAATCCCGTCATAGCACATTCACATATATATTGTGCCACGACATTTCAATCATCGGCATATTCTCGAAAAAGACAAAAATAACTCGAAAAGAATGCCTCATATATAACTAGCTAGGTCGTTGGACACAGGAATATGCTTATGACGGGACTGTTAGCCAAGTAGGATGCACAATTCCTGGACTTGTGCATATCACAAGGCTAACAATCCCGTCATAGCACATTCACATATATATTGTGCCATGACATTTCAATCATCGGCATATTCTCGAAAAAGACAAAAATAACTCGAAAAGCATGCCTCATATATAACTAGCTAGGTCGTTGGACACAGGAATATGCTTATGACGGGACTGTTAGCCAAGTAGGATGCACAATTCCTGGACTTGTGCATATCAAAAGGCTAACAATCCCGTCATAGCACATTCACATATATATTGTGCCACGACATTTCAATCATCGGCATATTCTCGAAAAAGACAAAAATAACTCGAAAAGAATGCCTCATATATAACTAGCTAGGTCGTTGGACACAGGAATATGCTTATGACGGGACTGTTAGCCAAGTAGGATGCACAATTCCTGGACTTGTGCATATCACAAGGCTAACAATCCCGTCATAGCACATTCACATATATATTGTGCCACGACATTTCAATCATCGGCATATTCTCGAAAAAGACAAAATAACTCAAAAGAATGCCTCATATATAACTAGCTAGGTCGTTGGACACGGGAATATGCTTATGACGGAATTTTAGCCAAGTAGGATGCACAATTCCTGGACTTGTGCATATCACAAGGCTAACAATCCCGTCATAGCACATTCACATATATATTGTGCCACGACATTTCAATCATCGGCATATTCTCGAAAAAGACAAAAATAACTCACACTTGTCGTCCGAGAACCAAAGAGTAAGCAAAAAAACCAAAGAGTAAGCAAAAAAACCAAGCATTGATTGATATATAATAATAAGAAGCAAAATAAGTAAGCGGTGATTCATAAACCTAATAAGATAAGTACACTTGTCGTCCACACACACACAAAGGTCATCTATAGTTTGCAACTACAACTAGGCCAACATCAAGCCTTCTGGCTCGGCTTAGGGAACGGGAGGACGCCCTGCCTCGTCATGAACTTCCTATAGTCACCCTGCATCTCTAGGCGATCTTCTATGTCACGGTTATTCGGGATATTTCCTCCATAGAAGATCCCCCCCTAAGTCATGACATCACGAAAGATGATTGCCCCAAACTGCTGTTGGATGCGATACATATCTTGTCCAATATCCGAATCATTGATCTTGGCCTTTGCTTTGACCCACTGTTTGAGATGATCTGGCAGCGTAGAATTCTGCTGGTCAAGTAGGAACGCCCTCATGTGATGGAGTGCGTAGTAGGCTTCCTTCTTACTGTTTTCCGGCTGCTTCACGCAGGGGAACTCTGTTACGTGGTTGAAGATGTGCCTGCCGAACTTGACCTTCTTACGCACGAAGCTGGTGCCTTCCGTCGAGGCAAAGCTAGTGAGAGCATCATCCAGAACTTCCTTGATCTTGTCGTAGTTTTTCTTCTTTTCTAGACTCCCCGAGTCGAAATACGTGGTGTGCGAATGCTTCGGCGATAAGGAGATAAGCGTGCAGTGTTCATCTCTGCGCAAAAAATTCAAATGGAATGTGTTGAAAAAAGAATGATGATGATCTAATAAAGCCAATCGACGGTGGCGACTGAATAACGACTTACTCGGGAAAGTAAGGCACGAGAATGTATTCCTTTGTCTTGTTCACCACGAGGATTCTTTTTAGGTACGAGGCCACGATACGTCGTTCGGCGGGGGAACCCAAGCAGCCGTCACGCATGTAGTAGGGGTCCACTATAGCGATGCCCGGTGTGTTCTCTCTAATGATCTGCATGGCCAGGCTGAGAGAAAAGAGACGGACCATGGTATAGTGCAGCCGGTATAGGTGGAACATATTGAAGATGTCCTCGAACCGCAGGAAGAACAGATCCGCGGGGGCAGTGTCGACGAATCCCAAGCCTGGTGGCACCTTAACCACGAATACCGGGTGCGAGGGATCTTTCTCCGATAGAAGGCGTCTCTCTATCGTCAGCACACCGTCATGCACACTCTGCAGTTCCGAACTGGCGAGCTTCCGCAAATTCTTAGGTAGCATGGGCTCACCCGCCACATGAATCCTCCACATAATACCCTCGGGTCTTGGTGGCCCGTCCCGAAACCTGATCGGATTCACGATTGTTGGCCACCGGCTGGCTCGAGCTGCTAGATTTTCTTTTCCTGCCCTTTTTCCTTTTGGAGAGCGGGCAGGCACATAATCTGAGCACCGGCCCCTATGTAGTGTTTCAGGGCTTAGAATAAAGGGCGGTTGGTTGTATCAGCTGGCTCAGAAGGCGCAAGCTGGAGGCGTCTCCTGAGAACCAAACAGACGCTTGGTGATAGTGGCTTTCTCTGTGGGGCCACCAGCTAGGTCTTCTTCGTTGCCAAACTGAGTGCTGAAGAAGTGATCATTCCAGTCTTCGAAGTCCTCGGCCGGATCCTGCGCCATGTGCATATCATCAACATGATCATCCGACCCACCGCGTGGAGGTGACGGCGAGGGCGGTAAGGGGGCCTTGCCACCGCTTGTCGCTGGCACGACAGGCGGTGCTGTTGTCTGTGGCGTGATGGCCCCCGCCGTCCCCAAACGGATCATGCTCTTTGGCCATAGCAAGAACAAGACGAAGCAACTTCTGAGGACATACGGCTCTTCTTCATCCGCTCCTGGGGGTTGAATGGGAGGTTCCAGGTCGTCGCAGCCCCTTAGCACCCGACTAATTTTAACCCTGTGCACGCTATCTGGCATCGGCTTTGAGTGGAACGTGCGCTGCAAGGGTTGAACGATGGTACCCTTGGCAACATCCCTCAGCTCGTTGTTCACGTAGCATAAGAGAGTGCAAGGAACATCCGTCTGCGGAAAACATGTACGGCGTCGTCAGAGCGAGATGCCACAAGAGTAATATATAGATGGCATGAAAGGTGGTAATTAAAGAAATTTGTTTACCGTGATGGCGTCGAGATCGGCTAATGTCGACGCACCGCATACGGCGACGGGCGTGCAAGAGACGGAAGGGCTGCTTGATGGCGCGGTGCTGGCCACCGGTGTATTCTCCCTACCGACGGGTGCTTGGAGCTTCGGTGCCGCCGCGACGATGGCAGGGGGGCACCAACATGTACTCCGGCGCCGCGGTGATGGCAGGGGAGTCACCAACACTTGCGGCGCCAAGCGTGCTAAGGGGAGTCACGAACACGTAGTTCGCCTGATTCGTCGGCGCCGCGTTGTTCGAGTGGCTGCTGACCATGCTTGGAATCGGGCACGGCCCTACTCGACCACCCGCACTCCAGTTCGCTATTGACTCCACCAAGGTAGGCAGGAAGGACGTAAGGGTGATTGCCAGGTTGTCTTGGACGATCTGCGGGATCCGCGCCACTTGTGCCTTAAGTTCTTGAACCTCTCTGTTTTCCTCCTCGCTCCTTCCCGACGGCGCCACATGCGTCCTCGGCGGTGGACCAAAATGATCCACCCAATTCTTACCCCCGAGGCCGGCCAGACGGCCAGCCGACGACGGCTTCTTCGTAACCGGCTCTATTTTCTTGGCCCGGTTCATCGCCCTGTTAAAAGGGTTATCCCACCGGGTGGCCGCCGTCGACCCCTGGGATGAGGAACCCTGGGATCCATGACTAGCAACAATTTCCTCCTCCTGCAGAAGAAGTAACAGTGAATCATTTAGATCATCGATTAGATTGCAATCGTGTTGATCCGCGGTAATTAGATTATACTTACCACAATTTCCTCGAATTCCTTCACCGCAGGATCCGCGGTGAGTTGTTTGGTTTTTGGGTCCACATGGTAACGGCCCTCGATGAAGTTCGAACCTACCCGGGTTCGAATTTAGCAAAGGGTTTTCTATCCCTTGGATCTATACTCTTCGTCCTCCTTATTCCATTTGGCCTCCATGTTCTCAGATCCACCAGATCCGAGATGGTGATGACCTATATTCATCGCCTGCAGCGCCTTTCCCCGATTACTATTGGCCAGGGCTCTTTCGGATTCACACCTCTCCTTGAACTCCCGGAACTGATCTTCGGTGATCTGTGGGTCAATCTTCTGGATCTCCTCGAGACTTTTGCCTTCTTTATAGATCTTCTTCTTTATCCGGGTTCTCCAGTTGGCCAGGGCGGTGCTCATCTTTGTGAGGGCAGATTTGTTTACTTCGTTCCCATGATAATTTGTGTTCTGATACTTAGCGTGGAACTTGTATCTTGCGTGCAGCTTCTCGAAGAGGAGTGTGCGCAAGTGGCCATTATCTTTATGGCGGAGATTCTCGGTGTTGATCGAGATGGTTGTCCGGGTGATCGCCGCCACTTGCCCACCGTACCCTTTGACGACAAGGGCGGTCTCCAAAGGAACCCCTGATGGGCTCACTTCGGTAATTTCCTCCCTGACCGTGCCGACCGTGTTCGGGCGCCGGTCCTTCGGCTTCTTCTTCTTAGGAGGGTTGCTACCACTCCCTGTGCCCTCGCCGCCATCAGTGGTTTCATCGTCCGCCGTTCCTTCGGCTTCTTCCTCCGCGTCTTCCATCTCATCATCCTCGCTCTCCGAAGGATGGTATTCTTCATCGTCTTCTAGACGCTGGGCCGCCTCCCAGAATGTCAATTGTTTATTCGGAGGTCTTAGTTCTCCTTCAGCGCTGATGCGCTTAGAACATCCAGCCTCGTTGTTGTCACACATCTTTGCACTAATAAAAAACAAATAATTGGTTAAATGCATGGAAAAATCCGGCATGACCTTTGCTAATTTTCTTAAACTAGGAGTGCCCGATTTCTGCCGAAACGGAAGTTAATCAACATTTCGGCAAAAATCAGGACTCATTTCATACAAGAACCTACATACGGGACATAATAAAGTGCTTCATACAAGCACAAGAATAATTTCAAGTGCTACAACAATAACAACAATCCTTGCTGTCATTTGCTTGCAATAAGAAAATGAGAATACACCATACACCATAACAAGCACAAGTTTAGCAAGAAAATGACGACAACATAATTTTTAGTTCTGTGAACAAATGACAGCAAATAATAGCAAATGACAAGTATACACAGTTCAATTCAGTTCACCTTGGCAAGCACAAGCTCGACATCTAACTTGACAGCAACTACAGGTGCAATGCAGACTTGTTTTAATTTGACAGCAACTACAGGTGCAATGCAGGCATCTAACTTGACATCAACTACATCTAACTGGACAGCAACTACAGGACTTGCAAGAAGTTACTGGACTTGATGCATGAGTGATGTTTTATTTCATGCTTGGGTTAAAGAATATATGACCATCTAGTGCTATATTAATCTACTGCACATATCTGTTATCACCATGATAAGGACATCAATGCCATATTAATCTAGTGCTATATTAATCTACTGCACATATCTAGTGCTATATTAATCTAGTGCTTGGGTTAAAAAAATCCATGACTGTTATCACCTTGATAAGGACATTGGCCATCTACTGCACATATCTAGTCCTATATTAATCTACTGCTGCATTGCATGAGAAGAGTGAGAAGTGATGCAGGTAACTGAGGTGAGCACTGGCATAGGTTGCACTGGCATATTACTCTACTGCTGCATTACATAGGTTGTACTGGTAACTGAGGTCACCATCTAGTGACATGATTGACTGATTTATTAACAGAACATGGAGAGGTTAGAAAAGTATCCATTTATTGCTTAAAAAACTACTGCACTGGTTTAACTAGCCCATTTCAAGCCAAAACTGTTTATACTACAAACATTAAAGTCGAATTCAGATCACTATGAGAAAAAAATATCGAATTCAGATCGAAATGGTAAACCATTTCAGATTAACAGCTTGCATCATTTCAGCACTAAATCTACTGCTAAATCAACCTAAATCAAGCTACTGCTACTACCTAAACCTAAACCTAAACCTAAATCTAATCCTAAATCAACCTAAACCTCACTGTCAACCTAATCCTAAATCAACCTAAACCTCACTGTCAACCTAAACCTAAATCTAATTCTAAATCAATGCCCGCGGGTGAGATGGAGAGAGGGGGGAGATGGAGAGAGGGGAGAAGACTCACCTCCCTGAGACGAGGACGAGGACGAGCCTGCGGGTGAGGTGGCTGGCGAGGCAGGGCTGTAGACGGTCGAGTCCACTGGCGAGGCGAGCAAGCGGGCGACGCTCCTCCTCCACCTCCTCCTGGCTGGCGACGCTCCACCTCCACCTCCTCCTGGCTGGTGCGCGGGCGACGCTCCTCCTGGCTGGCACGTGGGCGGTGCTCCTCGTCCTGCAGCTGGCTGGCGCGCGGGCGATTCTCCTGCTCCACCTCCTCCTGGCGGGCGCGCGTTGATGCAGATGGGATGCGGCGGCGGCGCGTCGATGGGGATGAGAGAGGGGGTTCGGGATGAGATGGAGCGATGGGGATGAGAGAGGCGGCTCGATCGAGTGGATAAAGCCAGTTAGGCATAGCACACTTGGGCATAGTGCGCTACGGATATCTGTAGCGCACTACGGGCTAGTGCGCTACGCCTATCGGCATGCGTCCCGGTTGGAGCCACCAATCGGGACTAAAGGTTTGGCCACAGCCACGTGGCCTGGCACGCACCTTTAGTCCCGGTTGCTGGCTTCAACCGGGACTAAAGACCCCTTGCCCTCTATAAATGCAACGCCCCAGCCCCCTCTGCCTCCACTCTGTTTTTTCGAATGGTGTAAGGTGTGAGGGTGTGTGCTAGTTTTTTTTCATGCATGCATTGAAGGTGTTTGTTGAAATGTTTGAGTGAAAAATCCCGTTGAATTTCTCATAGAACAAAAATATAGAAGGTGTCCGAGACGCACTTGAGCTTTCTCCTCTTTATTTCCCTCGATCGAGGTTAGCAATCTTATCTTTTCTAGGTCATTGATACAATTCATGTGTCGGTGTGAATTGGTTATTTCACTATTTATGATGTCCTGTTTTTTGATAAACTTACTTATATGATGCAGATGAACGGTCGGGAATGGATGTACGGTGACCGGCGGGTAGCCGGGTATATCAAAGGCGTGGATAAATTTATCGATGTGGCTACGGCAAACAAAGAGAATGGATTTATACGTTGTCCATGTGTTCAATGTCGGAACAACAAGGAGTACTCTTCCTCGAAAATCATTCGCGGCCACGTGATTATGAAAGGTTTCATGCCCAACTATAATTGCTGGACCAAGCACGGGGAAAGAGGGGTTATGATGGAAGATGGTGAAGAAGAAGATGATGATAACAACTATCATCATATGTTTCCTGAATACAGTGATACTGCAATGGAAGACAATGGAGAGGAAAAAGGTGAAGAACGGGCATCAGATGAGCCGGCTGATGAACTTGGTAGGGTCATTTCTGATGCAAAGCGAGACTGTGAAACAGAAAATGAGAAGTTGAAGTTAGAGGGCATGTTAGAAGATCACAAGAAATTGTTGTACCCAAATTGTGAAGATGGCAGCACAAAGCTCGGTACGACACTGGAATTGTTGCGATGGAAGGCAGAGTGTGGTCTAACTGACTCCTCATTTGAAAAGATACTGAAAATAATGAAGCCGAAGTTTATTTTCAAGCACACTTGTTGCAAACACATCACACTTATTTTGAAGTTTTATTTTGATTTTAAAATACTTTTAAATATTCCAAAAATGCCCAAAAGTAATAATATTCCAAAAATGCCCAAAAATATGATTTAAAGTATAACTAAATTTCATAATACTTTGTTCATGAATATTACAATCTTTTTTGACCACGCGTTTACAATATTTTTTGAGCTAGCGTTTTACAATCTTTTTTCCCTTCTTTGTCGCGGTTGAATAATTTAGCCCCGGCACTTTAATGTTTCTTCTTTCGAACGAGCTACCTTTTTTGGGTAGGGTTGTCCTTTTTCTTCTTGTGATGTATGTTGCTGCATCGTAGTCGTCGTCATCTTCAATCTTTGGATCGCCGTACTGGTCGAAGTCTTGCTCGTTGGCGACTCCATCCATTCCGATGATGTTTCTTTTTCCTCTCCTCACGACAACACGGCTAGGCTTTGTCGGGTCAGTAATGAAAAAACATGGGTCCACTTTGGTAGCCAGTACCCACGGTTCATTTTTCGCGGCCACGTTTGCACCGGCGGCCTTGAATTTGGCTGCTTCGGGTATAACCATGGTTGTGAAATACCGGTCTTCTCTTTCGACGCTCTTTGCCCATCTAACACGGAACATCGGCACCTTTTCTCCACAGTAGTCAAGATCCCAGATCTCCTCGATTCTTCCGTAGAATCTTTCCTTCACGTTGTCATCGGTGTAGAATTCCGACGTTACGCCTGAGTTCTGATAATCACACTTGTTGTCCTTTTCCTCCGTGTAGAATGTGTAGCCGTTGATATCATACGCCTGATAGGTCACCAGGTTTTGCATCGGTCCCTGCGACAAGGTGAATATGATCTTTTCCGTGTCAGAAGAATGCGAGCGCGGGGGATTATCAAGGAGCGTCTGCCTAAACCAACGCGTGAAATCTGAGTTGTGCTCTTTGATTATTTCTCCCTGCGTCCTCTGTATGCCCCGGTCACTGTACTTCTTCTCGATTAACCTTTTGTGCTTCGCATCAAGGATCGACCAGTTCTAAATGCCGTGGCGACGAGGTTTGCTCGATCAAAGTCTGCGTCGAAAATCGAAGTTCGCATGCATGCAAGATGCGACCCTCTCGGTGACCAGATCCGTCGAGCTTGCCAAGGTGTCTGTTGACGGGAAGACCGACAGGGTTCTCGATGTCTAGATAATTCGTGCAGAAAGAGATGCACTCTTCGGCCAGAAAGCCCTTGGCTATGCTTCCATCTGGACGGGACCTGTTGCGAACGTATCCTTTGATGTGTCCGTTCATCCTTTCGAACGCCATCATGCTGCGGAGAAACATCGGCCCGAGTTGTACGATGTCATCCACGACATGGACCAGCAGATGCACCATAATGTCGAAGAATGCGGGTGGGAAGTAGACCTCAAGCTCACATAGTATCACCACGATCTCCTCCTGTAGCCTTCCGAGCTGATTCAATCCAATCGACTTCCTAGAGATGACGTCGAAAAACTTGCATAGGCCAAATAACGTTTCACGGACGTGCTCGTCCATTATCCCTCTTTGTGCGACCGGAAGTACCTGCGTCATTAGCACGGCACAGTTATGAGACTTCATGCCACTGAACCTCTGCTTCGCCTCGTCTAGGTATCTGCTTATCTTGCCCGCGTAGCCGTAAGGAAATTTGACTCCTAGAAGGCACTTGAAAAACTGTTTGATGTCATACTGGCTTAGAGTGAAGCAAGAAGGAGGGAAGTAATATTTGTTCTTCTTGAACTTTTTACCCTTCCGACGACCTTGTGTCGTCTCCGACTCATGATCATCGTCATCTTCCTGATCATCGAGAAAAGGCCCTCCGTGAAGCTCCTTCCGGATACCCAAGCATATCAGGTCGTGCCTTGCTTTCGGACCATCTTTCGTCCTATCTGGCATGTTGATTATGGTGGCGACCAGACTCTCGCACACGTTTTTCGTGATATGCATGATGTCGAGGCTATGAGGCGTGCGGAGAAACTTCCAGTATGGCAACTCCCAGAAAACAGACCTTGTTTTCCATACCTTCATCAGCGGCTTGTCTTGTTGCTGCCTCTTTCGCTTCTTTCCAGGCTTAGGACAATCTTTCCAGTTTTGCAGCAACTCTTCCACTTCTTCGCTGCTCCTACGCTCTAGGATTCCTCGGGTCTCTGATTTGCCATCGAACAGGTCTCCACGTTTTCTCCATGGATCATTCTTGCCGAGCCACCTCCGGTGCGCCATGAACACGGTTTTCAATGACCCTGGATCTTTCTCTAGTTGGAGATAGCTTGTGTTATCCATGCACCTAACGCATGTGTAGAATCCTTGGATAACCTGCCCCGAGATATACCCGCAACCTGGATAGTCTTGCACCGTAGTGACCAACGCGGCTCTCATAGTTAAATAATCTTGTGCGACGGCGTCGTAAGTATTGGCTCCAGATTCCCATAACGTGGCTAGCTCCTCTTTCAACAGCCCGAGATATAGATTGATGTCGGTACCAGGTTGTTTCGGACCTTGAACTAGCATACTCATTTGTACGTACTTCTTCTTCATGCACAACCATGGAGGGAGGTTGTACATCCATACAAACACAGGCCAAGTGCTGTGCGTGCTGCTCTGGCTACCAAACGGATTGAGTCCATCGGTGCTCGCACCAAGCCTGATGTTCCTCGAATCTCCACCGAATTCTGGGAATTCGAGGTCCAATGCTTTCCACTGGCTAGCATCTGAAGGGTGCGTCAGCAGCTCATCCTTTTCGGGGTCATCATCATCTCCTGGCTTCTTCCATTCCGCATGCCATCGCATGAGCTTCGCTTCCTTAGGGTCCGCGAAATAGCGCTGCAGACGAGGGGTGATAGGAAAGTACCATACCACTTTTCGAGGTGCTTTCTTCCCTTTTTTGTATCGACTCACGCCGCACACCGGACATGTGGTTTTCTCCGTGTCCTCGCCCCGATAAATGATGCAATCATTGATGCATACGTGATATCTAATGTGCGGTAGATCGAGAGGACAGACGATTTTCTTGGCATCCTCGATACTAGTTGGACATGTGTTCCCCTCCGGGAGACGATCGTGCCAGAATGCCATCATATCGTCGAAGCTTGCGTCGCTCAATTTGTGCTTTGTCTTCATCTCCATAGCCTTGAGCGTTACATTCAACCGGGTATCATCGGGCCTGCATCCTTCATACAATGGAGTAACCGCGTCTTTCTCAAGTTGCGCAAGCTTGGCTTTCTCTCTAGCGGCAGCCCTGGCGTTCTGCCCGCTTGAGAAGCAGCTCTTGCACATAAGGGTCCCGCACCCAGCCTGACATTGTTCCATCGTCGTCTGCTCCTCCGGCATCTAGATCATCATCATCCCGGTCTGCTTCCGCACCTTCACCATCTCCAGGAGCCTCTTCATCATCTCGCCCGTTCTCGCCGTGATGATGATCATCGTCATGTTGGCCACCTTCTTCACCGCCGTATCCATCATCTACGCCATCGCTTATCCAACGAGAGTATCCATCCATGAAAGCGGAGCAGATGCGCCTGCAGATTCCTGGAATCTGGGCCGATCACCCAGTTGAGTTTGCATCTTCTGCACGGACATCTTATATCTGTCTTGTTATTTCGTATCATGTCGGCCGTCGCACATTTCAAAAATCTAGCCACAATGCCTTCGCTCATTATGCGGACCATTTTTGCCTGCACGATGTACACGGTACAATTTTGAAGTCTATTAGAACCACATAATGAATGCATGCATGCAATGGTCGATAGAAAATTTCGGCATGACCTATCCTAAAATTAGGACCTTTGCGAAATGCCAAAGTCTTGCCAAAATGGAAATGAATCAACATTTTGGCAAAACAAATGGCAACTTGTTCACATACAAAAACAAGAGAGAGAGAGACCGATCCATACACACATGAACATATCATTATCCTCTCCATACACACATGCATGAGCATCATCGATACTCTCCATATACACACACATATGACCATCGATCCTCGCTCTCCACACATACACACATCATGAGCATCGATCATCTACATACATATGAGCACATGCATCATCCATATACACATGAACACATCCTTACATGGACAACTTACCGAGATGAGAGACCGATCGCGAGAAAGATGGAAAGGAGAGGTGCGCGTCGGAGACGGATAGATGAGAGACCGGAGACCTCCTCTATTACTTATGTAACATCCAAAGCAAGTTTTACATGCTAAAAATGGTGAATGTATGGAGAAATTGAGGTGGGAAGGAGAAGATCCCGACTAGATCTAAGGAGGAAGAAGAAGGGGAAAGTGAAGTGTGGTTGGTGGATGTGTGGGCACACATGTGCACATAAAGTGCTGTCCTAAAAGAATCGACACATCCGTGGCGCACACGGTCCCAGTGCGCCACAGGGAGTACAAACTTCTGTGGCGCACTAGGCCGAGTGCGACACAGAAGTTTGTGGCCGTTTCAGAGCAGAGGGGGGCATGCGCTTAGGCGTAGCGCACCAGGCACACGTGCGCCACAGATGACCCTAACAACCGTGGCGCACATGACTATAGTGCGCTACAGATGTTTGGCGTGTGGCCAACAGGGCCCTGGCCCACACACATCTGTGGCGCACTATAGTCATGTGCGCCACGGTTGTTCTAGTTATTAGTAGGGCACTGCCCACAGGTGAGCCACGCCTGTTTTAGCCGTGGGGCACTTCAACCATGTGAGCCACAGATGTGCTGATTACCTATAGCCATTTTCCTAGTAGTGGGACTGCTGTGGTGATAGGGTTTCCAACACATGGAATGACCTAACCGAACAACGATTAACCTTTCTAGGTTACGGTGCTCCACTATATATAGGGAGTGAACGTGGGCTCTGCTCGTGCGACCCATTCACTAAAGCCCATATAACACTAGTCACCGTGAGTCCAACTCACTAACTCAGTCCTAATCAGGTTTAGGTCCAACCCAACCAGATTACAGGTTCAGGTCCAATCCGAACTTGCTCCCTCTCTTAAGTGTGTGAGCCCGCAGGCTCATGGCTACTTGGACACGATTGGAGTCCGACTCTCAATCGATCAGTCGGTAGCGGCTCCTAGCAGAACGTGTCGACTCCCAAGTACCAAAGAGTCATGACGACTTGCCTTTCCAATGCAACTTACGTCCGAGTCCCTTTTGCCTCACGATATACCTTGTCAGACTATAGGCGAATAATTTTCATCCCTTAAATAGTCTGACTCTCTTCTCGATCCGAGATAAGTGATTCAGCCGACTAACTCTTAGTCGATTGCCTCGGTTAACACTTAACCGAGTCGTGCATGGCCATGCTTTCCGAATCATATCTCACGAGAGGGCCCAGAGAATATCTCTCCAAGTGGAGGGGCAAAATCCCATCTTGGTTATTCACATCACGCAGCTTGATTCTCAGTCGACCCGAACCCTTCCTTTATAACTGCCCAGTTATGGATCAGCGTTTGACAGAACCTAAGTCGGTGATCCTCAACTCGGACTATGCAACAACCTCAGGTCTAAGGATTACATTGATTGAGATATACAAATCAAAACTTGTTCGTTGTACCTCAATAAGGGTCAATCCGACTCGCTAAAATCTTTAGCCGAATCTGTGTAAGTTGGAATAGCATCTCCATGCTCATGACAAGTGGAATCGAGTCATCAAGCCAACTTTCACATTGGTCTAAGTTGTGTGTCCAGCACAACCTCAATGACCAAGGATATTTAGTACAAACAACATGAATGCATAGTTCCACAACCGAATCACATATTCAATAATACACATCAGATGTTTATAAAAGGACTACTTAATATCTTTATGAATACAATGGGAAATCTCATCATACATGATTGCCTCTAGGGCATATTCCCAACACAGCCAGCGGGAGAGGTAGGCGCGAGATGTCTCATCTTTCTCTTTTACGCACCGCTATAGATCGCCAACAGTGCAGGGACGTTTGTATGTACCCTCGAAGTTCTTGGTGAACGCTTCTTGCATGTCCAACCAATTGTAGATGGATTTCTCCGGTAGTCATCAATCCATTGACGGGCTGTGCCTGCGAACATCAATGGGAGGTACTTGACGGCAACATTGGGGTTACCCCCAGCAATCTCTACCGCGTTGCCGTAGTCCTGAAACCATGTAGTTGACTTAGCGGTGTCGTCATAGGGCTTGCTGGTCTTGTCAATACGGAAACCTTCGGTGTAAGTTGAGGACTGTATCACAAGTCCAAAGCAACGTGGTCCCAGGTATGGTCCTTCCCGATCCTCGTGGATCTTATCTATCCGCGAACGTGCATCGTATGGCTCCGGGTTTCTTTTCTTCTTGTCAACAGGGGATGGGCTGCGTGAACGACGCGGGCCTCCTCTGCCATGCTGACTGCTAGGTGGAGACAGAGGCGGAGGTGGCGGTGGGTTAGCCTTCTTGCTATTACCCTCCTGCGACCCCTCACGCCTGTCGCGGTTGTTTGTCGGACGCGGAGGGTCATGGCGCGACCTTCTCTTGTCTCCCTGGTTGCGCTCTCCGTCATTACGGGCTTGCTCCGCATTGTCGCGGATGACGATGCCGCTCTACCTTGGCGGGGGCATATCCATACGACGGTGAGCCTTGGGGTCTTTGCGATGTCGGGGGGAGCGGGGCGGTGGCGATGGGCGATGAGGTTGGGCTTGGCCTTAGTGGTCGGAGGATATGGGGATATCATCCTTCATGTTGCGCACATCCCTCTGTCTTCGTTCTGATGAACCCGTTTGAGACCCGACATCAATAGGAGATTTGTCCCTTTGCGGCTTATGCTGGCTAGACTGGAAAAATGCTCGGTCAGACTCAAGCCTTTGAGAGGTGGCTTTTTCCTGCTGCTTCACCGCCTTGGCCAATAGGTCATAGACCTGGTCCATCGCCTCGGGCGATCTATCCTGCTCCAGAAAGCTCTTGGCGATGGCGAGGTTGAGGAGAGGAGTGAGCATCACCTGCCTGCCTTCACTGTCAATGTATGGCTTGGCTTGCGCCGTCTTCGGGGGAGCCCATCCTAGGTTTCGCCGTACACCAGGATCGTTGATGACGCTAGCCGGAGCTTTCTTGGCCTTCTGCTGCTGCTGCAGTAGAGTCTTGTACTCGGCCTCCATTGCTATAGCTTTCTCTACGGATTTCTGCGCATTGACCAGATCTCGATCTAGCTTAGTGCCTTGCTCCGCGATGGCCTACGCTTCCTCCAGCAGCTGCTGGCGCTTCTCGTCAAGATGGGTCACATTCCGGATATGAGCTATGGTCAGTGGCTCGATGAGGAGATTGACGTACATCACTCTATCAGCTGAAGTAAGTTGGGCAGCAGTAGACATAGATGCTAGAGGCGGCAAGTTTGCGGTGTTGTTGTTTCTCGGGCCGGTGCCGAGTTCCTGTGGCTGTTGCACTGGGTTAGGCGGATGGGGCATGAACTTTGCGCGATCATTTTCGGCAGCAACAGGTGGTCCCTTCCCTTTGTCTAGAGCTGTAGGCGGAGCTCGTCCGGGTTGATCTTCATCCATCGTCGTCCCAATGGTGACGAACGTCACTCGAGACATGATGGCATTGTTGTCTTGCTTGTCACGCGTTTACAGCTCTTCCATCTCCTGCATGGTTGAGTCTAGCTCTTCTGGACTGAAGTCTATCTCCTCTCAGTCTTCACTGAAGTCAGCGTATAACGCATAGATCTCAGAGTCGGAGGGCGCCAGGACTTCCTTGATGACGGGGGTTGGAGGTGCAATAGCAGCGACGATGACTATGGGTGGTGGTGCATTTGCGGTGATGGCGGCCGGAGGCGGTGGTGGCGGTTGCTAAGGACGCAACACTCCGCCAATGAGTGAAAGATCCGCCTGAGCTGCCCCCTCGGCCTCCACGTAGCTGTTGATGGTGTTCACCATGCTTTCGAAGGTGAGGCGTCCTGAAGCTTGTTGCCGCCTTAGGGAGTGCCGAAGAAGCGTTCCCTGGTCCAGTCCTTCCACAAAGTGATACATAGCATCATCATTGGGGTAGTGGGCCAGATCGGCTCGTATACGGAGCCACCTAGCGAGGTAATTGCGGGGGTACGCCCTCTCGCTGAACGCAATGCGCTAGATCGAAGATCGTAACCACACCGACAAACTTGGATCTCTGTTGTCGAGACACACGGACGAAGCCGACGGACTTGCAGTGATCTTCCACCGTTATATCCTGCATAGGGGCGGTTTGGGTGGGCCTTGAATTTTTCCGATCTTTGACGGCAAACTCCGAAGAGAAATCCGACATCGATCCTTCCGCGAACGTATCCTGCCCGTAGGCGGTCCGTGCGGGACTTGATGCTCCTCCGACTCCCAGGGAACTAATGCCCGAGTCGGTTTTGCTGATGAAGAGGTGGATATCTCTGATAGGAACGATCGAACACCGCGTAGGGTTCGTCTTTGCCGGGATCCAGAACTCGTCGGGAGGGACGATCGGAATGTTGCCGGAGAAGAGAACGTGACCGATGGCTACGGTTTCGCCGATTCCCGCTAAGATATTGGTCCTCGCCCGCTAAAGAGCATGAAGGGCCTCTTGCCCCACGGTGGGCGCTAACTATCATGGTATTGCCGATGAGTACGCCATGGAGGGGTCCTCACAGTGCGTGTTTAGAGACGTGGGGGAAAGCGGACGGTTGACGGGTATGAGGTAACACAACTTACCCAGGTTCAGATCCCACAATGGTGGCGGAATCCAACTCCTGCTATAAATCACTATAGCAGGACCCAGTTATAGAGACAGGTTCGCTGTGCGACTTTATGTGAAGTTGTTTGAGATTGTCCCCTAAAGGCTTCCATAGGCCCGACTTATATAGTTGCGAGGTCCTAGGGTTACAGGGAAAAGTCCTAGCCGGACAGGTTATAGAGTCCTACAGCGTCTATTACTAGTCTAGCGTGTCTTGTACTCCACCGTAGCCTTCCTTTATCTGGCATGGGCCTCCCTTCTGGATCCATCTAACTGGGCCGCCCAGCAGGCCATGGGCCATGCTACCAACTGTGGGCCACCCGGGTTATCCGGATAAGAGACATGCTATGAGGATAACCATATAGCATATCCCCAACAGCTACCATGCACCATCAAGTGTTAGTGGGTTTGTCGGGTGGAAGCTCGCTGGCGGTATTCCCCGGGTGCGGTGGAGAAGTCCCCGGGTGCGACGAGGCAGTCCCTGGGTGCGGCGGAGCAGTCCTCGTGTCGTGGTGTGGAACACGGCAGAGCCATCGGGGATGACAAAGAAGGGTAACACGGATGCATTTGGTGGCTCACGCAACAGGTTGGGCACGGTGAACTGCAAACACAGGGACGTACCCAGGTTTGGGGCCCTCTCGGCGAGGGAACACCCCTACTCCTGCAAGATGAACTATGTATGGGAGCTTGATGCTCAGTACAAGTGCTCCTTGAGTTGTTTCCTTAGCTACTATTGAAGGCTAGAGGAAGATGGGAACTTGATGCTAACATTTCTATCCTTCTATTGTTGCCTACCTAGAACCCTGGCTCTGCCCTCCCTTATATACTGGTCTGGGGGGAATATTACAGATCGGGTCCTAGAGTTTACTGTTTGGATATGGGTTTACAGGGCAGGGCCGGCTGCAGGGCCCAGCCGGTGGGCCAGGACCCAGTCTGCCCTTCTTTTTAGCGTCATCCTTCTCTTTAGAGGTCACCCGGGCTTCCTTTGGGGAGTCACCCCTGCTTTAACGGTCACCTGGACTGCTTTCACCAGTCCAGGCCACCGTCTTGCTTTATCTTCGTCGGGTAGCGCTGGTCATGACGGCATGCCAACTTCCTTGATAATGAGGGAGAGCCAGAAGCGTACCCCGCATGGAGCGTCAGCCCTTCCGTGCTCTCCATCGAATCCGAGGTGAGCCCGGTGGGAACGGCCACCCGACCGGTTCTTCTTGCCACCGGCTAGATGGGCCAGCCGGGAAGGTTATAAGCCCAGCCGGGCTTGCTTGCCAGTCGACTAGAGTTGTCTTTCCTGGACGCCAGGCGGCCTGCATCTTCTGGAGCCAGCCTACTTATGCCTGGCTTTCCCCACCCGGGGGTTATCCATCCGACAATAATCCCCGAGCATGTATGGGCTTGGCCGGTGGGCAAGATCTTTCGTGCTCCTTCCTATCCTGAGAGGGTTGCTTTATTTTCTCCGGTTGCGGCTTTTGCTTTTGCTTTCCGGCTGGAATTAACTGGCTGTGGAATCGATGGCCGTCCACTAGGTGTAAACAGCGAATGCAGGTACCGGCTGGCGGAGCTGAAGATGAAACGTTTGGCTGGATGACGTTGTTGATGTCGTCACCCACGACTGTGGCTCTAGCGTACGTCGCGTCAGATTGACTTCCGCGTCGCTGTGTCAGTTTTTGGCAACTGTGCACGCAAACTTGCCGCAGCGTTTCCTCGGGGCAAGTGTGCACGCCTCGTCTCCTGCTAATGCATGGGGATCTTCTATGGCAGTTATGATGGCGCAGAGGATCTGGAGCCGAAGAGTCGTGCGGCTATGGTTCTGTGACGCCATGCGTCGCGCAGAAGCCGAAGGGGCGACGATGCCGCTTGCGGGGATAAATAGAGCTCTGGGGACGGGTTCCCACACTTGTCCATCCTCCGGATCATCTTCCCCTTGTGCCCCAGCGTTCCTTGTTCTTGCACGCACTACTAGGAAACGGCTATAGGTAATCCACACTTCTGTGGCGCACTTGCTAGTGGTGCCCCACGAGTAAAATAGGCGTGGAGCACTGCCCATAGGTGCCCTACGGCTAACTTCCATAAGCATGGCGCACATGGGGGTGGTGCGCCACGGCTATGTGTGGGCAAGGGCACAGGTGGCCGCAACAGACATACCCGTAGGACACTAGGTCAAGGTGCGCCACGGATGTGTCACTTAGCCGTAGGGCACCTTGACCTAGTGCGCTACGGGCATGTGTGCTGCAGCAGCTGGGTCAACTTAGACGTAGGGCACTCTGCAGCAGCTAGGTCAGCTGGATCGGATTTTTAGGTTTTGCAAAAATTAAAAGAAAAATATAAACACTTCCAAAAAAATAATCCTTTGATATTTAGGTAGGTAATGTGGTATAGTTTGTAGGGAAATTAACAAACAATAATTTCGACTTTATCTGCAAAAAAAAGTCATGCCACGATAAAATGGCCGTAACTTTTGCATACGATGTCGAAAAAATCGTATAATATACCAAAATGACGAGAACGAGATTTCGCATCCTCTCGCAACCACCTCCGGTCGTTTAGCGATTTTTTAGATTTTCAAAATTCGAAAAGAGTAAAAAGTTATAGTCAAAAGACCGTTTTTTCCTGCAGAAAAAAAGGGCAACTTACCAGTAGCGCACCACCACCTAGTGCGCTACGAGTAAGTTGGGAAGGATTCAAATTTTGAATCCACACCGCGCCCACTGACCCCTTTTCTTTCCCTTCCCCTTCTCTCTTTTTCCTTTTACTCCCTTTTCCTTTTCCTCCCTTCTCCTTTCCTTCTTCTTCTTCTTCTCCTTCTCCTTCTCCTCCTCTTCCTCCTCCTTGAAGTGAAGATGGTCATGGCGGCCTCCTCCTTGCAGTGAAGATGCCGATGGCGGGCTCCTTCTTCTTCTCCTCCTCCTCCTCCTTCTCCTCCTCCTCTTCCTCATCTTCTTCTCCTCCTCCTCCTTGCAGCTCCAACGACAACGAGGACTCTCCGACGAGGTGACGACAACGAGGCGACAACGACGAGGCGACGACGACGACGAGGAGGCGACGACGATGACGAGGCGACTAGGCGACGACGACCTGCAATGACGACTGGCGGCACTAACAGCGAGATCCAGATCTGCCGCTTTTTTTTTGAATTTTGAAAATTGTATCCGTGGCGCACAACACGTAGTGCGCCACGGTTATCCTTTCATACACGTGGCGCACCTAGACTACTTTCCGTGGCGCACTGGCATGTGCGCCACGCCTATCGCGACACAACCGTGGCGTACCAGGCAGTGCTCCACGGCTAGGAGATAGCCGTAGCGCGAGGCCCGTGGCGCACTCCTAGTGCGCCATAGATGCTGTTTACAGGTGCGCCACAAATGACCTATTTCCTAGTAGTGACGCCCTCTCCTTGTCGCCGCCTGCCGCTTTATTTCCGCCCACCACGGCCTTCTCCTCTTTCGAGATGCTGCCGGAGCAACATGGCGGCTGGTGCGGGTCCTTCGTGGCCGACGAGTTCATAAACAAGTACCGGCGGGGGAGGTTTCTCTCCTCGTCGATTCTTGTGAAGCACCGGCTTGCACCAGATGGGGAGCGGGTGCCGAACCCTCGGTCGGGGGAGCGCGTCGTCTTCCTCGCGCATTTTGCCCGTGGCTTTGGCCTCCCTGTCAGCCCTTTCCTCCTCTAGCTCTTTCTCTTCTTCGACCTCCAGCTTCATCACTTGGGCGCCAACGGCATGGCGGAGCTGTCGCATCGTGCGGCCTGCTGCGAGTCATATCTTGGGGTGTGGCCCGAGGTGGCGAACTTTCTCAAGTTCTTCCACTTCAAGGCCCAGAAAATCACCAAGGGTGGCTTGCTGACGCGGACGGGCTGCTGCGCCTTCTACCCGCGGTCCTCCTCTCCGATGCCACGGTTCGATCTCCCCGACACTGTCAAGTTGTGGCAGCGCTCATATTTTTATGTGAGCAACGCCACGGAGATTGACTGGATCTTCCTTCCACCCTTCACTAACGTGCCATCGACACAGAAGGGCTGGACGACGAAGGGCAAGGGCGCGGTGGCAGTCCTCGATAGGATGGCCACCCGGCTAGAGACGATGGTGGAATGTCAACACCCGGATTTTTCAATCCTAGATGCCTGTTATGCCATACATCACAATCCCAGGATTACCATTTTTGCGAGACATAACAGAATTGGATACCATAGTACTTCATCCGTTACAACGTTACATAAGTTCTTACACAAATAGGGATCTCATGATCCAGTTCTTAATACAACATCAAGAAGTGGAATACGTAATAATAACGGTAGCGTAGGCGAAGCTCCATCTTCGGGGTCACAGGCAATGCTGACGATGGGAGATGATCCTAGTTGTCGTAACCTTCCTGGGGTCCATCTTCCAGGTACTCCTCTTCATAGTCTGGCCATGGGAATAGCCAGGGACAAAGCCATGAGTACTCTTTAAGTACTCGCAAACTAATACTAACAGGTAAAGGGGTTTTTGGATAATGGGACACTAGGCTCTAAGGTTGTTTTGCAAAAGCCAGATTTATCTCTACTTAGTTCCAAAGCTAGTCACAATTTTATAACTCCTAAGTGGGATCTTGTAATCCAGGTCACAACTCTGTTGTGGTCAAGTCAAAGTCTCAATTCATTTCACAAGTCATTTTGAAAAGTCTGACGGGGGAACAGTATGGCCACTCCAACTGTCCATAACCACGGACGCGGCTATTCAAATAGTTTGACACTCTTCAGAGATTGTACACTTTCACCACAACATTTGATACATCCGTCAGGAACAAATCCTGAATTCACCGTACTCAGTATGCGGATAATCAATCCAAACCTTTCAATTACACGCCGTAGTATAAGCACCTCTCCTGTGAGTTTAGCCTCCCAACCATGACCACTGTCATCTTGGGTACTGCATAGGTGGACAATCTTCACAAGGTAGCCTCAGCTCAGACCTTGGCCGTGAGGGAACTAATACTAAGGAATATAAGTTTCTAGTCAAGCCCTACCCAATATTCGGGTATTGTGGTTGTACGCTAAGATCGGAATGGTATTGCATCCAAACAACCATCAGTTTTATAAAAGGCTAAGCCTCATGCCTCAACATTTTCATCACCAAAATCATCAAGTGTTTGGAAACACATGTCCAAAACATTTCAATAGAATGATCCATCATTCCAAGGTTTTCATAACCATTTTTCCACCAAGTATTCCCATCTAAAAGTTGATCAAGTTTTATGCTTAGCACTAGCATCTACAGGTGGGGGTAGTACTAATGAGGGGTGGTAACTAGTGGAGTTTCACTAAGTCCAACCTTATATCTTAGGCTGATATCAAGGTTTCTAGCTTAGGCCAAATTTTATGCTCTTTATGCAACCTTCAGCACAACTGTCTAGTATCTACCAAACTCTTAGGTAGACTCTAAGTAAGCTCTGATAAAGAAATAAAGTAAGAAGCTTGCACATAAAACTAGGATTGGTTTATCAAGTGAGTATAATCACATATGCTTAAGGCATATAGTAGTCATATCACAGGTGCAGAGCAGTGGTTGAAGTTCTCCTCGGCTTCTTCTTCGTAGTATCCTCCTTCCTCCTCGTATCCTTGGTCGGTACTAGGGTCTATGAATAAATACGAGGTACACAATCACCAAACAATACTTAACTACTTTCAATCATCACACACAAGGGTCCTATAGATAATCTAGCATCATCTCTAACATTACAAGGTTAAAGCTTGGTTTACATCTTTTTATTTTTAGAAAAGTAATTTCTACTCATTGAAAAATTACTTGAGATTTAATATTCTCCAAACTAAACATGGGATCATGTTGACACATGTCATCACCTCATATTGTAGTCCATGGGAATGTGATTTAAAGTGGTGTCACAATTTAATAAAGTTTTACCCTTTTATTTTAATTAATTAAAGTGGCTAGAAATGCTTATGAAGCATTATTTTATTACTTGAACATTATTTCTGCAAGTAAACCAATATATTTTTATATATTCTGAAAGGTATGGTTAAATGTGATTTTTGAGAGTTGGAAACAACTCAAAACCTTTTATGGTTTAAATTTGAAAATGTTTGAATGCAGAAAAGCTTCTGCATTGTTATTTTTACTATGGGTGATCTACAGATCCAAATGACTTGAATCCAACGGGCTTGGATTAAGCATTCACAGACCTTTCCAACAAAATTGGTTTCATTCAAATTGGTGCACTGAATCGATCTGGGTTGATTTTTGAAGTTGGGTACAGAAGTGTGTTTGAAATGAAATAGAAAAAGATTTAATTTGAATTGCTGGGCTGGGCGGGTAATTATAACGGGCCGGCCTGCTAAGCGTAGTGCTCCCGCGGGCTGCGTAAGTGGGTGTCCCCATGTGTCAGTGACACGGGGCTGGGCGAAGCGGTATGGGGCAACGTGGATCGTTCGATCTAGTTCTAATCCAACGGATGTGGGTCATCGTTGACGCGAGACAGCTCCGGCGAGAACGAAACCTATCACGGCCAGCGAGGGGTGCTGGGGGCTCACTGGGGTACTGGCGAGGGTCGGCGAGGCGGGCGAACGACGAAGTCGACGACGGCGAACCTCCTGGTACCGGTGGCTTCTCCTGGGGTGGACGAAATCGATGGCGCCCTTCTTCTCCAGAGGCGGCGGGCTCCGATGAAATTCCGGCTAGGTGGTGCTCGCCTTGATCTGAGAACGGTGTGGCACGGTCAGTGAGGAGAGGGGAGTGGGATGGTGTGAAGAAATCGTGCGGGGGTGGCCTCTATTTATAGTCGAGCGAGGGGACCGTCGGGGCGCACGGTGAGCTCGTCGGGGGCGATGTTACAGGCGGCTAATGGCATGGGCAAGGGTAGGGGACGGTAAGGTGTCTCCTGGCGATGCTCAACGACATGGTCGCGAGGCATGGGGCGGTGTGGTTTGGTCTGGAACGGGCGATGCTCTACACGGCAGAGGCGGCGTCTTCGACGGCGGGCGGTGGTTGTATGGCACGGGGTGGCAAACGGGGATGTCTGGCGGTCTCCTGGGTCGGTGGTGATCGTGTGTGCACGCGGTGAGGGCGGCGCGCGGTCTGTGGACGCTGGTCGAGGGTGGCGCTCTGGAGCACGCTCGGCATGGTCTGGGCGCGGCTTGTGCGCGTGGTCCAGGGCTTGGCAGGAGGGCGATGGCGATGGGCTGCCTCCTAGACAAGGTTGGCACGGCTAGTTCTTCCTCTAGCCTGCTGTCCACAATGGGGTGACATTGGGGTGCTCGGCTGTTCACCATTAATGACAATGGCAAGCTCACAGGGGTGCTAGTGTTGGGCTAATATTTATAGATGATCTACTGAGTTGTGTGAGCTAACTAGGGAACAAGTTAGGCAAGAATCACTGCACACTATAGTGTTTGTTGTTTTGTTTGATTTGTGTCTGCAACCTGTTTGATGAAATGGCCGCATGAAATCAAGTTTTGAATTTTGAAATGAATTTTGGTGGGTTTGCTGGATTGGTGCTGGTGAGTCTGCAGATGCTTGGGTTTTTAAAGTTGAGCTTGTTTGAGTGGGTTTTGAAAAAGTGGGATCTTCCCATATGAAGAAGTTTAATTTTGAATTGTCATTTAAACTATGCATTTGAAAGATTCTGTATGATCACAAAGTGGGCCTTCATACCTTGTTATGAGTACATTCAAGGGGTGCAAAGATCCGGAAAAGTTTCTGTTAAGTTTTGAAAGTTTGAGACAGCCAAAGTAGGCATGGGACTTAAATTGGTCAAAATGACCATTCACTTAATATATTTGTTTTGATTTACTTGTCTTTAGGAAAAGTGTCGGAAATGTTTTAGATGATGTTCATTTGACCTAAGAAACATTTTACAAGCAATGGAGCACACAAACAAGGTGGTTTTTAAAGAAATTCAAAATCCATGCATACACATATGCATGCATTCATGGGTTTAGTTAGAAAAGTTTTTGTTAACCCTAATCTTGATGATTAGTGTTTTGATGATCTAAGTTTGGTATTTTTGGGATGTTACAAACCTTCCCCCTTAAAAAAAATCTCGTCCCGAGATTTGAAAAAGGACGAAAAGATTACCTAGGATTTGAAGAGATCGGGAAACTCCGTCCTGATGTGATCTTCGCGCTCCCAGGTAGCTTCCTCTTCTGTGTGGTTGCTCCACTGAATCCTGAGAAACTTGATGCTTCGGGTTCGGGTAGTTCGAAAGGCTTCTTCCAATATACGGATGGGTACTTCGGGATAGGTTAGGTCATCATTGATCTCTATGGTCCGGTGATCGATATTCTTGAACACTTCGGTCTTCTCGGGGACTTCGAGACACTTGCGAAGTAATGAGATATGGAACACATTGTGCACAGCTGACATCTCTTCAGGTAGTTCCAGTTGATAAGATACTTCTCCTCGATGGTTCAAAATTTTGAAAGGTCCGATATATCTGGGGGCTAACTTTCCTTTGAGTTCGAAACGCTGCATTCCCTTCAATGGCGACACTTTCAGATAAATAAAATCTCCGATGTTGAAGGCGAGGTCTCGACGTCTCTTGTCGGCGTAACTCTTCTGTCGGGATTGGGCTGTCTTGAGGTGCTCACGAATCTTGTGAACCTTCTCTTCTGCTTCTCGTAGGATGTCGGGTCCGAAAATTTGACTCTCTCCTACTTCCGACCAGTTCAAAGGGGTGCGGCACTTTCTTCCATACATGAATTCAAATGGGGACATTTGCAAACTGGCTTGGTAACTATTGTTGTATGAAAATTCTGCAAACGGCAGACAGTCTTCCCATTTGGATCCATATTCTAACACACATGCTCTCAGCATATCTTCGAGTATTTGGTTTACTCGCTCCATTTGTCCATCGGTCTGAGGGTGATACCCGGTACTGAAATCTAGGCGGGTTCCTAAACCTTCTTGGACTTTCTTCCAGAATCTCGAGGTAAACTGAGTTCCTCGATCCGATACTATGTTCTTGGGGACTCCATGCAAACTAACGATTCTAGCGATGTACAACTCTGCTAGCTTCGAACTCTGATAGGTGGTTTTGATGGGCAAGAAATGGGCGACTTTGGACAATCTGTCCACAATGACCCAAATAGAGTCATTTCCCCTACTATAAGTAGGTAGTCCAGTGATAAAGTCCATTCCTACAAAATCCCATTTCCATTCCGGAATTTGCAAAGGTTTCAACAATCTAGCGGTTCTTTGATGTCCGACCTTGACTCGCTGACACATATCACACTTGGCGATATAGCTTCCGATTTCTCTCTTCATCTTATGCCACCAAAATTGCTCTTTCAAATCTTGATACATCTTAGTTCCTCCGGGATGGATAGAATAAAGAGTATCATGAGCCTCCTTCAAGATAACTTCTTTTAACTCAGAATCTGATGGTACACAAAGGCGTCCTTTGTACCACAAAACTCCTTCTTCGTCCTCGGTGAATCCGGGTACTTTGCCTGTAACGATACGACGCTTGATTCCATCGATACTGACATTTCCTTTCTGTGCCTCTTTAATCTGACTGATCAAAGTGGGTTGAAGTTCTATGCTAGCCAAAAATCCTTCACTTACTAATTCTATTCGAAAATCTTCCATCTCTTTGTGCAAACTTGGTTGCTCCTTCAAAATCATGGAGTTCAAGCGGCACGGTAATCTGCTAAGGGCATCGGCTACCACGTTGGCTTTACCAGGGTGATAGTGAATGTCCAGGTCGTAATCCTTGATTAGCTCAATCCATCTTCTCTGGCTCATATTCAGCTCCTTCTGAGTGAATGTATACTTTAGGCTCTTGTGATCCGAATAAATCTCACAACGGTTTCCCATCAGGTAATGTCTCCATGTCTTTAGGGCTAGAACTATGGCTGCGAGTTCAAGGTCATGGGTTGGATAGTTTTGCTCGTGTTGCTTCAATTGTCGCGATAGATAAGATATAACTTTGCCTTCTTGCATTAGCACACATCCGAAACCAATCTTGGATGTGTCACAATACACATCGAAGGGCTTCGTGATATCTGGCATGATCAAGATTGGGGCTGAAATCAATCTCCTTTTGAGTTCTTGAAAACTCGCTTCACATTTGTCGGTCCATTCAAACTTCTTGTCCTTCTTCAGCAATTGGGTCATGGGTCGGGCGATACTATAGAATCCTTGGACGAATTTGCGGTAATATCCCGCCAATCCGAGAAAAGCACGAACTTGGGTTTGAGTGGTTGGGGCTTGCCAATCTTCTACATCTTTCACTTTGGCAGGGTCAACGGCAATTCCTCCGGCTGATACAATGTGATCGAGGAATCCTACTTCCTGTAACCAGAATTCGCATTTGCTAAACTTTTCATACAACTGATGCTCTCTAAGGGTTCCAAGAATGGTCCTTAGGTGTAGCTCATGTTCTTCTTCTGATTTGGAATAAATCAGAATGTCATCGATGAAAACAACGACAAACTTATCCAGGAAGTCCATAAAAATCTTATTCATGAGGTTCATGAAATAAGCGGGGGCATTGGTTAATCCAAAAGACATGACTGTATACTCATACAATCCATATCTGGTGGTAAAGGCAGTCTTTGGGATATCCTCTGCACGAATTTTGAGTTGATGATAGCCAGTCCTAAGATCAATCTTAGAAAACACTTGGGCACCGGTCAACTGATCAAACAAATCTTCTATCTTAGGCAGGGGTACTTGTTCTTGATGGTGACATCATTCAACTTCCGATAATCCGTACACAGACGGTTACCTCCATCCTTCTTGTCCACAAACAAGACAGGTGATCTCCATGGGGACGCACTTGGTTGAATCAATCCGATTTACAGCATGGAATCCAGTTGCTTCTTCAGTTCTTCTAGTTCTGACGGGTTCATACTATAGGGTCTCTGGGCTATGGGTCCTGTTCCGGGGATTAGTTCGATGATAAACTCGATATCCCGATCTGGGGGCATACCGGGCAAAACATCTGGAAATACATCGGGGTATTCGCAGACTATCCGAACTTGGTCAATGGTAGGTTGGGCTATACTCTTGTTACACTTGAATTGGCGAGGTAAGGTTTCAGATATATATGCTCGACTGATATTCCGGTGGTACTGGTCATGGTGCTGGCCTTCTTGGCACAGTCAATCAATCCCTTATGTTTGGACATCTAATCCATTCCTAGTACTACTTCCAAACCTTTAGTTCTGAGTACTATTAGGTTAGCATAAAAATCTATGCCATGGATTCGGATAGGGACGGCCTTGCAAATTTGCCTAGCCTTGGTGGTTGATCCGGGAATTTGTACAATCATCACATGCTTCAATTTGGTTGGTTGAATTTTACTAGTGCCGGCAAATTCTTCGGTGACAAATGAATGCGATGCACTAGAATCAAACAACACTCTTGCAAGTACTGAATTAATAGAAAACATACCCAGCACGACGTCTGGCGCATCCTGAGCTTCTTCAGCATGCATGAGAAAAAGACGGCCATTGTGGTTGAGTGAATTCCCTCGGGCAAATCTTCTCCCTGGTTGGACACGACGCTGCTGCTGAGATGGGAAATTGGCGTTGGGGGCTGTAGCATTCTTCTTGTTGGGGCACTCATTGGAATAGTGGCCTTTATTTCCACAGTCATAACAGGTCACTTGTGACTTGTCCTTGGCTGCGACAGGCACAACATTGCTTCTAGTCCTCAGGGCAGTGTTAGGGTTGGCGGTAGCATTGTTGGTGTTGAACTTGGGTGGGGCACGGTTGAAATTGCTAGAGTTGCCGGGGTTGTTGTGATTTCCTCCGGGTCTAGGGTTTCCACGGTTGGGATAGGTCGGACGGGTCATAGGGGGTCTGTTGGTTCTTGGGGCAAATCCTAGAGATGGGTTGGGGCGATACTTTGGGGTCTGATAGGTTCCTGGTTGATGCATCATGCGACGCTTGTGGTTCTCATTGGCCTGGTTGATTTTTCCTTCCATCTGGATGGCTGAATCGACAAGGGCTTCAATATCGGCAAAGGGGATATTGACTAACACCGTCTGCATCTCGTCATGCAGACCATTCTTCTTGGCTTCAGTGTCTATCTCGTCCGGGGCATACCTAGCTAATGACAAAAATTTGTCACGGTATTCCAGTACAGTCATCCTTCCTTGCTTCAACTCTCTGAACTCGTCTCTCATTCTCTTGATCAAACCTGGTGGCACATGGGTTCTGCTAAACTTGACCTTGAATTCCTCCCAGGTCATCATATGGCCTCCGTTCATGGCACGAACACTATTCCACCATGCCCTAGCATCTCCGGCTAAATAATGGGTGGCGAACAGGGCTTTCTCGTTGGCTTCCACTCCTGCGACTTCTAGGTTGGTTTCCATGGTTTGCAGCCAATCATCGGCATCTAGGGGTTCTTCTGACTTGGTGAAAACGGGTGGGTTGGTATTCTGGAAATTCTTGAGCTTAGATCCGTGGTTGTCCTGATTTCCATGACCTTGGTTGTTGTGGGCTAGCTGGTCTATCTGTTGCAGAGTGGCTAGGTTGGCTTGACGTTCTGCTCTTTCAGCTTCGCGGTCAGAAGTCAACATTTGCAGGATCTGCAACATCGGGTCCGGGGCTGAACCACTTCCTCCACGTGGCATCTGAAGATTGAGGTAGATCATGAGAAAAGAGGGAAATTTCTAAGGTTTTTGGGTCTTTGAAAAGTTATTTAAAGGTTTGACTCAGATTTTTTTTCTAGCAACTTGCTTTTTCATTCATTCACTCATAGCACACAGTACAACACACACCACAACAAAGAAAAACAGATGGTTTTAAGAACCATTCTGGAGACTACGATACAGTGGGACCGACTACTACTCACTACGCTAGTGCTCAGTGCTACTACTCCTCAGAGTCTGGGGCTTCATCATCTTCAGCATCATCGATGAAGGCGAAATCATACTCATCGGTGAAGAAGTCCATGGCCTGATCCTCCATAAAATCATCGTCATCGCTGAGGTAGGAGTAAGGGTCTCCACGAAGATCCTCTCCGGCATTCTCCCTTTCCTCTAACTGCATGTCTCTCTCGTGGATGGTCTCTTCCAGAGATGAGATGCGATGGCGAAGACGGGCAATAATGCGCTCCTTCTTGTCGAGTTGACGGCGACGAGACTTGCTATCTTTTGCTATCATGGATATGGTCTGATCCTTCGTCTTGATGATGGCAGACTTGTGGTTGCAATAGTCACGGCAGTTGTCCAACTCCTGCTGACGATCATACATCATGAAGCTAAGGTGGTCCAATTGAGTCTTCAGCTCGTGGTGGTATGGGGATTCCAGTGGTTGTCCATTTGCATCACGCCTTGGGCAAAACTCAAAGCGAGTACCCTTGATCTGATTGATGCTCTGCCCACACAGACGGGAAAGAGCTTCCTGCATTGCTCTGGCAAGTCCATCGAGCCAGTTGTTTTCCCTCAAGGTAAACTGAATTCCCTCCGCAGTGGGAGGTTCAATCTTTCCTCGGAGACTTGCAACAATTAGCCACTGCAGATCTTCTCCTCCTTGATCATTGAGCTGAGCTCCGAAGAACTCGGGGTGCGGACGCTCCAGAAGTTCCGAAAGCTGATCCAGATCCCTCTCAAAGATAAGGTCTCCTCCATTCCCAAGTTGGTAAAACTTGCTGTACTTCACGTCCATCTATAAAAATAGAGGATGAGTAGATTAGCAGAGTGATCAAGTGTGTCAAAATTTTATCTATTTTGCAAGAGTTTTTGAGGAACATGAAGTTTTATTAAAGAATTAAAGAGGTAAGAATGAGAATAGGTTTTCGTAAATACTTTTATTCTTTGGTTTTGAAACTAAGTTTTTGGGTCAACGTCCAATCTAGCTAGGGTCTCCTATGGTCAGGATGGCTCTGATACCAACTTGTCAACACCCGGATGTTTCAATCCTAGATGCCTGTTATGCCATACATCACAATCCCAGGATTACCATTTTTGCGAGACATAACAGAATTGGATACCATAGTACTTCATCCGATACAACGATACATAAGTTCTTACACAAATAGGGATCTCATGATCTAGTTCTTAATACAACATCAAGCAGCGGAATACTTAATAATAACGGTAGCGTAGGCGAAGCTCCATCTTCGGGGTCACAGGCAATGCTGACGATGGGAGATGATCCTAGTTGTCGTAACCTTCCTGGGGTCCATCTTCCAGGTACTCCTCTTCATAGTCTGGCCATGGGAATAGCCAGGGACAAAGCCATGAGTACTCTTTAAGTACTCGCAAACTAATACTAACAGGTAAAGGGGTTTTTGGATAATGGGACACTAGGCTCTAAGGTTGTTTTGCAAAAGCCAGATTTATCTCTACTTAGTTCCAAAGCTAGTCACAATTTTATAACTCCTAAGTGGGATCTTCTAATTCAGGTCACAACTCTGTTGTGGTCAAGTCAAAGTCTCAATTCATTTCACAAGTCATTTTGAAAAGTCTGACGGGGGAACAGTATGGCCACTCCAATTGTCCATAACCGCGGACGCGGCTATTCAAATAGTTTGACACTCTGCAGAGATTGTACACTTTCACCACAACATTCGATACATTCGTCAGGAACAAATCCTGAATTCACCATACTCAGTATGCGGATAATCAATCCTAACCTTTGAATTACACGCACTAGTATAAGCACCTCTCCTGTGAGTTTGGCCTCCCAACCATGACCACTGTCATCTTGGGTACTGCACAGGTGGACAATCTTCACAAGGTAGCCTCAGCTCAGACCTTGGCCGTGAGGGAACTAATACTAAGGAATATAAGTATCCAGTCAAGCCCTAGCCAATATTCGGGTATTGTGGTTGTGCGCTAAGATTGGAATGGTATCGCATCCAGACAACCATCAGTTCTATAAAGGGCTAAGGCTCATGCCTCAACATTTTCATCACCAAAATCATCAAGTGTTTGGAAACACATGTCCAAAACATTTATATAGAATGATCCATCATTCCAAGGTTTTCATAACCATTTTTCCACCAAGTATTCCCATCTAAAAGTTGATCAAGTTTTATGCTTAGCACTAGCATCTACAGGTGGGGGTAGTACTAATGAGGGGTGGTAACTAGTGGAGTTTCACTAAGTCCAACCTTATATCTTAGGCTGATATCAAGGTTTCTAGCTTAGGCCAAATTTTATGCTCTTTATGCAACCTTCAGCACAACTGTCTAGTATCTACCAAACTCTTAGGTAGACTCTAAGTAAGCTTTGATAAAGAAATAAAGTAAGAATCTTGCACATAAAACTAGGATTGGTTTATCAAGTGAGTATAATCACATATGCCTAAGGCATATAGTAAGCATATCACAGGTATGGGTTTGTGGCATCAGTAGGGTATCTGGCAAGGGTTAGCTTGCACATTCACTAGTAGTATTAGGCTTGCATCAGTGTCAATATAAGCTTGCATAGTTACTAGCTTGCCTTGTGCAGAGCAGTGGTTGAAGTTCTCCTCGGCTTCTTCTTCGTAGTATCCTCCTTCCTCCTCATATCCTTGGTTGGTACTAGCGTCTATGAATAAATACGAGGTACACAATCACCAAACAATACTTAACTACTTGCAATCATCACACACAAGGGTCCTATAGATGATCTAGCATCATCTCTAAAATTACAAGGTTAAAGCTTGGTTTAAATCTTTTTATTTTTAGAAAAGTAATTTCTACTCATTGAAAAATTACTTGAGATTTAATATTCTCCAAACTAAACATGGGATCATGTTGACACATGTCATCACCTCATATTGTAGTCAATGGGAATGTGATTTAAAGTGGTGTCACAATTTAATAAAGTTTTACCCTTTTATTTTAATTAATTAAAGTGGCTAGAATGCTTATGAAGCATTCTTTTATTACTTGAACATTATTTCTGCAAGTAAACCTATATATTTTTATATATTCTGAAAGGTATGGTTAAATGTGATTTTTGAGAGTTGGAAACAACTCAAAAGCCTTTATGGTTTAAATTTTAAAAATGTTTGAATGCAGAAAAGCTTCTGCCTTGTTATTTTTACTATGGGTGATCTACAGATCCAAATTACATGAATTCAACGGGCTTGGATTAAGCATTCACAGGCCTTTCCAACAAAATTGGTTTCATTTAAATTGGTGCACTGAATCGATCTGGGTTGATTTTTGAAGTTGGGTACAGAAGTGTGTTTGAAATGAAATAGAAAAAGATTTAATTTGAATTACTGGGCTGCGCGGGAAATTCTAACGGGCCGGCCTGCTAAGCGCAGTGCTCCCGCGGGCTGCGTAAGTGGGTGTCACCACGCGTCAGTGACACGGGGCTGGGCGAAGCGGTATGGGGCAACGTGGATCGTTCGATCTAGTTCTAATCCAACGGCTGTGGGTCATCATTGACGCGAGACAGTTCCGGCGAGAACGAAACCTAGCGCGGCCAGTGAGGGGTGCTGGGGGCTCACCGGGATACTGGCGAGGGTCGGCGAGGTGGGCGAACCTCCTGGTACCGGTGGCTTCTCCTAGGGTGGACGAAATCGATGGCGCCCTTCTTCTCTAGAGGGGGCGGGCTCTGGTGAAATTCCGGCGAGGTGGTGCTCGCCTTGCTCTAAGATCGGTGTGGCACGGTCAGTGAGGAGAGGGGAGTGAGTTGGTGTGAAGAAATCATGCGCGGGTGGCCTCTATTTATAGTCAAGCGAGGGGACCGTCGGGGCGCACGGTGAGCTCGTCGGGGGCGACGTTACAGGCGGCTAATGGCATGGGCAAGGGTAGGGGACGGTGCGGTGTCTCCTGGCGATGCTCAACGACATGGTCGCGAGGCATGGGGCGGTGTGGTTTGGTCTGGAATGGGCGATGCTCTGCGCGGCAGAGGCGGCGTCTTCGACGGCGGGCGGTGGCTGTATGGCACGGGGCGGCAAACGGGGATGTCTGGCGGTCTCCTGGGTCGGTGGTGATCGTGTGTGCACGCGGTGAGCGCGATGCGCGGTCTGTGGACGCTGGTCGAGGGTGGCGCTCTGGTGCACGCTCGGCATGGTATGGGCGCGGCTTGTGCGCGTGGTCCACGGCTTGGCAACGCTCGCTGCTGGGACAGGGAGTGGCGATGGACGGTGGGCTGCCTCCTAGACAAGGTTGGCATGGCTAGTTCTTCCTCTAGCCTGCTGTCCACAATGTGCTAACATTGGGGTGCTCAGCTGTTCACCATTAATGACAATGGCAGGCTCACAGGGGTGCTAGTGTTGGGCTAATCTTTCTAGATGATCTACTGAGTTGTGTGTGAGCTAACTAGGGAATAAGTTAGGCAAGAATCACTACACACTATAGTGTTTGTTGTTTTGTTTGATTTGTGTTTGCAGCCTGTTTGATGAAATGGCCGCATGAAATCAAGTTTTGAATTTTGAAATGAATTTTGGTGGGTTTTCTAGATTGTTGCTGGTGAGTCTGCAGATGCTTGGGTTTTGAAAGTTGAGCTTGTTTGAGTGGGTTTTGAAAAAGTGGGATCTTCCCATATGAAGAAGATTCAATTTTCAATTGTCATTTAAACTATGCATTTGAAAGTTTCTGTATGATCACAAAGTGGGCCTTGATACCTTGTTATGAGTACATTCAAGGGGTGCAAAGATCCAGAAAAGTTTCTGTTAGGTTTTGAAAGTTTGAGACAGCCAAAGTAGGCGTGGGAGTTAAATTGGTCAAAATGACCATTCACTTAATATATTTGTTTTGATTTACTTGTCTTTAGGAAAAGTGTGGGAAATGTTTTAGATGATGTTCATTTCACCTAAGAAACATTTTACAAGCAATGGATCACACAAACAAGGTGGTTTTTAAAGAAATTCAAAATCCATTCATACACATATGCATGCATTCATGGGTTTAGTTAGAAAAGTTTTTGTTAACCCTAATCTTGATGATTAGTGTTTTGATGATCTAAGTTTGGTATTTTTGGGATGTTACATGGAGACGGAGAGGCTGACCACCCGGGGCATCACCTTGTCGTTGATGGTGCGTCGCGTGCTTCCGCTGCAGAAGCGGTCGCACAAAATGTGCTACCTTTCGACCGCCAACGATCCGACGAGGACGTCACGGAAGGATGTGCCCTACCAGGACCTGTGGAAATGGGTCTCCATGATCTCCAAGTTCCGCATCGAGGCCAACTAGGCATACTTCTGCCCCCCGTACCATCGCGGCCGCCTGACGCCTCGGGTAAGTTTTTCTCTGGATGTTTTGCGTCTCGCTTCTTGTTATTGCTAGCTTTCCTTTGGTGCCTTATGCCCCCCTTTATGATTAGTTGTTCACGACGCAGCTAGCTGAGGATGGCATGGGTGACTTCCCGCTTCCATCCTTCCTGGAGGAAAGGAAACCGAAGAAGTACCCCTAGACGGAGCCCAAAGGGTTTCCCCGTATGGACCTCAGCCCTGTTGCGCCTACGATGGACAGAAATGATGAATTCAATTCCGCACCTGAGCAGCCTATGGGTGATGAAGGCAAGTATGAAATAGTAGTAGCACAAATCCTTTACTATTCAATTAATTTAGATTATTGTTGTGCATGGATATCAGTATTTCCAAACTAAACAAGCGCCCAAATCTGTTTTCTGTAATTTATTTGCACATTTGATTCAAAATATATTTATTGTATTGCTATTGTACTGATATTTGGAAAACTTGCTGTAATTTTTTACTGTTGTAGCTTCTATTTCTACTGATATTGTACTGCTTGCTTCTATTTCAAGAACATCACTTGTGGTAGTCATCCGCAAGAGAAAAGGCAAAGGCCTGGAAAGATGACCAAGGCTCTGGGAAGCAAAGTGAGGATTGAAATTGCTGAAGGGATAAAACGCCCCGAGAGGCCCGTGCTAGTTGCAAAGTTTGCATCAGGAGGTGGGATGATTGCAAGAAGCAATACACCCATTCTTCCACACTTCAAGAAATACAAAAAGGACAAGGCTATGGTGAAAGACTATATAGGAAAAGTTGCTGTAAGCTCATGAGTCCTTACCTAAATGTGTTTTTTTACTATTTTTTGTCATTTGGTTACTTATATTATCATTGCTTTATTTACTGTGTTTGTAGGAAAATTTTGAGATGGACACTATGCAAAGGAAGTTAAGGTAGCCTGCACTCATATCTTGGAGAATGTTTCAAAACAAAGACGACATTTGGTGAAGAAGAAGTTTTTCGAGCAAGTACCAGCAGCTGAACTCAGCATCAAATCCCATGTTTCATACATCTCTGATGAGGATAGGCAAGCGCTGCTCAAGCTATGGACAAAACCGAAACACATGGTATTTTTCATTGCTTGACCTTTAAATTATGTAATTACCATGTACTGTAGTTATATATGCTGTCAACTACTATTTTTTGAAGTTTGAATGTTGAAGGAACATTCAAGTAAAGTGAACTACTTTATTTTAACTGATGTTGTATGTGATAGAATACATGCTCATTTTGTTGCTTGATATGATACATAATCTAGTCAAGTCTGATGAAGTAGTTTATATTCTAGTATGCAGATTGTTGGAAATGTTCTTATAAAAATGCTCCCATATGTAGGACACATGCCAAAAGAACAGGAGCAATCGAGGACTAGTCAAGTTTCAGCAGAAGACCGGTTCGTGGTGCTATCTAGCTCATCTTTATGCAGCTATAAGATACACTTACGTTTTTACTTAGGCATAATTAACTTGTGTCCTTATAAGCCTATGTTCTTAATAATGTTGGAAATCATTTCATAGGGAGGAACGTCAGGGTCAAGAGCTTAATGCCATTGACATGTTTAAGGTCACCCACAACAGCAAGAACGCTGGTTTCTCTGTCGCAGTTCAAGATGCTATAGTGAGTCACTCCTTTCCTTGTTGTGATTAAATCTGTGTGTGGACTTGTTTAGTTATGCCTAGGTTGCTTTAATGGTCTACTAGATAAGATTATTAATGTTGGAAATGGGCTATAGTTGTTTGGTAAGCATGTTATTCTTCATTTCTTACCGGAAGGTTGCTCTCCAAGTATGATGTAGCTCTTGTCTACTTTAAGAACTTATGATAATGTCCATTTCATATTTCTTTGCTTCTGCTCCTAGTGGATTACCTTATTTTTCTGCGATTATGCTCCTACTATTTTTGCTAATGCTAATGTTTCCTAACATATTTGAGCAACTGATTCCAAATGGAAGAGCAAAATGGAAGCTGAGATGGCTAAGCCGGTACCAGAAGGTGAACAACGAAAGTCTGCTGTGGAGGTGGTTGCCCAAGTTCTCAACAATGAGGCGCCGTCAAGCACATTCCTGAAGAATGTTGGCCTCTAGACGGGCTCCAAGAACAAGATGAACAGTTCACATGCACTGGTGGAAACGGGGCTATAGGTCCTGGTTGGTACGGGGCTTTAGTCCCGGTTGCCCAACCGGGACGGGGCAATCGGGACTAAAGCTCTAACCTTTAGTCCCGGTTCGTAACAGGAACCGGGACTAATAACCTTCTGCCGCGGCAGAGATTTGGCCCATTTCTCTATCGCGGCTGAGAATTCATTTTGGCACACTTTGTTGCCGCGACAGCATTTTCGCCACTTTTTGTGCCGCGGCAGAGAATTCATTTAGGTTGTTTTATTGTTTATTTAGTGATTTGCACTTATCAATGAAGGAACCTTATATTACATCATGAATATCATGACAATATTACATTGAATACACGGATCGAGTTCATGCACTACATACAAAAGTTGCTATTCGATGCTACCGGCCAATTCCTTCAAAGTTGCTATTTTTACAATCCCTATTGTCTATACATAGCCGAATAGTATTCCCCTTTTGGGTCTAGGACTTCTGCATCCAAGAATCCAGCCAATTCCTCCTGAATTGCTCGTACGCGATCCTTTGGCAGAAGACCGTCCCGTAGACGTTCGATCTGATTTAAAAAAGGAGTCAGCCTATATGAATGAAACTAAACACAATTTGATTGTAATTAAAAACTATAGAAATTGTTTACGTACGTGGAGTTGCTCTATATGAATGACAAATCTCTCATGAGTGCCTATTTGCTCATCGCACGTCTGCCGAATGAACTCGCAAACATAGTATCCACATAGATTGTTACCTGGTCCCTACGTCAGGCACTTTACGAGAACAGAGTTCAATCAAAATAATAATTAAGCATGATAATAACTGTATCAAAACTAGAATCAAAGAGATGCACGGATATAGCTAGTGGTGCTTACATCTAGTGGTTGAAATATAAGCTCCTCTTTCCAAACACCCCTAGCCTTGTTGGTGAACCATTTCCCAGCGCTGCCCGGCATAGAAAACGAATAAAATAAGTTATTAAGTACTTGATATCATAAAATTCACGAACGTTGCCGATATAGTGTCATAATGATTAGAATTACCGCTAGAGAACTATCTTCATGTCCTTCCACGTCTCAAGGGGTTTATGTTTCGAGTCCATGACTAGTACACGCCCTTTGTCAAGTTGAATGATTAACATAATATAGTGGAAGCTGCAAATGCATAACTAATCAATTATATACTTAACATCGAGTAAGCGAAATAGAAAGTGTATACAAGACAATAATACTCACTCGAAGTTGTAAGGAAATAGTATTTCCCTTTTGGTTTCTTGAAACCTTAACGCGTGTATTATATTATCCTCCGTATCCTGGGGGCTTATTTTGAGATTAGCTTCATGAACCCAACATGGGTCAATGAAGCCAATGTCATAGATTTGTCCTCTGCTGCATTCGAGAATCTTCATTCTGCATATTACAGTATGATTATATACATGCAATAAACAAAATAATATAGCTGGAGACAAAATTAATTACAGAATTAGTACTTACAGACAATAGGCACTGATGATCGATTTGTCCAAGGCGTCTTGATTGAATAATTGAAATAGTTCATCAAATTCATTGGATATCATGTCATCCTTTTCTTTCCCATGATGCTTTTTTGTAACCCTCAGCACTATCCAGTTAGCCCCGGCCCTTGTGGCATGCATGTACCAGTTATGCAATCTTCGCATTTTTGTTGGAAGATTGTTTACCTCCTCAAGTTTGACGAGATGTTTGCCGTACTGCTATTTGTATGCTACTTCACTCACGGGGAATAACTCTAACTGGGATAAGTACTGGGCAATACTCATACCTTGAGCAGCGGCAGCTTCTCCGTATTGTGCAACTACCTCTGGATCATACTGCTCTTCGGCCCCATATTTGCTCGACCCCACATTGGTTTGAGAAATCACCACTACTAGGAAAACGGCTATAGGTAATCAGCACATCCGTGGCTCACATGGTTGAAGTGCCCCACGGCTAAAACAGGCGTGGCTCACCTGTGGGCAGTGCCCTACTAATAACTAGAACAACCGTGGCGCACATGACTACAGTGCGCCACAGATGTGTGTGGGCCAGGCCTGTGGCCCTACGCCAAACACATCTGGCGCACTATAGTCATGTGCGCCACGGTTGTTAGGGTCATCTGTGGCGCACGTGTGCGCCACGCCTAAGCGCATGCCTCTCTGCTCTGAAAGCGGCCACAAACTTACATGGCGCTTTTCGGCCTAGTGCGCCACGAGGAAAAATCTGTGGCGCACATGGAATAGTGCGCCACAAATGTTTGTACTCACATGGCGCACTAGGGCCACGAATGTGTCGATTTCTTTAGGACAGCACTTTATGTGCACATGTGTGACCACATCCACCACCCCACACTTCACTTTCCCCTTCTTCTTCCTCCTTAGATCTAGTCGGGATCTTCTCCTTCCCACCTCAATTTCTCCACACATTCACCATTTTTAGCATGTAAAACTTGCTTTGGATGTTACATAAGTAATAGAGGAGGTCTCCGGTCTATCATCTATCCTTCTCCGGTCGACGCGCGCACCTCTCCTTTCCATCTTTCTCGCGATCGGTCTCTCATCTCGGTAAGTTGTCCATGTAAGGATGTGTTCATGTGTATATGGATGATGTGCTCATATGTATGTAGATGATCGATGCTCATGATGTGTGTATGTGGAGAGGATCGATGGTCATATGTGTGTGTATATGGAGAGTATCGATGATGCTCATGCATGTGTACTATGGAGAGGATAATGATATGTTCATGTGTGTATGGATCGGTCTCTCTCTCTCTTGTGTTTGTATGTGAACAAGTTGCCATTTGTTTTGCCAAAATGTTGATTCATTTCCATTTTGGCAAGACTTTGGCATTTCGCAAAGGTCGTAATTTTAGGATAGGTCATGCCGAAATTTTCTATCGACCATTGCATGCATGCATTCATTATGTGGTTCTAATAGACTTCAAAATTGTACCATGTACATCGTGCAGGCAAAAATGGTCCGCATAATGAGCAACGGCATTGTGGCTAGATTTTTGAAATGTGCGACGGCCGACATGATACGAAATAACAAGACAGATATAAGATGTCCGTGTAGAAGATGCAAACTCAACTGGGTGATCGACCCAGATTCCGGGAATCTGCAGGCGCACCTGCTCCGCCATGGTTTCATGGATGGATACACTCGTTGGATAAGCGATGACGTAGATGATGGAGACGGTGAAGAAGGTGACCAACATGACGATGATCATACGGCGAGAACGGGCGAGATGATGAAGAGTCTCCTGGAGATGGTGAAGGTGCGGAAGCAGACCGGGATGATGATGATCTAGATGCCGGAGGAGCAGACGACGATGGAACAACGTCAGGCTGGGTGCGGGACCCTTATGTGCAAGAGCTGCTTCTCAAGCGCATTTAGTAACGCCAGGGCTGCCGCTAGAGAGAAAGCCAAGCTTGCGCAACTTGAGAAAGACGCGGTTGCTCCATTGTATGAAGGATGCAGGCCCGATGATACCCGGTTGAATGTAACGCTCAAGGCTATGGAGATGAAGGCAAAGCACAAATTGAGCGACGCAAGCTTCGACGATATGATGGCATTCTGGCACGATCGTCTCCTGGAGGGGAACACATGTCCAAGTAGTATCGAGGATGCCAAGAAAATCGTCTGTCCTCTCGATCTACCGCACGTTAGATATCACGTATGCATCAACGATTGCATCATTTATCGGGGCGAGGACACGGACAAAACCACATGTCCGGTGTGCGGCGTGAGTCGATACAAGAAAGGGAAGAAAGCACCTCGAAAAGTGGTATGGTACTTTCCTATCACTCCTCGTCTGCAACGCTATTTCGCGGACCCTAAGGAAGCGAAGCTCATGCGATGGCATGCGGAAAGGAAGAAGCCAGGAGATGATGATGACCCCGAAAAGGATGAGCTGCTGACGCACCCTTCAGATGCTAGCCAGTGGAAAGCATTGGACCTCGAATTCCCAGAATTTGGTGGAGATTCGAGGAACATCAGGCTTGGTGCGAGCACCGATGGACTCAATCCGTTCGGTAGCCAGAGCAAGCACGACACTTGGCCCGTGTTTGTATGGATGTACAACCTCCCTCCATTGTTGTGCATGAAGAAGAAGTACATACAAATGAGTATGCTAATTCAAGGGCCAAAACAACCTGGTACCGACATCAATCTGTATCTCGGGCTATTGAAAGAGGAGCTAGCCACGTTATGGGAATCTGGAGCCAATACTTACGACGCCGTCGCACAAGAATATTTCACTATGAGAGCCGCGTTGATCACTACGGTGCAAGACTATCCAGGTTGGGGGTATATCTCGGGGCAGGTTATCCAAGGATTCTGCGCATGCGTTAGGTGCATGGATAACACAAGCTATCTCCAACTAGAGAAAGATCTAGGGTCATCGAAAACCGTGTTCATGGCGCACCGGAGGTGGCTCGGCAAGAATGATCCATGGAGAAACGTGGAGACCTGTTCGATGGCAAATCAGAGACGCGAGGAAACCCAGAGCGTAGGAGCAGCGAAGAAGTGGAAGAGTTGCTGGAAAACTGGAAAGATTGTCCTAAGCCTGGAACGAAGCGAAAGAGGCAGCAACAAGACAAGCCGCTGATGAAGGTATGGAAAACAAGGTCTGTTTTCTAGGAGTTGCCATACTAGAAGTTTCTCCGCACGCCTCATAGCCTCGACATCATGCATATCACGAAAAACGTGTGCGAGAGTCTGGTCGCCACCATAATCAACATGCCAGATAGGACGAAATATGGTCCTAAAGCAAGGCACGACCTGATATGCTTGGGTATCCGGAAGGAGCTTCACGGAGGGCCTTTTACTCCTGATGATCAGGAAGATGACGATGATCATGAGTCGGAGACGACACAAGGTCGTCGGAAGGGTAAAAAGTTCAAGAAGAACGAATATTACTGCCCTCCTTCTTGCTTCACTCTAAGACAGGATGAGATCAAACAGTTTTTCAAGTGCCTTCTAGGAGTCAAATTTCCTTACGGCTACGCGGGCAAGATAAGCAGATACCTAGACGAGGCGAAGCAGAGGTTCAGTGGCATGAAGTCTCACGACTGTGATGTGCTAATGACGCAGGTACTTCCGGTCGCACTAAGAGGGATAATGGACGAGCACGTCCGTGAAACGTTATTTGGCCTATGCAAGTTTTTCGACGTCAACTCTAGGAAGTCGATTGGCTTGAATCAGCTCGGAAGGCTACAGGAGGAGATCTTGGTGATACTATGTGACCTTGAGATCTACTTCCCACCCGCATTCTTCGACATTATGGTGCATCTGCTGGTCCATGTCGTGGAGGACATCGTACAACTCGGGCCGATGTTCCTCCGCAGCATGATGGCGTTCGAAAGGATGAACGGACACATCAAAGGATACGTTCGCAACAGGTCCCGTCCATATGGAAGCATAGCCAAGGGCTTTCTGGCCGAAGAGTGCATCTCTTTCTGCACGAATTATCTAGACATCGAGAACCACGCCGGTCTTCCGTCCGCGAGACACCTTGGCAAGATCGACGGATCTGGTCACCGAGAGGGTCGTCGCATACTGCATGTAGACTTCGATTTTCGACGCGCAGACTTTGATCGAGCAAACCTCGTCACGCTACAGCATTTAGAACTGGTCGATCCTTGGGTACAGAAGCACAAAAGGTTAATCGAGAAGAAGTACAGTGACCGGGGCATACAGAGGACGCATGGAGAAATAATCAAAGAGCACAACTCAGATTTCACGCGTTGGTTTAGGCAGACGCTCCTTGATAATCCCCCGCGCTCGCATTCTTCTGACACGGAAAAGATCATATTCACCTTGTCGCAGGGACCGATGCAAAACCTGGTGACCTATCAGGTGTATGATATCAACGGCTACACATTCTACATAGAGGAAAAGGACAACAAGTGTGATTATCAAAACTCAGGCGTAACGTCGGAATTCTACACCGATGACAACGTGAAGAAAAGATTCTATGAAAGAATCGAGGAGATCTGGGAGCTCGACTACTGTGGATAAAAGGTGCCGATGTTCCGTGTCAGATGGGCAAAGACCGTCGAAAGAGAAGACCGGTATTTCACAACCATGGTTATACCCGAAGCAGCCAAATCCAAGGCCGCCGGTGCAAACGTGGCCGCGAAAAATAAACCATGGGTACTGGCTACCAAAGTGGACCAATGTTTTTTCATTACCGACCCGACAAAGCCTAGCCGTGTTGTCGTGAGGAGAGGAAAAAGAAACATCATCGGAATGGATGGAGTCGCCAACGAGCAAGACTTCGACCAGTACGGCGACCCAAAGATTGAAGATGACGACGACTACGATGCAGCAACATACATCACAAGAAGAAAAAGGACAACCCTACCCAAAAAAGGTAGCCCGTTCGAAAGAAGAAACATTAAAGTGCCGGGGCTAAATTATTCTACCGCATTGAATTTGTGCATTGCGTTGCATCGTCATCTGGCATCCCGCAAAACCACTACTAGAAAATCGCGTTGAATTTGTGCATTGCATCGTCATCATCAAGCATTGTCTGCCAAAACTATTTTCGCAAACCCCGATTTGTTTTCCAAACGCCTAATCTTAATTCAAACGCCAAACCTGGGTCTCCGAATTATTTTGTTTTGTTGCTATCGGTTTGCAAACGGTCCAATTAACGTAAATAAAATATTAAGTTATTTTAATAGGGGCAGTCGAACGGGCCGATTGACCCGATCGACCACCCCAGAAAAATATAAACGGCCCAGCTGTACCCGCCCTTCTAAATCCTACTCCTACCAGAGAATCTACCCACCCTCCTTGGCCACATCACCCTGGCCACTCCCCTTGCGCCACCTCAGCGCCCCTCTCCCCTCTACCCAATCCCCACCTGCCACTTGGCCTCTCACCTCTCCCACACAAACCCCCACCACCAGCCCCCAACCCGCTGACCCTGGGCCCGTCCCCTTTTCCCTGCCCCACCTGTCGGTCCGCCCCGTCCCACACCCCTTCCCAGGCCCCCCACCGACAACCACCACGCCCCTGGGTCCCACCCCGTCCCCCACCTCCCGCAGACCCTCCGTCCCCAACCTCTCCTCTCCGCTCCCTCTCTGGCCGCTCGCTCACCACCGGCTCGCCCTGCGCTCCACCGTCGCCCCGCCGCCCTCTCCTCTCCCTCCAGGCACGCGCCGCATCCCCCAGGCCGCCCCTTCCTCGCTAGCTCCGCCCCTCAGCGCCCCGCCCGAGCTCGCCGGAGCCGCCGCCCGCGCCCCTGTCCTCTTCCTCCTTTCCCCTTCTCTCCACCTCCTCTGGCGCTGCCCCTCTTCGCCCGAGCCCCGCCGCCGAGCCGCCTTGCCCGCCGTCTCCGCCCGCCAGCGTCTCGCCACGCCTCCTCTCCTAGCTCGCCAGCACGCCCCAGGACCTCCACCGCCTCCTCCGCGCCCGGCGCCCCTCCTCCTCCTTCGCTTTCCCCGGCCGGCCCCACCCTCACGGCCGCGCGTCCTGCCGCCCGTTGTCGGACGCCGCCTGCGCGTCCTCGCCATCCTCGTCTCTCCCGACGACCACAGCAGCCGCCAACCAGCGGCCTCGTCCACGTGCCCTACGCGTCTGCCTCGTCCCGTCCTCCCTTTCCTCCACCGGTCCTGTGCGATGAGACCGCCATCCGTCGACGGTGTGCATCCAGGAAGCCTGCCCGGCAGCCTTCTGTAAATCGTGGTGTCCCTAGCTTGTTGCGTGAATACGGAGTGTGTGGCTCTATGTGTTCGTCGGGTACTACTTGCTCCGCTGGATCATCTCCCGTGGTCGCGAGATGTAACGAATACACCGGCTACCTTTCGAAGGTCAAGCTGGTCAAGGGCCTCGGTGCAACGCGAACAACTACCCCACGACCAGCTTACGGCAAGATCTTCGTCAAGAAACCGCAAGATATCCGTCACGGAACGCCAAGACCCCCGGGTCCGATGGCGAACCCCGAAGACTGCTCCCGTCGACACCAAGAACTGCCACAACCTCCACCGGCAAGTCAAGACTGACCGCCGACAAGCCCGACGCCAAACTCCAAGACCTTCTACACGAATCCGAACAACTGGCCCCCGGTACGACAAGACCATCGACAGACGCCGAAGACCGATCCTGGAGATTCGAAGACCGATCCCCGAGACCGAACCCTCGACACGCCAAGATCTTCTCCTCGGAACGCCCTGACCGTCTACAGGGACCCCAAGACCACGGATGCGACAAGTCCTTCTTCTCGGAAGCGAGATCGATCTCCGTCGAACCCTGAGACCGACCCCGAACCCCGGAACCCCAAGATCGTCGAGACCCCTAATGTGTGACCCCTTTTCTCAAACCCTATTTTATAATATAATACAACTTGTTACATATTAAAGGTTCATGCATGCATCCTTATCTGTGGTTGGGGGCCTTATGCCGATTCACCTAATAATTAAATATGGGGCCCATATGCGGGCAAATCTAGTCTCATATCGGCCTCATTTAAATTTGTATAGCGAACCGGTGATATATTCGGCCTTGTTAAACAACATTTAATTTGCGGGGTAGTTAAATAACATGAACCATTTAATTGTCTGTCGGGACCCCGGTTCCGCTTAACATGACCTAATTGCATTGCACCTCTGCCATGTCATACATCATACATGCATCATGCCGATCTTCTGCCGTTGTATTAAATATTGCATCGGTGTTTATTCTAGCGTTTTGCTTCTTCGCGGATAAGGCCGATGAGCTGATGTGAGCTTCGCCCCGATCTTCGGTTGAACCCTTCGACAATGTTTTCAGGCGAGCATCTCCCCCTTTCTACCTATCTTACTTTTATAGTATTTACTCCCTTCCGTTGATCTATTGCTATCTGTGTTGCGATGCTCTAGTTTCGTACCCGAGTTATCCCTTGCCGCCTTATATTGCCTTGGACACATCCTATTACCTGTTGTTTTGTAGTTAGTTGGCCTTTATGCGTCGCCGTCGCTTGCTCAAGTGCTGTTGCGAGTCGTCGAGAAACACAGTTGTTGGAGTATGGCCGCATGTTGGATGTTAGAGATGGTCATGGTTTTACTTATCGTTCACTTTAATTCCTGTTTAACAACTAAAATTGAAATAAGCAGAGGTGCAATGGTGGGTGATAGATAATATTTGGTTTCGAGCCCACTTGTGTCCGTGGGACCCCGAGTACCTGATACCTGTTCCTTGTTTTATCGCGCTATCCACATCCGGGAGGTATATGGGACCCCCCTCAGCCAGAGCTTGATTCCGTCTTATTTCTTGGGGCCACAAACTAGTTTGAGGTTTTATTTACGATCCTGTACTTATGCCATGCTTTACTGCTTTATTTACGTTTGTGCGAGGAGCACACTGTACTGTTTAGGTAAGCGGAGTGTTTTCGCGGTGTCGACAAGCCCAGCCACACTTTCGGGTTCCCAGTCGTTCACAGCCTCTGGCGCAAACCTTGAGTCCGTCTCGGAGCTTGCTTACTCCGTTGCGGGATCTACTCAATGGGGTGGCCCCCTGAAATATTTCTGAATCTTGTGATTGCTTTGTCGTGAAAGCCTCGTTGCGTTTTGATTTGGTTTTTCCGAGGTTGATCGAGTGTGTGTTGCTATTGGTGCACCCCGGCCGGGTAAAACTTTCTGAAAGCCGTGTCCGCGGTTATGGACGACTTGGAGCACAGTATCTCGACCATAGACAAGCATAACTAAAGTTTATTGCTATCAATTTGACTTTATAATGACTAATAATCAGCTTCACTATAATGGAATGGCTAAATAAAACTTCCAACAACTGCTTGTTTGGGTGGCCGCTGGCTACCATTGTACCTGACTAGTAGGTACTGCAACTATAACGGAATGGCTGAATAAAAGTACCAACAACTGCTGGGTTTTGGGTTCATCTCATGCTATCTGTATCTGATTAGTAATTGTTGCAACTATAACGGACTGGTTAACTAAAAGTGCCCACTGCCTACTTTATTCAGGACGATTATTTAAACCTGACTAGTAATTGCCGCAACGATAACCGAATAAGTAAAACTGCCAACTGTGTGAGTTCCTCGGTCGACTTCCTCGTTTGGTCTCGAGGGGGAAACGCCAGGATGGGTTTGTTTGGTGTTAGTTTCAGGTTGGATCCGGCTAGGTCATTCTTACCCCTCTCTGATAACCGCCAGTTGTATCGAGTCTCTATAGGTTGTTTAGTGCATGCTGCCGCTGCCGCTTCAGTCCACCATACCTATGTAGGCGAGGACCGCCGAATTCTAGCCTCGCCGTGTACTGGCCTCAGTACTGACCGCTCTCTCTCTTTTTCCTTTGCCCTTTGTCGGCACCCCTTTTGTTTAAGCAGGTTTTGAGATCGACGTCGTTAGCAGGGTTACCCTTCCGGCTTGGCCTGGGCAGGGTTATGGACGCCATTGGTTATTCTTCAGGGCTCTTAGCCTCATTTGCATCTTGTCCGTAGCTGGACGCTCTATCGTTTTCAAGGTGATTTGGATCTTTGTATATTATATCTGTATTCTTGACCCTTTGAGTCGCTGTTGTATATATATCTGTTCTATGGGTCCCATCGAGGACTGTTGTGTAATGTTATTACTTCGTTCTCCACCCGCACGAAAGTGCCTGGTGGGCACCTTTGAATCGTTTCTATGCGGGTTTGGCGAGTTTCGCTAAAACTTGCATAGGGTCGATTCTGAGGGTGTTACAGAGTGGTATCAGAGCTCAGCAGTTGCGATACCCCACAAGTCCAGCCTGTAGGATAACCTAGCTAACGGCCGAAGTAGAGTGTCAAAACTATTTTTGAAAAATCGGTTGGATAGTTCTGATTAGGTCTAATTTTATTCCTTACCCCTCTGCTGTTCTCCTCTTACCTCTACATGTTTTGAATCCGCTCTCTTCTCTCTCTTCGAGTCCAGGATTTCTCGTGGTTGGGTTTCCGTCGTACCTTCAGGGTTTCGCTTTCTCCCTTTTGTAACGGAGGTGCTACGATCATCAATCGGCAACTGGTCTGTTGTGCCCTTCATCCGATCTTTTGTTCTTGGGCTCTTTATCTATATGTGTACCTTGCTGGATATCTGTATCGTTGGAAAACATATGGGAAGGACGAGCTTTGGTGAAGTTGGAGTATACCTTGAGCATGTGTTGTTCATGCCAATGGAACCATCGCGGAACCTAATCATTGTGTCTCTCATACGATTTCTGCTGGCATCATCCCTTTGTTCCGGATACCGCCTACGAAGATCTTCAGTCTGAATTCCGAGAGTTGGTTGCATAATCCGCCTATTCGTGTGCAGAGTAATGGTTTGAGTGCGGGATGGAGTAGCTACCATACCACTACTCTTATCATTCGCTCTTGTACGTCGAATCAGTGGATCCGGCAATTTTACTCCGTCCACGGAAGTTAGGGGTGGCTTATTTGTTGATACCTCTACCTTTGTCCGTTGTTATCCGGAGTGCTCTCTTGACGAACAGGATCAACGACCCTTTGTTGGTGGTGTCGCCAATTTCAAGATGAAGAAGAACCCTTGTTAGTGGTGTCGCGAGGATCTACACGAAGTGCGAGAAGATTCAGATCGCCGACCTTCCTTCCGGTACCATGAGGCGGATCTCGAGGGCGAGATCCATTGTTAGTGGTGTCGAATTGTGGCATCCCGCAAAACCACTACTAGAAAATCGCGTTGAATTTGTGCATTGCATCGTCATCATCAAGCATTGTCTGCCAAAACTATTTTCGCAAACCCCGATTTGTTTTCCAAACGCCTAATCTTAATTCAAACGCCAAACCCGGGTCTCCGGATTATTATGTTTTGTTGCTATCGGTTTGCAAACGGTCCAATTAACGTAAATAAAATATTAAGTTATTTTAATAGGGGCAGTCGAACGGGCCGATTGACCCGATCGACCACCCCAGAAAAATATAAACGGCCCAGCTGTACCCGCCCTTCTAAATCCTACTCCTACCAGAGAATCTACCCACCCTCCTTGGCCACATCACCCTGGCCACTCCCCTTGCGCCACCTCAGCGCCCCTCTCCCCTCTACCCAATCCCCACCTGCCACTTGGCCTCTCACCTCTCCCACACAAACCCCCACCACCAGCCCCCAACCCGCTGACCACAGGCCGTCCCTTTTCCCCTGCCCCCACCCGTCCCACACCCCTTCCCAGGCCCCCCACCGACAACCACCACGCCCCTGGGTCCCACCCCGTCCCCCACCTCCCGCAGACCCTCCGTCCCCAACCTCTCCTCTCCGCTCCCTCTCTGGCCGCTCGCTCACCACCGGCTCGCCCTGCGCTCCACCGTCGCCCCGCCGCCCTCTCCTCTCCCTCCAGGCACGCGCCGCATCCCCCAGGCCGCCCCTTCCTCGCTAGCTCCGCCCCTCAGCGCCCCGCCCGAGCTCGCCGGAGCCGCCGCCCGCGCCCCTGTCCTCTTCCTCCTTTCCCCTTCTCTCCACCTCCTCTGGCGCTGCCCCTCTTCGCCCGAGCCCCGCCGCCCGGAGCCGCGCGCCCCCTCGTCTCCGGCCGCAAGCCCGCCACCGTCCGCCGCCCAGACGCGTCTCCGCCGCCTCCTCTCCTAGCTCGCCAGCACGCCCCAGGACCTCCACCGCCTCCTCCGCGCCCGGCGCCCCTCCTCCTCCTTCGCTTTCCCCGGCCGGCCCCACCCTCACGGCCGCGCGTCCTGCCGCCCGTTGTCGGACGCCGCCTGCGCGTCCTCGCCATCCTCGTCTCTCCCGACGACCACAGCAGCCGCCAACCAGCGGCCTCGTCCACGTGCCCTACGCGTCTGCCTCGTCCCGTCCTCCCTTTCCTCCACCGGTCCTGTGCGATGAGACCGCCATCCGTCGACGGTGTGCATCCAGGAAGCCTGCCCGGCAGCCTTCTGTAAATCGTGGTGTCCCTAGCTTGTTGCGTGAATACGTGGAGTGTGTGGCTCTATGTGTTCGTGCGGGTACTACTTTCTCCTGCTGGATCATCTCCCGTGGTGCTGCGAGATGTAACGAATACACCGGCTACCTTTCGAAGGTCAAGCTGGTCAAGGGCCTCGGTGCAACGCGAACAACTACCCCACGACCAGCTTACGGCAAGATCTTCGTCAAGAAACCGCAAGATATCCGTCACGGAACGCCAAGACCCCCGGGTCCGATGGCGAACCCCGAAGACTGCTCCCGTCGACACCAAGAACTGCCACAACCTCCACCGGCAAGTCAAGACTGACCGCCGACAAGCCCGACGCCAAACTCCAAGACCTTCTACACGAATCCGAACAACTGGCCCCCGGTACGACAAGACCATCGACAGACGCCGAAGACCGATCCTGGAGATTCGAAGACCGATCCCCGAGACCGAACCCTCGACACGCCAAGATCTTCTCCTCGGAACGCCCTGACCGTCTACAGGGACCCCAAGACCACGGATGCGACAAGTCCTTCTTCTCGGAAGCGAGATCGATCTCCGTCGAACCCTGAGACCGACCCCGAACCCCGGAACCCCAAGATCGTCGAGACCCCTAATGTGTGACCCCTTTTCTCGAACCCTATTTTATAATATAATACAACTTGTTACATATTAAAGGTTCATGCATGCATCCTTATCTGTGGTTGGGGGCCTTATGCCGATTCACCTAATAATTAAATATGGGGCCCATATGCGGGCAAATCTAGTCTCATATCGGCCTCATTTAAATTTGTATAGCGAACCGGTGATATATTCGGCCTTGTTAAACAACATTTAATTTGCGGGGTAGTTAAATAACATGAACCATTTAATTGTCTGTCGGGACCCCGGTTCCGCTTAACATGACCTAATTGCATTGCACCTCTGCCATGTCATACATCATACATGCATCATGCCGATCTTCTGCCGTTGTATTAAATATTGCATCGGTGTTTATTCTAGCGTTTTGCTTCTTCGCGGATAAGGCCGATGAGCTGATGTGAGCTTCGCCCCGATCTTCGGTTGAACCCTTCGACAATGTTTTCAGGCGAGCATCTCCCCCTTTCTACCTATCTTACTTTTATAGTATTTACTCCCTTCCGTTGATCTATTGCTATCTGTGTTGCGATGCTCTAGTTTCGTACCCGAGTTATCCCTTGCCGCCTTATATTGCCTTGGACACATCCTATTACCTGTTGTTTGGTAGTTAGTTGGCCTTGCGCGTCGCCGTCGCTTGCTCAAGTGCTGTTGCGAGTCGTCGAGAAACACAGTTGTTGGAGTATGGCCGCATGTTGGATGTTAGAGATGGTCATGGTTTTACTTATCGTTCACTTTAATTCCTGTTTAACAACTAAAATTGAAATAAGCAGAGGTGCAATGGTGGGTGATAGATAATATTTGGTTTCCGAACGCCCACTTGTGTCCCGTAGGACCCCGAGTACCTGATACCTGTTCCTTGTTTTATCGCGCTATCCACATCCGGGAGGTATATGGGACCCCCCTCAGCCAGAGCTTGATTCCGTCTTATTTCTTGGGGCCACAAACTAGTTTGAGGTTTTATTTACGATCCTGTACTTATGCCATGCTTTACTGCTTTATTTACGTTTGTGCGAGGAGCACACTGTACTGTTTAGGTAAGCGGAGTGTTTTCGCGGTGTCGACAAGCCCAGCCACACTTTCGGGTTCCCAGTCGTTCACAGCCTCTGGCGCAAACCTTGAGTCCGTCTCGGAGCTTGCTTACTCCGTTGCGGGATCTACTCAATGGGGTGGCCCCCTGAAATATTTCTGAATCTTGTGATTGCTTTGTCGTGAAAGCCTCGTTGCGTTTTGATTTGGTTTTTCCGAGGTTGATCGAGTGTGTGTTGCTATTGGTGCACCCCGGCCGGGTAAAACTTTCTGAAAGCCGTGTCCGCGGTTATGGACGACTTGGAGCACAGTATCTCGACCATAGACAAGCATAACTAAAGTTTATTGCTATCAATTTGACTTTATAATGACTAATAATCAGCTTCACTATAATGGAATGGCTAAATAAAACTTCCAACAACTGCTTGTTTGGGTGGCCGCTGGCTACCATTGTACCTGACTAGTAGGTACTGCAACTATAATGGAATGGCTGAATAAAAGTACCAACAACTGCTGGGTTTTGGGTTCATCTCATGCTATCTGTATCTGATTAGTAATTGTTGCAACTATAACGGACTGGTTAACTAAAAGTGCCCACTGCCTACTTTATTCAGGACGATTATTTAAACCTGACTAGTAATTGCCGCAACGATAACCGAATAAGTAAAGCGCCAACTGTGTGAGTTCCTCGGTCGACTTCCTCGTTTGGTCTCGAGGGGGAAACGCCAGGATGGGTTTGTTTGGTGTTAGTTTCAGGTTGGATCCGGCTAGGTCATTCTTACCCCTCTCTGATAACCGCCAGTTGTATCGAGTCTCTATAGGTTGTTTAGTGCATGCTGCCGCTGCCGCTTCAGTCCACCATACCTATGTAGGCGAGGACCGCCGAATTCTAGCCTCGCCGTGTACTGGCCTCAGTACTGACCGCTCTCTCTCTTTTTCCTTTGCCCTTTGTCGGACCCCTTTTGTTTAAGCAGGTTTTGAGATCGACGTCGTTAGCAGGGTTACCCTTCCGGCTTGGCCTGGGCAGGGTTATGGACGCCATTGGTTATTCTTCAGGGCTCTTAGCCTCATTTGCATCTTGTCCGTAGCTGGACGCTCTATCGTTTTCAAGGTGATTTGGATCTTTGTATATTATATCTGTATTCTTGACCCTTTGAGTCGCTGTTGTATATATATCTGTTCTGTGGGTCCCATCGAGGACTGTTGTGTAATGTTATTACTTCGTTCTCCACCCGCACGAAAGTGCCTGGTGGGCACCTTTGAATCGTTTCTATGCGGGTTTGGCGAGTTTCGCTAAAACTTGCATAGGGTCGATTCTGAGGGTGTTACAAAGGAGAACTCAGACCTTCGAATAAACAATTGACATTCTGGGAGGCGGCCCAGCGTCTAGAAGACGATGAAGAATACCATCCTTCAGAGAGCGAGGATGATGAGATGGAAGACGCGGAGGAAGAAGCCGAAGGAACGGCGGACGATGAAACCACTGATGGCGGCGAGCAGGGCTGGAGTGGTAGCAACCCTCCTAAGAAGAAGAAGAAGAAGCCGAAGGACCGACGCCCGAACACGGTCGGCACGGTCAGGGAGGAAATTACCGAAGTGAGCCCATCAGGGGTTCCTTTGGAGCCCGCCCTTGTCGTCAAAGGGTACGGTGGGCAAGTGGCGGCGATCACCCGGACAACCATCTCGATCAACACCGAGAATCTCCGGCATAAAGATAATGGCCACTTGCGCACACTCCTCTTCGAGAAGCTGCACGCAAGATACAAGTTCCCCGCTAAGTATCAGAACACAAATTATCATGGGAACGAAGTAAACACATCCGCCCTCACAAAGATGAGCACCGCCCTGGCCAGCTGGAGAATCCGGATAAAGAAGAAGATCTATAAAGAAGGCAAAAGTCTCGAGGAGATCCAGAAGATTGACCCGCAGATCACCGAAGATCAGTTGCGGGAGTTCAAGGAGAGGTGTGAATCCGAAAGAGCCCCGCCAAGAGTAATCGGGAAAGGTCCGCAGCGATGAATATAGGTCATCACCATCTCGGATCTGGTGGATACAAAACCGCGGAGGCCAAATGGAATAAGGAGGACGAAGATTATATATTCAAGGGGATAGAAAACCCCTTTGCTAAATTCGAACTCGGGCAGGTTCGAAACTTCATCAGGGCCCGTTACCATGTGGGCCCAAAAACCAAACAACTCACCGCGGATCCTGCGGTGAAGGAATTCGAGGAAATTGTGGTAAGTATAATCTAATTACCGCGGATCAACTCGATTGCAATCTAATCGATGATCTAAATGATTCATTGTTACTTCTTCTGCAGGAGGAGGAAATTGTTGCTAGTCATGGATCCCAGGGTTCCTCATCTCAGGGGTCGACGGCGGCCACCCGGTGGGATAACCCTTTTAACAGGGCGATGAACCGGGCCAAGAAAATAGAGCGATTCTGAAGAAGCCGTCGTCGGTTGGCCGGCCTCGGGGGTAAGAATTGGGTGGATCATTTGGTCCACCGCCGAGGACGCATGTGGCGCCGTCGGGAAGGAGCGAGGAGGAAAACCGAGAGGTTCAAGAACTTAAGGCACAAGTGGCGCGGATCCCGCAGATCGTCCAAGACAACCTGGCAATCACCCTTACGTCCTTCCTGCCTACCTTGGTGGAGTCAATAGCGAACTGGAGTGCGGGTGGTCGAGTAGGGCCGTGCCCGATTCCAAGCATGGTCAGCAGCCACTCGAACAACGCGGCGCCGACGAATCAGGCAAACTACGTGTTCGTGACTCCGCCCGCTAGCACCGCGGCGCTGCAAGTGTTGGTGACTCCCCCTGCCATCACCGCGGCGCCGGAGTACATGTTGGTGCCCCCCTGCCATCGTCGCGGCGGCACCGGAGTTCCAAGCACCCGTCGGTAGGGAGAATACACCGGCGGCCAGCACCGCGCCATCAAGCATCCCTTCCGTATCTTGCACGCCCGTCGCCGTATGCGGTGCGTCGACATTAGACGATCTCGACGCCATCACGGTAAACAAAATTGCTTTAATTACCGCCTTTCATGCCATCTATATATTACTCTTGTGGCATCTCGCTCTGACGACGCCGTACATGTTTTCTGCAGACGGATGTTCCTTGCACTCTCTTATGCTACGTGAACAACGAGCTGAGGGATGTTGCCAAGGGTACCATCGTTCAACCCTTGCAGCGCACGTTCCACTCAAAGCCGATGCCAGATAGCGTGCACAGGGTTAAAATTAGTAGGGTGCTAAGGGGCTGCGACGACCTGGAACCTCCCATTTAACCCCCAGGAGCGGATGAAGAAGAGCCGTTTGTCCTCAGAAGTTGCTTCGGCTTGTTCTTGCTATTGCCAAAGAGCATGATCCGTTTGGGGACGGCGGGGGCCATCACGCCACAGACAACAGCACCGCCTGTCGTGCCAGCGACAAGCGGTGGCAAAACCTACGCCCTCACCGTCACCTCCACGCGGTGGGTCGGATGATCATGTTGATGATATGCACATGGCGCAGGATCCGGCCGAGGACGACGAAGACTGGAATGATCACTTCTTCAGCACTCAGTTTGGCAACGAAGAAGACCTAGCTGGTGGCCCCACAGAGAAAGCCACTATCACCAAGCGTCTGTTTGGTTCTCAGGAGACACCTCCAGCTTGCACCTTTACAGAGCCAGCTGATACAACCAACCGGCCCTTTATTCTAAGCCCTGGAACACTACATAGGGCGTCCGGTGCTCAGATTGCGGTGCCTGCCCGCTCTCCAAAAGGAAAAAAGGGCAGGAAAAGAAAATCTAGCAGCTCGAGCCAGCCGGTGGCGTCAACAACTGCGAATCCGACCAGGTTTCGGGACGGGCCACCAAGCCCCGAGGGTATTATGTGGCGGGTGAGCCCATGCTACCTAAGAATTTGCGGAAGCTCGCCAGTTCGGAACTGCAGAGTGTGCATGACGGCGTGCTGACGATAGAGAGACGCCTTCTATCGGAGAAAGATCCCTCGCACCCGGTATTCGTGGTTAAGGTGCCACCAGGCTTGGGCTTCGTCGACACTGCCCCCGCGGATCTGTTCTTCCTGCGGTTCGAGGACATCTTCAATATGTTCCACCTATACCCGCTGCACTATACCATGGTCCGTCTCTTTTCTCTCAGCCTGGCCATGCAGATCATTAGAGAGAACACACCGGGCATCGCTATAGTGGACCCCTACTACATGCGTGACGGCTGCTTGGGTTCCCCCGCCGAACGACGTATCGTGGCCTCGTACCTAAAAAGAATCCTCGTGGCGAACAAGACAAAGGAATACATTCTCGTGCCTTACTTTCCCGAGTAAGTCGTTATTCACTCGCCACCGTCGATTGGCTTTATTAGATCATCATCATTCTTTTTCCAAAACATTCCATTTGATTTTTTTGCGCAGAGATGAACACTGCACGCTCATCTCCTTATCGCCGAAGAATTCCCACGCCACGTATTTCGACTCGGGGAGTCTAGAAAAGAAGAAAAACTACGACAAGATCAAGGAAGTTCTGGATGGTGCTCTCACTGGCTTTGCCTCGACGGAAGGCACCAGCTTCGTGCGTAAGAAGGTCAAGTTCGGCAGTCACGTCTTTAACCACGTAACGGAGTTCCCCTGCGTGAAGCAGCCGGAAAATAGTAAGAAGGAAGCCTACTACGCACTCCATCACATGAGGGCGTTCCTACTTGACCAGCAGAATTCTACGCTGCCAGATCATATCAAACAGTGGGCCGAAGCAAAGGCCAAGATCAATGATTCGGATATTAGACAAGAGATGTATCGCATCCAGCAGCAGTTTGGGGCAATCATCTTTCGTGATGTCATGACTTCGGGGGGGATCTTCTACGGAGGAAATATCCCGAATAACCGTGACATAGAAGATCGCCTAGAGATGCAGGGTGACTATAGGAAGTTCATGATGAGACAGGGCGTCCTCCCGTTCCCTAAGCCGAGCCAGAAGGCTTGATGTTGGCCTAGTTGTAGTTACAAACTATAGATGACCTTTGTGTGTGTGCGTGGACGACAAGTGAACTTATTTTGCTTATTATTATATATCGATCAATGCTTGGTTTTTTTGCTTACTCTTTGGTACTTTGCTCAATTTGGTCCTTCTTTTTTCCCTTACTCTTTTTTCGAGAATAATGCCGATGATTGAAATGTCGTGGAACACTATATATGTGAATGTGCTACGATGGGACTGTGAGCCTTGTGATGCAAAAGTCCAGGTCTTGTGCATCCTACTTGCCTCACAGTTCCATCTTAGCATATTCCTGTGTCCAACGACCTATGTATATATATGAGGCATTCTTTTCGAGTTATTTTTGTCTTTTTCGAGAATATGCCGATGATTGAAATGTCGTGGCACAATATATATGTGAATGTGCTATGACGGGATAGTTAGCCTTGTGATATGCACAAGTGCGGGAATTGTGCATCCTACTTGGCTAACTGTTCCGTCATAGCATATTCCTGTGTCCAACGACCTAGCTAGTTATATATGAGGCATTCTTTTCGAGCTACTTTGGTCTTTTTCGAGAATAATGCCGATGATTGAAATGTCGTAGCACACTATATATGTGAATGTGCTACGATGGGATTGTACGCCTTGTGCTATGCACAAGTCCAGGTGTTGTGCATCCTACTTGGCGTACAGTTCCGTCGTAGCATATTCCTGTGTCCAACGACCTATGTATATATATGAGGCATGATTTTTGAGTTACTTTGGTCTTTTTCGAGAATAATGCCGATGATTGAAATGGCGTGGCACACTATATGTGAATGTGCTGCGATGGGATTGTTCGCCTTGTGCTATGCACAGGTCCAGGTGTTGTGCATCCTACTTGGCGAACAGTTCCATCGTAGCATATTCCTGTGTCGAACAACCTAGTTATATATGAGGCATGCTTTCTGAGTTTGGTCTTTTTGATTTAGGAGTATTTTCTATAAGTGTATCTTCATATGCGACTTTAATTATATATGTTTTTTTCAATAGTCGGTTAATTATTATTGTCAACTTATAGATGACGTGGTACGTCGTGTACAAGGGACGGGTTCCCGGAGTCTACGATGATTGGGAAGACTGCCGAGACAGTGTGCCGTTTCAGCGGCAATAGCTACAATGGGTACAACACTATGGCGGAGGCGGAAGCTAGATACACGCGCTATCTAGCGGGAGTTAGGACAAGGAACCGGATGAAGACCTACACCTTCGTCGCGGCGGTGATCATGCTTATCTTCTTTGGTTATTTATCCCGCGTTTGTGTCTAGCTAGTTAGTTTAGATGTCTAGGCGAGCTTCCGAGCTCTAACTTGTTCGATCGACACATGTATTAGCATGTCACCAACTACTACTTTGTAACATGATCGAAACAATGTAACTTAGACTATGTATTCATGTATGAGACTTATCTATATGTATTTGTTTCAATCTTGTTTTTCATATTGAGTATTTATATATATAATTGTATATCTTGTATCTGTGTGTGTATATCTGCTGTAATATTGTATATAATCTATATTGCATATAATCTGGCTTGGAAATTAAAAAAACAAAAAATACATCTGTGGCGCACATGGTCTACCTTCTGTGGCGCACTACACCTAAAGCGCACCATGGAAGTTTAGTGGCGCACCAGGTAGTGCGCCACAGAAGATCCCAGGGGTAGCGCACCATGCCAATTTCTGTGGTGCACTAGGAGGTGCGCTACGCCTATCTCTGCACAACCGTGGCGCATTTGGCAGTGCGCCACGGCTGAGAGATAGCCGTAGCGCAAGGCCCGTGGCGCACTGCTAGTGCGCCACGGATGGGCATTTCTGGTGCGCCACTAACGGCCTGTTTCCTAGTAGTGCACCTTGAGAGGGGCGCAAGTCTGTTTTTCTTTTTCTCCGAGCTAGGCAACAGATTTCTCGCTTGCATCAGTACTGCTCTTCGAGGCTTTTTGTGCCACATGTGACTTGAGAATAGAACGATCATAGTCTGATGACAGCTTTGTCTTGGTTTGATGAAGATTATTTAGCATTTTCAACACTTTGGCTTTTTCTTGTTTGGTGCTGGGGAACTCTGGCTCTTTCGGCCGCCTCAGCTTAGTGAAAAACGCTGTCGTTTCTGCATCAACGATCGCCGCAGTCTCCTCTTCAGTACAGTCATAAGCTCTCTTGGGAGGAACCTTTGGTACTTTTGGAAGAGGCTCTTGTTTACGTTTCGGCGATCTCTTACCACGAGGCACAGTAGCGGTACGCTTACGCTTTTGACCCTTAGGCACCGGTGATGGCTCCCGCGTCGATGGGGAAACCCAGTCCTCTGACGGCTTCTATCAGGATATTTCTTCCTCTCTTTCGGAAACCCAGTCCTCCATGGTTGGGAGCCTCTTGTGCCTCGTGTTCGTCCATCATGTTCGTTATTTCCAAGGGAGAGTGTGAGCTCATCATTCTCTTTATCGGGAATGAAGTCCCCATCTTTAACAGCCTTTACTGCTTTTCTCATCCTCTCGATTGGCAAGGGGTCTTCTTTATGTCGTATGTTATATATACACCTCCCTTCCGAGTCCAACGTGCCCCCATGCCCGTAAAACCAATTCCTTGCACGTTCTACCCAATCGTCTGTCTCTAGGGTGATCTTTTTAGCACGCAGTTCATTCTCAAGTTTCTCCCACTTAGGAATGCCAGCTCTGTAGCCAACTTGCCCCATAGTATGGTGATACTTCTTGTTAGCAGCATTCAGCTTATTCGTTTCAGACATTTTCTTAGCTTTTTCTGATTTCTTGTATTCCACAAACTCAGCCCAGAATGGTTTTATCTTCTCAAACTGAATATTCTTGAAATCGGGAGTCTTCTTTTTCACGACATAGTCAAGGTGCAATCTTTTCTTCCAGTTGGTGAAACACTGGGCCATCTTCTTCAAAGCCCACTCCCTGACCTTAGCCTCCATGGCTCTCCCATGTTGTAAGGCGTCCTCAACTGGATCCTCCGCATTTGGATCCAGCTCTATCTTCGGTAGTTTGAAATTAACCATGAGCCTCTTCCACAGTAAATCTTTGGCGTGGTTAGGGACAAATAAACATGTTTCCTCTTCATCCGCATTAGCAGGCCTATTCCAATTTCTAATGGTGCTCGGGATTAAGTCCCTAACGATTACTCCGCATTGTGCCACAAATTTGGTTGCGACAACTTCGGGAGCTGTCGGTTTGCCGTCTTCAGCGACATCTTCGATCCTGAACCTCTCATGGTCTTGCAACTTTTTGGTTGGGCCTCGTCTGCTCTTTTCAGTAGATTCCTTCGATCCGGAGGGCTAAAAGAAGAAAGATCGTCGTTACTATTTCTATATAGATAGCAGATGATTAATTAATGAATTGATTTATATTACATGCACCTCGCCGGAGCGGTCTTCTTCTCGATTACACAAGGCATCGCCTTCTCCCTCGCGGAAGGCAACACCTTCAACCTCAAACAAGTTGTCTATTCCGGTAAAAAGAGGATCACCCTCACCGGAGTTGTTCAGAAACGTTGATACGTCTAAATTATCTTCCCCACGGATCACACCTTGGATCAACTCTTCCTTTTCTTCGTCTCTGACGTGTGGGTCCATATTTTCTGCATAGGTGGAAAAACGAATAAGTCAAAGCGGCTAAAGGAGAAAGTTAAGGAGAAACCCTAATATATACATACACAATAATAAAAATGAAGAGAAACCCTAAACCCTAAACCTAGCTACAAAAAGGAAACCCTGTTGTTGATAGGTAACTCTATCTAAAATCAACTAAAATCAATATTCCGGAGTTCCGAGGGGTGTAAAACCTAGTTCGGAGAAACCTCGGATGCATATGAGAGGGGAACATAAGTATAAGCCTACAAAAGGGAAACTATCCAACAGATAGGTAACAGTAGATACTAACAAAATACCATATTGGAATCGATTTAAGAGGGTTCGGAATGCCCTGGCGAAGGCACATCGTCGAACCCACATGCACCTAAAGGGCATGCAATTTCATGGGAAGATTTACGCGCGACCGAGCCAGACCGAGCTTTCCTACGTCGAACACAATGGTTTTGACCGCGCGACCCCTTCGCCCATGTCTCGCCCATGCGTGAGAGAACAGGGGAACTCGCATCGGCGCCGCCTCCTCCCCCCTCTCCTCACCTTCCCCGAGCAAACAGAGCTTCTGTATCTCTCTTGCCACAATACACCCGCCCCACGCGTCCCTGCACGCCTCCCATGTCCTGCGGAACCGGCCACCGACATCCCCTTTTCTCGAGCCTTACAAACCCGACATGAGGGAGTATAAATCTATCATTGAGTAAATGTGATACTCCGATAGTAAACGAGGATAGTTTGATGATAAGGATGCGATTAGGGATGGCAATGGGGCCCCGAAACCCACAAACCCGATGGATACCCGCCTTAAATGGGGAGGGTTTGGTAAAAAGTTAGACCCTCCAAGTTTAATGGGGCGGGTATGGGGGTGGCAAACCCATACCCGCAGACCCGCTCTAAGCCTTAATCCTATCCATAAGAGCATGTTTAACGCAGACGTTTAAATAAAGCAGACGCTAGCTAGGCTGATTTTACTTGCGGTTAGGCCTCCATCCCGTCCGATCCGGGGATTTTCTCTAGCGTCGACGTACGAGGAAGCGTCGGTCGCTAGGACTACTTTTTTTCATTGCACAGGAGTTTGATTAGCGCTCCTAGCTGTTGCTAGCTACCCAAATTAGCGTTTCGTGCTGTGAGACGAGGCGTTTAGTCCATAATCCAATTTTCTGATATTATTTTTTTAAACATAAGCGTCTGTACAAGAGCTTGTCGTAGTACATGCCCTAATAGTCATATGACTAACCACACGTAGGTCCACGCGGGCCATGCACGCAGACAACACACGTCGATCACCCGAAGCCGTCGCCCACCACCCGATCGAAGCCCACCAGCAGCAGCCGCCGCCCACCACACCCGAAGCCCACCATGCAGCCGCCGCCGCCCACCAGCAGCAGCATCCGCCGCCCACCACACCCCCGAATTCGAAGCCCACCATGCAGCTGCCGCCGCCAACCAGCAGCAGCCGCCGCCGTCCACCACCAGCAGCAGCAGAGGGAGGGGGAGGACAGCAGCAGCCGCCGCCGCCCACCACCAGCAGCAGCCGCGCGCCGCCCACCACACCCGAAGCCCACCATGCAGCGCCGCCGCCGCCCACCAGCAGCAGCCGCCGCCCACCACCACCAGCAGCAGAGGGAGGGGGAGGACAGAGAGGCACGGAGGGGTGTACCTGACAAGGCGTGGGAGGAGGAGGAGCTGCCACGTCAAGGGAAAGAAGGCGTCGGAGGAGGAGGAGCTTGGGAGAGCGCCAAGGGCGGTGGCGGCCGGAGGCGGAGGAGTTGACGACGACGAGGGCGGGCACTGGCAAGGCGTCGAGAAGCAGAGAAGAAGAAGAGAAGTTATATAAAGGGAGGAGATCGTCGGTTGGTGGCACCAACCGGGACTCAAAGGGCATCCGTCCCGGTTGGAGCCACCAACCTGTACGTATTCTCCAATTTTCAGCAAATAGAAGGCGCATACAAGAAGTCTTTAGTCCCGGTTGGTGGCTCCAACCGGGACGTATTCCCCTGTTTTCAATGTTTTTTAAATGATAATTACTTTGAAATTTAGAAAAACTTTAAACATAAAAAGTGTATGGATTTGAATAAATAATCCAAAACCAATTTCTATTTTTAAAAAATAATTAATGTAACCATTTAAAATTAATAATGAAATAACTTATATTTTTTAAATATTTATTTGGAATTTAGAAAAACTTTAAACTTAAAAGTGTATGGATTTGAATAAATAATCCAAAACCATTTTCTATTTTTAAAAATAGTTAATGTAACCATTTAAAATTAAAATTGAATTAACTTATATTTTTTAAATATTAATTTGGAATTTAGAAAAACTTTAAACATAAAAAGTGTATGGATTTGAATAAATAATCCAAAAACATTTTCTATTTTTGAAAAAATAGTTAATGTAACCATTTAAAATTAAAAATGAATTAGCTTATATTTTTTAAATATTAATTTGGAATTTAGAAAAACTTTAAACATAAAAAGTGTTTGGATTTGAATAAATAATTCAAAACCATTTTCTATTTTTAAAAAATAATTAATGTAACCATTTAAAATATGAACCATTTACAATTAAAAATGAATTAACTTATAAGTAATTCAAAACCATTTTCTGTTTTTGTGAAGGATTTTCATTGTTCGGAATTTTTTTTGAATTTATTATGCCCGTTTTGAATTATCTGAATTTCTAACTATGGTCGAACCGGTGTGCATGAAGATAGGGGACGAGCATCGTTAGAACTTGCATTGGATCTCTGAAGAAACCACATATTGCGAGTCTGAAAATGATTTTTTTCAAAAAATCACGGGTGATAGATCATGTATTCAGAGTACAAACCGACTCTTCGCCGATTCTAAGACATTTGTCCTTTTTACTCGGGATGGAAGAATAGGTTTGAGATGTACCGGTTGGGAGATAGTCCATGTAAGGTGGTCTAGTATTTTAGGAAAATGGGACGGTAGCATTCTGAAACGGCATTTTGGTGGTTACTTCACAAAACGACCCATTTTTTGCGCTCGGAAAATGGAAAAGGGCTTTTGCGTGCGACAAAAAGGAAAACTTCCTCCTGCAACATTGTTCTCCATATCAATGTCCACACACATGCATAATATGGGCACAACATCGAAAACTATGCCATGATTCAGCACATAACATCGGTCATTTGGACCGAAAGCCATGAAACCTCGAACATGATAGGTCATTTTGTGAAGGTTTTTTCGAAACATGATCAATATACCAAGTCTGGTATTTTTCCTTTCAACTATGTAACAAAATATGACACCACGCGAAGGATTTTCATTATTCGGATTTTTTTTGAATTTATTATGCCCGTTTTAAATTATCTGAATTTCTAACTTTGGTCGAACCGGTGTGCATGAAGATAGGGGGTGAGCATCGTTAGAACTTGCATTGGATCTCTGAAGAAACCACATATTGCGAGTCTAAAAATGATTTTTTCAAAAAATCACGGTCGATATATCATGTACCTGTAGTACAAACCGGACCCACTTCCTGCCGATTCGGCAGACATTTGTCCTTTTTACTCGGGATGGACGAAAAGGTTTGAGATGTACCAGTTGGGAGATAGTCCATGTAAGGTGGTCTAGTATTTTAGGAAAATAGGACGGTAGCATTCTGAAACGGCATTTTGGTGGTTATTTCACAAAATGACCCATTTTTTGCGCTCGGAAAATGGAAAAGGGCTTTTCCGTGCGACAAAAAGGAAAACTTCCTCCTACAACATTGTTCTCCATACCAATGTCCACACACATGCATAATATGGGCACAACATCACAAACTATGCCGTGATTCAGCACATAACATCGGTCATTTGGACCGAAAGCCATGAAACCTCGAACATGATAGGTCATTTTGTGAAGGTTTTTTCGAAACATGATCAATATACCAAGTCTGGTATTTTTCCTTTCAAATATGTAAAAAATATGATACCACGTGAAGGATTTTCATTGTTCGGATTTTTTTTGAATTTATTATGCCCGTTTTGAATTATGTGAATTTCTAACTATGGTCGAACCGGTGTGCATGAAGATAGGGGGCGAGCATCGTTAGAAATTGCATTGGATCTCTTAATAAACCACATATTGCGAGTCTAAAAATGATTTTTTCAAAAAATCACGGGCGATAGATCATTCACCTGTAGTACAAACCGGACCCACTTCCTACCGATTCGGCAGACATTTGTCCATTTTACCCGGGATGGACGAAAAGGTTTGAGATGTACCGGTTGGGAGATAGTCCATGTAAGGTGGTCTAGTATTTTAGGAAAATGGGACGGTAGCATTCTAAAACGGCATTTTGGTGGTTACTTCACAAAACGACCCGTTTTTTACGCTCGGAAAATGGAAAAGGGCTTTTCCGTGCGACAAAAAGGAAAACTTCCTCCTGCAACATTGTTCTCCATAACAATGTCCACACACATGCATAATATGGGCACAAAATCGCAAACTATGCCGTGATTCAGCACATAACATCGGTCATTTGGACCGAAAGCCATGAAACCTCGAACATGATAGCTCATTTTGTGAAGGTTTTTTCGAAACATGATCAATATACAAAGTCTGGTATTTTTCCTTTCAACTATGTAACAAAATTTGACACCACGCGAAGGATTTTCATTGTTCGGATTTTTTTTGAATTTATTATGCCCGTTTTAAATTATCTGAATTTCTAACTATGGTCGAACCGGTGTGCATGAAGATAGGGGGCGAGCATCGTTAGAACTTGCATTGGATCTCTGAAGAAACCACATATTGCGAGTCTAAAAATGATTTTTTCAAAAAATCACGGTCGATATATCATGTACCTGTAGTACAAACCGGACCCACTTCCTACCGATTCGGCAGACATTTGTCCTTTTTACCCGGGATGGACGAAAAGGTTTGAGATGTACCAGTTGGGAGATAGTCCATGTAAGGTGGTCTAGTATTTTAGGAAAATGGTACGGTAGCATTCTGAAATGGCATTTTGGTGGTTATTTCACAAAACGACCCGTTTTTTGCGCTCGGAAAATGGAAAAGGGCTTTTCCGTGCGACAAAAAGGAAAACTTCATCCTGCAACATTGTTCTCCATACCAATGTCCACACACATGCATAATATGGGCACAACATCACAAACTATGCCGTGATTCAGCACATAACATCGGTCATTTGGACCGAAAGCCATGATACCTCGAACATGATAGGTCATTTTGTGAAGGTTTTTTTGAAACATGATCAATATACCAAGTCTGGTATTTTTCCTTTCAACTATGTAACAAAATATTATACCACGTGAAGGATTTTCATTGTTCGGATTTTTTTTGAATTTATTATGCCCGTTTTGAATTATGTGAATTTCTAACTATGGTCGAACCGGTGTGCATGAAGATAGGGGGCGAGCATCGTTAGAACTTGCATTGGATCTCTTAAGAAACCACATATTGCGAGTCTAAAAATGATTTTTTCAAAAAATCACGGGCGATAGATCATGTACCTGTAGTACAAACCGGACCCACTTCCTACCGATTCGGCAGACATTTGTCCTTTTTACCCGGGATGGACGAAAAGGTTTGAGATGTACCGGTTGGGAGATAGTCCATGTAAGGTGGTCTAGTATTTTAGGAAAATGGGACGGTAGCATTCTGAAACGGCATTTTGGTGGTTACTTGATAAAATGACCCGTTTTTTACGCTCGGAAAATGGAAAAGGGCTTTTCCGTGCGACAAAAAGGAAAACTTCCTCCTGCAACATTGTTCTCCATACCAATGTCCACACACATGCATAATATGGGCACAGCATCGCAAACTATGCCGTGATTCAGCACATAACATCGGTCATTTGGACCGAAAGCCATGAAACCTCGAACATGATAGGTCATTTTGTGAAGGTTTTTTCGAAACATGATCACTATACCAAGTCTGGTATTTTTCCTTTCAACTATGTAACAAAATATGACACCACGCGAAGGATTTTCATTGTTCGGATTTTTTTTGAATTTATTATGCCCGTTTTAAATTATCTGAATTTCTAACTATGGTCGAACCGGTGTGCATGAAGATAGGGGGCGAGCATCGTTAGAACTTGCATTGGATCTCTGAAGAAACCACATATTGCGAGTCTAAAAATGATTTTTTCAAAAAATCACGGTCGATATATCATGTACCTATAGTACAAACCGGACCCACTTCCTACCGATTCGGCAGACATTTGTCCTTTTTACCCGGGATGGACGAAAAGGTTTGAGATGTACCAGTTGGGAGATAGTCCATGTAAGGTGGTCTAGTATTTTAGGAAAATGGGACGGTAGCATTCTGAAACGGCATTTTGGTGGTTATTTCACAAAATGACCCATTTTTTGCGCTCGGAAAATGGAAAAGGGCTTTTCCGTGCGACAAAAAGGAAAACTTCCTCCTGCAACATTGTTCTCCATACCAATGTCCACACACATGCATAATATGGGCACAACATCACAAACTATGCCGTGATTCAGCACATAACATCGGTCATTTGGCCGAAAGCCATGAAACCTCGAACATGATAGGTCATTTTGTGAAGGTTTTTTCAAAACATGATCAATATACCAAGTCTGGTATTTTTCCTTTCAACTATGTAACAAAATATGACACCACGCGAAGGATTTTCATTGTTCGGATTTTTTTTGAATTTATTATGCCCGTTTTAAATTATCTGAATTTCTAACTATGGTCGTACTGGTGTGCATGAAGATAGGGGGCGAGCATCGTTAGAACTTGCATTGGATCTCTGAAGAAACCACATATTGCGAGTCTAAAAATGATTTTTTCAAAAAATCACGGTCGATATATCATGTACCTGTAGTACAAACCGGACCCACTTCCTGCCGATTCGGCAGACATTTGTCCTTTTTACCCGGGATGGACGAAAATGTTTGAGATGTACCAGTTGGGAGATAGTCCATGTAAGGTGGTCTAGTATTTTAGGAAAATGGGACGGTAGCATTCTGAAACGGCATTTTGGTGGTTATTTCACAAAACGACCCGTTTTTTGCGCTCGGAAAATGGAAAAGGGCTTTTCCGTGCGACAAAAAGGAAAACTTCCTCCTGCAACATTGTTCTCCATACCAATGTACACACACATGCATAATATGGGCACAACATCACAAAATATGCCGTGATTCAGCACATAACATCGGTCATTTGGACCGAAAGCCATGAAACCTCGAACATGATAGGTCATTTTGTGAAGATTTTTCGAAACATGATCAATATACCAAGTCTGGTATTTTTCCTTTCAACTATGTAACAAAATATGACACCACGCGAAGGATTTTCATTGTTCGGATTTTTTTTGAATTTATTATGGCCGTTTTGAATTATCTGAATTTCTAACTATGGACTACCACGCGAAGGATTTTCATTGTTCGTCAGACATTTAGTCCCGGATGTAGTCACAAACTGGGACTAAAAATATTTTCCGCCATTTCCCACCTCTTCCCGCCAAGTTTTCCCGCCCTTTCCTTTCTACTAGAGCTTTTAGTCCCGGATGTAGTCACTAACCGGGACTAAAGATATTTCCCGCCATTTCCCAAAGCTTCACGCCAAGTTTTCCCGCCCTTTCCCTCTATATTTTGGGTGATCGTGTCATGGCTATCCACACATCCAGACCTTCCTCTCTTAGAACAATGGACAACGCCTACTGGTCCATTCTGACCCTCGAGGAGACCGAGGCGCCTCAACTACCTTGTCCGCCTGGCTACCGCCGCCACGCCGGATGTCGAAGGCCGAGGGGTTCCTGTCAGTCCTGTCCGTCAAGGTTCCGCACGCCAGGCGGCCATCACAAACCACTTCTACCACGAGCTCACGCCGGAGCAGCGGATGGATCCCCAGTGGGATCCCGACAACTACGACACCTGGAATGCCTTCTTCGCTAATAGGTGGGAAAGGGAGCTCGCCAGGTACGAGGGTGATGGCCCGTCACCGGTGAACCACAACAAAGCCGGCCGTCGTCTGTGGTGGGCGAACCGTACTACCATCGGAGTGATGCGCTACATCGCTGGGGGAGACCATCCTCGCCTACGGTGCCCACGAGTCCACCCGCCACAGGCCCCACACTGTCCCGGCGGTAGCGGCATCGTCTTCCAGGAGACCCCTCTCCCGCTGGACGTGAATCCGAGGCTGGAATGGCCCCTGGTATATGCCATGGATGGGCTGAGGATCCCCGGAGTGGCAGGTGACGATGACGATGATGATGACGACGATGATGAAGACCCTGAAGCTTCGTACTATAGGAATAGGCATGATTATGACTAAAGGGGGCGGCTTTACTCCTGAGAGTTAGCTAGTCCCGGTTTGTCCCGGTTTTTAATATTAATAAATGTCTTGAGTGTTACCTAATAAATAGAGGGAAATGCCTATATAAAGAGAGGGTTTATCTTTAGTCCTGGTTGGAGAAACCAACCGCGACTGAAGGGATTGCGGCAGAGTGGGCCAGGCAACACTAATAATAGGGGTGAGTGTCGACATTATGTCGTGCGGCTTGTACCTTGTCCCGGATGGTGTCACCAACCGGGACTAAAGATGAACCTTTAGTCCCGGTTGGAGACACCAACCAGGACTAAAGATGAGTCAGCACTAATAATAGGGGTGAGTGTCGACATTATGTCGTGAGTGTCGACATTATGCCGAGCTGCTTATACTATAAATAGGCATCCTTGTGAGTCCAGTCCTCTAGCCAGTTTGAGGCATCTCCAAGATGGTTTTAGAGAGCAGGGACACCACTACGGGCCAGTTTCAGGGAGATGCCGACGGAGCCCAGTCCTCCGTCATCTCCGAGAAACTGGTCATAGAGGCACTCCCTAATATGTGAATTTAGTTATCTCCGAGGCGTATTGATTTAGCTAGTGGAAGTTACAAGCTGCATGATGGTTTTCGAGAGCAGGGACACCACGGCGGCCAGTTTCAGGGAGATGCCGACGGAGCCCAGACCTCCGGCATCTCCGAGAAACTGGTCATAGAGGCACTCCCTAATATGTGAAATTAGTTAGCTCCCAGGCGTATTGATCTAGTTAGAGAAGTTACAAGCTGCAAGATGGTTTTTGAGAGCAGGGACACCACTACGACCAGTTTCAGGGAGATGCCGCCGGATCCCAGTCCTCCGGCATCTCCAAGAAACTGGTCATAGTGGCACTCTCGGTCCAGCCACAAAACGGGACTAACACTCAAGACATTTATTAATATTAAAAACTGAGACTACAAAATCGGGACTAAAGGCCACAAACCGCGAAAGATATTACATAATATGAGCATGAACTTCTTGGCATATGTCATTCCTTATGACCGCTTCAGACGTAACCATGGAGCATCTTCTTTACTTAACGGAATGCTTGGGTCAGTTTTCTCTGTGAAGGGCGGAATTTCATCAAACTTATTATAATGTTCTGACATGTCTGTCTTGTCCTCGAATCCCACGATGTTTCTTTTCCCTGAAAGAACTATGTGACGCTTTTGGCTCATCATATGATGTATTCGTTTGCATATTTTTTCTTTTTTCGGTCTGGAGGACATGTCCTTCACATAGAAAGCCTGAGACACATCATTGGCTAGGACGAATGGTTCATCTCTATAACCAAGATTGTTGAGATCCACTGTTGTCATTCCGTACAACTGGTCTATCTTTACCCCTTCCCCATTCAGGTTGACCCATTTGCAGCGAAACAAAGGGACCTTAAAAGAGACTCCATAGTCTAGTTCCCATATCTCCTCTATGTAACCATAATATGTGTCCTTTTTTCCATTCTCGTCTATTGCATCAAAGCGGACACCACTATTTTGGTTGGTGCTCTTTTTATCTTGGGCGATCGTGTAGAATGTATTCCCATTTATTCCGTACCCTTGGAAATTCAATAAAGTAGAAGATGGTGACGCGGCCAACAAATATAGCTGATCTCCAACAGTGGTGTCATTCAAGAGATGTGTCCGCATCCAACCACCGAAAGACTTCATGTGTTCATCTGTAATCCATGATTCAGGCTTCCCCGGGTTTTTGGAGCGTACAATATTCTTGTGTTCCTCGATATATGGAGCTTCCATGGTGGAATTATGTAGAACTGTGTAGTGTGCTTTAGTGAAAGAATCCCCGTCCCTACATATCATTGCTTTCTTTCCCAGCGTGCCTTTTCCACTTAGTCTTCCCTCATGCCGCGAGTCAGAAACACCAATCGGCTTAAGGTCAGGAATAAAGTCAACACAAAACTCAATGACCTCCTCTGTTGCATATCCCTTGGAGATGCTTCCTTCTGGTCTAGCACGGTTATGAACATATTTCTTTAAGACTCCCATGAACCTCTCAAAGGGGAACATATTGTGTAGAAATACCGGACCGAGAATGGCAATCTCTTCCACTAGATGAACCAGGAGATGCGTCATAATATTGAAGAAGGATGGTGGGAACACCAATTCAAAACTAACAAGACATTGTACCACATCCTTCTGTAACCTTGACAGAATATCTGGATTGATTACCTTCTGAGATATTGCATTGAGGAATGAACACAGCTTCACAATGGGTACTCGAACATTTTCCGGTAGAAGCCCCCTCAATGCAATCGGAAGCAACTGCATCATATTCACGTGACAGTCATGAGACTTCAGGTTTTGGAACTTTTTCTCTGCCATATTTATTATCCCCTTTATATTAGATGAGAAGCCCGACGACACCTTGATACCAGTAAGGACTTCAAAAGATTTCCTTCTCTGCTTTGGTAAGAGCATAGCTGGCACGACTTAAGTGACGCCCTTTATCCGTCTTGTTATGTGTATGCATGTTCTTTGGGTCTTTCATAATTTGTTGGTCCTCCCGTGCTTCAGGTGTATCTTTTGTCTTCCCATACACGCCTAGGAATCCTAGCAGGTTCACGTAGAGATTCTTCGTCACGTGCATCACGTCGATTGAAGAGCGGACACGCAGGACATTCCAATATGGCAGCTCCCAAAATATAGATTTCTTCTTCCACATGGGTGCGTGTCCTGTAGCGACGTCGTTCGGAACTGATTGACCGCCGAGACACTTCCCAAAGATTACTTCTATGTCCTTGACCATACCAAATACATCATCACCAGCAGGGAGTTCAGGCTTCTTCCGGTGATCTGCCTCACGTTTGAAATGCTTGCCTTTCTTTCTTACGGGATGATTGGTCAGAAGAAATCGTCGATTCGCTAGGTACACAACCTTCTTGCATTTATGCAAATATGTACCTTCGGTCTTATCTAAACAGTGGGTGCATGCCTTATATCCTTGTTTGTCTGTCCTGATGGTTACGAATAACAACCCTCGTAGATCAAATGGCTCCTGTTTGTTCTCATGCCACGCACGTACACCTGGTTTGCCCCACAACTGTAAGAGTTCTTCAACTAATGGCCTAAGGTACACATCAATGTCGTTGCCCGGTTGCTTCGGGCCTTGGATGAGCACTGGCATCATAATGAACTTACGCTTCATGCACAACCAAGGAGGCTCTTTGTTTCTGAACATGCGTCTTCATGCACAACCGTCTTTCTACGGTCTTCTTTGTGCCATCGCAACAACCTGTCATGCTCTTTGTTTCTGAACATGCGTTTCAACCTTGGTATTATAGGAGCATACCACATAACCTTAGCAGGAACCCTCTTCCGGAGGGGCTCTCCCTCAACATCACCAGGGTCATCTCGTCTGATCTTATACCGCAACGCATTGCATACCGGGCATTTATCTAAATTCTCATACTCCTTACCGCGGTAGAGGATGCAGTCATTAATTCATGCATGTATCTTTTGCACATCTAATCCAAGAGGACATAGAGTCTTCTTTGCTTCGTAGGTACTCTCGGGAAGTTCGTTATGTTTTGGAAACTTCGGCTTCATTATTTTCAGCATCTTTTCAAATGAGGAGTCAGTTAGACCACACTCTACCTTCCATCGCAACAATTCCAGTGTGGTACCGAGCTTTGTGCTGCCATCTTCACAATTTGGGTACAACAATTTCTTGTGATCTTCTAACATGCCCTCTAACTTCAACTTCTCATTTTCTCATTTCAGTCTCGCTTTGCATCGAAATGACCCTACCAAGTTCATCACCGCTCATCGATGCCCGTTCTTCACCTCTTTCCTCTCCATTGTCTTCCATTGCGGTATCACCAGATTCAGAAACATATGATGATAGTTGTTATCATCATCTTCTTCTTCACCATCTTCCATCATAACCCCTCTTTCCCCGTGCTTGGTCCAGCAATTATAGTTGGGCATGAAACCTTTCATAATCAGGTGGCCGTGAATGATTTTCGAGGAAGAGTACTCCATGTTGTTCCGACATTAAACACATGGACAACGTATAAATCCATTCTCTTTGTTTGCCGTAGCCACATCGATAAATTTATCCACGCCTTTGATATACCCGGCTACGCGCCGGTCACCGTACATCCATTCCCGATCGTTCATCTGCATCATATAAGTAAGTTTTTCAAAAAACAGGACATCATAAATAGTGAAATAACCAATTCACACCGACATATGAATTGTATCAATGACCTAGAAAAGATAAGATTGCTAACCTCGATCGAGGGAAATAAAGAGGAGAAAGCTCAAGTGCGTCTCCGACACCTTCTATATTTTTGTTCTATGAGAAATTCAACGGGATTATTCACTCAAACATTTCAACAAACACCTTCAATGCATGCATGAGAAAAAACTAGCACACCCCCTCACCCTTCCACCATTCGAAAAAACAGAGTGGAGGCAGAGGGGGCTGGGGCGTTGCATTTATAGAGGGAAGGAGGTCTTTAGTCCCGGTTGGAGCCACCAACCGAGACTAAAGGTGTGTGCCACGCCACGTGGCTGTGGCCAAACCTTTAGTCCTGGTTGGTGGCTCCAACCGGGACGTATTCCCCCTTACCAACCGGGACACATGCCCCCTGGCCCCGTGCCCGCTCCAACCGGGACGCGTGCCAGCATTAGTCCCGATTGGTGGCGCAACCGGGACAAATGCTCTAAGGGGTCGCGAACGGATAGCCATTTTTCCACTAGTGATGCGGCTGTATCCGCTCATGTCCGTGACCTGCAAGAGAAGTTGCAGAAGTCGGAGAAGCAAAGTGAAGAGATGTCTGAAGAATTGGCTGCAATCAAGAAGGCGGCGCAAGAGGCAGAAGCTGCACAAGCTCAACGAGATCAGGAGTACCAGGTGCTAGTCAAGAGGGCGCAAGAGCATGAGGAGAAGCTTGCACACATGATGGCTTTATATGGAGCCAAAATCACATGATGGCTTTAGTTGGTCAATGGGTATCTTGCTGGGCGATGGGTATCTTATTACTATTTTTTGGCGATGAGCATCTTGCTTTTATTTGAGTACCTTGCTGTGAGTATTTTGTTGTCGTTTTGGCTGTGAACCTGATGTACCTGATGACTGAACCTGATGCTACATGATGATGTTACTTGAAATGATACCTGATGACTGTGAACCTGGTGTTATTTGAAATGATGCCTGATGCTACATGATGTTAATTTAGTGTTTGAAATTCTACAAGATGTATTGAAATATTGGTTTTGAATTTCGAATGTTGATTTCCTGTCTATTTAGTTTGTGCCGAATGAAATAGTGGCCTTAGTAAACAGGCCACAACCCAGAGTAATGAAATGGCCATAGCCAAAGTAATCTGGACTAGAATAAAAGGCCTTGGCCAAGAAGAAAGTGTATGTAACATCACAAAAATATTAAACTTGGATCATCAAACTCTAATCATCAAAATTAGGGTTAACAAAAACTATTCCAACTAAAGATATGAAAGCATTCATATGGGTGTGTATTCAAAATTTGGATTCTTTTGCATTGCCATGGTTTTGTGTTTCTTTGATTGTAAAATGATTCTTAGGTGAAATAAACATCATCTAAACAATCCCCAAACTTTTCCCAAAGACAAACAAGTCAAAACAAATAAATTAAGTGAATGGTCACTTTGGCCAAATTAACTCCCATGCCTACTTTGGATATCCCTAACTTTCAGAACTTAATAGAAACATGTATGGATCTTTGCACCCCTTGATAGTACTCATAATAAGGTACCAAGGCCCACTTTGTGATCATCCAAAAACATTTAAATGCTTGGTTTAAAAGATAGTTTAAAATTGAATCTATTTCATATGGGAAGATCCCACTATTTCAAAAAAAACACTCAAACAAGCTCCATTTTCAAAACCCAAGCACCCACAGAATCCTCAACACATGCCTAGCACACCCACCAAAAATCTTTTCAAAATTCAAAACTCAAGTTCTTGCAGCCATTTCATCAAACACATGGAGATAACAAATCAAATTGGCCAAACTTCACTGTTTTGAGCAGTAATTTGGCTAAGAATTGTTCACCATTGATCACACTTGTCTCCCCTAGTGCCAACCAGTGCCTTGAACACCCCTAGCCCCTACCCTTTGCACCATGTCATGCCAACCCGAAGGAACCCTTGACAGCCGACCATGGCTAGCTAGCCAGAGCAAGCACCAAGCCTAAACACCATGTCTAGGACGCAAGCCACCGTCCACCGCCACCCCCTATCCAGCGCTTGAACCCTGACAGCCACTGGACCACACGCCCAAGCCATGCCAAGCTTCTCTAATAGCATGCCAAGAGTGCGCCAGAGCGCCACCCTCGACACATGCCCATAGACCGCACGCCGCCCTCTCCGTGTGCACGTGTGATCACCACCACCCCGGCAACCCCGCATACACGCCCTTTCGCCGCCACACGGACCATGCGCGCTGTGCACCATTAAAACCTCCGTCAGACCCTCTCAGAGCGTCGAAGCGTTCTGACCGATCAGCACCGCCCCACACCTCGCCACCATGTCATTGAGCTTCGCCAGGGAGCATAGCACCGTCCCCTACCGTCCCCCACACCGATAGCCCTCTGTTCCATCGACCACGATGAGCTCAGCCCGCACCCGTCGGTCCCCTCTCGCCACTATAAATAGAAACCTCCCCGCTCGATTTCTTCACACCATCTCTCTCCCCACCTCTCACTGAGACTTAGCACTTCTTCCCGGAGCAAGGCGAGCAACGCGTCGCCGGAATTTGGCCAGAGCTCGCCGCTTTAGAGGAGGAGAGGATCCGTCATTGGAGCCACACCAGGAGGAGCTGCCGGTGCCAAGAGAATCACCGTCGTCGACTTTGTCGTTCGCCCCCATCGCCGACCCTCGCTTGAGCCCCGGTGAGCCTCCCACGACCCCCACTGAGCTGCTAGGGTTCGAGCTCGCCGTTGATCTCACTTCTAATCCAACGCACCACATCGCCCCGTACCACTTCGCGTGTTATGAGCCACTGACGGGTGGAACCCCCCTGTCAGCTGAGCCCCGCGCTGCGTAGTGAGACTGGGCCGACCCATTAACCCTTCCCGCCCAGCCCAACCGTTTGAATTTAGCTTTTTCTATTTTAATTCAAACATAGTTTTGCACCTAGTTTCAAAAATCAACCCAGCTCGTTTTAGTGAACCAAATTGCAAGAAACCAATTTTGTTAAAAAGGTATTGAAATGCTTAATCCAATTCCGTTGGATTCAAATCATTTGGATCTGTAGATCAACCTTGGAAAAAATAACAAGTCAGAAGCTTTTCTGCATTCAAAAAAAATTCAAATTTCAACCATAATAGCTTTTGAGTTGACTCCAACTCTCAAAAATCACATTTGACCATACCTTTCAGAATATATAAAAACATATGGGTTTACTTACAGAAATAATGTTCAAGTAATAAAAGATTGCCACATAGGAATTTCTAGTCACTTTATTTATTGAAAATAAAAGGTAAAATCTTATTAAATTGTGACACCACTTTAGATCACATTCCCATGTACTGAAATATGTGGTGATGACATGTGTCAACATGATCCCATGTTTGAGTTTGAGAATATTAAATCTTAAGTAGTTTTTCAGTGAGTAGAAATTACTTTTCTAAAAATAAATAAATAGTGCAAATGCTTTATTCTTGTAAGGTTAGTGATGATGCTAGATCATATATAGAACCCCTTTGTGTGATGAGTGAAAATAGTTAAGTATTGTTTGGTGATTGTGTACCTCGTATTTATTCATAGACGCTAGTACCGACCAAGGATACGAGGAGGAAGGAGGATACTACGAAGAAGAAGCCGAGGAGAACTTCAACCACTGTTCTGCACAACGCAAGCCAATACTTGCAAGCTATTAACTTAGCAAGCTTATACTGATACTTATGCAAGCCTTACTAATCAAGTTGACCTATGCAAGCTAATACTTGCTTGTTACCATGCCAACTAGATTGCCTTAAGCATATGTGATCATACCCACTTGATAACCCAATCCTTGTTTTACTTGCAAGCTTTTTACTTTATTCCTTTATAAAAGCTATTTCTTAGAGTTTACTTAAGTGACTGATAGATTCTAGGAGGATAATTGAAGGTTGCATAAAGAGCATTAAATTTTGCCTAAGCTAGATAATCTTCATATCATCCTAAGGCATGAGATTGTACTTAGTAAAACTCCACTTGTTTACCACCCCTCATTAGTACATACCCCCACTTGTAGATGCTAGTGCTAAGCATAAAACTTGATCAACTTTAGATGGGAATACTTGGTGGAAAATGGTTATGAAAACCTTAGAATGATGAGTCATTCTACTAAGAGGTTTTGACATGTGTTTCCGAACACCAGATGATTTTGATGATGAAAATGTTGAGGCATGAGCCTTAGCCCTTTATAAAACTGATGCTTGTCTGGATGCGATACAATTCCAATTTTACCATAAAACCACAATACCCGAAATTTGGGTCGGGCTTGACTGGTAACTTATATACCTTAGTATGGGTTCCCTCACGGCCAAGGTCTGAGCTGAGGCTACCTTGTGAAGATTGTCCACCTGTGCAGTACCCAAGATGACAGTTGGTCATGGTTGGGAGGCCAAACTCACAGGAGTGGTGCTTATGCTAGGGCATGTAATTGAAAGGTTAGGATTGATTATCCTCATACTGACTATGGTGAATTCAGGATTTGTTCCTGACGAATGTATCGAATATTGTGGTGAGAGTGTACAATCTCTGCAGAGTTTCATACTATTCGAATAGCCGTGTCCGCGGTTATGGACAGTTGGAGTGCCATAGTGTTCCCCCGTCAGAGGTTTTCAAAATGACTTGTGAAATGAATTGAGATTTTGACTTGACCACAAGAGAGTTGTGATATGAATTCAAGTTCCCACTTAGGTGTTATAAAACTTCAACTAGCATTCTTTGCTTCTGAACTTAGTAGAGGTAAATCTGGCTTTTTGAAAAACAACCCTAGAGCTTAGTGTCCTACTACAAAAACCCCCCCTTAACTTGTTAGTATTAGTTTGCGAGTACTTAAAGAGTACTCATGGCTCTGTCCCTGGCTATTCCTGTGGCCAGACTATGAGGAGGAGTACAAGGACGAATGACCGTAGGAAGGTTACGACAACTAGGATCATCTCCCATTGTCAGCATTTCCTGTGACCCCGAAGATGGAGCTTCGCCTATGCTACCTTTATTATTACGTATTCCGCTGCTTTAGTTGTATTAAGAACTGGATCATGAAATCCTTATTTGTGTAAGACCTTATGTATGGTTTGTAATGGATGATGTACTGTGGTATCCAAATCTGTTATGTTTCGCAAAAATGGTATCCTGGGATTGCGATGTATGGCATAACAAGCATCTCGGATTGAAAAATCTGGGTGTTGACAAGTTGGTATCAGAGCCATCCTGACCATAGGAAACCCTAGTTAGACCGGACGTTGAATAAAAAAAATTAGTTTCAAAACCCAGGAAAGTGAGTATATACAAAAACTTATTCCCATTCTTATCACTTTGATTCTTTCATAAAAATTCATGTTCCTCAAAAACTCTTGCAAAATGCATAAAAATTTGGCACACTTGAGCACTCTAATAACTTACTCATCCTATATTCTTAATAGATGGACGTGAAGTACACTAAGTTTTATCAGTTGGGGAATGGAGGAGACCTCATCTTTGAGCGGGATTTGGACCAGCTTTCAGAACTTCTGGAGCGTCCGCACCCCGAGTTCTTCGGAGCTCAGCTCAATGATCAAGAAGGAGAACATCGGCAATGGCTAGTTGTTGCAAGTCTTCGAGGAAAGATTGAACCTCCCACTGACGAGGGAATTCAGTTCACCTTAAGAGAGAACAACTGGCTCGATGGACTTGCCAGAGCCATGCAGGAAGCTCTTGCCCGTCTGTGTGGGCAGAGTATCAACCAGATCAAGGGTACCCGCTTTGAGTTTTGTACAAGGCGTGATGCTATGGGACAGCCACTGGAAGCCCCATACCACCACGAGCTGAAGACCCAGTTGTACCACCTTAGCTTCATGATGTACGATCGTCAGCAGGAATTGGACAATTGCCGTGACTACTCCAACCACAAGTCCGCCATCATCAGGACAAAGGATCAGACCATCGCCATGCTAGCGAAGGATCGCAAGTCTCGTCGCCATCAGCTTGATAAGAAGGAGCGCATCATTGCCCGTATTCGCCACCATATCTCGGATTTGGAGGAGACCATACACGAGAGAGACATGCAGTTGGAGGAAAGGGATAATGCCGGAGAAGATCTTCGTGGAGACCCCTACTCCTATCTCAGCGATGATGATGATTTTCTGGAGGATCAAGCCATGGACTTATTCACCGATGAGGAGGATTTCTACTTCATCGATGATGATGAGGATGACGATTACACCGACTCCGAGGAGTAGTAGCACTTGAGCACTAGCATAGTGAGTTGTATTCGGTCCCCCTATATCGTAGTTTTCAGAATGGTTCTTAAAACCATCTGTTTACCTTCGTTGTGGTGTGTGTTGTATCATGTGCTATGAATGAATGAATGAAAAGCAAGTTGCTAGAAAATCTGAGTCAAACTTTAAAAGATTTTCGAAGTCCCTAAACCTTATAAATTTCCCTCTTTTCTCATGATCTATCTCAATCTTCAGATGCCTCGCGGAGGAAGTGGTTCATCCCCGGACCCGATGTTGCAGATCCTGCGAATGTTGGTTTCTGACCGTGAAGCTGAAAGAGCGAAACGTCAAGCCAACCTAGCCACCCTTCAGCAGATAGCTCAGCTGGACCACAGCATTCAAGGCCAAGAACATCAGGACAACCATGGATCTAAGCTCAAGAATTTCCAGAACACCAACCCACTTGTTTTCACTAAGTCGGAAGAGCCCTTAGATGCAGATGATTGGCTGTAGACCATGGAAAAAAACCTAGAAGTCGCCGGAGTGGAAGCTAACGAGAAAGTTTTGTTCGCCACCCACTATCTAGCCGGATATGCAAGATCATGGTGGAACAGTGTTCGTGCAATGACCGTAGGACAGATGATGACCTGGGAGGAATTCAAGGTCAAGTTCAGCAGAACCCATGTGCCACCGGGTTTGATCAAGAGAATAAGAGATGAGTTCAGAGAACTAAAGCAAGGAAGGATGACCGTAGTGGAATACCGTGACAAATTCTTATCATTAGCTAGGTATGCCCCGGATGAGATCGACACTGAATCCAAGAAGGAAGAGATATTCCTGAATGGTTTGCATGATGAGATGAAGACTGTGTTGGTCAATATCCCCTTTGCCGATATTGAAGACCTTGTCGACTCTGCCATTCAGATGGAAGGAAAGATCAACCAAGCCAATGAGAAACGCAAGCGTCGCATGATGCATCAGCCAGGAACCCATCATACCCCAAAGTATCGCCCTAACCCATCTCCAGGATTTGCCCCGAGAACCAATAGACCCCCGATGAACCGTCCGACCTATCCCAACCGTGGAAACCCAAGGCTCGGAGGAAATCACAATAACCCCGGCAAATCTGGCAATTTCAACCTAGCACCACCCAAGTTCAACAACAACAATGCTGCCACCAACACCAACCCTGCCCCGAGGACTGGAAGAAATGTTGTGCCTGTTGCAGCAAAGGACAAGTCGCAAGTGACTTGTTATGACTGTGGAAATAAGGATCACTACTCCAATGAGTGCCCCAAGAAGAATGCCGCAGCCCCCAATGGAAATGCCCCAGCTCAGCAGCAGCGTCGTGTTCAGCCTGGAAGAAGGTTTGCCCTAGGGAACTCGCTCAACCGCAACGGCCGTCTTTTTCTCATGCATGCTGAAGAAGCCCAGGAAGCGCCAGACGTTGTGTTGGGTATGTTTTCTATTAATTCAGTACTTGCTAGAGTGTGGTTTGATTCTAGTGCATCGCACTCATTTGTCACCGAAGAATTTGCATGCACTAGTAAGATTCAACCTACCAAACTGAAACATGTTATGATTGTTCAAATCCCCGGTTCAACCACCAAATCTAGGCAAATTTGCAAAGCCATCCCTATCCGAATCCATGGCATAGATTGTTATGCTAATCTCATAGTACTCGAAACTAAAGGTTTGGAAGTAGTACTAGGAATGGATTGGAAGTCCAAACATAAAGGGTTGATTGACTGTGCCAAGAAATCCATAACCATGACCAGTATAGCCGGAATATCAGTCGAGCATATATCTGAAACCTTACCTCGTCAATTCAAGTGCAACAAGATGTTTATCATCCAACTAATCCCTGGAACAGGACCCATAGCCCAGAGACCATATAGTATGAACCCTTCTGAACTAGCAGAACTAAAGAAGCAACTGGATGTCATGTTGGAAATTGGATTGATTCAACCAAGTGCGTCACCATGGAGATCCCCTGTTTTGTTCGTGGACAAGACATATGGAGGTAACCGTTTGTGTACGGATTATAGGAAGTTGAATGATGTCACTATCAAGAACAAGTACCCATTTCCCAAGATAGAAGATTTGTTTGATCAGTTGACCGGTGCCAAAGTGTTTCCTAAGATTGATCTTAGAACAGGCTGTCATCAACTCAAGATTCGCGCAGAGGATATTCCAAAGACTGCCTTTACCACCAGATATGGATTATACGAGTATGCCGTCATGTCTTTTGGGTTAACCAATGCCCCCACTTATTTCATGAATCTCATGAATAAGATTTTTATGGACTTCCTGGATAAGTTTGTCATTGTTTTCACCGATGACATACTGATTTATTCCAAATCAGAAGAAGAACATGAGCTACACCTAAGGAACATCCTTGGAACCCTTAGAGAGCATCAGTTGTATGCCAAGTTTAGCAAATGTGAATTCTGGTTATAGGATGTAGGATTCCTCGGCCACATTGTATCAGCCGGAGGAATTGCCGTTGACCCTACAAAGGTGAAAGATGTCGAAGAGTGGAAAGCCACAACCACTCAAACCCAAGTTCGTGCATTTCTCGGATTGGCGGGATTCTACCGCAAGTTCGTAGAAGGATTCTCGAGTATTGCCAGACCCATGACCCAATTGCTAAAGAAGGACAAGAAGTTTGAATGGACGGACAAATGTGAAGCGAGTTTTCAAGAACTCAAGAGAAAATTGATTTCAGCCCCAATCTTAATCATGCTGGATATCACGAAGCCCTTTGACGTGTATTGTGATGAATCGAAGATCGGTCTCAGATGTGTGCTAATGCAAGAAGGCAAAGTTATATCTTATCTATCTCGACAACTGATACAACATGAGAAGAACTATCCAACCCATGACCTCGAACTCGCAACCAAAGTTTTAGCCCTGAAGACATGGAGGCACTATCTGATGGGAAACCGTTTTGAGATTTATTCGGATCACAAGAGCCTGAAGTATATATTCACTCAGAAGGAGATGAATATGAGACAGAGAAGATGGATTGAGCTAATCAAGGATTACGACCTGGACATTCACTATCACCCCGGTAAAGCCAATGTGGTAGCCGATGCCCTCAGCAGATTGTCGTGCCGCTTGAACTCCATGATCTTGAAGGAGCAACCAAGTCTGCACAAAGAGATGGAAGATTTCCGAATGGAATTAGCGAGTGAAGGATTTTAGGCTAGCATAGAACTTCAACCCACTTTGATCAGCCAGATCAAGGAGGCGCAGAAAGGAAATGCTAGTATCGACGGAATCAAGTGTCGTATCGGTACAAGCAAAGTACCCGGATTCACTGAAGACGAAGAAGGATTTTTGTGGTACAAAGGACGCCTTTGTGTACCAGCAGATTCTGAGTTGAAATAAGTGATTCTGAAGGAGGCTCATGATACTCTTTATTCTATCCACCCCGGAGGAACGAAGATGTATCAGGATTTGAAAGAGCAATTTTGGTGGCATAAAATGAAGAGAGAAATCGGAAGCTATATCGCCAAGTGTGATATATGTCAACGAGTCAAGGCGGGACATCAAAGACCCGCTGGATTGTTGCAACCATTGCATATTCCGGAATGGAAATGGGATTCCGTTGGAATGGACTTTAGCACCGGATGGCCTACTTCTAGTAGGGGAAATGACTCTATCTGGGTCATAGTGGACAGATTATCCAAAGTCGCCCATTTCTTACCCATCAAGACCACATATCAAAGTTCGAAGCTAGCGGAGTTATACATCGCTAGAATCGTTAGTTTGCATGGAGTCCCCAAGAACATCGTATCGGATAGAGGAACTCAGTTTAACTCGAGATTCTGGAAGACAGTCCAAGAAGGTTTAGGAACCCGCCTAGATTTCAGCACAGCTTATCACCCTCAGACCGACGGACAAACAGAACGAGTAAATCAGATACTCGAAGACATGTTGAGAGCATGTGTGTTAGAGTATGGATCTAAATGGGAAGACTGTCTGTCGTTCTTAGAATTTTCATACAACAATAGTTATCAAGATAGTTTGCAAATGGCCCCATTTGAATTCATGTACGGAAGAAAGTGTCGCACCCCTTTGAATAGGTCGGAATTAGGAGAGAGTCAGATTTTTGGACCCGACATCCTACGAGAAGCAGAAGAGAAGGTTCACAAGATTCGTGAGCACCTCAAGACAGCCCAGTCAAGGCAGAAGAGTTACACCGACAAGAGACTTCGAGACCTCGCCTTCAACATCGGAGATTTTGTTTATCTCAAAGTGTGACCATTGAAGGGAATGCAGCGTTTCCAACTGAAACGAAAGTTAGCCCCCAGATATATCGACCCCTTGAAGATTCTGAACCGTCGAGGAGAAGTGTCGTATCAATTGGAACTACCCGAAGAGATGTCAGCCGTGCACAATGTGTTCCATATCTCATTACTTCGCAAGTGCCTCGAAGTTCCGGAGAAGACTGAAGTGTTCAAGAACATTGATCATCAGACCATAGAGATCAACGATGACCTGACCTATCCCAAAGTACCTATCCATATTTTGGAAGAAGCTTTCAGAACTACCAGAACCTGAAGCATCAAGTTTCTCAAGATTCAATGGAGCAACCACACAGAAGAGGAAGCTACCTGGGAGCGCGAAGATCACATCAGGACGGAGTTTCCCGATCTCTTCAAATCCTAGGTAATCTTTTTCGTCCCTTTTCAAATCTCGGGACGAGATTTTGTTTAAGGGGGGAAGGTTTGTAACATCCCAAAAATATTAAACTTGGATCATCAAACTCTAATCATCAAAATTAGGGTTAACAAAAACTTTTCCAACTGAAGTTATGAAAGCATTCATATGGGTGTGTATTCAAAATTTGGATTCTTTTGAATTTCCATGGTTTTGTGTTTCTTTCTTGTAAAATTATTCTTAGGTGAAATAAACATCATTTAAACAATCCCCAATCTTTTCCCAAAGACAAACAAGTCAAAACAAATAAATTAAGTGAATGGTCACTTTGGCCAAATTACTCCCATGCCTACTTTGGCTATCCCTAACTTTCAGAACTTAGCAGAAACATGTATGGATCTTTGCACCCGTTGATAGTACTCATAATAAGGTACCAAGGACCACTTTGTGATCATTCAAAAACATTTAAATTCTTGGTTTAAAAGACAGTTTAAAATTGAATATATTTCATATGGTAAGTTCCCACTATTTCAAAAAACACTCAAACAAGCTCCATTTTCAAAACCCAAGCACCCACAGAATCCTCAATACATGCCTAGCACACCCACCAAAAATCTTTTCAAAATTCAAAACTCAAGTTCTTGCGGCCATTTCATCAAACACTTGGAGACAAAAAATCAAATTGGCCAAACTTCACTATTTTGAGCACTAATGTGGCTAAGCATTTTTCACCATTAATCACACTTGTCTCCCCCAGTGCCAACCAGTTCCTTGACCACCCCTAGCCCCTACCGTTTGCACCATGCAATGCCAACCCGAAGGAACCCTTGTCAGCCGACCATGGCTAGCTAGCCAGAGCAAGCACCAAGCATATACACCATGTCTAGGACGCACGCCACCGTCCACCGCCACCCCCTGTCCAGCGCTCGAACCCTTCCAGCCACTGTACCACACGCCCAAGCCATGCCAAGCTTCTCTGAGAGAATGCCGAGAGCGCGCCAGAGCGCCACCCTTGACACATGCCCATGGACCGCGCGCCGCCCTCGCCGCGTGCACGCGTGATCACCACCACCCAGCAACCCCGCAGACACGCCAGTCGCGGATGCGCGGACCACGCGTGCTGTGCGCCATCAAAACCTCCATCGGACACGCTCAGAGCGTCGAAGCATTCCGACTGAACAGCACCGCCCCACACCTCGCCACCACGTCGTTGAGCTTCGCCAGGGAGCACATCACCGTCCCCTCTGTGCCGTCGACCACAACGAGCTCAGCCCGCGCCCGTCGGTCCCCTCTTGCCACAATAAATAGAGGCCTCCCCCGCTCGATTTCTTCACACCATCTCACTCCCAACCTCTCACTGAGACTTCCCACTTCTTCCTGGAGTAAGGCGAGCAGCGCCTCGCCGGAATTTGGCCGGAGATCGCCGCTGCAGAGGAGGAGAGCCGTCGATTGGAGCCGCCCCAGGAGGAGCTGCCGGTTCCAGGAGAATCGCCGTCGTCAACTTCGTCGTTTGCCCCCATCACCGACCCTCTCCTAAGCCCTGGTGAGCCTCCCAGAACCCCCACTGAGCCGGTAGGGTTCGAGCTCGTCGGTGACCTGTTCATCATCGACGACGACCCTCAGCCGTTGATCTCACTTCTAATCCAATGCACCACATCGCCCCGTACCACTTCGCGTGTTATGAGCAACTGATGGGTGGAACCCCCTGTCAGCTGAGCCCCGCGCTGCGGAGTGACACTGGGCCGGCCCATTAACCCTTCCCGCGCAGCCCAACCGTTTGAATTTAGCTTTTTCTATTTTAATCCAAACATAGTTCTGCACCTAGTTTCAAAAATCAACCCAGCTCGTTTTAGTGAACCAAATTGCATGAAACCAATTTTGTTAGAAAGGTACTGGAATTCTTAATCCAAGCCCGTTGGATTCAAATCATTTGGATCTGTAGATCAACCTTGGTAAAAATAACAAGTCAGAAGCTTTTCTGCATTCAAAAAAAATTCTAATTTCAATCATAATAGCTTTTGAGTTGACTCCAACTCTCAAAAATCACATTTTACCATACCTTTCAGAATATATAAAAACATATTGGTTTACTTACAGAAATAATGTTCAAGTAATAAAAGATTGCCATATAGGCATTTCTAGTCACTTGATTTATTTAAAATAAAAGGTTAAATCTTATTAAATTGTGACACCACTTTAGATCACATTCCCATGTACTGAAATATGTAGTGATGACATGTGTCAACATGATCCCATGTTTGAGTTGGAGAATATTAAATCTTAAGTAGTTTTTCAATGAGTAGAAATTACTTTTCTAAAAATAAGTATATAGAACACCTTTGTATGATGAGTGAAAATATTTAAGTATTGTTTGGTGATTGTGTACCTCGTATTTATTCATAGACGCTAGTACCGACCAAGGATACGAGGAGGAAGGAGGATACTACGAAGAAGAAGCCGAGGAGAACTTCAACCACTGCTCTGCACAAGGCAAGCCAATACTTGCAAGCTATTAAATTAGCAAGCTTATACTGATACTTATGCAAGCCTTACTAATCAAGTTGACCTATGCAAGCTAATACTTGCTTGTTACCATGCCAACTAGATTGCCTTAAGCATATGTGATCATACCCACTTCATATACCCAATCCTAGTTTTACTTGCAAGCTTTTTACTTTATTCCTTTATCAAAGCTATTTCTTAGAGTTTACTTAAGTGACTTGTAGATTCTAGGAGGATAATTGAAGGTTGCATAAAGAGCATTAAATTTGGCCTAAGATCGATAATCTTGATGTCATCCTAAGGCAAGAGATTATACTTAGTAAAACTCCACTTGTTTACCACCCCTCATTAGTACTTAACCCCACTTGTAGATTCTAGTGCTAAGAATAAAACTTGATCAACTTTAGATGGGAATACTTGGTGGAAAATGGTTATGAAAACCTTAGAATGATGAATCATTCTATTGAGAGGTTTGACATGTGTTTCCGAACACTAGATGATTTTGACGATGAAAATGTTGAGGCATGAGCCTTAGCCCTTTATAAAACTGATGGTTGTCTGGATGCGATACCATTCCAATTTTACCGTACAACCACAATACCTGAAATTTGGGTAGGGCTTGACTGGAAACTTATATACCTTAGTATGGGTTCCCTCGTGGCCAAGGTCTGAGCTGAGGCTACCTTGTGAAGATTGTCCACCTGTGCAGTACCCAAGATGACAGTTGGTCATGGTTGGGAGTCCAAACTCACAGGAGAGGTGCTTATACTAGGGCGTGTAATTGAAAGGTTAGGATTGATTATCCGCATACTAAGTATGGTGAATTCAGGATTTGTTCCTGACAGATGTATCGAATATTGTGGTGAAAGTGTATAATCTCTACAAAGTGTGAAACTATTCGAATAGACGCGTCCGCGGTTATGGACAGTTGGAGTGGCCATACTGTTCCCCCGTCAGAGGTTTTCAAAATGAATTGAGATTTTGACTTGACCACAACACATTTGTGATATGAATTCAAGTTCCCACTTAGGTGTTATAAAACTTCAACTAGGATTCTTTGCTTCTGTACTTAGTAGAGGTAAATCTGGATTTTTGCAAAACAACCCTATAGATTAGTGTCCTACTACAAAAACCCCCTTAACTTGTTAGTATTAGTTTGGAGTACTTAAAGAGTACTCATGGCTTTGTCCCTGGCTATTCCCATGGCCAGACTATGAGGAGTAGTACCAGGACGAAGGACCGCAGGAAGGTTACGATAACTAGGATCATCTCCCATCGTCAGCATTGCCTGTGACCCTGAAGATGGAGCTTTGCCTACGCTACCTTTATTATTACATATTCCGCTGCTTGAATTGTATTAAGAACTGGATCATGAGATCCTTATTTGTGTAAGACCTTATGTATGGTTTGTAATGGATGATGTACTGTGGTATCCAAATCTGTTATGTCTCGCAAAAATGGTAATTCTGGGATTGCGATGTATGGCATAACAGGCATCTGGGATTAAAAAATCCGGGTGTTGATAGTGTAAATGGACATTTCTTTTTCAGAAAAAAAACTGAAATATAAGCTAATATACTGAGTAGGGCCATGGCCCAAATGTAAGCCCGACACTAAAAAGTCCAGTAGCCAGAATATAGAGAACCCTAAAAATGCATCTGTTTGGCCCAATAACTCGAAAAAAAATTCCAGAATAATAATTCATAATGGACCAAATTAATGGGCTTGCCCATATAACAATCAGTACGGACCGGGCTAAATTCACGTTAAGACGTTTTCATTTCGTCACAAAGTTATGCCACGTCGGATCGTCCACGTGGCGTGGGCTGGTTGCACATGACGTTTTTGGAAAGTCATAGAGGTTATGACGATCTCAAATCGTCATAGTATCTTATGACGATTTCAATAAAATCGTCGTTATAGTTCATTAGCGATGCCCAGCTTTCGACGATCTCAAAATCGTCATAGAATCTTCATAAACGGACTATTGTGATGATTTTGTGACGAAAATAGAGGGTCATATAATGCAAGATTCCTTGTAGTGTATGCATGCAGGAATTTCTGCATGCAGCGCTGGTAGGTTTCTCCTGCGTTTTTCAGACCAAAGGGCATGGTGGTGTAGCAGTAAGCCCTGTACGGGGTTATGAATGATGTCTTTATTCAATAGGTTACATTGAGACTAATCAGGTGATAGCCCGAGTAAGTGTCCAGGAAAGACAACAAGTCACATCCGGCCGTGGAATCGATGACCTGATCTATCCATGGCAGAGCGAAAGGATCCTTGGGGCATGCCTTGTTGAGGATGGTGTAGTTAACACACATATGCCACGTCTTGTTCTTCTTTAGCACCAGCACCGGGATGGCTAACCATTCCGAGTGGAAAACTTCCATGATGAAGCCGGCTGCGAGCAGCCGTGTGATCTCCTCACCAATTGTTCTTATCTTTTCTTCTACGAAGCGGCATAAATATTGTTTGACCGGTTTCGCATCCGGTCAAACATGGAGAGAGTGCTCGGCGAGTTCCCTCGGGACACCTGGCATTTCTTTGGCGCACCATGTGAAAATGTCCCGATTCTCATGGAGGAAGTCGACGAGCGCCCTTTCCTATTTGTTGTCCAAGTAATCTCCGACCAGGATGAACTTGCTTGGGTCCTCCTCGTTCAGCAGAATCTTCCTTGTGCCCTTGGATGGCTTGAACTGTGACTCGCCAGCCGGCTTGGGCTCTCCAGCTGGCATATCCTCCTGGAGGGCTGCCATGTGCTACATTATGACGCGCTTCTCTTCTGTGATGATCATTGCCTCGGCTAGCTTGGATCTGTCCATGGCAAACTCTATCGAACGCTTGTAGCAGCCGTTGACGGTGATCACTCCTTTTTGGCCTGGAAGCTTCATCTTGAGGTATACGTAGAGCGGTACTCCCATGAATTTGGTGAGAGCTGGGCGCCCTAGTATGGCGTGATAGGCGCTGGAGAGGTTCACCACCTCAAACCAAATCGGCTCATAGCGAAAGTTGTTTTCGTTGCCGAAGATGACGTCCAGCCGGATCTTGCCGATTGGCGAGTGCGATGGACCCGGGACCGCCCCGTGAAACGAAGTGCTTGAGGGCCGCAGTTGGGACTCAGACTAATGCGTAGCTGCCAGGGCTTGGCAGCACGGGTGAAACGACATGAGTACTTATTGGAGACAATGATGTGGTCACAGACTAATGCGTAGCTGCCAGGGCTTGGCAGCACGGCTGACTGGTCTTCTTTGCTCCATGTGATTGCCTGGTCAGACCAATGTAGGTACTGAGGAATGGGGGAACAATTGCGTTATCCTTTGCCTCGCGCCTCCTCTTGTTGTGCTTGGTCTCCGGATCCGCAACGAAGACGTGATAATTGCCCACTTGACGTGGGTAACCATCTTCATCATCCTCGCGGCGGTTGTGTCACTCCCTTTTATCCGGCGGGCCTTCGGCTGGAGGTGGAGGTGGTGGTGGGAGACCGCCGGCTTCAGCTATCTTCTTTGTCCAGCTGCACTGGCGTGTTGTATGGTTTGCGGGCTTGCTGCCACCACTGTGGAACTTATTTGGTCCATCGAGCATGGACTCCATGGTGTACTTGGGTCATGGCGGCATGTCATCCGATCTTTGCCTCCGGCTGCCGACTGTCGTCGGGTCCTTGTGCACCGCTGCAACTTGCTTGGTGCCATATCGGTTATCAGGCTGGTCGTCTTTCCTCTTGCCATGGCGTTTGTCGTAGTCGTGCTGCCTGGAGTGATGCTCACCCAGCTGGCGGCGCTTCTCCTGCTCATCCGTCACGACCTGTCCTTGGTCGTCCACCACGATGGTCTTCTTCATTGCCGCGTCGGCGGTGGCATACTTGTCCGCAATGGACACGACCTGGGCCATGGTTTGTGGGGCTGCCCGACTGAGCTTGTTCTTCAACATGGTGCCATCTCGGCAACCGTTGGTGAAGAAGTCGATTCCCTGATGCTCGCGCACCCCTTCACACGAGTTGTGCATGCTGGTCCACCGGGGGACGTATGCGCGGTCGGATTCGTCTTTGCCTTGTATGCAGAGGGCGAGCTCGCGAGGCCGACCGAGCCGCTTGTATGTTCTGGTGAAGTTGCGAATGAACGCCTCTTCGAAGTCCAACCAGGAATTGATGCTGTTGTTGGGAAGGCTGTTAAGCCACGATCATGTAGAGTCGACGAGCATTAGGTTTCCGTTAGCGATTCCCACAGCGGTGGTGTAGTCCACCAGCCAATCCTCGGGCTTGACCGTGTCGCTGTACTTTGGCGTGTCTCTTGGAATCGAAAAACCCTTTGTAAACAGCCCGTTCTAGATGCGTGGGCTAAAACATTTTGGTCCAGCCGGACTTTCTTCTTCTTGCGCGCACAACTGCAACAAGAGATCGATGCTCTCGCACACGTCAGCCGGTTCTCGGGGGTCGAGCCATCCGTTCAGGCGCGACACGGGTGGGTCCTTGTTTGCGCCAGCTCCCTCCTCTCGAGCTCGTGCTTTCTTTCCTTGGGAGGCTCCTGCAGCCGGCGTGCGGCTCATTTTTGTGATGGCGGCGTTGCAGCTGCGTTGGCCGCGATTGACGGATCCACCATGCAGGCGCCTATTTTGCCCGGTGCCGCCTCAGGAACACGCTTGCTGGTGCTTAATTCCTCCATGCGTCGTCTGGTCCGCGCCTTTGTGGAGGACTACGTCTCGGGTGTTGCCCGCTTGATTGGGGCCCCCTTCGGCTTGCTGCTTGTTGACGGTGGAGACGAGGAGCTGGGCCCGTTCCTGCTGGCGACGAAGCTCCTCTCCCTCGAGATGCCTCAGCTCCGTGGCGGCTGCTTCAAACGGGTTGCGCCACGCCAACGCGCCAGTCAGCGGCACGATCTAGCTCCGATGCGAGGTCGCGCCCCCGGTGTTGGACTTGCCTAATGAAGCCATGGGCGGCATTGTACTCGTGCAGGGTGGCGTTCAACCACTACAAGAAATGTGTCAACTTATGACGTTTTGGTACTGACCATCTACAAAATCGTCTTAGATTTATGAAGATTCCGCACTGGGTGGTCTTGGGAGGGCCAAAGCCTTAGTAAACTATGACGATCTTGCTCAAAACGTCGTAATTTTTTGAATGAAATCGTCATAATAAGTAGGCAGATCCCATCCCGCGCGGGAACTTACACGGATCGATGACATGGCATACCCATCCCGCGCGCAGACCCCAAATATCGCCACGTCCCCATCCTCCCAGCGAAACCTACTCCCCAACCCTAATCCTATCGTCGCCGCCCCTTCTTCTCCAGGGAGATCCGCACGCTGTCGCCGCCCTCCCCCGCTCGCTCCAACCCTCCTCTCGCTCCGCTCTGGTACCCCCAGCACCCGCCTCGTCGAGGCAGTCGCGGCCAAGGAGACCAAGCTCGGCGGTGGTGGATTGGACGACGACAACATGGGATCTGGGAGCGGTGGTTCCGGTGGGAGCGGTGGTTCCGGTAGGAGCGGTGGTTCCGGCGGGAGGTGGAGAGGAAGAAGGGGAGGAGAATATGGGGGAGGGGCTCTCCATGTCGCAGAAGCTCACCCTGCCGCCGGTTCTCCCCTCTCATCGATCCACCCCTCCCTCCCTCATCTCTCCACCGCCACCCCCACCACCCCTATCACCCCCCAGCACCGCAACCTATCTCCCTCTCCGATTTCCTCACCCATGGCGACCAAGATCCGGTGGTCCGTACGGATCGATCGCGTCGGCTTGGTCAGGAGGGAGATGGAGGGCGGGGTGGCTGTTGTCGCCTCTACGGTGGCTGCGGCGGCGGCTTCTTCTTCGGTGACCACGACGGTGGCTCCACCGGGTCCGCCGAGCAACGGAGCTGGCGTGCCTGGGGCGGCGGCGTCTGCGGCGCCACCGCCGTTCCTGCTGAAGACGTACGAGATGGTGGACGACCCGGGGACGGACGACATAGTCTCCTGGGGCAAGGGGAACAACAGCTTCGTCGTCTGGAGCACGCCCGAGTTCGCAAGGGACCTCCTCCCAAAGTACTTCAAGCACAGCAACTTCTCATCCTTCGTCAGGCAGCTCAACACCTACGTATGTTCTGTCCCCTTCTCCCTCTTCCTCCCTCCCTCACTCCCCGACCCTTCTCTGCTTTCTACTCCCACTAGTTTGGTCCTGGGGATTCAGAGTCCAAAACTCAGGAGGTTTTCGAATTGCGTGAGGACGGGATTCTAGTGTAAATAGTGTGCGTTAGTCCCAAACATGGCCGTCTCACCGGAAATTTGAGGCCCTGTCTATTTTACTAGTATGGTGATGCTCTATGTTATTAGATTAGTTCTTGCTGAATGTTTGGGAATGGGGTATCCATGATGAAACAGGTAGAAAGGGAATACAGGCAATCATGTTCTTGTTTTACTTATTGTGGATCTGTGATTGCCAAAAAAACTCATATGATTTGATACTACTGTTAATCATTGTTTGCTAGATTAGAATTTAGAGAATTAATAGAATAATAAAAGAGTCATCCCCTATTAAGTATTGATTCATGCATGTCCCAGTTGTCTCTGTTCTCATATTAAATTTTCCTAGTCCTATTTTCTCGATCCCGTGGTAGGGTTTTAGGTTGCTTAGTTTGTTACCTTTTGATTGTTGTGCTTCTGCTGATGTGCTTCTGCAATGGGTGTTTATAATTTAGCCATGGTGCCAATTTTACTAGTTCATGTATAGCCATATAGGTATAAAATATGTATATGCCTCGATTCTCTTATGCATACACCTATTCTAGGAACTGATCTGTGTTGAATGCTTATTGACATTCGGTTTTCCCCATGACACCTTGCTGTTCCAGTGTTGGTGGTGCCCTCCAATGGTGTTCTGGTGGTGTTGGTGCCCTCCCGAGGTGTTCCAGTGGTGTCAAAAATTTGGTGAACAAGGGGTGTAGCTCATGATATTATGAACCAGTTATCTTTCTTAATGCATCTAGTGCTTTAATGTTGTTTTTCATATCAGGTCCATGTATGCATGGTTGTAGCTAGAAAGAAGGGGTGATAACTGTGATAAGTGTGAAATAATCGCACCTGTTTTATATCCTTTGGTGCAAAAGTATTGTTATTATCTGTTCTTCTTTGCATGAAGGCATTAATTTGTTTGTTACGGTTGTGTTTATGCTAGAATAAATAATGCATCCACTCTAGATGTTTGATCAGACCATGCTTGCATTAGTTTAGTCAGACCATATCAATCTTGATTTTTTCCCTTAAAATATTCTCTTGAGTATTATCAAGTAGTATCAATATGCATAGAGTTTGTATTCAGTTCTTGAAATTAACTGCTTACATGATAACTGTTTACATGTTACTTTACTAGCTAGTTTGTCATACTTTTAATTCTTGGAGTAACAAATCATACTATATGCCATTTTTATATTTAACTGTCCAGTTTGTTTTTCTTTTAAAGTATAGGTCGATATGTGGTGCTGACTACTAGTCAAATAGTGTACCCTGAGTAGTGGGAAGCTAACATTTTCTTCCTGTTCCCGATGTGCAGCTGATCGGGAACACGCCGCTGGTGTACCTTAACACGGTCACCCATGGCTGCGTTGCGCGCGTCGCCGCCAAGCTCGAGTCCATGGAGCCCTGCTCCAGCGTCAAGGACAGGTGGGTCTGGCCGCTTGTCTCGTGTCTGTCACTCGTTATTTCCTGCTACTAGCTCCGGTTGAATGAGTATACTGTTATTAGTTTGGATCCATGGTCTGTTAGTCTAGAATACTGTTTCAGTTACCTATTCCAGTACACGATTTTGGTGAATTTAGGTGACCTTTGTAATTCATCATTCTGTAATTTTGTTGCTAAGATTTCTTCTGCACGATGCCGTCGTTTTGTTCTTGTGCAGGATTGGATACAGTATGATCACTGATGCAGAGGAGAAGGGATTCATCACTCCAGCCTGATACTTCCTGTTTGTCTTTCCATACTGCTGCTTCTTTTACCTTGTGTAACCTTTTGGTCATTCAAATTGTTTGGCAGGTTTCAAGTGATGAATCTATTGAGATGGCCAAGTCCCTTGCTCTGAAAGAAGGATTACTGGTGGGGTTTCTGTCCGGCATTTATCTATTATTAGGAAGTAGTGTATACATGTTGCTTTTATCGTCCCTATGGATCATGCAGAATCATCTATTTGCCTCAGCTATTGACAATCTCATTGTGTTTAGGTTGGAATATCTTCCGGCGCTGCTGCGGCTGCAGCAATCAAGGTTGCTCAGAGGCCTGAGAATGCAGGAAAACTTTTTGTGGTAAGTGGCGCATTCCTCCTTGGGGTTTTTAGCATATGCTGCCCATTTAAAGCTGTCTCGGCTCCATGGGTCTTTCCCCTGAAAATTAATCTGATCCTTTAAGCACTCACAAATGAATGTTCTGATGCAGGAGGTAGCCAGTCTGCCGACCATGTCCCGATCGCCTGCAAGGACACCGTGGCGATCTTGTTCATGTTCGATCTCACCAGCCGCTGCACGCTCACCAAGTTAGTATCCAGATCAGTTTCGCAGCAGCATTGTAGTCTCAGATAACTAAAATTTCGAGTTCATTGGATTTGTGTCAGTGACTAGGTGCTCATTTGCTGCTTTAAATTTGATTCCACCAGTCCCATACTCAGTGGTGCTGCTGCTGAAATAGAAACTATAGAACTTAGTGATGCTACTACTGTGTCTACTTGGGGAATAATAGTAGAATTAGTTTGCCAAATGGTTTACTCCAATACATATTTGTCGCTGTTGAAGTGGTGATTCGACTAACATATCTCATTGCAGTTGAAGTACTAGTATATATCCTGATGCATGTCTCAATACTTATTGTGTATCTGTGTATATCCTGATGCATGTCTCAATAGTCTCTATAGTGCCCATATTAAATTTTTATAACCTCTCTGACCACACGATAGCTTTTGTGGAGAAAGAGATGTCTGAACTGGGATGTTTATTGGCTCTCTCCTGTTGTATCTATGTAATCTGATGCTTCTATTTTGGTTATGCTAGAGTAATGCATCATCTTAATATTTTTGAAAACCTTGAGATAATATCTTAGTATTCATGCATTATAAATTTGAGTTGAATTCATGTATGTATCATTGTCTGATATGATACCTAAATTAGGACTATTAGCTGTTAGCTGCTCATAGGCTATACAGGTGCATTTATGTTTTGAATGTTGTTCTTGCAGGATAGATACATATTGTTTCATAGCATGGTAAAGTTCTATTTTATAGTTATGGTCTGATTATAATTTTTTTTGGAAGCATGCATGCTGTGTTATTTGATATACCATAAGCAGTTAGCAACTTGATGTGTTGTTTGTGTAGGGGAGAGGTCCTGATAATGCAATAGCAAGGGGCATCTAGCTTTGGAGTCGAGTTTGGTTGGCTGGAAGGATATGCTTTGTTTCCTCGTTCTCTGATCGTCGATGGATGTTACCTGTTCAAGGGATATGGTCCTGTAGTGGTTTTACATTCTGTTGCAGCCTTGTATTATGATGGAAGGTTCAATTTGTGTTGTATTTTTATACCTGGATTATTATTTTGTATATCAGTATCTGCCATTTGAACATCGGAAATATTGTAATAGAGTTATGCATATTCATTTTTTGTTGTATTTTCAAACCTGGATTATTATTTTGTATATCAGTATCTTTGATTTAAACAATGAAAATATCGTTATATTCTTGATTATCAAAAATAATTGATGTACTCAGTTCTGATTATGTATGAAAATTGAAACTGAAAAGCGGGCCTATCCCAAACAGAAATGTATCGTAAAAAGGCCGAGGTCCAAAATAGAAAAGAGGCCATAAAAAGGCTAAGGCCTGAGAGAGACACACCATAAAAGGCCGACGACTAGAAAAAGAAAAGCCAGAATTATTGGGCTTAGCCCAAGTAAGCAACTAAAATGGACTGGGCTGATTTTGATTTAAGACGATTTCATTTCGTCACAATTTTGCCACGTAGGATCAGCCACGTAGGATCTGAGCTGGCCTGGCTAGAAGGTCCATGACGATATTGGATCGTCATAGACGTTATGACGATTCAATATCGTCATAGACGTTTATGATGATTTTATCAAAAACGTCGTTATAGTTCATTTGCGACGCCTAGCTTTTGACGATCTCAAAATCGCCATAGAATCGTCATAAACGGACTACTATGACGATTCTGTGACGAAAATTGAGGGTCATATATAGCCAGATTCCTTGTAGTGAACCGGCGCTGGTTAGCGGCAACCTTGGTGGCCTCCTCCAGGAGATTCTAGCGTGTGGCTTCAAGCAAAGCCGCGGCAGCTGCTGGGTCCGCCTCGATGACGACGGGAGCAAGAAGGTGCTGGATGGAGGCAGTGAGCGGGTCTTGCTCCTGCTCGAGCGTGGAGCTCTCTCCTCTCGCTCGGCACTCCTGAAGCGGGCGATGGTTTTCACGGACATTCACCACCATGACCTCGACGCAGCCGTTCGCCGTGGCCAGGCTGTGGGCGAGGTGGTCGAGAGGCATGTCGGAGATGGTGTCGACCTTTCTAGGAAAACCTCGGCGACGGTGGCGACATAGACGCGGAGGTCCCCAAAGTGCATGATGGAGCCATCGGTGGGGAAGGCATTCCCAGCGAATCACGCGGCGTTATCGACGATGCAGTCGAAAGCACTGAGCGTGAGGACGAGGACGAGGCCCGAGGCCACGCGAACACCGGTGACGAGCGGAAGTCCCGTGCGAAAGATGATCCCAGCCGAAGCGATGTGCCCCATGGTGGGCACCAACTGTCGTGGTGTGGAACACGATAGTGCTATCGGGGATAGCTAAAGAGGGACACTCGGATGCCGTCGGTGGCTCACGCAACGGGTTGGGCATGGTGAACTGAAAACACAGTGTCATACCTAGGTTCAGGGCCCTCTCGGCGAGGTAACACCCCTACTCATGCATGATCAACTATATGGGGGGCGAATGCCCAATACAAGTGCTCCTGGAGCTGTTTCCTTAGCTAATATCGAAGGCTAGAGGAACAAGAACTAGAGGCAAGCTCTTGCTACTATCGATGTTACTTACCTAGGACCCCAGCTCTCCCCACCCTTATATACTGGTCGGGGGAGGTAGATTACAATTTGGGCTCTAGGGTTTACTGTTTGGATACGGGTTTACAGAGCAGGGCCGGCTGCAGGGTCCAGTCGGTGGGCCAGGACACAGTCAGCCCTTCTTTAGCGTCATTCACTTCTTTAGCGGTCACCCGGGCTTCCTTTGGGCGTCACCCTTTCTTTAAAGGTCACCCGGACTGCTTTGGCGGTCAGCCGACCGCTTTACTTTATCTTCGTCGGGTAGCGCTAGTCGTGATGGCACACTAGCCTTTTCGATGACAAAAGGAGCCAGAGGCGTATCCCGTAAGGAGCGTCTCCCCCTCTGCACTTTCCATCGAATCTGAGGCTAGCCGGGTGGAAGCAGCCACCCGTCTGGTTCTTCTGGCTACCCGGCTAGACGGGCCAGTCGGGAAAGCTTTAAGCCCAGTCGGGCGGTACTAGCCAGGCGGCTAGAGTTATCCTGCTTGATGGCCAGGCGGCCTGTATATTCTGCAGCCAGCCTACTTATTCTTGGCTTTCCCCACCCGGGGGTTATTCCCCTGACAATTCTTGGCGACAATATTTTCGATTCATATTTGTCATTTAGCAATGGCAAGGATATGTGGGATGCACTCAAGAGAACATTTGGAGTCTCCGATGCTGGCATTGAACTATATGTCATGGAACAATTATATGACTATAAGATGGTTGATGACCACCCCATTGTGGAGCAGGCTCATGAAATACATTCACTTGCCAGGGAGCTTGAGCATTTCACTTGTGTGTTAACCGGATAAGTTTGTTGCCGGAGGGATTATTGCCAAGCTTCCCTAGTTATGGAGGAATTTTGCTACTTCACTGAAGCACAAGAGACAAGAGTTCTCCGTGATGGATCCCATTGGGACTCTTGATGTGGAAGAGAAGGCGAGAGCAAAAGAGACACATGCTCGAGGTACCGTGTAGGGGTCCCAATCTTAGATAAGATAGAGCCTCCTGTGTTTTACAATGCTAGTCCCTGGATCAATAGCTAGCATCCACAGTATAGATGTAATATCAAGAAACAAAGGTCATAATACAACTCTATAACCAGGAATAACATAATTTTTATTACATCTTACATAGCTCATTGGCTTTTACATTACATTGCAGCGGAATAATTATAATAATGGGGTCCTTCATCTTCAAAGTGCCACAGGCAGATGTTTGTTGTAGACTTTGTAATACTAAACAATCAATCTTCACTAAAATCAATCAAACCTGCAACATACAAGTTACAGCCACAAAGGGTCAATACATTTGAATTGTATTGGCAAGTGATACTATGGTAGTATAGTGGAGTCTATCATCTATATGCAATTGGCTAAGTGGAGTTGAGGCTTGCATTGCTCAAAATAGATTTTTCTTATCATTTTGAAAATACTAAGTTTTTGCTTGACAAAATCATTTCCCTCAATCAAAGATTTCAAGATCCTTGTACCAAGCCATCTCTCCATCAATGATTGAAGAATTCAAACAACCCTTGTTCAAACCACAAGATTTTAATTTAGAAATTTGAATGATGAGATTCTTGATTGCTTCCATGTCTTGATGCTCAAATTGTCCTTTACCAGGGACCTGGCTAAGTACTTAGGCTTTACACTCTGCAGAGGTGGTGCACTTTACCCACAAGACTTGGTTTCCCAAGACAAAATCTTTCAGAAGCCTTCCCTTAGACCAAAATGGACGCGTTCCCACCTATCAAACACTACCACCCACTGTCCATTTGGCTAAGTTCTTGCAACCTATATGATCATGGCAGAGCCCATATTGCCAAGTGGTTGCACTTGAAGCTTCTCAACATTTGACATCTCAAATCCCTTTGTTTCCTGGGTGGCCATCCACAAGTGAGATACACAAGGTTCCTGGCTTTGTGTAACCAGTCAACATAACCCAATCCTTCCATTCCACCCAGGTGATTTATTAACTTAGTTGTTTTATTAAACAAAAACATAAGTCTTCAGACTTAGAATATTTTTCCATAGTGTGAATATATTCTCCACCCATGTTTTCTATTAGCTAGGCTAAGCTTGATAGTAGTAGGAATCTTTAACTTAGGAAAATCATACTAAGGATTCATCTACTAGGTTTCCTATAGCAAGGTCTGTACTTAGCAAAATCCATGCAAGTTTTACTTAGCAAAATTACTAATGCATAGTGAAAGTAATAGGACAAAAGTATGAAGCATCACTTGCCTTTTTGGTAGAGTATAGGTTCACTTCTTGATCTTTGCAACAATCACACTCTTCAAGTCACTACAAATCAATCAAGCAAGGCACAAACTCAATCTACCAATCAAGCAAAACAACACACATAAATAACAAAGTCAAGAAATGCATGCAAGCATGCCAAGCTTTGTTTTGTTTGAAAAAGTGGTTCCTAGTGGGTCATAGTCATTTGGGTACATCTAATGGTCATTTACTAAAGTGGTCAAGTCATTTGCAAAAGGTTTCACTTTAAAACCATTTTCAAAACAAAGTGTTATTTTATGTGGTGTAGAAATATTTTTTTACTAAGGCATTAGCCCATAGGGTTCACCAAATGAGTTGCTATTGCAAAACTTGGTGTTTTGGTCAGTAGGTTTGGTCCAAACCATCTACTCAAAGTTTTCTTCCCATAAACATTTCCATAATAAAATCAATTCTTTTTATTTGGCTAGAAAATGACTAAGTCAAGTAATCCAACCTAAATCTTACAAAAATCATTTTTAATACCAAGGGTTGGTTCCTAGGGTCAGTAAGGTCACAACAAACCATTTTGCAAAGGTTTTAATCCAAAAATCATTTTTAAACAATTTTTATACTCTAAACAAGCTCACAAAAGTTTCTGCAAATTCAAACAAGCTAACAGATACTATTTGTCAAACTAAGGGAATTGTTGGATAGGGCTTGTTCTCCTGAATCCATTGATATTAAATTTGCAAAATTTGGACGTGTGGTTTGAAAGTTATAGGGTTTTCAAATTGCTATTGAAATCTGTTTTTATAATTCTGTTTTAAAACAGATCCTGCCACATGTCGCTGTCTCATTGGGCGATACCGCTTCATCCGGATCACGCTGCGGTGCGTTGGATCTACTCCTATCGTGCGGCACAGATGGCTCGATACCCCTTCGTGTTAATGGATCTATCCAAGCCATCCGATGTTAATCTAACGGTTCTAATTGCTTGGCCAAACAGCAGCGGCGCTGGCGGCGGTAGTTGGCGGTGGCGACGTCTGTCAGCGGCGGAGCCGATGATACAAGAAGCGAGGAAGAGGGGGAGAGGCTCACCATGATTGGAGGGTCGTGGGGAAGCTCGACGTGGTTTCGAGGAGGCGAGGGGTGCACTGGGGCGATACTAATCGCTCGCCGGAGTTCGCTCAGCGTCGGGCGCGTTCAGGCGTCGCTGGGGATGTTGCTACAAAGCACGGGAGAGGGAACAGAGAATGGGGTTAGCTTCGTGCGTGGTTCCCTGACAAGTGAGCATCAACGCGAGGAAAGGGGGTGGTCTAGCTTACCGGGGAGGGGTTCGTCGGAGAAACCAGATGGTGGCGATGATGGTTGTCGTCGTTGCCGACGTTCTGGGGCTCCCGCGGGTGAGTGGGAAGCGCCGGGAGAAGCGACAAGGCTAGGAGAGTGTGTGAGTGTGCTTAGGGAGGCAAGGGGCGGTGTCGTGTCGCCGGAATCGATGAGGAAGGTCGTCGGAGCCGAGGGTGCTCAGAGCGTAATTGAGGCGGCCTGGGGGCGTGCTCGGGGAAGAAGGCAGAGGGGAAACGGAGAGGAGTGGCTGGCGTTTAAAGGGGCGTGGTCATTACATGGAATCAATGTCTCCTTCACGCGCAATCAATCGCCGGAGTAACTCACTGCAACGGACAGGGCGACGGAGTCCCGTTGAAGACGATGAACAGCGATGGGTGGTCCTGCTTGTCAGTGAGTGAGAAAGGTTTCAGGTGGGCTCCAGTTGTCATACACTGCGTGGGTTAGTTTTGCGGTGAAAACGGTTCACTTCCCTAAGAGAGGGAGGTGGGCTTGGTTGGGCTGAGTTGGGCCAGATTTGTTGGGCTGTTCCATTTTTTTCTGTCTAATTCTTTTCCTTTTTCTATTTCTATTTCCTGATTTGATTTTCAATCAACCTTTCAAACATTCAAACCAATCAAACAATTCAAACTATTGTAATGAGTTTTTGGTTCTGTTTATCATCATAATTCACATTCTAAAATAAAATATTATTTTAAATCTTTTTAGGTTCCATTTATTAATTAAATAAATGGATCATTAGCTATTTAATAAAATAGGGTTTGTTTTAATTAATAAAATCTTCATTTAAAATCCAAATATTTTCAAAACCCAATCAGTAGGTTTTATTTGGAAATAAAGAATATTTGGAAAACTTGTTTAAAATAAAATAATCCTTTTACTTTAGGGTCCATTAATAATTAAATAAAAATGGGCCTTAGTTATTAAATCAAATAGAGTTTGATTTTATTAATAAAATCTTTATTTGAAACCTAAATATCTTCAAAACCAAATCAGTGGGTTTTATTTGGGAAATATAGAATACTTGGAGATTTGTTTAAAAATAAAATAACATTTTATTTTAGGGTCCATTATTAATTAAATATAATAGACTTTCATTATTATTTCAAATAGGATTTATTTTATTGAGTTAGTTATTTTGAAACCTATAATGAAGTCAAAACATTTTAGTAGGTTTTATTTGTGAATATCTACTATTTGGAATACTTATTTTAAACAATTTAACAAGTTTTGATGTTTCAATTAAATTGGTAAAATCTTTTATTTAAGAAGATTTGGATATAAATTCTTATTATTTTATTTTAAATAAACGTTTGTTATTTTTATTCAAAACTAAATGTTTTAATTCCCAAAGTTTGGTCAAGGTTTAATTTGGCTTTATTAAATAATCTTTATTTATAAATCCACCTTTTCTTTTGAAAACCAATCTTTTATTAAAAGATCCAAAATAGTATTTCCAAAATACTTTATTTTCCTTTGTTAATTGTTTTATGTTTTTAAATCCTTTTGGGATTTAATTGTTCAAAATAGGTTTGAAGATTCCTAATGGAATTCAAAAAGTTTCTTCTGGCTCTAAAAATCAAACAAAGTTTTATTTTATTCTTTTATTTTCACATTACAAGATTTGGAAAATCTTGGGATGTGACAGGCTACCACCCTTAAAATAAATCTCGTCCCGAGATTTGGGAAGGTTAGGGTTACAAGCAAGTTCAAAACAACTAGGGTACTACCACCCTTAAAAATTTTCAAACAAAAATTACATATTGTCCTTCTTGGGATCATGAGAAATACTTTCTCTAAGCAACTTTGCATGTGTCCTTGGTTTCTATACTTGACTCATGGGCCAAGGTTGAGGTCCTTCATAGACTTGTTTAACTTGTTCTCCATCCTTTCTGGACAATTGTTGGCATAGTGGCCTAGTTCCTTGCATTTGAAACATGTGACAAGGCTGATATCCCTCATAGGCTTGTTTATCTTATGCTTCATATTTTCTGGACAGTAATTTGCATAATGTCCTAACTCTTTGCAGTATTTGCACATCACTTGGCTGATATCTTTCTTTTCCTTTGGTATCATTGCTTTTTGTTTGTTTCTTTGGTTCTTCTTCTTTTCTGGGCATTCATTGGCATAGTGTCCCATCTCTTTGCAATTGTAACATTGCTCTTGAGTAATATCCTTCTTGTTAGGGTTTGGGCATTTCTTCTTCTTCTTGGGTCTTTCCAAAGCTAGGAGTTCTTCCTGTTCATATTCCTCATAGGTGGGAGATCTTTCTCTCTTCTTGGGGTATTGATCTTCATATTCCTTGGATGCATGATTTTTGTCTCTACAAATATTGCTAGCTTGGGTTCCTTCTAGAATAACATCTTTGTCATCCTTGTTGTCATTAGCTCTTTGGGAAAAGTTTTCTCTCATGTTTATCATTTGAGTAACTAATCCTTGCAACAATTGGGATTGAAGTTTCAAAATCCTTTGTATGGCGGGGTCTAGTCCATTGTTGTTGGCTAAAAGCTGAGTTGTCTCTTGGCTCAACTGGTTTTGGGTTGCTATAAGTTCTCTCATGTTGTCTTCTTGGTTGGTGTTGGTGTCTCTTGGAGTAGTCATCTGTTTGGGTTTGATAGGAGATTAGAATAGGTAAAATATTTCTAAGGAAATATTTCTAATCACACACATCACAATTCACACAAGCAATGTTCAAGCAATCACAAACAAACATTTCACTCAAACAAGGTTCAAGCACATACTTTAGACAACAAAATATTTTTGTTACACCACATAAGTTGGTGTATTTGACTTAACTAGAATATGATGGTCCATCTATATGGTTCACTTGTGATCTTTCCTTCCTTCTTGATTCTTCTTGTATGAGATCATGGTTTCCTTGAGAAAAACTCCTTGGTCACTAAACTTCAAGTGATGTAAGCTCCTTCTAACTTTTGCATTCCCTCAGTCTCTAAATCTTGAGCAAGATTTCCTTGTTTCACTTGTAGTCCTTAGTGAATATGCTGAAGATGTTGAAGTCATTAGAGCTGAAGATGTTGAAGTCATTAGAGTTGAAGATGTTGAAGAAGTCTTTTGCACATGGTGTAGTCTTTGGTCATGGGGTAGGTTTTTCCATCAAGTTGAAGTAGAGGAGAAGTAAAGTTGAAACCAAAATGGTTGAGGAAAGAGTTTACAAGTGTTTTTGTAAATAAGTTTTGGATCAAAGTATAACTCCTATTTTTCTAAGGGTTTTTGTCCAATCCTAGGGTTTACAAATCCTACAGGCAACACAATGCTCTGATACCATCTGTAGGGGTCCCAATCTTAGATAAGATAGAGCCTCATGTGTTTTACAATGCTAGTCCCTGGATCAATAGCTAGCATCCACAGTATAGATGTAATATCAAGAAACAAAGGTCATAATACAACTCTATAACCAGGAATAACATAATTTTTATTACATCTTACATAGCTCATTGGCTTTTACATTACATTGCAGCGGAATAATTATAATCATGGGGTCCTTCATCTTCAAAGTGCCACAGGCAGATGTTGGTTGTAGACTTTGTAATACTAAACAATCAATCTTCACTAAAATCAATCAAACCTGCAACATACAAGTTACAGCCACAAAGGGTCAATACATTTGAATTGTATTGGCAAGTGATACTATGGTAGTATAGTGGAGTCTATCATCTATATGCAATTGTCTAAGTGGAGTTGAGGCTTGCATTGCTCAAAATAGATTTTTCTTATCATTTTGAAAATACTAAGTTTTTGCTTGACAAAATCATTTCCCTCAATCAAAGATTTCAAGATCCTTGTACCAAGCCATCTCTCCATCAATGATTGAAGAATTCAAACAACCCTTTTTCAAACCACAAGATTTTAATTTAGAAATTTGAATGATGAGATTCTTGATTGCTTCCATGTCTTGATGCTCAAATTGTCCTTTACCAGGGACATGGCTAAGTACTTAGGTTTTACACTCTGCAGAGGTGGTGCACTTTACCCACAAGACTTGGTTTCCCAAGACAAAATCTTTCAGAAGCCTTCCCTTAGACCAAAATGGACGCGTTCCCACCTATCAAACACTACCACCGACTGTCCATTTGGCTAAGTTCTTGCAACCTATATGATCATGGCAGAGCCCATATTGCCAAGTGGTTGCACTTGAAGCTTCTCAACATTTGACATCTCAAATCCCTTTGTTTCCTGGGTGGCCATCCACAAGTGAGATACACAAGGTTCCTGGACTTGTGTAACCACTCAACATAACCCAATCCTTCCATTCCACCCAGGTGATTTATTAACTTAGTTGTTTTATTAAACAAAAACATAAGTCTTCAGACTTAGAATATTTTTCCATAGTGTGAATATATTCTCCACCCATGTTTTCTATTAGCTAGGCTAATCTTGATAGTAGTAGGAATCTTTAACTTAGGAAAATCCTACTAAGGATTCATCTACTAGGTTTCCTATAGCAAGGTCTATACTTAGCAAAATCCATGCAAGTTTTATTTAGCAAAATTACTAATGCATAGTGAAAGTAATAGGACAAAAGTATGAAGCATCACTTGCCTTTTTGGTAGAGTATAGGTTCACTTGTTGATCTTTGCAACAATCACACTCTTCAAGTCACTACAAATCAATCAAGCAAGGCACAAACTCAATCTACCAATCAAGCAAAACAACACACATAAATAACAAAGTCAAGAAATGCATGCAAGCATGCCAAGTTTGTTTTGTTTGAAAAAGTGGTTCCTAGTGGGTCATAGTCATTTGGGTACATCTAATGGTCATTTCCTAAAGTGGCCAAGTCATTTGCAAAAGGTTTCACTTTAAAACCATTTTCAAAACAAAGTGTTATTTTATGTGGTGTAGAAATATTTTTTTACTAAGGCATTAGCCCATAGGGTTCACCAAATGAGTTGCTATTGCAAAACTTGGTGTTTTGCTCAGTAGGTTTGGTCCAAACCATCTACTCAAAGTTTTCTTCCCATAAACATTTCCATAATAAAATCAATTCTTTTTATTTGGCCAGAAAATGACTAAGTCAAGTAATCCAACCTAAATCTTATAAAAATCATTTTTAATACCAAGGGTTGGTTCCTAGGGTCAGTAAGGTCACAACAAACCATTTTGCAAAGGTTTTAATCCAAAAATCATTTTTAAACAATTTTTATACTCTAAACAAGCTCACAAAAGTTTCTGCAAATTCAAACAAGCTAACAGATACTATTTGTCAAACTAAGGGCATGGTTGGATAGGGCTTGTTCTCCTGAATCCATTGATATAAAATTTGCAAAATTTGGACGTGTGGTTTGAAAGTTATAGGGTTTTCAAATTGCTATTTAAATCTGTTTTTCTAATTCTGTTTTAAAACATATCCTGCCACATGTCGCTGTCTCATTGGGCGATACCGCTTCAGCCGGATCACGCTGCGGTGCGTTGGATCTACTCCTATCGTGCGGCACAGATGGCTCGATACCCCTTCGTGTTAATGGATCTATCCAAGCCATCCAATGTTAATCTAACGGTTCTAATTGCTTGGCCAAACAGCAGCGGCGCTGGCGGCGGTAGTTGGCGGCGGCGAGGTCTGTCAGCGGCGGAGCCGGTGATACAAGAAGAGAGGAAGAGGGGGAGAGGCTCACCGTGATTGGAGGGTCGTGGGAAAGCTCGACGTGGTTTCGAGGAGGCGAGGGGTGCACTGGGGCGATACTAATCGCTCGCCGGAGTTCGCTCGGCGTCGGGCGCGTTCAGGCGTCGCTGGGGATGTTGCTACAAAGAACGGGAGAGGGAACAGAGAATGGGGTTAGCTTCGTGCGCGGTTCCCTGACAAGTGAGCATCAACGCGAGGAAAGGGGGTGGTCTAGCTTACCGGGGAGGGGTTCGTCGGAGAAACCAGATGGTGGCGATGACGGTTGTCGTCGTTGCCGACGTTCTGGGGCTCCCGCGGGTGAGTGGGAAGCGCCGGGAGAAGCGACAAGGCTAGGAGAGTGTGTGAGTGTGCTTAGGGAGGCAAGGGGCGGTGTCGTGTCGCCGGAATCGATGAGGAAGGTCGTCGGAGCCGAGGGTGCTCAGAGCGTAATTGAGGCGGCCTGGGGGCGTGCTCGGGGAAGAAGGCAGAGGGGAAACGGAGAGGAGTGGCTGGCGTTTAAAGGGGCGTGGTCATTACATGGAATCAATGTCTCCTTCACGCGCAATCAATCGCCGGAGTAACTCACTACAACGGACAGGGCGACGGAGTCCCGTTGAAGACGATGAACAGCGATGGGTGGGTCCTGCTTGTCAGTGAGTGAGAAAGGTTTCAGGTGGGCTCCAGTTGTCATACACTGCGTGGGTTAGTTTTGCGGTGAAAAACAGTTCACTTCGCTGAGAGAGGGAGGTGGGCTTGGTTGGGCTGAGTTGGGCCAGATTTGTTGGGCTGTTCCATTTTTTTCTGTCTAATTCTTTTCTTTTTTCTATTTCTATTTCCTGATTTGATTTTCAATCAACATTTCAAACATTCAAACCAATCAAACAATTCAAACTATTGTAATGAGTTTTTGGTTCTGTTTATCATCATAATTCACATTCTAAAATAATATATTATTTTAAATCTTTTTAGGTTCCATTTATTAATTAAATAAATGGATCATTAGCTATTTAATAAAATAGGGTTTGTTTTAATTAATAAAATCTTCATTTAAAATCCAAATATTTTCAAAACCCAATCAGTAGGTTTTATTTGGAAATAAAGAATATTTGGAAAACTTGTTTAAAATAAAATAATCCTTTTACTTTAGGGTCCATTAATAACTAAATAAAATTGGGCCTTAGTTATTAAATCAAATAGAGTTTGATTTTATTAATAAAATCTTTATTTGAAACCTAAATATCTTCAAAACCAAATCAGTGGGTTTTATTTGGGAAATATAGAATACTTGGAGATTTGTTTAAAAATAAAATAACATTTTATTTTAGGGTCCATTATTAATTAAATATAATAGACTTTCATTATTATTTCAAATAGGATTTATTTTATTGAGTTAGTTATTTTGAAACCTATAATGAAGTCAAAACATTTTAGTAGGTTTTAATTGTGAATATCTACTATTTGGAATACTTATTTTAAACAATTTAACAAGTTTTGATGTTTCAATTAAATTGGTAAAATCTTTTATTTAAGAAGATTTGGATATAAATTCTTATTATTTTATTTTAAATAAACCTTTGTTATTTTTATTCAAAACTAAATGTTTTAATTCCCAAAGTTTGGTCAAGGTTTAATTTGGCTTTATTAAATAATCTTTATTTATAAATCCACCTTTTCTTTTGAAAACCAATCTTTTATTAAAAGATCCAAAATAATATTTCCAAAATACTTTATTTTCCTTTGTTAATTGTTTTATGTTTTTAAATCCTTTTGGGATTTAATTGTTCAAAATAGGTTTGAATATTCCTATTGGAATTCAAAAAGTTTCTTCTGGCTCTGAAAATCAAACAAAGTTTTATTTTATTCATTTATTTTCACATTACAAGATTTGGAAAATCTTGGGATGTGACATACCGAGGGAGGTTCTAATGCCAATCTGGTACGGAAAAGGAACTTCCAGCCTCACAAGTTCAAGAACAAAGGAAAGTTTGATGGCAAAGGAAAGTTTGATCGAAAGAACAAGGCCTCACAGTCTACCAGCTTCAAGAAGAAAGGTGCTTGTCATGTGTGCGGTGATCCTGATCATTGGACTCCTTGTCCCAACCACTTTGACAAGCGCCAGCATGGGAAGGGCAGCAAGACTGCTGATGTTATCATGAGAAACGTTGAGATGAAAGATGTTGGGTATGGTATATTACCTACTGTTATTTCATTATGTCATTCTTCTGATTGGTGGATTAACACGGGCGCTAATGTACATGTTTGTTCTGATATTTCCATGTTTTCTTCATATCAGGTTTGAGGGACTCAAACCATGCTGATGGGGAACGGCTCGCATGCTTCTATTCATGGTGTTGGTACGGTCAATCTAAAGTTTACTTCAGAAAAGACCGTGCGCCTGAAGAACGTACATCATGTTCCCTCAATAAATAAAAATCTTGTTGGCAGATCTCTTTTGTGTCGAGATGGCTACAAGATTGTATTCGAGTCCAATAAATTTTTAATTTCAAAGTATGGAACCTTTGTTGGTAAAGGCTATGAGTGCGAAGGCTTTCTCCGCTTATCTCTGTCAGACATTTGTAATAAAGTTGTTTATCATATTTACACGAATTTTGAATCAAATGTATGACACTCTTGTCTTTGTCATATTAATTTTGGTTGTATTACGCGTCTAGCCAAAATGAATTTAATCCATGATTTCACAACTGTTAAGGGATCTAGGTGCCAAGTCCGCGTGCAAGCTAAACAACCTTGTCGTGGGAATGACCACGGCAGATGCTGCAATCGGCAGCGAGTAGTAGAACGAGGGGCAAGGGCGGCCAGCCATCTGCGGTGCGAGATGAGGGCAAAGACACAGGGTTTTACCCAGGTTCGGCCCCCCGGAGGGTAAAGACCTACTCCTGCTAGATTGTATTATAGATGTGTTTACAATGGGCGAACTCGGCGACCAGGCGGCGAGTTGCTTGGGTGTATGAGGGAACGTGTCTCTACTCACCCCGTAGGGAGGTTTATATAAGCTCACCTCCCCTAGGGTTTACATATCTCAACCGATTCAGTTACAGCTTTGGTAATCGTTTAACCTAGTCCGACTGGGCCTATCCACTCGCCTGGGCCTTCAACTTCTAGTCGCTCAATAGCTTGCTGGGCTTTGATCCACTCGCCGTTATGCAGGCCCACTCGCCAACCCTTGGGCCAGTCGGAAACGTCCCGCTGAGTATACCCCAGTAGGCGTATCCCCATCAGTAGTCCCCGAGGCCGTCGTTGATTAGGCGTGAGTGGCTGCTGGCAGTCGGAGTATACGGCTTCAAGTTGGCATCCAGTCGAATCGTCGGCGGGCTCCTGCATGAAGGAAAAAATCCGGCGAACCGAGTTGCGTCTTGGGCGAGTCGAGCCAACGGGACGCGGTCTCGGCGAGTGACTTAGCGAGCCGAGTGGCTGGAGGTGGACCGTCGGGCGTGGTCAAACTAGCCGTTAAGGTAACTCAACGGTAACTTTTGGCGTAATCATCGCGCGGTAACGGCCCCCTAATTTGGCGGGCAACTCCCTCTATATAAGAGGAATGGTAGGCTATCGCAAAGCCAACCGCCCACCATTTCTTCCGAGTACGCACATCTTCCTTCCTTTGATTCCGCGATCCAATCGACCCGCAATCCTCCGACCTCCAAACAAATCCTCAGCCATGGCCCTCTCCACCGAACCTTGGGGTAGATCCAAATGCACCAGGGCGCAGCTGGCCTCCTTCGAGGAGGCCGGAATCCTACGGGCCGGCTGCTGGCGTATCCCCGCAGCCGGAGAAACGACCCTAAACCCGTGAGAGAGAGAGAGTTCGTCTGTTTCACCAGTCACCTCGAGCGGGGCTTAGGGTTTCCCACATCTTTGTTCTTCCGGCGTTTCTGCGCCTACTACGGGATCCAGCCCTCAGATCTAGGTCCCCATAGCATCGAGCAGCTCGCCATCTTCGTGGCGTTCTGCGAGTGCTACTTGGGCTGCCGGCCCTACTTTCCCTTGTGGCAAGATCTGTTCCATGGACGGATCAGCCGCGAGGAGGCGGGCGGCCCAATGCTAGCCGCGGGCGGCTTAACCTTCCAACTCAAATCCAAAGCTTCCTTCTTCGACCTGATGCTGCCGGCCAAAGAAGCGAGCGACTGGAAAAAGTCATGGCTCTATGTGACCGAGGCGACTCCGGAGGACGAGGCGGCGATCCCGCGGTACTCGGCCAATCGTTCCGAGCCACGCCATCTCCAGGTCGGCAAGGTCCCCGACGACCAGCGGATGGTCGTCGACGAGATGCTCCAGACCATCCGTGGTCTGAAGAAGAAGGGGCTCCAGACGGTAAACTTGTACAATTGTTGGCATGGGCGGCGGCTCGTTCCGCTCGCCCAACGCGACCATTACATGTACCAGTACACGGGCCGGGGAGACTCGACGAAAGCCTGTCTTGACGAGTGGAAGCTGGAGGACTACCTCTCAGCGCTGAAGAAGATCACCCAAGCGGTATACGCGGATGCGCAGGCTGGGGTCCCTCCCTACACCGCGAAGCGTCCGGCTCCGACGGTAATCTTTTTATCTTGTTCGCAGTCGCAGCGTGCGCAGTCGCGGTAATTCTAACTCTGTTTCGTGTTTAACGCAGCTGTTCCAACTGGTGGAAGGGTGGCTACCACCCGCCGACGACGAGAGCCCCGGGCCATCCGCCCCAAGCGAGTCGCCACCCGCCAAGGGTAACGAGGACGACGAGGACGAGTCCGAAGAGGAGATTGCCCCACTGGTCCGAAAGACCCGCGGGCAACGTCAGCGCGAAATCGAAGCGAGCAGGAGCCTCGAGCGTCATGACGACGACGATGAACTCCCAGAGACCACCTCGCACCGTCAGGCCACTCCCGCGAAGAAGAAGAAGAAGGAAAAGGAGGCGAGGGCCCCCCTGAGAAGGAAGACGAAGCCGCCGAAGGCGGCCTCATCGCCGCACTCAACGAGCAGCTCTGATGCCCACAGCTCGGCCGGTGACGGCGCAGCCCCGGCGACAACCGCGCTGGATGCGCCATCTACGGAAGCGCCGCTGGCCTCAATGCCTCCGCCATTCGCGTCGGTTTCTGGGCTAGGGAAGGCTCCGGTCGTGGCGACTTCGCCTCGCAAGGAGGTCCCGAGCGTGGCGGTCTCGACCCGCAAGGAGGTTCCGGCCGTGGCGGTCTCGCCCCGCAAGGAGGTTCCGGCCGCGGTAGCCCCAATTCGCGAGGAGGCCTCCGCCGAAGGCGCCCCGGAGGCGCCAACCGCTACCTCAACATCAAAGAAGCCGTCCGTATCCTGGGCCCCCGACGTCCTGGAACTGGGGCTTAGTCGCCGATTGGGCCCTGAGCTGGAAAAACCGGCCGGCCTTCGTACAGGGCTGCGTTTCATTCCAGTCGCCAAGTGAGCGCATTCGGCCTTCTCTACTTTCTTTTAGTACTTCGATTGTCTTTTATTGATTTGATTCGATGTGCAGGACCGGAGTGAAAAAGATGGGTCACCCGACCGTGGCCAAGGTACCCTCCGCCGCTAGCGAGGAAGACCCTTCCCGCAAGAGGAAAGGTGACGAGGTCGCCGCCTCAGCGGAAGGCAGCAAGAAGGCCAAGGGCGACGACATTGTCGCCGTCTCTGACGACGTGGCGGCCGCGCCGGCTGGACCCGCAGTGGAAGCAACCGCGTCTACGAAGGAGGGCGTTTCCTTGCCTAGACCGGAGGAAGCGACTTCCTTTGGGGCGGGCGCCTCGATTGCTACCTTCCCCCGCTTCATGACCAAGGCGGCCACGGCGAGTGGGGCTGCGGCCCCGAGCCTCGCTCCAGGGACCGCCGACGCTGAAATCGACCAACGTCGCGGGCACACGCTGGCGCTGCTTGCGTCTGTGGACGCGGTACAACTTCACGGCATGCTTGGTGCGGCCATCCAGGTACCTCCAGTCCCCGAGGATCAGGTCGGTGCTTAGCAGCGGCTTGATTCTTATAGTTACTTGCTTTGTACTTTCGAATCCAGTCCCCGAGTGCGTATGCGCTAAATTTTAGCGGGTATGCACTGAGGAATTTTCGTGGTTGCCAGTCCCCGAGTGCGCACTCGCTAAATTTTAGCGGGTGGGCACTGAGTAATTTTCATGTGTGCTGACTTTGAAGATGTACAGGGTCTGCAGCTGGAGTCGGCAGAGCGATTGGCTGCGAAGCAGCGTGCTGAGAAGGAGCTGGCCACTATCCAAGAAGCAAACAAGGAGCTTCAGGCTGTTGCTGCGCAGGCGGAGGTGGCTCGCCAGGAGCTTGTCTCTGCTGGTGAGCTGGTGACGGTGCGGTCTGCGTTAGGCACTGCTGAGTAGAGGATCGCCGACCTCGAGCGCGAACTGCGGGAGGCAAAAGAAGAAGCAAGCTCGGCGAACGGGCGAGCTAAGGCCGCCATTGCGGCCGCAGAGGAAGACCGAAAGGTGTTGGAAGCCCTCATTGTTGGGCTTCAGGACGATCATACGTCGCTTCAGAGCTTCATCACGGGACTCGCCCGCCCGTTGCTTGGTGAGTGCGTCTTTCCTGTCTTTCGGTTGTATTGTTTGTGGTTTCCATGGTGCTCATAATTGTCTCCTTCGCGCAGGTCATGTTATTGGTAGCCAAGAAGAAGCGAGCTCTCTTGACGCAAGGGAGTGCGTAAGCATGCTTGTCGACTCGGCGACACTGTCGGCGACGTGCATCCGCGCCTACCTTCAAGAGATGTCGCCCACGGAGGTTATTCCCAGTGACCTCGTTGAGGTGTGGGAGTACTTGGAGAAGGCGCCCGCGGTCGTAGAGTTCATGACGCGGTCGGCGTTTCGGCGCGGAGCGTCGACAGCTCTGAGCCTTGGACTCGCCCACTTCCCCGAGGACTTCGACCTTGACGATGTGACGAGTGGGTATCCTTCGTCGACTGGCGCGGTGGATCTGTCCGAGGTTCTCAAGTTGCAGGAACGTGCCGCCGCGTACTCGGAGCGTATCTGGCCGATGGGCGACCTCCTTCCCTACCAGGAGACGGTTGTCGCGCCAAACGACCCCGAGCCGCCGCATCGTGACTTCAAGGTCGAGCAGCCTTTCCGTGCGGCGATGGCGGGTGAGCTGACGACGTATCCGTCAAACCCGTACACCGCGTTCATCCGTAGGCGCCGGGATTCTGGTGCGTCGTCGTCGAAGCCTGCAGAATAGGGTAGTGTGCCTAGATATGTTAGCAGCAGTTCTGCCGAGCAGGCATAATTTGTAATGTAAGCCAATGCGATGTGCGAATGAATGGGATGTTGTATCCATTTTGCTAGTTATTTGTGTGTTTTGGATTGATTTTGGATGAGTCCCCGAGCGCGTCCTCCCTTTTGTGGGGTTCACCTTGTATACGATGTTTGTTGTTATCATGTGTTTTGTTAGTTTAGTCGACTCGCCCGAGCTCGGAGAGCCAGTCGCAAGGCGACTCCCTTGAGTGCTCTGTACTTTACCGTTTTCCCGTACGCGAACGGGGTCGGGTGGACGAGTCCCCGAGCGTGGTACTTGGTAGTTCAAGGCGCGACTCGAGGGTGGTTGAGGACTGAGCGCGTTGGTGTGAGCGCGTCACTCCTGCCTGGCCCTGTGGGTCAGTCGCATGGCGAGTCCTGGGCATGCTCTCTTACTTGGCGTTTTCCCTGACCGATCACGACGAACTGGTATTCAGTCCCCGAGCGTGGTACTTAGCCGTTCGAGTCGCTACGCCGAGGATGCGGAGGACCAAGGTCGCTGTGAGAAGCGAGGGCAGTTGTCTTGGTTCGCAAAACCAGTCGAGCTAGGCGACTCCAATGGGGCTCCGGATTGGCGTTTTTCGTGGACGACGCAAGACCTGAAATGAATCAGTGCCCTTACATCGCACTACTTAGCCGTGCCGGTCGCTGTACCAAAGGTTGACTTCTGCATTTTAGCATGACGCTGTTTATTACGAGTGCGAGTGGCACAAGGCATGGAGAGTAGACGAAATTTGCAGTAACCGTTTCTTTTATTTCATAGCGACTGGAGAGTACATATGTGGGGTTCTAGGGGTAGAACTTCCGGAGGAGATTTACATTCCATGGCCGCTTGACGTCGAGTTCGCCGTCCCCGCGGACGTCGATGAGGTAGTAGGCGTCGTTACCGAGTACGCGCCCGATAGCGAACGGGCCTTCCCACGGAGGGGAGAGCTTGTGCATGCCCTTCTTGTCCTGGATGAGGCGTAACACCAGGTCACCTTCCTGGAAGGTGCGGGTTTTCACCCGTCGGCTATGGTAGCGGCGGAGCCCTTGCTGATAAATGGCGGTGCGCGATCGGGCGAGGTCGCATGCTTCGTCGAGTTGGTCGAGCCCATCTTGGCGAGCCAGCTCGTTTGCGGCCTCCGTATAGTGGATGACCCGCGGCGAGTCGTGTTCGAGGTCGGTGGGCATGACAGCTTCGGCGCCGTAGACCATGAAGAAGGGAGTGAATCCCGTCGACCTGTTGACCGAGGTGCGGATTCCCCAGATGACAGAGGGCAGCTCGTCGACCCAGCATCCAGCGGTGCGCTCGAGTGGTACTTGGAGTCGCGGCTTCAGGCCGTGGAGGATGCTTTGGTTGGCTCGTTCCGCCTGGCCGTTGGATTCCGGGTGTGCGACTGACGCGAGGTCGAGCCGGATGTGGTGCTCTTCGCAGAATTCGGCCATTGCTCCCTTGGCGAAGTTTGTGCCGTTGTCCGTGATGATGCTGTTGGGGAACCCGTAGCGGTATATGAGCTCGCGTAGGAACTTAGTGGCGGTCTTCCCGTCGCATTTCCGGACTGGCTTGGCCTCCACCCACTTCGTGAATTTGTCGACGGCGACTAGCAGGTGGGTGTAGCCAGAGGGGTCCTTCTTGAAGGGGCCTACCATGTCCATGCCCCACACAGCGAATGGCCAGGTGATGGGGATTGTTTTGAGCGCCGAGCTCGGTACTTGCGTCTGATTGGCGTACTTCTGGCACCCGGCGCATCGCTGGACGATGTCGACAGCGTCGGCGTGTGCGGTGGGCCAGTAGAAGCCGTGTCGCATAGCCTTGGCGAACAGGGAGCGAGCGTCGGCGTGGTGGCCGTAGTCGCCTGAGTGGATGTCGTGGAGGATTTTGCGTCCTTCAGCTGGTTGGACGCAACGTTGGAACACGCCGGTGACGCTGCGCTTGTGTAGCTCGCCGTCGATGATGGTGTAAGACTTGCATCGGCGAGCGATCATTCGAGCGTTTGTCTCGTCTGCTGGCAGGGTGCCGGTTTCCAGGTAGGCGATGTAGGGCTTGGTCCAGTCGTCTGGCTCGGTGACGAGTGCGACCAAGGCTGCCTCTGGTTGGAGCGGGACTCCGATGTCGATCTCCCTCGGGGGAGAGACTGATGGTTTGAAGATTGTGTCGAGGAACACGCCGGCGGGTGGTGCGAGTCGAGCCGACCCGATGCGGGAGAGGGCGTCGGCCTCCTCGTTTTTTCTCCTGTCGATCCACTCGACAGAGTAGCCGGTGAAGTGACCGCCCACCTTGTCCACCTCTTGGCGGTACGCCGCCATGGTGGGGGAGACGGCGTCGCAGGTGCCGGCGACTTGTCCCGCAACGAGGTCGGAGTGTCCGTAGCATCGAAGGCGATTGACGCTCATGTCCTTTGCGGCTCGCATGCCGTGGAGTAGGGCCTCGTATTCAGCCATGTTGTTGGTGCAGGGCTTGAATTCGAGGCGGAGGATGTAGCGGAGCTTGTCGCCCTTTGGTGAAGTCAGCACTATCCCCGCTCCTGCACCGTCCTCGTTCTTGGACCCGTCGAAGTGCAGGTTCCAGTAATGGAGGTACGGCGGCTTCTCTGGCTGCTGGGCCTCCTCCCAGTCGGCGATGAAGTCGGCCAGTGCCTGGGACTTGATCGCCCTTCGTGGCTCGTATTTAATGTTGTGGACGCCGATCTCGACGGCCCACTTGGCGACCCGCCCGGTCGCCTCGCGATTGCGGATGATGTCTTGTAGTGGTGCTGAGGAGACGACCGTGATCGGGTGCTCCTGAAAGTAGTGCGGCAGGCGCCGCTGAGCCCTGAAGACCGCGTATACTAGCTTTTGGTACTGCGGGTATCGCTGACGCGACTCGGTGAGGACCTCGCTGATGTAGTACACCGGCCGCTGGACCAGGTGCTCCTTTCCTTCCTCTGGTCGTTCGACAACCATTACGGCACTGACGACGCGCTCGGACGCCGCGACGTAAACCAGCATAGGCTCTTTGTCAGCGGGTGCGGCGAGTAGCACCTTTTTGAGGTCGCGGAGCGTGTCGTCCGCCTCCTTGTCCCACTGGAAGGTGGGATTCTTGCGCATCAGGCGGTATAGGGGCATCGCCTTTTCGCCCAAGCGGGGGATGAAGCGACTGAGAGCCGCTACACGCCCGGCCAACTTCTGAACGTCGCGCAGGCACTCGGGTTTGCCAAGTCGGGCGATCGTGTCTATCTTCGTTGGGTTTGCCTCGATCCCTCGTTTGGAGACGACGTACCCCAGTAGTTGCCCGGCGGGTACACCGAAGGTGCACTTGCCTGGGTTGAGCTTTATCTTGTACCTCCGCAGATTGGCGAAGGTCTCCGCTAGGTCGGCGAGTAGGTCTCCTTGGCAAGCGGATTTCACGACCACGTCGTCGATGTAGACGTGGATGTTGCGGCCAATTTGGCTCGCGAGGCATTCTTGCATGCACCGTTGGTAGGTTGCCCCGGCGTTCTTGAGGCCGAAGGTCATGGCGGTGTAGCAGAATGCTCCGAATGGCGTGATGAACGCCGTCTTTTCCTCATCCTCGACGGCCATTTTGATCTGGTTGTACCCGGAGTAGGCGTCGAGGAAACACAGCGACTCCGAACCCGCGGTTGAATCGATTATCTGATCGATCCGCGGGAGGAAGAACTGCTCCTTTGGGCAGGCGCTGTTCAGGTTTGTGTAGTCGATACACATTCTCCAGGTCCCGTTTTTCTTCTCGACCAGGACTGGGTTTGCCAGCCACTTGGAGTATTTGATTGGCCGGATGAAGCCGGCAGCGAGCAGGCGCTGCACTTCCTCGGCGATTGCTCGACGGCGCTCTTCATTGAAGGGCTGTAGCGACTGCTTGACGGGTCGCACTTTGGGGTCGGCGTTTAGTTTGTGCTCAGCGAGCTCCCTAGGGACACCAGGCATGTCGGAGGGTTTCCATGAGAAGATGTCCCTATTCTCACGAAGGAACTCGATGAGCGCGCCTTCCTATGCTGGGCTCATGCCTGTCCCGATCGTCACCGTCTGGCTGGGGTCGCCTGGGACCAGCTCGACGGTGCGAGTGTGCGTCGTGGCCTCAAAGGTTGAGGTGTTTGTTCCCTCTAAGTTGGGCTTCTTGAGTATTGTGGGGTCGTCATTGTTGACCCCGCTCGTGTATTTGGCGAGCTCGTCGGCGTGATTAGCTTCTGCCGCGATGACGGCGTCGGCGAGTTCGGCTCCTTTGGCCTCGCATTCGGCGGCCATGTCGGGGTCGCCGTTGATGGTGATGACGCCGCACGGCCCGGGGAGCTTCATCGCGTTGTACGCGTAGTGGGGCGCCGCCATGAATTTGGCGAACGCCTGGCGCCCTAGGACGCAGTGGTAAGGGCTGTCGAAGGGCACCAGCTCGAAGACGATCCGCTCGGTGCAGAAGTTTACTGGAGTACCGAAGGTGACGGGTAGCGTGACTTTGCTGATCGGGTACGCCTTCCAACCGGGGACGATGCCGTGGAACGTGGTGTGGGTTGTCTCGATCATCGACTGCGGGAGTCGTAACCGCCTGAAGGTGTCGAGGTAGAGGATGTTGATGGAGCTGCCGCCGTCCATCAGTGTCTTGGGGAGCCAGTAGTCGCCAACCTTGGGCTTGACCACCAAGGCGACTCGTCCTGGGTACTCGATGCGTGGCGAGTGGTCTTGCCGGCTCCAGGTGATGGGCTGTTCCGACCAGTTGAGGAACTGGGGGACGTCTGTTTGGGCCACCGCGTTGACGGCGACGGCGCGGGCGATGACCTTCTTCTCGCGCTTCGTGTTGAAGCCTCTGAAGGTGTGGAGCGAGCCGGCTACTTTGCCGAATTTTCCGCCATTTGGCGGGTCGTTGTCGGTGTCTTCCCGCGCATGCCGTGCCTTCTCGATTTCCCTGAGGGTGTGGCAGTCGGCGGTGGTGTGCGTGGCGGGCTTTCCTTCCCTGCTGTGAAACGCACATGGTTGGTTAAGGAGGGCCGCGGGATCGAACCTTGGCTTGTTCTTGTAGTTCCCGCCATCGCGTCGTTGCCCTCCGTCGCGGCGGTAGCTCTTGGGCTCGCGTTGTGCGTGCCCAGCGTTGGCGACGAAGTCGACTCGCCCGTCGTTGCGACGCTTGCCCGTGAGGCGGGTGCCGCTGTAGCGTAGGTCAGTTCGGCGTCCGCCGTCGTTGCCACCCGTGCGGCGTTGCCCTCCTGACTCGTCGTCGACGTCTTGGTTGGGATCCTCCTCGGCGTACCGTTTGGCGATCTCGAGGAGGTCGGGGATGTTGTCGAGTGTGCGGGCGTGTCGCTTGAGCTTGGCGACTAGAGGCTCGTAGCGGCACGAGGTCTTGAACCAATGGATCGCGGTGTCCGGGTGGATGCCGACCGCGTTGTACCAGAGCTCTTGCCACCGTTGGACCCAGTTGCGGGTCGACTCGCGGGGTCCCTGGACGCATCGTTCCAGGTCCTCGATGGTGGTAGCGCGGGTGTAGGAGCACTCGAAGTGCCTGACGAAGGCGTCTCGCATTTCCTCCCAGGAGTCGATACTGTCCTGGGGGAGCGTGTTGATCCATTGCCTGCACGTCCCCTCCATCATCAGTGGGAGGTAACGGGCGGCGAGTAGATCAGTGTGACCCGCGATCCCCATGGCCATGAGGTATGTGTCAAGCCAGACTGCGGGGTCGTACGAGGTGTTGTATTTTTCTATCTCCTTTGGCGCCTTGAAGTTTGGCGGGTACTTTTCGCCTCGGATCATTGGTCCGAAGCACTTAGGCCCTAGTCGACTGAGCGACCCCATAGGCTCGCCGTCGTGGCGATTAGTTAGGGTGTGCCGCAAGTCGTCGGGCTGGCGTGCGCGCCAGTTTTGGTTGTTGATGATGTGAGTGCGGGCGTCGATGGGTTCTCCGTTAGCGGCGACGAAGTTGTTCGCCGGCCTGGGATCGTTGGTGGAGAGTGCCGCGTTCGCGGGTCGGCGTTGGAGCTGCAGTGGCTCTGGTGGCGGGCAATTGAGGGTGTTTGCCGCCGCTGGGCGGCCGCTTGAGGCCGCCCTGCTTCCCGAGGAGCACGAGTATACTCGCCCTTGCGAGTCGGCGCCTGCTCTTTGCTGCTCCACGGCTTTTGCGAGAAGGGCCCTGACGTACTGGATTTGTAAGGCGCCGTCGCCGGTGGCCGTGATGCTATCGGCTGCTCTCGGCCTGCCACGAGGTTGTCCATCGGGGTGGAGAACAGTGGGAGGCCGTTCGCGTCTCGCTCCCGTGAGGAGACGACTATCCGCGGCTGGTCCCTGGGGGGGGTGCGGTTTGGTGGTGGTGGGGCACCCATCGCCGTCGATCCTGGCGGGGGCCGGGCGCTTCCTCCTGGTGGCGCGTTCTCGCAGATCGCGCGCTCGGCTATGCGAGCCGGGTCGTTTTCGTCGTCGAAGTTCAGGGCACGCCCCTGAACGGTGGGGTTCAGGCGTGACCTGATCCGCTGCTGGTGGTAGCGTGACAGTTCCTGCGCTGTCACTTGCTCGAGGCGAAATTTTTCGTGCTCGTCCTGCTCATTGCGTACTGCCTCCGCCAATTTCAGGCGGAGTTCCTCGACCTCCGTTGCCGTGGCGTTAGGAGGGATTGGGGTGGAGAAAGGATCCTCCGGCGGATCGGCGCCGGTGGCCATGTAGGTCGCGGCATGGCGACCGGTTCCGTCGTGGAGGTCGGCGGAGTTTTCCGATCCGGAGTCGAATTCGAAGATCCCGAGGATGGAGGGGTCCTCGAAATCTCCCGCGTTGGAGACCTGGGCGATGGAGCCCGCGGATGAGGCCGCGGTGATGGATCCAGCGAGTGACGCCGGGGTCGCCGAGTCGGCGTCGTCGGTGAGGGCCGCATCTTCTGCGGCCGATGAGTTCCCGGCCACGTTGCTGTGGGCCGAGTTGTACTCGGAGGCGAGGCGGTGGATCGTGCGGATCTGGCTCTCAGAGAGCCGATCGCGTGGTGGTGACTCGCGGATGCGAGCTGAGTCCTCCGAGGTGATGACGTCGGTGAGGCCGACGAAGAGGCTGATCGTGCCGATTGGCAGGATGACGCTGTGCGTGACGGGTTGCGCTGCCGGGACGTAGCTGCTCGGCAAGATATGGAGCATCTCGCCGATCGCTATCATACGGCCGGTGGCGACCGTCTCGTTGATGGGCAGATTGGATCTCGCCGCAGAACACCGGCCAGACCGGCCAGGCCCCACGGTGGGCGCCACTGTCGTGGGAATGACCACGGCAGATGCTGCAATCGGCAGCGAGTAGTAGAACGAGGGGCAAGGGCGGCCAGCCATCTGCGGTGCGAGATGAGGGAAAAGACACAGGGTTTTACCCAGGTTCGGCCCCCCGGAGGGTAAAGACCTACTCCTGCTAGATTGTATTATAGATGTGTTTACAATGGGCGAACTCGGCGACTAGGCGGCGAGTTGCTTGGGTGTATGAGGGAACGTGTCTCTACTCACCCCGTAGGGAGGTTTATATAAGCTCACCTCCCCTAGGGTTTACATATCTCAACCGATTCAGTTACAACTTTGGTAATCGTTTAACCTAGTCCGACTGGGCCTATCCACTCGCCTGGGCCTTCAACTTCCAGTCGCTCAATAGCTTGCTGGGCTTTGATCCACTCGCCGTTATGCAGGCCCACTCGCCAACCCTTGGGCCAGTCGGAAACGTCCCGCTGAGTATACCCCAGTAGGCGTATCCCCATCAAACCTCGCAAGTCACATACGACTGTAGAAGTGAGAAATTTAACACCACTAGAGCTCATACATTCTGATCTTTGTAAGATGAATGGTGTGTTAACAAATGGTGGAAAGAAATACTTCATGACTTTGATTGATGACTATACGAGATATTTCCATCTGTATCTTCTGAAATCAAAAGATGAGGCTTTGAGTTTCTTCAAAATCTATAAAGCTGAAGCAGAAAATCAGCTTGATCAAAAGATTAAGAGGCTTAGGTCTGATCATGGTGGAGAGTATTTTTCTAACAAGTTTGATTCCTTTTGTGAGGAAGATGTCATAATTCATGATAGGACGCCTCACTACTCACCCCAGTCAAATGGAGTAGCCAAAAGAAAGAACCGTACTCTAACAGATTTGGTTAACGCCATGTTAGACACATCGGGTCTCTCCAAGGAATGGTGAGGGGAGGCAATATTGACTTTGTGTCATGTCCTAAACCGAGTTCCCACAAAGAACAAAGAAATTACTCCCCTCAAATAATGGGAGAAGAAAAGATTAAAACGCTCTTACTTACGTACTTGGGGTTGTGTGGCAAAGGTTAATGTACCAATCCCCAACAAGCGCATGCTTGGACCAAAAATCATTGATTGTGTTTTTCTGGCTATGCTTTCCATAGCATTGGTTATAGATTCTTGATAGTAAAATATGAAGTACCTGACATTCATGTTGGTACAATCATGGATTCGACTGGTGTGACTTTCTTTGAGAATATCTTTCCTATGAAGGATAAACCTTACTCATCAAATCAAGAGATACCTAGTTCATCTAATCAGGAATTTGTTATATTTTCTGAACCTACCATTCCAATTGAACACTCTGAAAGTCCTAAGGAGGATGATAATGAAATTCCTAAAAGGATGTAACATCCCAAAAATCATGATTTTTTAAAATTTACATTTCATTCATGCATTCGTAACATTTGGTTTTCCAAAGAAAATTTCAAAATAAGAAACCATGTTATGCCTATTATTCTATGCAATAAGGCAATGGTTTTATTTCCTTTTTCAACATATAAGAGTGCTTTGAATTGTTCAGTAATGTTTTAAAGTTGAATGCAAGGATTACACAAAAATTATCAAAACAAAATTCAAATAAAACCATTTATATGCCTAATATATATATCAATAAAGGCGTGGTTTATTTTATTTTTGAAAGTGTCAAAGTGAATTTGACCATACAACAAGGTTTTATACTCAATTAAGTGCAAATGTTTCACTGCAAAAATCCAAAAGTGAATTGGAATTCAAAACCATTTGAATTTGGTTGATTTAGTTTCCTGAAAATTGAATTGGAAAAAGAAAAAAGAGTAAAGAAAAGGAAATAGGCCGGCGACACCGTTTTAGCCCAGCACCACTAGCGCCCACTAGTGCAGAGCCCCCCCTTTAACTCCGGTTGGGAGGGCCCTCTAACAGCGGTTCCCCAACCGCTGTTGAGGGTTCGGTGTTAGAGGGGGGGCCCCTTTAACACCGGTTCTTATACGAACCGGTGTTAAAGGGTGGCGCACGTGGGGCTGCCGCAGGCCTCAGGGCCCCCCCCCCTTTAACACCGGTTCGGGGCTGGAACCGGTGTTAAAGGTTCTTCTGCCGCGGCAGAGATTTAGGCCGTTTTCCTGCCGCGGCAGGAAAACGGCCTAAATCTCTGCCTCGGTAGACTTCTGCCTCTGCCCCGTTCTGGGCGTATTTCTGCGGGAGGGGGGAGCGAGGGGGAATCGATCGGGAGCGGTATACACATAAATCGTCATCGGTACATACGAGTACATGAATAATTAAGCAACTATTATTATACACAAACATCGTCATCGGAACATACATCGTCATTGTTCATTTTGGTGGATATCTAAAGAGTTCTCCGCCAGGCGTGACGACCTCATCAAGTATGAACCCCGCCAATTCCTCTTGAATGGCTCGTATGCGTTCAAATGGTAGGAGTTGGTCCCGCATCCGTTCGATCTGAATATATATGAAGAATGGGCCGTCAATATATATATATAAGAATAAAACTCAACACAATTGATGGTAATAAAATAAAGTTGTGGACTTTGTTTACTTACTCTAAGTTGTTCTAGTGCGGCTTGGCCCGTCGCACATATCGTGTTGCGAATGAACTCGCAAACATAGCACATAAGTTATTGCCGTGTCCCTGATGCGCGCACTTTACGAGAATAGAGAGTTCAATCAAAATAATAATCAATAAAGCATGATATAATGGAATTGGAAGCTAGCTAGTATTACTTACATTTTGGTCTACAAATTTTAATTCTTCTGACCATTCACCCACGGCCCTGCCCGTGAACCTTTTCCAAACCCTGTCCGGCAAAGAAAATGGATAAAGGAGTAATTAATTACTTGTTGTCACGAAAGTTGCCGATCTAGTGCGATAATATGATTGAAATTACCTCTGGAGCATCTCTCTAAAGTTTGCCCATATCTCTTTTTCTTTTCGTAACGAGTCCATGATAAGGACTTTTCCTGAGTCGGGTTGAATGACTAGCAGAATAAAGTGGAACCTCATACGCATAACTCATCATCAGTTACACTTAACATCGAGTAAGCTGAAATAGAATGTGTACAAGAGAGAGGGTAACAGTACTCACGAGAAGTTATAAGGCAATAGTATTTCCCTTTTGGTTTGTTGTCTCAGTAAAGACGTTAGCAAGTAATCTTCTGTTTGCCCGGGTTTAGTTTCTACCACTTCTTCATGAACTCTATTTGGGTCAACGAACCCAATGTCAAAAGGGCCTCCTTTCCTGCATTCCATAACCTTTTTCCTGCATAATAGTATATACATATATGGTGAGCATATATATATACATGCAATTAATAAAGTGAATGAGATGAGATATAAATTATAGAAATAGTACTTACACACAATAAAGGCTGATGGCAGCTTTGTCGAGTTCCTTCGAATTGAATAGAAAATGCAAGTCTTGAATGTTGAAGTCGATCGCGTCGTCTCCGCAGAAGAAAATCTCATCTCTTATATGCGTCGTGATCCATTCTACCTTTCTCGTCTTGCAGAAATGAAGGTACCACTTGTGCAATTTTCGCATCTTTGTTGGTAGATTCTTGAGCTCCTCTTTCTTGACGAGATTCTTCCCATACTTCCATGGCTGTATGGGGTTGGCATCGCATTTGGGCAAGTTGTCTCCCATGACGTTCAAGTATGCAATGTAAGGCATCCCCATCTCATTGGCCTTTCTTTGTAGCTCTTCCTCGTAATCATTTACGGGAGGATCGTCCCGTGTGTCCAACATTTGGAGCGGGGCACATGATTGGTTTTCCTGCTCTCCGAGCATGGGAACTGTTTTTTGGGGTGCCTCACGACTGCTACTTTCAGTCTCCCTATGGCGCCTTGCATCCGCCTTCAAAATCTGGCGCTCGTAGTCCGGCACAAGTGGGGTTTTAGGTTTCAAAAGATTTTTGTAAAACTTCTCCACCACCGCCGGATCTATTTTCTCCTTTGGCTCGGCCCGTCTAGGTGCAAAGAATTTCTTGACTTGTTCTTCCGAGATCCTATTGGTCTCCTCGTCGCTGGGATTCCACGGTAAAACCGGCAATGGCTTGGCGGAAGGCTGCGGGACGTAGTTTTTTGAACTCTTTGGCGTACGGTTTCCTGCAGATTTCTTTGTGGCAGTGCTACTGATGCTCTTCGTGGCAGTGCTCTTCCGCTTACGCTGAGGAGATGGCTGAAGCACCGGAGATGGCTGACGGGCCAGTCTTCTTTAGAGTCAGCCATCTTCTTTAAAGTCCACTCTTTGACCTTTTCCTTTATAACCGGGTTGTTTTCATCCTCCTCTGGCGGAAGGGTTAAATTTACCAACAACGAATTCGAAAGCGTTTCGTTGGATCTGTCATCGACAAAGGTACCGTCGCCCTTCTTTGTCTTATTCCAATTTTCAATTATGATTGGGATTTGGTCCCTAACAAGAACTCCAGCCTGACGTACAAATTTTTCTGCGGCCTTTTTGGGTTCCATCAGCCTGCCATCAACACGGACTGCTTCGATCGTGAACTTTACACGATCTTTCAACCGCTGGCTCGCGCCTCGCTTGCTCTTTTTCGTAGAAGAAGATGGTTGCTGGCTGGTCGATCCAGAGGGCTAAAAGAAGAAAGAAGCGTTAATTAATACATGTAGAAGAAGATTGTTGGTGGAAGTCAGCAGAGGCTTAATCAATGCATATACCTCGCCGGACTTTGTAACCATTAAATTGCGTTCACCGGAGTCTTCATCTTCTCCATGATTATTACTTGAGCTGTCGTCATCATGTCCCTCCAAGTTAATATATTGTGAGGTGTCCTCATCAATAATGTTCTCCATTATTTCTTCTTCTTCAAGGTTTCTACTAAGTAGATCCATAGTTTCTAAAACAATAATATTATCTAGAGTAAGAGTGTAAACATTCAAGTGGACTTGGATTGATACAACAATATACATATTATTCATACAAAAATACACAAATAAATACACAAATGAGTCAGAGGTCCAATTTGTATACAAGTTTTAATCTATGCATGAAGTAAAATTTATCGAGCAAACAAGTTTTAATCAGGATGAGTCAGCAATCACACACGTTGCACTCCTCGCAATCTATCGAGCAAACAATTTAATACAACATAAACAATATCACATAGAGATCAAACAAATGCATGCATGGCAATTTAATAAGTCACAATGGATAGAGGACATTAATACGAACCAGTAGGCATTGGATTTACCCTAATCAGAGTTACAAATCTTTTTCTTATGATTTAAATAGTGTTTAATTGGTTTTAAATCATTTAAATAGTTTCTGTTGTCTAAAAATCAAACTAAAATCAGATATATAATCCCCACGGGGTTGTGATTCCAAGGACATATTATTTGTAATTTTCTGAACATTATTTATTTTCTTATGAATTTATTACTCTAAATAAGCCATTCTACCATTTATTTAATTGCTGAAAAACCTTATATTATTTGGCTTAACCATTTGCATATTGATGATCTACACACAATTGTGAATCCATAGGTATATTATTTGTGATTTTTGGACCAGGAGATATTTTACTATGAATTTATTAACCTAAAAGACCATTAAAACTAATTAAATTATTACAGTAAACACGTACTGTAAAAGTTAAATGCAACTTGACATTAATAGTCTACTCAATTTTCTGAATTCATTGATATATAATTTGCTATTTTTGGATTTACGAATCTTTTTATATGATTTTTGCAAGATTATACAATTTTCTGCAATTTTTATCTTTTCTTCTATTTTTCAGGAGAGTCAACGTTGACTGGCGCTGGGCCATCGCTGACGTGGCAGACAGGTGGCGCATTCTGGTTTTCTCACCGGTGGGGTGACGTACGGTCTCGTCGGGCGGTGCTGGTCTCGTCGGGCGGCGGTGCTCCTCGGGCGGCGGTGCTCGTCGGACGGATGCGGCGGTCTCGTCGGGCGGCGGTGCTAGCGGCGGGCTCGTCGGGCGGCGGGCTCGTCAGGCGGTGTTGAGGTGGCCTACGAGAGGCGGAGACGGGCGGCGTTGACGGGCGGCGTCGGCGGTGCTCCGGCGAGGCGCGGTCGGCTGCGGAAAGAGGGAAGAGGTGGTCAGGGCGATGCGGTCAAGTGCGGAAAAGAGAGGGTCGGGGGCGGCGGACCTCGAGCTCCGAAGCTCGACAATGGAGGCGGGGGCGGCGAGACGGACGATTCCTCCCTCACTCCAAGGGCGGCGGCGGCGAGACGCACGAGCGGTGTTCGATCGGCGGCGAGACGCGCGAGCGGTGTTCGGGCGGCGGTGGCGGTGCTTCTCTCTGCGGCCGACGGTGTTCAATCTAGCTCTGGGGGGAAGAAAGGAAGGGGAAGTCGAATTTAATACCCCCCCTTTAACACCGGTTCGTGGCTGGAACCGCCATGGGAAAGAGTGATGAGGTTGGAGATATGAGTCTAGAGATGTGCAATGACAATGGAGGCCAACCCCCTACATATATATATAGTGAACTAGCGGGAAGAACTGGAGGGAAGAACTGGCGGGAAGAAAAATGGCGGGAAGAAAAATGACGGGAATAAGAACTGGCGGGAAGAAAAATGGCGGGAAAAAATGGCGGGATGAACCTTTAGTCCCGGTTGGAGACACCAAACGGGACTAAAGATGAACCTTTAGTCCCGGTTGGAGACACCAACCGGGACAAAACACGAGTCAGCACTAATAATAGGGGTGAGTGTCGACATTATGTCGTGCGGCATGTACCTTGTCCCGGATGGTGTCACCAACCGGGACTAAAGATGAACCTTTAGTCCCGGTTGGAGACACCAACCGGGACAAAACACGAGTCAGCACTAATAATAGGGGTGAGTGTCGACATTATGTCGTGCGGCGTGTACCTTGTCCCGGATGGTGTCACCAACCAGGACTAAAGATGAACCTTTAGTCCCGGTTGGAGACACCAACCGGGACAAAACACGAGTCAGCACTAATAATAGGGGTGAGTGTCGACATTATTCGTAAGTGTCGACACTATGTCGAGCTGCTTGTACTATAAATAGGCATCCTTGTGAGTCCAGTCCTCCAGCCAGTTTGAGGCAGGGACACCACTACAGCCAGTTTTAGGGAGATGCCGACGGAGCCCAGTCCTCCGGCATCTCCGAGAAACTGGTCATAGAGGCACTCCCTAATATGTGAAATTAGTTAGATCCAAGGTGTATTGATCTAGTTAGAGAAGTTACAAAGCTGCAAGATGGTTTTCGAGAGCAGGGACACCACTACGGCCAGTTTCAGGGAGATGCCGACGGAGCCTAGTCCTCCGGCATCTCTAAGAAACTAGTCATAGAGGCACTCCCTAATATGTGACCGCGCGCGTTTGGAGATCAGATCTTAATGGTAAGTACGAATCGGGACAACTTCTTCTCATAGTCCCGGTCCATCCACAAAACATGACTAACACTCAAGACATGTATTAAATTTAAAAACATGAACTAGAGTTACATAATATGAGCATGAACTTCTTGGCATATGTCCTTCCTTATGATCGCTTCAGACGTAACCATGGAGCATCTTCTTTACTTAACGAAATGCTTGGGTCAGTTTTCACTGTGAAGGGCGGAATTTCATCAAACTTATTATAATCTTCTGACATGTCTATCTTGTCCTCGATTCCCACGATGTTTCTTTTATCTGAAAGAACTATGTGACGCTTTGGCTCATCATATGATGTATTCGTTTGCATATTTTTTCTTTTTTTTTGGTCTGGAGGACATGTCCTTCACATAGAAAACCTGAGCAACATTATTGGCTAGGACGAATGGTTCGTCTAAGTTCTTGTCTACCTTCATAAGATTGTTGAGATCCACCGTTGTCATTCCGTACTTCTTGTCTACCTCAACCCCTCCTCATGTTAGCTTGACCCATTTGCATCGAAACAAGGGGACCTTAAAATTAGGTCCATAGTCAAGTTCCCATATCTCCTCTATGAACCCATATTACGTGGTCTTTTGCCCATTGTCTTCTGCTGCATCGAAGCGGACACCACTGTTTTGGTTGGTGCTCTTTTTATCTTGGCCTATCGTGTAAAATGTATTCCCATTTATCTCGTACCCTTGGAAAGTACATACAGTCGAAGATGGTGTCCTGGCCAACAAGTACAGCTGATCCCCAAATGTGGTGTTATTCGTGAGAAGTCTTTGCAGCCAGCCGCCAAAACTCGCCATGTGTTCACTTATAATCCATTCATCAGACTGCCCCGGGTGTTTGAGGCGTATTAAATTCTTGTGTTCATTGATATACGGGGCAACCAAGATAGATCTTTGTAAAACGGTGTAGTGTGCTTGATTGAGAGAATGCCCGTCCCTACATATCATTGTTTTATTTCCTAGGGTGCCTTTTCCACGTAGTCTTCCCTCATGTCTTGATTCTGGAACACCAATCGCCTTAAGGTCAGGAATAAAATCAACACAGAACTCAATGACCTCCTCTATTACATAGCCCTTGGAGATGCTTCCTTCTGGCCTAGCACGTTTATGAACATATTTCTTTAAGAATCCCATGTACCTCTCAAAGGGGAACATATTGTGTAGAAATACAGGACCGAGAATGGCAATCTCTTCTACTAGGTGAACCAGGAGATGCATCATAATATTGAAGAAGGATGGTGGGAACACCCATCTCAAAGCTGACAAGACATTGGGCCACATCTGTTTGTAACCCTGGTAGGCTTTCTGGATCGATTACCTTCTGAGATATTGCATTGAGGAATGCACATAGCTTCACAATGGGTACTCGAACATTTTCAGGTAGAAGCCCCCTCAATGCAATTGGAAGCAATTGTTTCATAATCACGTGGCAGTCATGAGACTTCAGGTTTTGGAATTTTTTCTCTGCCATATTTATTATTCCCTTTATATTCGACGAGAAGCCAGACGGGACCTTGATACTGCTCAGACATTCAAAAAAGATTTCCTTCTCTGCTTTGGTAAGAGCGTAGCTGGCAGGAGTTAAGTGGCATCGATTACCCTTCTCGTTCTCAGGATGCATAGGCTCTTCAGGGGCCTTCAGACGTTGCTAGTCCTGCCGTGCTTCCGGTGTATCTTTTGTCTTCCCATACACTCCTAGAAAGCCTAGCAGGTTCACGCAAACATTCTTTGTCACGTGCATCACGTCGATTGAAGAGAGGACCTCTAAGACTTTCCAATAGGGTAGGTCCCAAAATATAGATTGCTTCTTCCACATGGGCGCGTGTCCGGCATCGTCATTCGGAACAGATAGACTGCCAGGACCTTTTCCAAAGATTACTTCTAGGTCCTTGACCATACCAAATACCTCCTCACCGGTACGGAGGACAGGCTTCCTCCGGGGTTCTGCCAGACGTTTGAAATGCTTGCCTTTCTTTCTTACTGGATGCAGGTTCGGAAGAAACCGGTGATACCCTAGATACACAACCTTCTTACATTTATCCAAATATACACTTTCAGTATCATCTAAACAGTGTGTGCATGCATTGTATCCCTCGTTTGTCTGCCCTGAAATGTTACTAAGAGCAGGACAATCATTGATGGTTACGAAAAGCAATGCTCGTAGGTCAAATGGCTCCCCTTTGTGCTCATCCCACATACGTACACCTGGTTTGGCCCACAGCTGTAAAAGTTCTTCAACTAATGGCCTTAGGTACACATCAATGTCGTTGCCGGGTTGCCTCGGGCCTTGGATGAGCACTGGCATTATAATGAACTTCCTCTTCTTACACAACCAAGGAGGAAGGTTATAGATACATAGGGTCACAGGCCAGGTGCTGTGAATGCAGCTCTTCTCACCAAAAGGATTCATGTCGTCTGTACTTAGACCAAACCTTAAGTTTCTTGCGTCACGTGCGAAGTCCGGGTACTCTCGCTCGACTTTTCTCCACTGTGACCCATCAGCGGGGTGTCTCAACATCGCGTCTTTCTTACGGTCTTCCTTGTGCCATCGCAACAACTTGGCATGCTCTTTATTTCTAAAGAGACATTTTAACCGTGGTATTATAGGAGCATACCACATAACCTTGGCGGGAACCTTCTTCCTAGGGGCCTCGCCCTCAACATCGCCAGGATTGTCTCGTCTGATCTTATACCGCAGTGCAGTGCATACCGGGCATGCATCCAAATTCTCCTACTTCTCACCGCGCTAGAGGATGCAGTCATTAATGCAGGCATGTATCTTCTGCACGTCTAATCCTAGAGGGCAGACAACCTTCTTTGCTTGGTATGTATTGTCGGGCAACTCATTATTTCTTGGAAGAAGATTCTTCATTTTTACCAACAACTTTGAAAATGCGCTGTCAGTCATACCATTCTCTGCCTTCCATTGCAACAAATCCAGTGTGGCACCTAGCTTTTTGTGGCCATCTTCGCAAGTTGGATACAACAATGTTTTGTGATCCTTTAACATCTTCTCCAGCTTCTCCTTCTCCTTTTCAGTTTCACATTCTTCCTTTGCATCAGTAATGGCCTGACCAAGATCGTCATAAGCGGGCCCATCTGCTCCCTCTTGATCTTCATTATCTACCCCCGTTGCATTATCATCATATTCAGGATACATATTATGATAGTTGTTATCATCCTCTTCTTCTTTGTTGTCTTCCATCACAACCCCTTTTTCTCCGTGCTTGGTCCAACAATTATAGCTGGGCATGAAACCGGATCGAAGCAGGTGGGCGTGAATGGTTCTGGTATTTGAGTAGTCTTTCTTGTTCTGACAGTGAACACACGGACAGCACATAAAACCATTGTCACCACGGTTTGCATTAGCCACAACGATGAAATTTTGGAGGCCCGTAATGTACTCGGAAGTGCGGCGGTCACCGTACATACATTGCCGGTTCATCTGCATTAATATGTAGTATATATCAAAAAATAATAGGGAGATGACCATTTATATATATAGTACATCAATGACACATGAAACTATAGTTGCCGACCTCGACCGAGACGGAAAGAGCAACATGAAAACTTATTTTGAGCTCTCGGGCATTTCACCGAACACCTCTTGTGCATATGAAAAAAACACAAACTAGCACTCTTCACACCCTCTTGCTAGGCTCCAAAATGTGAAAGAATGGAAGAGTGGGGTATGTGTGGGCTGGGGTGGTGTCTTATATAGCCCCTCCCCTTTAACACCGGTTCATGCCACGAACCGGTGTTAAAGGGGGGGGGGTGCGCGGGCCACTGCTGCAGGGATCTTTAACACTGGTTCGTGGCATGAACCGGTGTTAAAGGGGGCCTCCTTTTTTGCCGCAGGGGCCACGCTGGTACGGCCCCCCCATTAACAGCGGTTCGTAGAAGAACCGGTGTTAAAGCCCTTTTTCGGGATCAACAAAAGACCTTGTTTCCACTAGTGGGCCCAACTCTAGCCCACCCGGAGAACAACCCCCTCGCCCACCGTCTGTTTCTCACCCCGCAACTGCACACCCACCCACTGACGACTGGGCCCGTAGCCACGTCACCCCCTTCTTCCTCAATCAGCGCCGATAACCAGCTCGCCGTTGTCGTTTCTCCCCATCACTGCCACGCTTAATTGCATTGATTCGGTGAGCGATTCTCTCCCCCGATCCCCTCTACTTAATCCCCTCCTCCTTCCGCTCATTTCCCCTAAAGCCACACTCGCAAAGAGCCACCAGGCTGCCCATGTTCGGTCTCACTTCGCCGTGGTACCGAGCCTCTCCGGCGACCAATTCCGGTGAGAAATCCCCACCCCTCACCCTCCTGACCTTGATGTCGTTTTTGACATACTTCCGCGTGTCTAACACAGCTCACGGTTTCCCTTATGGTGGCTTGCAGCGTCGTCTTCATCCACGACCGCGCATGCCCGACGATGTGCTTTACTCCGACGAGCAAATACGGTAAACCTAGCCCTCCCCGTCCTCTCTGGTTCACGCTCGCACACTCACCGCCTAGTGCGCGTCTAACGCCGCTTTTCACCTGCCTTCCTATGCCTTTTAGCGCCGCCAACGTCGACGCCCGAGCACACACGAAGCCGCCCTCACCTCCGGCGAGGAATTTCCGACGGTTCTGCACGCCCGCATCTCCATCGCGTCTGCACGCCCGCGTCTCCATCGCGTCTGCACGCACTTTGGTAACGACCCATGCCTACCCCACTTAACCCCTAGCGCCGCTAGTTCACCGCCGGCAGGAGCATCGCCGCCGCTCTGGCCATTCGCGTCGCAACTGTTTGGTCAAAACAATCTATGTCATTAGATCTAGATCTAGGGGACCAGATTAGGTCACTTACTAGAAGCGGTACAGATCGATCTGGCCCGTACATTTTAAATTAGATCCCGCGTCTTACATTGATCGATCTGGCCGAAGCGGTATAGACCAATCAAATCGTTCCACGTGTTGGTGCTTTGTTTAAATAAAATCTAGAAAAGGTTTTTGATTGTTTAAACTTGTAAAATTCATAACTTTTGATCTATTTATCCAAAAAATGCAAATAATATATCAATGGATTCACAAAAATAAATCCTCAACTTCTGTTGTCTTAGTTTTATATTTTGCTTCTGTACAAAAGGAATTTTATGCATAGACAATTATAGGCTTATGTTGAGTATATAAATTATTTTTGGAAATGTTTATAAGGCCAAATTAAGTTTATTTAGTCTATAAATGTTTAGTTTGGTGTTCAGTACTATTTACTTGTCTTTTTTAGTTTAAGAAAATTCATGACATGGCATTTGCATGCATTCATGTATTTTTGCTTGATTACTTTGAATGTAAATTTAGTGCTATCATTTTATGTGTTGATTTTGGTGATAGTAGTGATTGTGATTATGAGGATTGTTTCTACTCCCCCAACTACCAAGGCAAGTGGTGTTTAATGTATTTGTACCATTATTTTTACTATGCAATAGTGATATTTTGTATAGGGCTTGCATGATATTTTGCTAAGTATCTATATGCTATGCTATGGGAAATCCTAGTAGTTGCAGTTTTGGTAGAATTTTCTCTAAGTTAACATACATTTTATATTATCATGCTTAGCCTAGCTAGTAACAAACAAGGGTGGATTATATATATGCTATGGAAATTTTGTTAAGTCTTTGACTTGTGTTTTGCTTGATAAAACAACTAAGTGAATGAATCACCTGGGTGGAATGGTATGTTTGGGTTATGTTGAGTGGTTACACAAGCCCCATATCTATGGTCTACCTTCTGTATCACACTTGTGGAAAGCCACCCAGGAACAAAGGGATTTGAGATACTTAGTGTTTAGAAGCTTCTAGTGCAACCGCATGGCATATGGGCTCTTCCTTGATCGTATAGGTTGCAATAACTTAGCCAGATGGACAGACGGTGGTAGGGTTATAGGTTGGAACGCATCCATTTGGTCTAAGGGAAGGATTATGAAATATCTCATCTCGATGAATGTCGAGTCTTGTGGGGAAAGTGCACCACCTCTCGAGAAGGAAAAATCTAAGTACTTAGATGTGTACCCGGCAACGGACAATTTGAGCATCAAGATATTAAAGCTATCAAGGATATCCTCATCCCAATTTCTAAGTAAAAAACTTGTGGTTGAACAAGAGTAAAGGTTCATCAATGTCTATTGGTGGTTCCTTGGGAGTTTTTGTTAAACAAAAACTTAGTGTTTTCAACTGGTAGGCAAAACCTATTTTGAGCAAAGCAAGCCTAAGATACACTTAGAAAAATTCATATAGAAACTAGAAACTAATATTCTACTAAGGTATCACTTGCCAATACTATTCCAATGTATTGACCCACTGTGGCTGTAACTTGTGATGTTGAAGGTTACTCTGATGAGGATTAGGGTTATGAGTCTACACTCAACATGTTTGCCTGTGGCACATGAAGATGAAGACTTTATTTTATTTAATTATGTTTGAACTCTTGTACTAGCCTATGGCTATGGAGTTGTAAAAGACTATGTTATCTCTGGAATGACGATATAATAAAGACCTTTCTATATGTGTAATTCATCTTAAACTGTGGATGCTAGCATTTGATCTAGGGACTAGCATTGCAATCACAGGGACTTTTACAAAGGAGCAAGAGACAGAAGACTTCAAAGTCCTTTGGTGATGATTTCATTGTGTACCTTGTGGATGACACTCCCACTTCCATTTTCAGAAGCATATGCATCTCCTGAGGCTGACTACTGGAAGGAAGCCGTCCATAGTGAGATGAATTCCATCTTAGCTAATGGAACATGGGAGATAATTGATCGTCCTTATGGGTGCACACTTGTAGGATGCAAGTGGGTGTTTAAGAAAAAACTTAGACCTGATGGTACTATTGAGAAGTACAAGGCACGGCTTGTGGCCAAGGGATATACTCAAAAATAAGGTGAATACTTCTTTGAAACTAACTCACTTGTTGCCAGATTGACCACCATTCGAGTATTACTCACATTGGCTGCCTCTCATGGTCTTCTCGTTCATCAAATGGACGTTAAGACAGCTTTCCTTAATGGATAGTTGGATGAGGAAATTTACATCCGCAACTACAAGAAAGAAATTAAGGTAAAAAACTAACCATAGCCTTAAACTCTGAGATCCTACGCCCCCTTGTGCAATGGTTTCCTAACGAGGGTTCAGGTTTCCTTGGCCCATAAATGGTGAAGTATCATGTAGTCGATGTTCACATAACACCACTAGAATAATAGCACCACAAATTAAATACTAAACAATTGAATAATATCTCAACACAAATCCACTACTAACAACATGAATTATCCCATGTCCTCAAGAACTAAACGAACTACTCACAAGACATCATATGGATCAATACCAAAGATTATATGGTGATGAATAACAATCTGAACATAAACAATAATCCAATGGATCCACTCACAAGAATCAACTACAATAGTAATCAACACCGGGAAAGTTTCCCCTAAGAACTATGCAAGTATTCAACACGATTGTTATAGCGGGATGGAGTGGTGATGATGGTGCTGGTGGAGATGATGGTGTGGATGATGATGATGATCTCGACGAAGTCTATATTTATGATGGTGTTGATGGCGACGATCACCCCTATCCGAGAAGGAATTTTCTTGGCAGAAATATGTCTGCCGCAGAGCTCTTTCTCTCTCGGTGTTTTCTGCCCCGCAGAGGCGGTGGAATCTTTCTGTGGTTGCTCCTCATGTATTAGGGTTTCGAGGACAAGATATAGGCGAGAGGGCGGAACTAGAGGTGGGCTAGGTGGGCCACACCCCTGTAGGCGCGGCCTAGGGGTGGCCCGCGCTTGGGGGTGTGGGCCCCTTGTGGCCCATCTCCGCCTCCCCTTCTGGCATTCTTCATCTTCTGGGAAAATAGGATTTTCTGTAGTTTTTCTTGTATTTTTCTGATCTTCGTGAAATTGCATCAAAACACCTGTTTTTCCATCAGAATCATGACTCCAGTAGTTCATCCTCCAAGAATCATCCAACATGCAAAAAAACAGATGAAAAGGCATAAGTAACACCTCTTAATAAGAATTATGTCAATGAATAGAGGCAAATTATGATATAGAATGGTGATGTAAATTGGACGTCTGAACTCCCCCAATCTTAGACCTTCGCTTGTCTCCAAGCGAAAACTGAGCTGAGTAAACATGTACACAGGTTTATGGAGTCAAGTGTCGATAAAAGAACGAACAAGAAGCATCACACATACCATTACACAACTCATAGAAGAAAGCAACTCACCATTATATGACTTAGCTTGCAACAAGTATAGGAGCCACAATAGAGATGCATAAAGGTAAATCATAATTGGAATTGGCAAACTTTGTTCTTGGTCAGAGAATAGTTGGCAAATAGTTTTAAAATAAAGATTTTATAAAAGTTTTACAACACGAGTACTCCTTTCTCAAACATAAAAGATTTTCACAATGATAGCTTTCAAGTAATACTCATTAAATAAGAGTCTTGTGGAAATAAGGAAGATAAAGAACATGATTAAATAAATAATCATATGAATCCTTGAAACACAACTCAAATGCTTGCTGGAGATAGAGAGGAATAGGTTTACTGACTCAACTTAGAAGTAGAAGAAACGGCCATTCATAGAGGGAAGGAGGGATTTCATGTTCATAAAGAGCTTTCAAAAGATTATGGTACTTACTAACTTTGATCTCTCATTGCCCCTATCATAAGCATCTCGAGGTGAACAAAGATGGTGTCACATCCCAAAATTTTCCAAATTTTGAAATGTGAAAAATGAACAAACAAAAGAAACAAATGTTGAAATTTAGAGGGAAAAAAAACTTTTGCTTCTAAATGGAAACATAAAAACCTTACTTGAACAAAATTTGAATGAAAAAGCAACAACCAAATTTTCAAACAAATTAAATCGATTCATGCATGGAATGTATCTTGATTTTGAGCACTTGGAAAGGATAAACCAAAACCCTAAACCCTAATAAAAGAAATCATCATCAAGATAACTCCAAGACTATGGCTTTGTTCCATATAAAAATTTAGAAACAAATATTTTTAAATGATAAAAAATGGTAAACAAAAATATTACAAAACCATGGGAATTGGTTTCACTTCATTTAGAGTCATGGATAAAAACTTATGATTTTTAATAAGATAAAAGAAAGTATTTCCAAGGCTAATAAAGATCATATCTAAAATCCATACCAAATTGTGAACAAAGTAATTCTAAAAGGATTTAAAAAGATAAATAAATATTAAATAAAACTATACAAATTGGAATCACTATTTTTGGACTTATAAATAAAAAGATATGGATTTTACAAGACAAAGAAAGAAAGAAATAAATAAGAATTATTTCGAATACAATTTAAACCATGGCCAAATCCATAAGAAAATGGAATAAAAGTAATTTAAATAATATAAAAGGATAAAAGTTTATTTAATTAAAATTTTATGGGCTTATGAACCATATTCAATTTAAATTAAATAAAGACAAAGTGCCTCACTTAAATGAATATTAAATCATGAGAAAAATATTTGAAATATTCCAAAATATACTTTTTAACACACTAATAACTGGTATAAACCCACTTAAAAGATTTGGAAAATATTTGAATTCAAATTGAGGTTTAAATCAATTAATTCAATTAAAAACAAAAAATATTAATAGAAAAAGGAAAAAAAATAAGAAGAAAAAATGGAAAACTAACCTGCCCAACTAGGCCCATCAAGCCCCAGCCCAACACCAATCCACCCGGCAACTCCCTCCCCTCTGCCTCCCTTTCTCACCCGCGCGTCCACCCACGCCACGTCGACATCGTCTTCAATGCACGCGATGAACTCGCCCCTCTCTGCCGTTTTACCCCGTTTCAGTCCATGTAAATTCGATTTATTGCGCTATTAATTCTCCCCCGCGACTACGCTCACTTAATCTCCTCTGCCCCCTCTCCATTTCCCCGCAAGCCATGCCACCGGTGAGCCATCAGGCTTCCCACAATTTGACTCGCTCCGCCACGGCCACCGACAAACTCCAGCGCCGATTCCGGTGAGCTTCGACCCCCCTTTCCTCTGGTTGATACTATCATTATCTCCATCACCCCGCGCTTCTCCTGATGCTCTATGTTCGTCCGCGGACACTGTAGGTCTCGCCCCCGTCATCCCCTGCGAGTAACCGACGTTGGCCACAACTTCTGCGACGAATTTCCGGTGAGCCCGACCACCCCTTTCCCTCTTGTTCAAACCACCGTGCTCGCCATCGTCTTGTGCATCCTCTGACGCTCACCATTCACCTGCTCGTGCCCTGTAGGCCCGTCTTTGTCCTCGTCTGTAGACCACCGACACCAACACAGCTCCAGCGAGGAATCACCAACGATCCCGTGCGCCCCTTTGCCACCCATGACCACCTTGAGAACCGCCACATCCCGACGACCCTGGTAACTCCCTGCACCCCTTCCTTACCCCCTGGTTTCGCCGGACCGCCGTCGCCCGACGCGCCCCCGCTGCATGCAGTAGCTAGCGCCGCCAGTTCTTGATCAGAGAGATTTGGTCCGTTAGATCTACTCCCTCCGCTTCAAAAAATAATATGTTTTATCTTTGTGAAGCAAATGTATCTAACTTGTTTTAGTATGTAGGATCACTCAGATTTGGAGTGAATCTACACACTAAAAGAAGTCTAGATACATTTTTTCACAAACCTAAAACATCTTATATTTTGAAACGGAGGGAGTAGATCGCAAGGTTAGGATAGAATCACTAATCGAAGAGGTACGAGTTAATCTGGCCCGTGCGATCTCACTTAAAATCCAACGGCCCGCAATGCTCGATCCACCTGAATCGGTATTGACCAATAGAAACAAGACACGTGGCCAGACCTTTCTGTTTAGATTCCAGAAAATGTTTTTAGATGTTTAAACTTGCAAAAATCATAATTTTGATATGTGAGTCCAAAAATTGCAAATTTGTTGTATATGGATTCAGAAAAATGTGTACCTTGCACCTACAGCCTTAGTTTGGTCATTTGCTTCTGAAAAATTAGGTTTTTATGCAGAGACATGTTTACAACTATTTTGAGTATAAAAATAGTTCTAAAAAAATTATTTTTGAGTGAAACCTTTTACTGTTTTGAACCCTCTGACCATAAAAACTAACATTTTAATTTATAAATATATTTTGTTACCACTAGAAAATATTCCTTGGAATAAAATCATTTCTAGTAAAACAAAAATGATTTAGAATGACTTATTTTCACTAACTTGGTTTCAAATTAATTTCCACTTTTATAAAAGATCAGTAGGTCTTTTTAAATGTTTAGAGCCTTGTTAGAAACAAACTTTTTCAACAAAATAACCTTTTGCATGCTTGCATGCATTTCTTTGTTTTATTGTCTTGTTTTGTTATTTGTTTGACTGCTAGTTTTGAATGTGTGATTTGCTTGATTGTATTATAGTAATCGTTGAGGAGTGTGACAATTGCAAGATCAAGGAGAGTACCTAGATTCTCTACTAAAAAGGCAATTGATACTTTGGTCATCAAAAGTCCTATCTTTTCAAAATTGCATTAGTGATATTTCTTGTAGTATGCATGATAGGACTATTTTATATATTGCTATGCTATAGTAGATTCTATAGAGTATATCTTGGTAGGAATCTTCCTAAGTAAAGAGACATGTTATGATAGTATGCTTAGCTTAGCTATTAGAATACAAGGGTGGAATATTCATGCTACGATATTTTGTAAAGTCTATGACTATGTTTTTGATTAATAAAACAACTATGTGAATGAATCACCTGGGTGGAATGTGAAGAATGGTTTGTGTTGAGTTGTTACCCATGGCCCATTTCTATGGTTTACCCTAGTGTATCTCACTTGTGGATGGCCACCCAGGAACAAAGAGATTTAAGATGTTTTATGTTGAGAAGCTTCTAGTTCAGCCACATGGCATATGGGCTCTTCCTTGACCAACTAGGTTCCAAGAACTCATCCAGATGGACAGTTGGTGGTAGTGATGATAGGATGGACCGCGTCCATGGTGGTCTGAGGGATTTCTTCTGAGAAGTCTCGTCTCGATGCATGTTGAGTCTTGTGGGGAAGTGCACCACCTCTCGAGAAGGTAAAACCTAAGTACTTACCCGTGTCCCCGGTAAAGGACATTTTGAGCATCAAAGACATTGAAATGATCAAGAATCTCCTCATCCCAATTTCTCATAGTTAAAAACTTGTTGGGTGAACAAGGGAAGCACCTGGTGTGTATCCAGTGTGCCATTGTTTGATAAAGTTTTTTGATAAAGAGAAAAACTATTTTGCAAAGGATAGGAAAAACTTATTTTATGCAAAGGCCAGCCAAAACTCCACTTAGCCATATATTCATGTAGATGTTAGATTCTCCATATCAATATGATATCACTTGCCAATACAATTCAAATGTATTGACCTTTCTGGCTATAACTTATTATGTTGCAGGTTTGTATGATGATTAGTGAAGTTTATTGAGTAGGGATTACAAGTCTACAACCAACATGTTTGCCTCTGGCACATGAAGATGAAGATCTCCATGCATTATAGTTGTATCTGCTGCTTTGTAATAAGATAGCCATATGAGCTATGTAAGATGTAATTAACTATTTTATTCCTGGTTATGAGTTGTAACATGACCTTTGTTTCTTTATATTACATCTTAAACAATGGGTGCTAGATAATCGATCCAGGGACTAGCAATGTAAACACAGGTATCTCCACCTTATTAGGTTGGGACCTCTACAGATGGAGTATATGCTTGACGAAATATAAGTTGGCAATATCATGTCCCTTGTGTACCAGGGTCGCTCCTCATGCTACTCAACTTTAGTTACCAGTAAGTTCTTGTCATTATAAGTACACGTGCATCATAGAGAACCGCCAACGGGGTACCCCTTGCACATGATACAGGAGCTATCCCATAATCAAAATGACAAGGAAAGCAGAAGGTGAGCATCTCAGCGATCTTTTTATTTGCTATTTGCATAGGTTTTTATTGAGGATGCTTCACAGGTTGCTCACTATGGTTATGCTGCAAGTTTCCAACATGATTAGGCATGGCTTAGGCTAGCGGCCCAGGCGTTTCTCTAACACACATACATAACTCCATGGACATACAAGTTCCCTTTAGTTTCACACAGACGACATCCGCAAACAAAAGAGCATGATATCAATTGTCTACAATGTACATGTGCAATGTTGAAAGCGTTCCCCGTGACAACACGGTTCTGCTAATTCCAACGTATAGGTGCAAGCATATACAACTTAGATGACACAATGTTTCAAGTTTATTAGGGGCAAGAAAATAAGGCGTGCCATCAAGTTCGTGAGAGTTTTACTAACTAGTTTTCACATAACAAAACAATTTTTAATTCGAAAGAGAGATGAAGCTTGAGAATTTTCTTGGAATAGCAATAATTCTAATAGGTAGATATGGTGGACATAAATGGCATAGGTTTTGGTTCAAAGGGGTTGGAAGCATTCGAAGTATGCCCTCTCAAAACAGGTTTTTGGCTAGCAAGGGTGGGTAGCAAGCAAAAGAGTTGAAGGTAACAAGCAAACCTACAAGTGATAAAGCCAAATATGCAATCTTCCTTGAAGACACAAAAGATCTTAAATAACGAATACTAAGCTTATGAGCCAATTAAGAAAGAAAATAAATGATACAAAATACCCATAAGATTTTTTCCCTTTTCCTTTCGAACCTCAAAAAGTGTTGCTACCGACCAGAGCTCGGTTTGCCAAAACCAATTTAGATCTATTTGATGCTCCCAAAGTGATGCAAATACTGATCAACAAGATCAATCATATAATAGTGATTGCAAACTAAAATAAGAAGTGCAAAAAGTAAAATCTGAAACTTCTCATTAATATTCAATAAAGGCACTCACACCAAGGGATACATAGATAACCAACTAAAGGAGAGATACTTCCACAATGCATACCAACCTATAATATAACTTCTCTACCTAAGATATCAATCTATTAAAAAGGTAAAAGATAAAAGACAATGATGTGATACCGCGGCAATCCCCCAAGCTTGGAACAAGCCAAGGGGATGCCAAACCTGATGATGAATTAATCCTTCAGTGGCGTTTTCCCTTGTCATCGTCGGACTTCCAAGGTAAAGGCTCCCCATCCACAAAGGATGTCTTGGTTTCCACAATCCTGAAACTAGTAGGAGAGCTTATGTGATTGAATCAAGCCTCATACTCACAGTTTTGATTTCGTATGTTGTAGAGTTGTGCTTGTATTTGGTTGGTAGTCTAATGGAGCGAGAAGATTTCGTCTCGGATCTTAGTGTCACATCCCAAAATTTTCCAAATTTTGTAATGTGAAAAATAAATAAACAAAATAAATAATTGTTGAAATTTAGGTTGAAAAGAAACTTTTTTTTTTCTAAATGGAAACTTAAAATCCCATCTTGAACAAACTTGAGTAATGTTTGAATACAACTAAATTCAAATCAAGTGGAATGCATTCATCATAAATGCACCTAGAAATTTAAACACTTGGGAAATTGAAATCAAGTTGACTGGCGCTGTGTCATCGCTGACGTGGCAGACAGGTGGCGCATTCTGGTTTGCTCACCGGTGGGGTAACGTACGGTCTCGTCGGGCGGTGTTGGTCTCGTCGGGCGGCGGTGCTCCTCGGGCAGCGGTGCTCGTCGGACGGATGCGGCGGTCTCGTCGGGCGGCGGTGCTAGCGGCGGGCTCGTCGGGCGGCGGGCTCGTCGGGCGGTGTTGAGGTGGCCTACGAGAGGCGGAGACGGGCGGCGTTGACGGGCGGCGTCGGCGGTGCTCCGGCGAGGCGCGGTCGGCTGCGGAAAGAGGGAAGAGGTGGTCAGGGCGATGCGGTCAAGTGCGGAAAAGAGAGGGTCGGGGGAGGCAGACCTCGAGCTCCGAAGCTCGACAATGGAGGCGGTGGCAGCGAGACGGACGATTCCTCCCTCACTCCGAGGGCGGCGGCGGCGAGACGCGCGAGCGGTGTTCGATCGGCGGCGTGACGCGCGAGCGGTGTTCGGGCGGTGGTGGCGTCGCTTCTCTCTGCGGCCGGCGGTGTTCGATCTGGCTCTGGGGGGAAGAAAGGAAGGGGAAGGCGAATTTAATACCCCCCTTTAACACCGGTTCGTGGCTGGAACCGCCATGGAAAAGAGTGATGCGGTTGCAGATATGAGTCTAGAGATGTGCAATGACAATGGAGGCCAACCCCCTACATATATATATAGTGAACTAGCGGGAAGAACTGGAGGGAAGAACTGGCGGGAAGAAAAATGGCGGGAAGAAAAATGGCGGGAAGAAGAACTGGCGGGAAGAAAAATGGCTGGAAGAAAAATGGCGGGAAAAAATGGCGGGATGAACCTTTAGTCCCGGTTGGAGACACCAACCGGGACAAAACACGAGTCAGCACTAATAATAGGGGTGAGTGTCGACATTATGTCGTGCGGCGTGTACCTTGTCCCGGATGGTGTCACCAACCGAGACTGAAGATGAACCTTTAGTCCCGGTTGGAGACACCAACCGGGACAAAACACGAGTCAGCACTAATAATAGGGGTGAGTGTCGACATTATGTCGTGCGGCGTGTACCTTGTCCCGGATGGTGTCACCAACCAGGACTAAAGATGAACCTTTAGTCTCGGTTGGAGACACCAACCGGGACTCAAGATGAACCTTTAGTCCCGGTTGGAGACACCAACCGGGACAAAACACGAGTCAACACTAATAATAGGGGTGAGTGTCGACATTATTTCTTAAGTGTCGACACTATGTCGAGCTGCTTGTACTATAAATAGGCATCCTTGTGAGTCCAGTCCTCCAGCCAGTTTGAGGCAGGGACACCACTACGGCCAGTTTCAGGGAGATGCCGATGGAGCCCAGTCCTCCGGCATCTCCGAGAAACTGGTCATAGAGGCACTCCCTAATATGTGAAATTAGTTAGCTCCCAGGTGTATTGATCTAGTTAGAAAAGTTACAAAGCTGCAAAATGGTTTTCGAGAGCAAGGACACCACTACGGCCAGTTTCAGGGAGATGCCGACGGAGCCTAGTCCTCCGGCATCTCCAAGAAACTGGTCATAGAGGCACTCCCTAATATGTGACCGCGCGCGTTTGGAGATCAGATCTTAATGGTAAGTACGAATCGGGACAACTTCTTCTCATTGTCCCGGTCCATCCATAAAACATGACTAACACTTAAGACATGTATTAAAGTTAAAAACATGAACTAGAGTTACATAATATGAGCATGAACTTCTTGGCATATGTCCTTCCTTATGATCGCTTCAGACGTAACCATGGAGCATCTTCTTTACTTAACGAAATGCTTGGGTCAGTTTTCACTGTGAAGGGCGGAATTTCATCAAACTTATTATAATCTTCTGACATGTCTATCTTGTCCTTGATTCCCACGATGTTTCTTTTCTCTGAAAGAACTATGTGACGCTTTGGCTCATCATATGATGTATTCGTTTGCATATTTTTTCTTTTTTTTGGTCTGGAGGACATGTCCTTCACATAGAAAACCTGAGCCACATCATTGGCTAGGACGAATGGTTCGTCTAAGTTCTTGTCTACCTTCATAAGATTGTTGAGATCCACCGTTGTCATTCCGTACTTCTTGTCTACCTCAACCCCTCCTCCTGTTAGCTTGACCCATTTGCATCGAAACAAGGGGACCTTAAAATTAGGTCCATAGTCAAGTTCCCATATCTCCTCTATGAACCCATAATACGTGGTCTTTTGCCCATTGTCTTCTGCTGCATACAAGCGGACACCACTGTTTTGGTTGGTGCTCTTTTTATCTTGGACTATCTTGTAAAATGTATTCCCATTTATCTCGTACCCTTGGAAAGTATATACAGTCGAAGATGGTGTCCTGGCCAACAAGTACAGCTGATCCCCAACAGTGGTGTTATTCGTGAGAAGTCTTTGCAGCCAGCCGCCAAAACTCGCCATGTGTTCACTTATAATTCATTCATCAGACTGCCCCGGGTGTTTGAGGCGTATTAAATTCTTGTGTTCATTGATATATGGGGCAACCAAGATAGATCTTTGTAAAACCGTGTAGTGTGCTTGATTGAGAGAATGCCCGTCCCTACATATCATTGCTTTACATCCTAGGGTGCCTTTTCCACGCAGTCTTCCCTCATGTTGTGATTCTGGAACACCAATCGCCTTAAGGTCAGGAATAAAATCAACACAGAACTCAATGACCTCCTCTGTTACATAGCCCTTGGAGATGCTTCCTTCTGGCCTAGCACGGTTATGAACATATTTATTTAAGACTCCCATGTACCTCTCAAAGGGGAACATATTGTGTAGAAATACAGGACCGAGAATGGAAATCTCTTCTACTAGGTGAACCAGGAGATGCGTCATAATATTGAAGAAGGATGGTGGGAACACCAACTCAAAGCTGACAAGACATTGGGCCACATCTGTTTGTAACCCTGGTAGGCTTTCTGGATCGATTACCTTCTGAGATATTGCATTGAGGAATGCACATAGCTTCACAATGGGTACTCGAAAATTTTCAGGTAGAAGCCCCCTCAATGCAATCGGAAGCAATTGTGTCATAATCACGTGGCAGTCATGAGACTTCAGGTTTTGGAATTTTTTCTCTGCCATATTTATTATTCCCTTTATATTCGACGAGAAGCCAGACGGGACCTTGATACTGCTCAGACATTCAAAAAAGATTTCCTTCTCTGCTTTGGTAAGAGCGTAGCTGGCAGGAGTTAAGTGGCATCGTTTACCCTTCTCGTTCTCAAGATGCATAGGATCTTCAGGAGCCTTCAGACATTGCTGGTCCTACCGTGCTTCCGGTGTATCTTTTGTCTTCTCATACACTCCTAGAAAGCCTAGCAGGTTCACGCAAACATTCTTCGTCACGTGCATCACGTCGATTGAAGAGCGGACCTCTAAGACTTTCCAATAGGGTAGGTCCCAAAATATAGATTGCTTCTTCCACATGGGCGCGCGTCCGGCATCGTCATTCGGAACAGATAGACTGCCAGGACCTTTTCCAAAGATTACTTCTAGGTCCTTGACCATACCAAATACCTCCTCACCGGTACGGAGGACAGGCTTCCTCCGGGGTTCTGCCAGACGTTTGAAATTCTTGCCTTTCTTTCTTACTGTATGCAGGTTCGGAAGAAATCGGCGATACCCTAGGTACACAACCTTCTTACATTTATCCAAATATACACTTTCAGTATCATCTAAACAGTGTGTGCATGCATTGTATCCCTTGTTTGTCTGCCCTAAAATGTTACTAAGAGCAGGCCAATCATTGATGGTTACAAAAAGCAATGCTCGTAGGTCAAATGGCTCCCCTTTGTGCTCATCCCACACACGTACACCTGGTTTGGCCCACAACTGTAAAAGTTCTTCAACTAATGGCCTTAGGTACACATCAATGTCGTTTCCGGGTTGCCTCGGGCCTTGGATGAGCACTGGCATCATAATGAACTTCCTCTTCAGACACAACCAAGGAGGAAGGTTATAGATACATAGGGTCACAGGCCAGGTGCTGTGACTGCAGCTCTGCTCACCAAAAGAATTCATGTCGTCTGTACTTAGACCAAACCTTAAGTTCCTTGCGTCACGTGCGAAGTCCGGGTACTCTCGCTCGACTTTTCTCCACTGTGACCCATCAGCGGGGTGTCTCAACATCGCGTCTTTCTTACGGTCTTCCTTGTGCCATCGCAACAACTTGGCATGCTCTTTATTTCTAAAGAGACGTTTTAACCGTGGTATTCTAGGAGCGTACCACATAACCTTGGCGGGAACCTTCTTTCTAGGGGCCTCGCCCTCAACATCACTAGGATCGTCTCGTCTGATCTTATACCGTAGTGCAGTGCATACCGGGCATGCATCCAAATTCTCGTACTTCTCAACGCGGTAGAGGATGCAGTCATTAATGCATGCATGTATCTTCTGCACGTCTAATCCTAGAGGGCAGACAACCTTCTTTGCTTGGTATGTACTGTCGGGCAACTCATTATTTCTTGGAAGAAGATTCTTCATTTTTACCAACAACTATGAAAATGTGTTGTCAGTCACACCATTCTCTGCCTTCCATTGCAGCAAATCCAGTGTGGCACCTAGCTTTTTGTGGCCATCTTCGCAAGTTGGATACAACAATGTTTTGTGATCCTTTAACATCTGCTCCAGCTTCTCCTTCTCCTTTTCAGTTTCACATTCTTCCTTTGCATCAGTAATGGCCCGACCAAGATCGTCATCAGCGGGCCCATCTGCTCCCTCTTGATCTTCATTATCTACCCCCGTTGCATTATCATCATATTCAGGATACATATTATGATAGTTGTCATCATCCTCTTCTTCTTCGTTGTCTTCCATCACAACCCCTTTTTCTCCATGCTTGGTCCAACAATTATAGCTGGGCATGACACCGGATCGAAGCAGGTGGGCGTGAATGGTTCTAGTATTTGAGTAGTCTTTCTTGTTCTGACAGTAAACACACGGACATCACATAAAACCATTGTGACCACGGTTTGCATTAGCCACAACGATGAAATTTTGGAGGCCCGTAATGTACTCGGAAGTGCGGCGGTCACCGTACATCCATTGCCGGTTCATCTGCATTAATATGTAGTATATATCAAAACATAATAGGGAGATGACCATTTATATATATAGTACATCAATGACACATGAAACTATAGTTGCCGACCTCGACCGAGACGGAAAGAGCAACAAGAAAACTTATTTTGAGCTCTCGGGCATTTCACCGAACACCTCTTGTGCATATGAAAAAAATACAAACTAGCACTCTTCACACCCTCTTGCTAGGCTCCAAAATGTGAAAGAATGGAAGAGTGGGGTGTGTGTGGGTTGGGGTGGTGTCTTATATAGCCCCCCCCTTTAACAGCGGTTCATGCCACGAACCGGTGTTAAACGGGGGGGCGGTGGGCGGGCCACTGCTGCAGGGACCTTTAACACCGGTTCGTGGCATGAACCGGTGTTAAAGGGGGGCTCCTTTTTTGCCCAGGGGCCACGCTGGTACGCCCCCCCCTTTAACACCGGTTCGTAGAACAACCGGTGTTAAAGCCCTTTTTCGGGATCAACAAAAGACCTCGTTTACACTAGTGGGCCCAACTCCAGCCCACCCGGGAGAACCACCCCCTCGCCCACCGTCTGTTTCTCACCCCGCAACTGCACACCCACCCACTGACGACTGGGCCCGTAGCCACGTCACCCGCTTCTTCCTCAATCAGCGCCGACAACCAGCTCGCCGTTGTCGTTTCTCCCCATCACTGCCACACTTAATTACATTGATTCGGTGAGCGATTCTCTCCCCCGATCCCCTCTACTTAATCCACTCCTCCTTCCGCTCATTTCCCCTCAAGCCACACTCGCAATGAGCCGCTAGGCTGCCCATGTTCGATCTCACTTCGCCGTGGTACCGAGCCTCTCCGGCGACCAATTCCGGTGAGAACTCCCCACCCCTTACCCTCCTAATCTTGCTGTCATTTTTGACATACTTACGCGTGTCTAACATAGCTCACGGTTTCCCTAATGGTGGCTTGCAGCGTCGTCTTCATCCACGACCGCGCATGCCCGACGATGTGCTTTACTCCGACGAGCAAATACGGTAAACCTAGCCCTCCCCGTCCTCTCTGGTTCACGCTCGCACACTCACCGCCTAGTGCGCGTCTAACGCCGCTTTTCACCTGCCTTCCTATGCCTTTTAGCGCCGCCAACGTCGACGCCCGAGCACACACGAAGCCGCCCTCACCTCCGGAGAGGAATTTCCGACGGTTCTGCACGCCCGCGTCTCCACCTCGTTGACCATCGTCATCACCTCGTCTCGGCACTTCGGTAATGACCCATGCCTACCCCACTTAACCCCTAGAGCCGCCAGTTCACCGCCAGCAGGAGCATCGCCGCCGCTCTGGCCATTCGCGTCGCAACTCTTTGGTCAAAACAATCTATGTCGTTAGATCTAGATCTAGGGGACCAGATTAGGTCACTTACTAGAAGCGGTACAGATCGATCTGGCTCGTACATTTTCAATTAGATCCTGCAGCTTACATTGATCGATCTGGCCGAAGCGGTATAGACCAATCAAATCGGGCCACGTGTTGGTGCTTTGTTTAAATAAAATCTAGAAAAGGTTTTCGATTGTTTGAACTTGTAAAATTCATAACTTTTGATCTATTTATCCAAAAAATGCAAATAATATATCAATGGATTCACAAAAATAAATCCTCAACTTCTGTTGTCTTAGTTTTATATTTTGCTTCTGTACAAAAGGAATTTTATGCATAGACAATTATAGGCTTATGTTGAGTATATAAATTATTTTTGGAAATGTTTATAAGGCCAAATTAAGTTTATTTAGTCTATAAATGTTTAGTTTGGTGTTTAGTACTATTTACTTGTATTTTTTAGTTTAAGAAAATTCATCACATGGCATTTGCATGCATTCATGTATTTTTGCTTGATTACTTTGAATGTAAATTTAGTGCTATCATTTTATGTGTTGATTTTGGTGCTAGTAGTGATTGTGATTATGAGGATTGTTTATACTCCCCCAACTACCAAGGAAAGTGGTGTTTAATGTATTTGTACCATTATTTTTACTATGCAATAGTGATATTTTGTATAGGGCTTGCATGATATTTTGCTAAGTATCTATATGCTATGCTATGGGAAATCCTAGTAGTTGCGGTTTTGGTAGAATTTTCTCTAAGTTAAGATAAATTTTATATTATCATGCTTAGCCTAGCTAGTAACAAACAAGGGTGGATTATATACATGCTATGGAAATTTTGTTAAGTCTTTGACTTGTGTTTTGCTTGATAAAACAACTAAGTGAATGTATCACATGGGTGGAATGGTATATTTGGGTTATGTTGAGTGGTTACACAAGGCCCATATCTATGGTCTAGCTTCTGTATCACACTTGTGGAAAGCCACCCAGGAACAAAGGGATTTGAGATACTTAGTGTTTAGAAGCTTCTACTGCAACCGCATGGCATATGGGCTCTTCCTTGATCGTATAGGTTTCAATAACTTAGCCAGATGGACAGACGGTGGTAGGGTTATAGGTTGGAACGCATCCATTTGGTCTAAGGGAAGGCTTATGAAATATATCGTCTCGATGAATGTCGAGTCTTGTGGGGAAAGTGCACCACCTCTCAAGAAGGAAAATTCTAAGTACTTAGTTGTGTCCCCGGCAACAGACAATTTGAGCATCAAGATATTAAAGCTATCAAGGATCTCCTCATCCCAATTTCTATGTTAAAAACTTGTGGTTGAACAAGGGTAAAGGTTCATCAATGTCTATTGGTGGTTCCTTGGGAGTTTTTGTCAAACAAAAACTTAGTGTTTTCAACTGGTAGGCAAAACCTATTTTGAGCAAAGCAAGCCTAAGATACACTTAGCAAAATTCATATAGAAACTAGAAACTAATATTCTACTAAGGTATCACTTGCCAATACTATTCCAATGTATTGACCCACTGTGGCTATAACTTGTGATGTTGCAGGTTACTCTGATGAGGATTAGGGTTATGAGTCTACACTCAACATGTTTGCCTGTGGCACATGAAGATGAAGACTTTATTTTATTTAATTATGTTTGAACTCTTGTACTAGCCTATGGCTATGGAGTTGTAAAAGACTATGTTATCTCTGGAATGACGATGTAATAAAGACCTTTTTATATGTGTAATTCATCTTAAACTGTGGATGCTAGCATCTGATCTAGGGACTAGCATTGCAATCACAGGGACTTTTACAAAGGAGCAAGAGACAGAAGACTTCAAAGTCCTTTGCTGATGATTTCATTGTGTACCTTGTGGATGACACTCCCACTTCCATTTCAGAAGCATATGCATCTCCTGAGGCTGACTACTGGAAGGAAGCCGTCCATAGTGAGATGAATTCCATCTTAGCTAATGGAACATTGGAGATCATTGATCGTCCTTATGGGTGCACACTTGTAGGATGCAAGTGGGTGTTTAAGAAAAAACTTAGACCTGATGGTACTATTGAGAAGTACAAGGCACGGCTTGTGGCCAAGGGATATACTCAAAAAGAAGGTGAATACTTCTTTAAAACTAATTCACTTGTTTCCAGATTGACCACCATTCGAGTATTACTCTCATTGGCTGCCTCTCATGGTCTTCTCGTTCATCAAATGGACGTTAAGACAACTTTCCTTAATGGATAGTTGGATGAGGAAATTTACATCCGCAACTACAAGAAAGAAATTAAGGTAAAAAACTAACCACAGCCTTAAACTCTGAGATCCTACACCCCCTTGTGCAATGATTTCCTAACGGGGGTTCAGGTTTCCTAACGGGGGTTCAGGTTTCCTTGGCCCATAAATGGTGAAGTATCATGTAGTCGATGTTCACATAACACCACTAGAATAATAGCACCACAAATTAAATACTAAACCATTGAATAATATCTCAACACAAATCCACTACTAACAACATGAATTATCCCATGTCCTCAAGAACTAAACGAACTACCCACAAGACATCATATGGATCAATACCAAAGATTATATGGTGATGAATAACAATCTGAACATAAACAATAATCCAATGGATCCACTCACAAGCATCAACTACAATAGTAATCAACACCGGGAAAGTTTCCCCTAAGAACTATGCAAGTATTCAACACGATTGTTACAGCGGGATGGAGTGGTGATGATGGTGCTGGTGGAGATGATGGTGTGGATGATGATGATGATCTCGATGAAGTCTATATTTATGATGGTGTTGATGGCGACGATCACACCTATCAGAGAAGGAATTTCCTTGGCAGAAATATGTCTGCCGCAGAGCTCTTTCTCTCTCGGTGTTTTCTCCCCTGCAGAGGCGGCGGAATCTTTCTGTGGTTGCTCCTCATGTATTAGGGTTTCGAGGACAAGATATAGGCGAGAGGGCGGAACTAGAGGTGGGCTAGGTGGGCCACACCCCTGTAGGCGCGGCCTAGGGGTGGCCCGCGCTTGGGGGTGTGGGCCCCTTGTGGCCCATCTCCGCCTCCCCTTCTGGCATTCTTCATCTTCTGGGAAAATAGGATTTTCTGTAGTTTTTCTTGTATTTTTCTGATCTTCGTGAAATTGCATCAAAACACCTATTTTTCCATCAGAATCATGACTCCAGTAGTTCATCCTCCAAGAATCATCCAACATGCAAAAAAACAGATGAAAAGGCATAAGTAACACCTCTTAATAATAATTATGTTAATGAATAGAGGCAAATTATGATATAGAATGGTGATGTAAATTGGACGTCTGAACTCCCCCAATCTTAGACCTTCGCTTGTCTCCAAGCGAAAACTGAGCTGAGTAAACATGTACACAGGTTTATGGAGTGAAGTGTCGATAAAAGAACGAACAAGAAGCATCACACATACCATTACACAACTCATAGAAGAAAGCAACTCACCATTATATGACTTAGCTTGCAACAAGTATAGGAGCCACAATAGAGATGCATAAAGATAAATCATAATTGGAATTGGCAAACTTTGTTCTTGGTCAGAGAATAGTTGGCAAATAGTTTTAAAATAAAGATTTTATAAAATTTTTACAACACGAGTACTCCTTTCTCAAACATAAAAGGTTTTTCACAATGATAGCTTTCAATTAATACTCATTAAATAAGAGTCTTGTGCAAATAAGGAAGATAAAGAACATGATTAAATAAATCATCATATGATTCCTTGAAACACAACTCAAATGCTTGCTGGAGATAGAGAGGAATAGGTTTACTGACTAAACTTAGAAGTAGAAGAAAGGGACATTCATAGAGGGAAGCAGGGATTTCATTTTCATAAAGAGCTTTCAAAATATTATGGTACTTACTAACTTTGAGCTCTCATTGCCCCTATCATAAGCATCTCGAGGTGAACAAAGATGGTGTCACATCCCAAAATTTTCCAAATTTTGAAATGTGAAAAATGAACAAACAAAAAAACAAATGTTGAAATTTAGAGGGAAAAGAAACTTTTTCTTCTAAATGGAAACATAAAAACCTTACTTGAACAAAATTTGAATGAAAAAGCAACAACCAAATTTTCAAACAAATTAAATGGATTCATGCATGGAATGTATCATGATTTTGAGCACTTGGAAAGGATAAACCAAAACCCTAAACCCTAATAAAAGAAATCATCATCAAGATAACTCCAAGACTATGGCTTTGTTCCATATAAAAATTTAGAAACAAATATTTTTAAATGATAAAAAATGGTAAACAAAAATATTACAAAACCATGGGAATTGGTTTCACTCCATTTAGAGTCATGGATAAAAACTTATGATTTTTAATAAGATAAAAGAAAGTATTTCAAAGGCTAATAAAGATCATATCTAAAATCCATACCAAATTGTGAACAAAGTAATTCCAAAAGGATTTAAAAAGATAAATAAATATTAAATAAAACTATACAAATTGGAATCACTATTTGTGGACCTATAAATAAAAAGATATGGATTTTACAAGACAAAGAAAGAAAGAAATAAATAAGAATTATTTCGAATACAATTTAAACCATGTCCAAATCCATAAGAAAATGGAATAAAAGTAATTTAAATAATATAAAAGGATAAAAGTTTATTTAAATAAAATTTTATGGGCTTATGAACCATATTCAATTTAAATTAAATAAAGACAAAGTGCCTCACTTAAATGAATATTAAATCATGAGAAAAATATTTGAAATATTCCAAAATAGACTTTTTAACACACTAATAACTGGTATAAACCCACTTAAAAGATTTGGAAAATATTTGAATTCAAATTGAGGTTTAAATCAATTAATTCAATTAAAACAGAAAATATTAATAGAAAAAGGAAAAAAAATAAGAAGAAAAAATGGAAAACTAACCTGCCCAACTAGGCCCATCAAGCCCCAGCCCAACACCAGTCCACCCGGCAACCCCCTCCCCTCTGCCTCCCTTTCTCACCCGCGCGTCCACCCACGCCACGTCGACATCGTCTTCAATGCGCGCGATGAACTCGCCCCTCTCTGCCGTTTTACCCCGTTTCAATCCATGTAAATTCGATTGATTGCGCTATTAATTCTCCCTCGCGACCACGCTCACTTAATCTCCTCTGCCCCCTCTCCATTTCCCCTCAAGCCATGCCACCGGTGATCCACCAGGCTTCCCACAATTTTACTCGCTCCGCCACGGCCACCGACAAACTCCAGCGCCGATTCCGGTGAGCTTCGACCCCCCTTGCCTCTGGTTGATACTATCATTATCTCCATCACCCCGCGCTTCTCCTGATGCTCTATGTTTGTCCGCGGGCACTATAGGTCTCGCCCCCATCATCCCCTGCGAGTAACCGACGTTGGCCACAACTTCTGCGACGAATTTCCGGTGAGCCCGACCACCCCTTGCCCTCTTGTTCAAACCACCGTGCTCGCCATCGTCTTGTGCATCCTCTGATGCTCACCATTCACCTGCTCGTGCCCTGTAGGCCCGTCTTTGTCCTCGTCTGTAGACCACCGACACCGACACAGCTCTAGCGAGGAATCACCAACGAGCCCGTGCGCCCCTTTGCCACCCACGACCACCTTGAGAACCGCCACGTCCCGACGACCCTGGTAACTCCCTGCACCCCTTCCTTACCCCCTGGTTTCGCCGGACCGCCATCGCCGCCGCCAGCGGCAAGATCTAAGCGCCCGCCAGTTCTTGATCAGAGAGATTTGGTCCGTTAGATCTACTCCCTCCGCTTCAAAAAATAATATGTTTTATCTTTGTGAAGCAAATGTATCTAGACTTGTTTTAGTATGTAGGATCACTCAGATTTGGAGTGAATCTACACACTAAAAGAAGTCTAAATACATTTTTTCACAAACCTAAAACATCTTATATTTTGAAACGGAGGGAGTAGATCGCAAGGTTAGGATAGAATCACTAATCGAAGAGGTACGAGTTGATCTGGCCCGTGCGATCTCACTTAAAATCCAACGGCCCGCAATGCTCGATCCACCTGAATCGGTATTGACCAATAGAAACAAGACACGTGCCAAGAGCTTTCTGTTTAGATTCCAGAAAATGTTTTTAGATGTTTAAACTTGCAAAAATCATAATTTTGATATGTGAGTCCAAAAATTGCAAATTTGTTGTATATGGATTCAGAAAAATGTGTACCTTGCACCTACATCCTTAGTTTGGTCATTTGCTTCTGAAAAATTAGGTTTTTATGCAGAGACATGTTTACAACTATTTTGAGTATAAAAATAGTTCTAAAAATTATTTTTGAGTGAAACCTTTTACAAATGGTTTTGTTTTGAACCCTCTGACCATAAACACTAACATTTTATTTTATTGATATATTTCTTGTAAAACAAAAATGATTTAGAATGACTTATTTTCACTAACTTGGTTTCAAATGAATTTCCACTTTTATAAAAGATCAGTAGGTCTTTTTAAATGTTTAGAGCCTTGTTAGAAACAAACTTTTTCAACAAAATAACCTTTTGCATGCTTGCATGCATTTCTTTGTTTTATTGTTTTGTTTTGTTATTTGTTTGACTGCTAGTTTTGAATGTGTGATTTGCTTGATTGTATTATAGTAATCTTTGAGGAGTGTGACAATTGGAAGATCAAGGAGAGTACCTAGATTCTCTAATAAAAAGGCAACTGATACTTTGGTCATCAAAAGTCCTATCTTTTCAAAATTGCATTAGTGATATTTTTTGTAGTATGCATGATAGGACTATTTTATATATTGCTATGCTATAGTAGATTCTATAGAATATATCTTGGTAGGAATCTTCCTAAGTAAAGAGACATGTTATGATAGTATGCTTAGCTTAGCTATTAGAATACAAGGGTGGAATATTCATGCTATGATATTTTGTAAAGTCTATGACTATATTTTTGATTAATAAAACAACTATGTGAATGAATCACCTGGGTGGAATGGGAAGAATGGTTTGTGTTGAGTTGTTACCCATGGCCCATTTCTATGGTTTACCCTAGTGTATCTCACTTGACCAACTAGGTTGCAAGAACTCATCCAGATGGACGGTTGGTGGTAGTGATGATAGGATGGACCGCGTCCATGGTGGTCTGAGGGATTTCTTCTGAGAAGTCTCGTCTCGATGCATGTTGAGTCTTGTGGGGAAGTGCACCACCTCTCGAGAAGGTAAAACCTAAGTACTTACCCGTGTCCCCGGTAAAGGACATTTTGAGCATCAAAGACATTGAAATGATCAAGAATCTCCTCATCCCAATTTCTCATAGTTAAAAACTTGTTGGGTGAATAAGGGAAGCACCTGGTGTGTATCCTGTGTGCCATTGTTTGATAAAGTTTTTTGAAAAAGAGAAAAACTATTTTGCAAAGGATAGGAAAAACTTATTTTATGCAAAGGCCAGCCAAAACTCCACTTAGCCATATATTCATGTAGATGTTAGATTCTCCATATCAATATGATATCACTTGCCAATACAATTCAAATGTGTTGACCTTTGTGGCTATAACTTATTATGTTGCAGATTTTTATGATGATTAGTGATGTTTGTTGAGTAGGGATTACAAGTCTACAACCAACATGTTTGCCTCTGGCACATGAAGATGAAGGACTCCATGCATTATAGTTGTATCTGCTGCTTTGTAATAAGATAGCCATATGAGCTATGTAAGATGTAATTAACTATTTTATTCCTGGTTATGAGTTGTAATATGACCTTTGTTTCTTTATATTACATCTTAAACTATGGGTGCTAGATAATCGATCCAGGGACTAGCAATGTAAACACAGGGATCTCCACCTTATTAGGTTGGGACCTCTACAGATGGAGTATATGCTTGACGAAATATAAGTTGGCAATATCATGTCCCTTGTGTACGAGGGTCGCTCCTCATGCTACTCAACTTTAGTTACCAGTAAGTTCTTGTCATTATAAGTACACGTGTATCATAGAGAAGCGCCAAAGGGGTACCCCTTTCACATGATACAGGAGCTATCCCATAATCAAAATGACAAGGAAAGCAGAAGGTGAGCATCTCAGCGATCTTTTTATTTGCTATTTGCATAGGTTTTTATTGAGGATGCTTCACAGATTGCTCACTATGGTTATGCTGCAAGTTTCCAACATGATTATGCATGGCTTAGGCTAGCGGCCCAAGCGTTTCTCTAACACACATACATAACTCCATGGACATACAAGTTCCCTTTAATTTCACACAGACGACATCCGCAAACAAAAGAGCATGATATCAATTGTCTACAATGTACATGTGCAATGTTGAAAGCGTTCCCGTTGACAACACGGTTCTGCTAATTCCAACGTATAGGTGCAAGCATATACAACTTAGATGACACAATGTTTCAAGTTTATTAGGGGCAAGAAAATAAGGTGTTCCATCAAGGTCGTGAGAGCTTTACTAACTAGTTTTCACATAACAAAATAATTTTTAATTCGAAAGATAGATGAAGCTTGAGAATTTTCTTGGAATAGCAATAATTCTAGTAGGTAGATATGGTGGACACAAATGGCATAGGTTTTGGTTCAAAGGGGTTGGAAGCATTAGAAGTATGCCCTCTCAAAACAGGTTTTTGGCTAGCAAGGGTGGGTAGCAAGCAAAAGAGTTGAAGGAAACAAGCAAACCTACAAGTGATAAAGCCAAATATGCAATCTTCCTTGAAGACACAAAAGATCTTAAATAACGAATACTAAGCTTATGAGCCAATTAAGAAAGAAAATAAATGATACAAAATACCCATAAGATTTTTTCCCTTTTCCTTTCAAACCTCAAAAAGTGTTGCTACTGACCAGAGCTCGGTTTGCCAAAACCAATTTAGATCTATTTGATGCTCCCAAAGTGATGCAAATACTGATCAACAAGATCAATCATATAATAGAGATTGCAAACTAAAATAAAAAGTGCAAAAAGTAAAATATGAAACTTCTCATTAATATTCAATAAAGGCACTCACACCAAGGGATACATAGATAACCAACTAAAGGAGAGATACCTCCACAATGCATACCAACCTATAAGATAACTTCTCTATCTAAGATATCAATCTATTAAATAGGTAAAAGATAAAAGTTAATGATGTGATACCGTGGCAATCCCCCAAGCTTGAACAATCCAAGGGGATGCCAAACCTGATGATGAATTAATCCTTCAGTGGCGTTTTCCCTTGTCATCCACAAAGGAAATCTTGGTTTCCACAATCCTGAAACTAGTAGGAGAGCTTATGCGATTGAATCTAGCCTCATACTCACAGTTTTGATTTTGTATGTTGTAGAGTTATGCTTGTATTTGGTTGGTAGTCTAATGGAGCAAGAAGATTTCGTCTCGGAGCTTAGTGTCACATCCCAAAATTTTCCAAATTTTGTAATGTGAAAAATAAATAAACAAAATAAATAATTGTTGAAATTTAGGGTGAAAAGAAACTTTTTTTTCTAAATGGAAACTTAAAATCCCATCTTGAACAAACTTGAGTAATGTTTGAATACAACTAAATTCAAATCAAGTGGAATGCATTCATCATAAATGCATCTAGAAATTTAAACACTTGGGAAATAAACCCAAACCCTAATGGAATAAAATCATTTCCAAATCATCTCAAAGACCAAGGATTTCATCCATACAAAATTTATCAACAAACATTTATAAATGATCAAGAATGACAAATAGAAATATTATAAAACCATAGAAATTGGTTTCCCTTAATTTGGAGCCATAGATAAAATCTTATGAATTTAATAAGATAAGGAAATTGAATTTCAAAAGCTAATGAAGCACCTATCTAGAAATCCATACCAAATGGTGAGCAAATAATCCTAAAGACATTTAAAAGGATAAACAAATGTTAAATATGATTCTACAAATTGAAATCGCCAAGTTTGGATCTATTAAAAAGATATGGATTTTATAAGATAAAGAAAGGAATATTTAAAAGCCAAATTAAATCTTGGGAAAGACCATAAACAAATGGAATAAACATATTCCAAGTTCAAAGAAAATAAATGGATAAATAATATTGAAATAAAATAATATGGCCCCAACCAAATTCTATTCCATTTGATTAAAACAAACCCCTAATGGAAATGATAAATTAAATGAAGGGAAAATAATAGGAATTTACCCAAGTGGCATAAAAGTTATTTAATTAACTCAAATGAAATAAAAGAGTCATTTCAATAAAGTTATATGGAATTAAAACCATATTTGAATTTCATTGTAATAAAAACAATTTCCCAAATTAAACTGATTAATAATCATGTTAAAATACTATAAATAATTCAAAGTGAATTATTTAGCACCCCATTAAATAAATAAAACCTACTGAATAGGTTTGGTAAAAAATATGGTTTTCAAATAAAGTTTTAAAACACATTAAAATCTATTTGAAATAAAGAAAAATGTCTATTTATAAAATAAATAAAAGACCCTAAAAAGAATAATAGAATTATTCTAAATTTGACTTTAGAATGTATTATTAATCAGTATTAAAATCTACACAAAGTTTGGTTGAAGTTTGAATTCAAATGGGTGTTTGAAATGATTAAACAAAAATCAAACAGATAAATAGAAAATGAAAAGGAAAAACAAATCTGTACAAAAAAAGAACTAAGCCAGCCCAACCCAACCTGGCCCAATTCATCCCAGCAAGCCCATCTTCCCGCCCCCGCGGTGAATCGTTTTTCACTCAGTAAGTCACCCACTAAGTCACTGACTGCTGGTCCCACCTCTCCTCTCGCTCCTTCGCTGATGAAGCGACCCCACCGCCAGCTCCCCTTCGTTCTCACCCGCACACGAAGACCACGCCTCACTGGCTGTTCGTGCCATTACTTCCGTGGCTTAATTCCGCGATAAAGACTCAGCAATCAACGCTCGCGACCACGCTCGATTGATAGCCTGCTTCTCCTCTCCAATCCCCCCCCCAACCAGTGTCGCCAGAGAGCCACCGGGCTGCTCCAATTTCGTTTCGCACCACCGCAGCCTCCGGCGAGCTTCGCGAACAATTCCGGCCACCCTCCATCGCCCCTTGCCTCCCCGACCCCACTGGAGTGCTCGCCAGCACCAGGCGTACCTGCCAGTAACCGTAGCTCGCTCGTGCACGCCGTGGACACTTGCCTCCGTCTTCAACAGAATGTCACCGTCGTCCGCAAACACTACGGTGAGTTTTATCGCTTAAACCAGCGCGCGCCTCGACTAGAGATTCATGCCAAGTAGTGCGCCTATGCCTTGTGAACCTCCAGGTTCTCGGCAATCAACCGCGCGCGATCTACAACCTCGTCTCCGACCACGACAGTGCGTGCCCGATGCTGTCTTGAACTCCGGCGAGGAATCACCGGTGATTCCGAGCACCCCTTCAACAGTCAAGGACACGTTGAGCATCAGCGAAGCACGGCGATCTCGGTGAGCCCCTCCCCTGTCGCTCTTGCTTCCTACATCGCCGGCAACCTCGTTTCCCGAGCGCGCCGCCGCCAGTCGCCGTCGCCAGCGCCGCTAGTAAATGGCCAGTGCTTGTGCGCCGTAGGATTTACATCCAATGCACACGATAGAACATAAACGAAGAGGTACCTTTCGATCTGAACTGTACGTTGCATCTTAGATCCAACGCCTCGCATCGCTTGATCCGCCCGAACCAGTACCGACGAATCAAAACATGACAAGTGGCCTAGAGCTGTTATAAAAACCAGAAAACGTTCTATTAGTTATTCAAACTTGCAAAATTCATAACTTTCAAACCACACATCCAAATTTTTCAAACTTTATATCAATGGAATCAGCAAGACAAGTACTTTCCAACCATGCACTTTATTTATAAAATTTCTTCTGGTAAAATGGCTGTTTTTTGCAGAAACTTGTGTAGGCATAATTTGAATATAAAATTCATTCTAGAATTATTTTTGTGATAAAATCTTTGGAAAATGGTTTGTTTTGAACCTAATGATCATAGAAACCAACTTGTAGATTCAAAAACATATTTCGTGAAGCAAGAGAATAAATCTTTGAATTAAAGCATTTCTAGTCAAGTAAAAATAATGTTTTTATGTTAAAAATGCTTTTGGAGAAAAATATTTGGGAAATGTTTTGGATTAAACTCTCTGACCGCAAACACCAAATTTTTAGAATTAAAAATATATTTGGTGAACCCTATAAAGATTATTGCTTTGCTAAAGGCACTTTCAACAACATAAAATATGGATTTAATGTAAAAATGGTTTATAGATAAAATCTTTTGCAAATGGTTTTACCACCTTTATAAATGACAAATAAGTGTTTCAAAATGTTTATAACATATTAGAAACCACATTTACAAATAAAACAATCTTTAGCATGCTTGCATGCATTACTTTGTTTTTATTATTTTATGTGATGTTTGCTTGAATGGGAGATTGAATATTGCTTGCTTGGTTGAATTGTAGTGGAATTTGAAGAACGTGAATATTGCAAGATCAAGGACTGAATTTATAATTCTCTACCAAAAAGGCAAGTGATACTCCATACTTTTGTCCCATTATTTTCACTATGCATTAGTGATATTTCTAAGTAGGACTTGCATGGAAATTCTGCTAAGTATAAACTATGCCATGGGAAATCCTAGTAGATGAAACCTTAGTAGAAATTTCCTAAGTTAATATTCCTATTACTATCATGCTTTGTTTAGCTAGTAGAAAACAAGGGTGGAATATATTGATACTATGGAATATTCCTAAGTCAAGGACTTGTGTTTTGTTTAATAAAACAACTAAGTGAATGAATCACCTGGGTGGAATGGAAGGAATGGTTTGTGTTGAGTGGTTACACAAGGCCCATTTTTATGGTTTACCTTGTGTATCTCACTTGTGGATGGCCACCCAAGAACAAAGAGATTTGAGATGTCAAATGTTGAGAAGCTTCAAGTGCAGCCACTTGCCATTATGGGCTCTGCCTGGATCATATAGGTTGCAATAACTTAGCCAAATAGACAGTTGGTGGTAGGGGATGATAGGTTGGAACGCGTCCATTCTGGTCAAAGGGAAGGCTTCTGAAAGATCTTGTCTTGGTGAAACCAAGTCTTGTGGGGAAAGTGCACCACCTCTATAGAGTGTAAAATCTAAGTACTTAGCCATGTCCCTGGTAAAGGACAAAATGAGCATCAAGACATGGAAGCTATCAAGAATCTCCTCATCCCAATTTCTAAGTTAAAATTTTGTGGTTGAACAAGGGTTGAAGGATCGCCAATTTCTATTGGGAGATTCCTTGGGTGATTTTTGACAAGCAAAAGCTTAGTGTTTTCAAAAGATAAGGAAAATATATTTTTGAGCAAAGCAAGCCTAAGCTCCACTTAGCCAAATGCATATAGATGATAGACTCCACTATACTACCATAGTATCACTTGCCAATACAATTCAAATGTATTGACCCTTGTGGCTGTAACTTTTATGTTGTAGGTTTGTTTGATGTTAGTGAAATGTGTTGATTAGGATTACAAGTCTACAACCAACATGATTGCATGTGGCACTTTGAAGATGAAGGACCCCATGCTATAGTTATTTCTGCTGCATTGTAATGAGATAGCCAAATGACCTATGTAAGATGTAATGAATTATTTTATTCCTGGTTATAAAGTTGTAATATGACCTTTGTTTCTTGATATTACATCTTAACTGTGGATGCTAGCTTTTGATCCAAGGACTAGCATTGTAAACACAGGGATCTCTACCTTATTAAAGGTTGGGACCTCTACACATGGTATCAGAGCCCTCTGTTGCCTGTAGGATTTGTAACCCTAGGATTGGACAAAACCCCTTAGAAAAATAGGAATGGTATTTGTTCCAAAAACTTATTTACAAACAATCTTGTAAACTCTTTCCTCAACCTTTTGGGTTTTAACTGTAAGATCCCTCCTTTATAAAGGAAAAGGATTCTTGTGATTGCAATGCTAGTCCCTGGATCAATGCTAGCATCCATAGTTTAAGATGAAGTACACAGATACAAAGGTCATTATTACAGCCATTCCAGAGATAAACATAGTCTTTACAACTCCAAGGCCACTGGCCTAGTACAAGAGTTTGAATAAGTAAATAAATAAAAGTCTTCATCTTCATGTGCCACAGGCAAACATGTTGAGTGTAGACTCATGACACCTAATCCTCATCAGAGTAACCTGCAACATCAGAAGTTACAGCCACAGTGGGTCAATACATTGGAATAGTATTGGCAAGTGATACCTTAGTATAATTTAGGTGGACTAGATACTATATGCAATTTGGCTAAGTGTAGCTTGGCTTGCTTTGCTCAAAATAGGTTTTGCCTATTAGTTGAAATCACTAAGTTTTTCTTTGTCAAAACTTTTCCCAAGGAACCACCAATAGACATTAAGGTCCTTCACCCTTGTTCGCCCACAAGTTTTTACTTAGAAATTGGGAAGAGAAGATTCTTGATAGCTTCCATGTCTTGATGCTCAAGTTGTCCATTACCATGGACTTGGCTAAGTACTTAGATTTTTCCATCTACAGAGGTTGTGCACTTTCCCCACCATACTTGGTTTCACCAAGACAGGACCTTTCAGAAGCCTTCCCTTAGACCAAATGGACACGCTCCAACCTATCATTACCACTACCACCAACTGTCCAAATGGCTAAGTTCTAGCAACGTATGTGGTCCAGGCAGAGCCCATATTGCCAAGTGGCTGCACTAGAAGCTTCTTAACACTTGGCCTCTAAAATATCTTTGTTCCTGGGTGGCTTACCACAAGGGAGATATGTGGCATCCCGCAAAACCACTACTAGGAAATCGCGTTGTTTTTGTGCATTGCATCGTCATGACCGCATGCTCATGTCATCATGCCACATTGCATTTGAGCATAGTCATCATCTTGCAATTGCTTGCATGAAACTATTTTTGAAAAGCCGGGTTTTGTTTTCTAAAACGCTCCATCTTCATTCAAACACGCAAACCCGGGTCGCCGGAATATTTTGTTTTGACTAAATATGTTTTGCAAACGGTCCGTTTAAATAAATAAAATATTGCATTATTTTTAGCGGGGCAGTCGAACGGGCCGAATGACCCGAACGACCACCCCAGAGAAAATACAAACGGTTCAATCTAAATCCTAAGGCTACCAGATAATCTACCCACACCCCTTTGGCCACCTCACCCCGGCCAACCCCATCGCGCCACCTCACCTCTCCTCTCCCCCACCCAATCAGGTGCTGCCACTTGGCCCGGCCACTCCCTCTCTCTCTCTCTCCTCTCTCCCCTGTGGCCCCACCTAACCTCCCCACCAGACAACCACACCCCCACACACGCAGGCCACACAGCCCCCCTCGGAACCCACGCAGCACCCCGGTCCCACCCAACGCACGCGCGGCACGCACGCCAGCCCCGCGCCCACGCTCTCTCCCTCCTCCCTTTCTTCCTCCCGCGTCCGTCGCCACACCGTCCTCCCCAACCTCCCTCTCTCCTCTGCCTCCCTCGCCCTCCCGCCGCTCTCCCCTCCCCGTCTGCTGCCCCGGAAGCTGCCGCCCGTCTGCCTCCGCCTGCTGGCCCGCCAGCGACCGCTTCGCCTGCCTCGCCAGCCGCCATCGCCCACGCCCGCAGCAGCCGCCCCACCTGCTTCGCCTCCACCTCGCCTCGCCGCCTGGCGCGACGCTGCCCGCCTGAGCTGCCGCCACTTGCTGGCCAAGCTCTCTCCACCGCCGCCATGGCCGTCCCCGCCCGAGGACCTCCCCAGCACCCCGCCAGGCCCCGCCGCCGCGTCCTTCATCGCCGTCCACCCTCTTCCGCCTCCTTCCCCACCTCCGGCTCCGTCCCCGTCACCCGCCGCCAGAGCCTGCAGTCGTCTCGCGACCTAGCCTCCGCGTCTGCCCGCCTCACGCTGCCTGCCGCTGCGCTGGTCGCCGCCATCGCCGGGCGAAGGCCAAGGCTCGCCACCGCTGCTCCTCCCCGCTTCCCCTGGCGTCCGTCGCCACCCCGCCAACCTTCTCGTCCCTCCTCCTCGCCACCCAGCCTGGCCTCCACCTTCGGCCCGTCTGCGCCGACCACCGCTCATCGCGCCCCCTCTTCACCTCTGCCGCCACCATCGGCCAAGCACCTAGGTGCAGAGGGCGTTTGCTCTTTTGTCTGTACCGAGGGAAGCCAACGTGTGGTACTCTTGGTTTGTTGTCTGGAAGTGATCGATGGTCTGGCAACGTGAAGATTGCATGTGCACTCGACCCTTTTGTTGCTCTGCCGTGTTGCTTTGTGTCGTGTCCATGTAACCAAGGTCACCGGTACGATGGCCAGTTCGCTGACCCCGACACGTCGACAAGACCTTCGTCGCCCACACATGCCTTAAGAGGACCAAGATCTTACGTGGAACTCCAAGTACTTCATCTAAGTCCGGCACCGACACCGCCAACCTCGACATGTGACGCCAAGGTCTTCTCCCCGGAACGTCGAGTGCTCCTTTCCGGACCCGAAGCCGCCAAGATCGCCATGGAACGACAAGCACTTCACCCCGGACGCCAAGTCCGACTCGATGGCGCGGGCCCGACAAGATCAGCACGACGACAAGTTCGACACCGTCCAGGGTTAAACCGATGCGCCCCGACGCCACGCCAAGTTCGTCCACCCGAACGCCAAGATCTACCCCGATCCGAAGACCCTAACCCCGGAGTCCGAGAACGATCCCGTCGAGACCCGACCCCGAACCCCGGAACCCAAGATCTGCCGAACCCTAATGTGTGACCCCTTTTCTCGAGCCCTATTTCATAAAAGTAATAACAACTTGTTGCATATTAAATTGCCATACTTGCATGCATATTTGTGTGGTTTGGGGGCCTTATGCCGATTCACCTAATAATTAAATATGGGGCCCATATGCGAGCAAATCTAGCCTTATATTGGCCTCATTTAAACTTGTGTAGCGAACCGGTGATATATTCTGTCTTGTTGAACAACATTTAAATTGCTGGGGTTTCTAAATAACTTGAACCACCTAATTAATTGTCGGGACCCCGGTTCCACTTAATATGACCTAATTGCATTGCACCTTTGCCATGTCATACATCATACATGCATCATGCCGATCTTCTGCCGTTGTATTAAATATTGCATCCGGTGTTTATTCTAGTGTTTTGCTTCTTCGCGGATAAGGCCGTTGAGTTGATGTGAGCTTCGCCCCGATCTTCGGTTGAACCCTTCGACAATGTTTTCAGGCGAGCATCTCCCCCTTTCTACCTATCTTACTTTTATAGTATTTATTCCCTCTTGTTGATCTATTGCTATCTGTGTTGCGATGCTCTAGTTTCGTGCCCGTGATATCCCTTGCAGCCTTATATTGCCTTGGACACATCCTATTACCTATTGTTTGGTAGATAGTTGGACTTGCGCGCCGTAGTCGCTTGCTCAAGTGCTGTTGCGTGTTGTCAAGTGCCACAGTTGTTGATGTATTGCCGCATGTTGATATTGGAGATGATCATAGCTTTACTTATCGTTCACTTTAATTCCTGTTTAACAACTAAAATTGAAGTAAGCAGAGGCATCGGTGGGTGATAGATAATATTTGGTTTCCGAACGCCCACTTGTGTCCCGTAGGACCCCGAGTACTTGATACATGTTCCTTGATTTATCGCGCTATCCACATCCGGGAGGTATATGGGACCCCCCTGAGCCAGAGCTTGATTCAGTCTTATTTCTTGGGGCCACAAACTAGTTTGAGGTTTTATTTACTATCATGTACTTATGCCATGCTACTTCTGTATTTAAATTGAGCGACATATAGCATACTGTACTATTTAGGTAAGCGGAGTGATTTCGCGGTATCGACAAGCCCAGTTTTGGGTTCCCAGTCGCTTACAGCCATTGACGCAAACCTTGAGTCCGTCTCGGAGCTAGCTTACTTCGTTGCGGGTCTACTCAATGGGGTGGCCCCCTGAAATATTTCTGAATCCTGTGATTGCTTTGTCGTGAAGGCCTCGTTGGGTTTTGATTTGGTTTTTCCAAGGTTGATCGAGCGTGTGTTGCTATTGGTGCACCCCGGCCGGGTAAAACTTTCTGAAAGCCGTGTCCGCGGATATGGACGACTTGGAGCACAGTATCTCGACCATAGACAAGCATAACTAAAGTTTATTGCTATAAATTTGACTTTATAATGACTAGTAATCAGCTTCACTATAATGGAATGGCTAATTAATACTGCGCAGAACTGCTTGTTTGGAGTGTCGCTGGCGACCATTGTACCTGACTAGTAAGTATTGCAACTACAACGGAATGGCTGAATAAAAGTACCAACAACTGCTGGGTTTTGGGATTATAACATGCTATCTGTATCTGATTAGTAATTTCTGCAACTATAACGGAATGGTCAACTAAAAGTGCCCACTGCTTAATTTATCAGAACGATTATCTAAACCTGACTAGTAATTGCTGCAACGATAACCGAATAAATAAAACTGCCATTGGTGTGAGTTCCTCGGCTGACTTCCTCGTTTGGTCTCGAGGTGGAAACACCAGGATGGGTTTGTTTGGTGTTAGTATCAGTCGGTTCCGGATAGGCCTTTCTTATCCCTCTCTGACAACTACCAGTTGTATCGAGTCTCTATAGGTTGTTTAGTGCGCGCTGCCGCTGCCGCTTCAGTCCACCATACCTATGTAGGCGAGGACCGCCGAATTCTAGCCTCGCCGTGTACTGGCCTCAGTATTGACGCTCCTCTTTTTCCTTTGCCCTTTGTCGGCACCCCCTTTTGTTTAAGCAGGTGTTGAGATCGACGTCGTTAGCAGGGTTACCCTTCCGGCTTGGCCTGGGCAGGGTTATGGACGCCATCGGTTATTCTTCAGGGCTCTTAGCCCCATTTGCATCTTGTCCGTAGTCGGACGCTGTATCATTTTCAAGGTGATTTGGATCTTCGTACATTATATCTGTATTCTTGACTCATTGAGTCGCTGCTGTATATATATATCTGTTCTGTGGGTCCCATTGAGGACTGTTGTGTAATGTTATTACTTCATTTTCCACCCGCACGAAAGTGCCTGGTGGGCACCTTTGAATCGTTTCTATGCGGGTTTGGCGGGTTTCGCTAAAACTTGCATAGGTCCGATTCTGAGGGTGTTACAAGATACACAAGGTAAACCATAGAAATGGGCCTTGTGTAACCACTCAACATAAACCATTCCTTCCATTCCACCCAGGTGTTTCATTAACTTAGTTGTTTTATTAGGAAAAACACAAGTCCAAAGACTTAGAAATATTTTCATCATAGCATGTATATTTCTCCAACCCTTGGTTGCTACTAGCTAGGCTAAGCATGGCATAGATAGTAACTTAACTTAGAAATTCCCTAGCAATTCTACAACTACTAGGATTTCCCAACATGGCATATAAGCAAAATAATAGCATGCGAGACTTAACAAAAATATTTCTAATGCTTAGTATAAAACATGGGGATAGAAATATTAATGAAGTACCACTTGCCTTGGTAGTTTGGAGAGTAGATACACTCCTCACAATCACAATCACTAGCACCAAAATCTACACAAAGAATCATAGCCACAATCACATACAAAACATATACAATCAAAAATATATGCATGCATGCAAAATGATATGTGATGGTTTTTAAAACTCAACAAAGCAAGTATACAGTACTGATTCATAAAAAAGTTAAAAACTTGCCAAACAACATTAATTTAAACCCTAAATCATTTCCTAAACATTTCATATACTCAAATTAGCCCTACACAAGTTTCTGCAAATAAAACCATTTTAACAGAAGTAAAATATTAAACACATTGCATATTTAGAAAGAGCTTGCTCTCCTAATTCCAATGGTATAAAATTTGTCAAATTCTAACGTGGGGATCAAAAGTTATAGCCAAAACAAATTTAAATATCTAATAGATTCAAATTATGTTTTTAAACTCTAACAGATGCCACGCATCTTATTCTAATTGGCCCGTACCGCTCCACGTAGGATCAAGCTTCTGAGCCGTTAGATCTACTTAAACTGCACGGCTCAGATCTACTTGTAACGATTCGTTAAGTGATCTAATCCTTTACGCTGGATCCAGATCTGACGGCTCTGGATCAAGCGACCAAAACTAGGCGGCGGCTATCGGCGAAGCTCGCCTCTGGCGGCGCGGCGCTACAGGTGGTCCTAGGGTCGTCGGAGGGGCTTACCAGAAATGCGATGACGTGCTAAAGCTCAACCTGGCGACGGCTTGGCAAGGGGCGCACGGACGCAGTCACTGGAGCTCGTCGGAGTTGCGGGCGGCGTCTGCTGCTTGCTATCGAGGTCGTTGCCGAGGCTCCGCGTCGACCCAACACAAACCAGATGGTTCAGGAGATGCGCAAGGATCTGGCGATCAAGTCAGTACTAAAGGGGAGGCAAGGGGCGCACTGGCTTTACCTGAATCGCACGTCGGAGTCGAGCGGCGGCTCAGGTGCTCGCGGGTGATAACAAGGGTGTCGCTCTGGGTCATGAGAAAGCAAACGGAGGGAATTAGCAGATGTGCAATGTCACATCCCAAGATTTTCCAAATCTTGTTATGTGAAAAATAAATGAATAAAATAAAACTTTGTTGATTTTCAGGGTGAGAAGAAACTTTTTGATTCCAATTGAAAACCTTCAAACCTATTTTTATCAAATAAATCCAAAAGGGATTTAGAAAGATAAAAAATTAAAAAAATTAAATAATTGAAATTACTATTTTGGATCTTTTATTAAAGAGATTTGGTTTTCAAATGAAAAGGTAGAAAAATAAATAAGGATTGTTTTATAAAGCCAAATTAAACCTTGGCCAAGCTTTTGAATTAAAATATTTTGTTTTTATTAAAAGAGTAAAGGTTTATTTAAATAAAATAATGAGAGTTTATTAATAAACCTATTTTGTTTAAATAAAGATTTTCCCATTTTGAATAAACACTAAAACTTATTAATTTATTTTAAATAGGTTTTCCAAGTGTTTTATATTTTCAAATAAAACCTAATGATTGGTTTTGATACTATTTTAGATTTCAAGTGGAGTTTTTAAATAAATCAAACCCTATTTGATTTAATAACTAAGGACTATTTTAATTAATAAATGGATCCTAAAGAGAATAAAAATATTATTTTGTTTTGGACTTTGTTTTGTGTTGTTAAACAGAACTAAAAACCAATGCAAAGTTTGGCAAAGATTTGAAATAATTTGAGTGTTTGATTTGTTGTTTGAATTTCAAAATAAAAAATCAAAAAAGAAAAAGAAAAGCTTTCAGTACAAAAAAAAATGAACCAAACAGCAATCCAACCCATCTGGCCCAACAGCCCAGTCGCAACCCAGTTTCCCTCCCCCTCTCTGCGAAACATTTTCCACCAAAAAACCGACCCGCGGAGTCACTGAACGCACGGCCCCACTCCCTCTTCCTCTCTCACAGACAGCGCGGCCCCACGCCACCTCAGCGTCGTCTTCACCGCGACGAACGCGCCTGACCGTTTCCTGCCGTTGATTGCTCGAATCAATACGCGTAAATGGCTTAGTGAATCCTCGCCGTGACCACGCCCATTTAATCGCCTCAGTCTCCTCTTCCTTTCCCCTCAAACCCCACTGCAAGTGAGCCACCAGGCTGCCCTGAATTCCCTTTGCTTTGCCACTACTCCGACGAGATTCTCCAGTGAATTCCGGCCACACCTCGCCACCTCTCACCTCCCACTGCACGCGAGAGTGATCCCCAGTCTCAGGCGCATCTACCAGTGCATCAAACTCGCCCGCGCTCGCCCCAGAGCCTCGGCTTCAACATCATCTGAATGCCACCACCGTTCTCTGACACTCTGGTGAACTCCCCAGGTAACCTCCGTTCGCCCCAGCACTCCTCGATGATGCTCCCATCTTCTCCAGATCAGCACGCTTCTAACCGTACCACCCGCTTGCCTTAGGGTGAACTGCAGCCTCACCTCCGACAGCAAACAGAGCCGTTTGACGTCGTCACCGACTCCGGCGAGCGATTACTTCCATCCCTGTGCGCCCCTCGCCAAGCCCATGCCACCTCGAGCTTCACCTCGACCTCACGAGCACGGTGAGCACCCCCGTTTCTCTCCTTGCTTCCGGTAACCACCGCGACGCCACCATCTGACCTCGCGCCGCCGCCAGCCGCCGCTAGCGCCGCCAGTTACTGGTCGAGCTGCTGTGAGCCGTGCGATGTGAATCGTCTAGCTGAGATTAGAACTGAACGAAGAGGTATGAGCCAACCCGCGCCGTGTGATTAAGTGATATCCAATGCTTCACAGAGGCCGATCCGTGCGAACCGGTACCGGCCAGTAGTAGCACGCCGCGTGGCACTAGTTGATTTAAAACAGAATTTGGAATCAGATTGATATGCAAATTTGTAAACCTCATAACTTTAGTTCTACACGTCCAAATTTTGCAAACTTTATATCAATGGATTCAGCAAGACAATCCCTAGCCAACCATGCAATTTGTTTAGTGTTTTTCTTCTGGAAAATTGTTTGTTTTTGCAGAAACTTATGCATGCTTGTTTAGGTTATAAAAATTATTCTAAAATTATTTTGGGGTTGAAATCTTTGCAAAATGGTTTGTTGTGAACTTACTGACCCTAGGAACCAACTCATGGATCTAAAAATGAATTTTGTGAAGTTTAGGAGTAAATACTTAAATTAACCCATTTCTAGTTAAATAAAAAAACATTGATTTTGATATGGAAATGATTTTTGAGTAAAACCTTTGGGAAAATGATTTGATTCAAACCTACTGACCCTAAACACCAAGTTTTGATAATTAACAACTTATTTGATGAACAATATAAAAATTATTGCCTTACCAAAAGCATTTCCACCACATGAAATAATTATTTGATTTAAAAATGGTTTATAGATAAAACCCTTTTGCAAATGGTTTTACCACCTTAGGAAATGACCACTTGGAACTTTACAATGTTTAGAGCCTAGTATAAACCACCTTTGCAAATAAAACCATCTTTTGCATGCTTGCATGCATGACTTTGTTTCTATTATTTTATGGGTGTTAAATTTTTTGATTATTGTTTGCAATGCTAGTTGAATCTATGTTTGCTTTTGTAGTGAAGTTAGAAGAGTGTGAAATTAGCAAGATCAAGAAGTGAACCTACTTTCCCTACCAAAAAGGAAAGTGACACTATCATCCAATGTCCTACTATTTTCATTACACCTAGTGGATTTTGAAAACATGCATGATAAGGTCTACTACATTTTTCTATGCTAAATCCTAATAGGATTCCCTTATATCTCCCTAGTGGAAACAATGTAGTTGTATTATGCTTAGCCCTAATATATATTTTGAGAAGAGATACATGTTGAGATTATATGAGGTACAGGAAAGACTTAAGTTTTATATAATAAAACAAGTACTCAATGAACCACCTGGGTGGACAAGGATACTCAAGTTTTGGACAAGGTGGCAACAAAAGGAACCATAGATATATGGCAATCTCCTTGTGTTGTGCACCAGAAGAAAACCACCCAGGGACTTAGAGATTGAACATGTTTCTCGTACAGTGGCTTCCGTGTACAGCCACATGCTAAATGGGCACTGGCTTAGTCAACTACATAATGGAAGACCCATGCATTGGCCTCTTCGGGTTAACTGGAATGAGGGAACTAGGAACCCTACATTTGGTCCTGAAGACAAGCTAGCATTGTGTATTGGGAGGACCCTATGGAAAGACTTCGTCACATTCTCAATCTGCCAGTACTCCATCTTGGTGAGTAATTATCTAGCGGCCACTCGTGGCAACAAGATGAGATTGTGTCATGTGGGTAAAGTGTACAACTTCTGCAGAAGATGAAAATTCTAAGTACTTAGCCGTGTCCCCGGTTATGGACAATACTGAGAAACTAAGGCCTGAAGCTATGGAAGATCTTGACATTCCAATTTCTAAATGTAATGTTTAAAAATGACAACAAGAGACTTGAAGCACTTGGGTTTTACCAAGGTGTTCAGAAAGATCTGAAAAGAGAGATTTGACAAAGAGATTAAAACTATTGTGAAAAGATAGGATAAATCTTATTGCTTTCTGCAAATGAGCTTAAACCCTACTTAGCCAAATATGCATGTAATGATAGGATCCACTTATTTCTACACAATAGTGAAACTTGCCAATACAAATCAGATGTATTGACCCTTGTGGCTGTAACTTGTTATGTTGCAGGTTTATTGGATTTTAGTGAAGTGTGTTAAATAGGATTACAAGTCTACAACCAACATGTCTGCCTGGGGCACTTTGAAGATGAAGGACCCCATGCTTATAGATATTCTGATGCAATGTATTGTAATAGCCAAATGAGCTATGTAAGATGTAATGAATTATATTATTCCTGGTTATAAAGTTATATTATGACCTTTGTTTCTTGATATTACATCTTAACTGTGGATGCTAGCTATTGATCCAGGGACTAGCATTGTAAACACAGGGATCTCTACCTTATCAGAGGTTGGGAACCTCACAAGATGGTATCAGAGCATTGTGTTGCCTGTAGGATTTGTAACCCTAGGATTGGACAAAACCCCTTAGAAAAATAGGAGCTGTATTTGTTCCAAAACTTATTTACAAACAATCTTGTAAACTCTTTCCTCGACCATTTTGGTCTTGACTCTACATCTCTTCTATCTCAAACTTGATGGACAAAACCTACCCCATGGCCAAAGACTTCACCATGTGATAAGGACTTCTTCAACTCTAATGACTTCAACATCTTCAACTCTAATTACTTCAACATCTTCAACTCTAGTGACTTCAACATCTTCAGCATTTTCCCCAAGGACTTCAAACTTGGATGTCACTTAGGAAAAAGTGAGACAAGAAATCTTGCTCAAGATTTGGAGACAAATGAAACACAATTTAGAAGGAGCCATCATCACCTTTGAAATTTTGTGACCAAGAGTTTTTCCCAAGGAAACCATGATACCATGCGAGAAGAATCAACCAAGAAGGATGGAAAGATCACAAGTGAACCATAAAGTTGGACCACCATATTTAGCTAAGTCAAACCCACCAACTTAGTGTGGTGTAACAAAAATGTTTTGTTGCCTAAAAAGATGCTTGAAAACTTGTTGTTTGAAAGGGGTGTTTGTTTGTGCTTGCTTGCACATTGCTTGAGTGAATTGTGATGTGTGTGATTAGAATTATTTCCTTAGAAATATCTTGCCTATTCTAATCTCAATCCAATCTAAACAGATGACTACTCCAAGAGACTCCAACATCCAGGTTGATGACAACAACAACAACAACCAAGAGGACAACATGAGAGAAATCATAGCAACCAAAAACCAGTTGAACCAAATGATAGCTACATTCATAGCCAACACCAGTGGAGAAGATCCAACCATGCAAGGATTTTTGGAAAACCAAGCCCAATTGTTGCATAAGGTGACAGATCAAATGATCAACATGGAAAGCAACTTTTCTAAAGAAGCTTGTGACAACAAGGATGACAAAGATGTTATTCTAGAAGGAACCCAAGCTTGCAATATTTGTGGAGACAAGGATCACACTTCCAAGGAGCATGGAGATCAATGCCCCAATTGTGAAGAGAAACATCCAGCTGATCAATGCCCCACATCTCAGGTTACTTGTTACCTGTGTGAAGGAAATAATCATGTTCCTGTCCAATGCCCCATCTATTCCATAGTTGAACAAAGGAAACAAGGTGGAGTGCAACAACTGATTTCAGACTATCATGAGGGAGCCAAGTCTACCAAGAAGGATGAGGACAAAGGAAAATCTCCACTTATACCTCCATGCAATACAACCTAATTTAAAGGACCAAAGAGGAAACATATGAATTTTCCAAGGAGCAATAGAAGGTCAAAGAAACCAGTAGACATTCCTACCTATAAGATAACATATGAAGAACATGAACTAGAAGCACTCCTAGCTTTGGAGAAACCCAAGAAAAAGAAGGACAAAAGCCATGTGCAATGTAATCATTGTAAAGAAATGGGACACTCTGCCAGTGAATGTCCAGAAAAGCAGAAGTATAAGGAGATTGGCCAAGTATGGTGCAACAACTGCAAAGAGCTAGGCCATTATGTAGCAACTTGTCCACAGAAGATACGTGATGAACTCAATCTTATCACATGTTACAACTGTGGTAACCAAGGACATTATGCAAGCAACTGTCCAGAAAAGATGAAGCACAAGATAAACAAGCCTATGAAGGATCTCAGCCTTGTCACATGTTTCAAGTGTGGAAACAAGGGACACTATGCAGATGTTTTCCCAGAGAAGTTACCCCAAGATCCCAATCAAGCCAAGATGTAATCTAGTTGGAAATTTTTTAAGGGTGGTAGTACCCTAGATGCTTTGAGCCAACTTGTAACCCTAGCCTTTCCAAATCTCGGGACGAGATTTATTTTAAGGGTGGTAGCCTGTCACATACCAAGATTTTCCAAATCTTGTTATGTGAAAAATAAATGAATAAAATAAAACTTTGTTGATTTTCAGGGTGAGAAGAAACTTTTTGATTCCAATTGGAAACCTTCAAACCTATTTTTATCCAATAAATCCTAAAGGGATTTAGAAAGATAAACAATTAAAAAAAATTTAAATAATTGAAATTACTATTTTGGATCTTTTATTAAAGAGATTTGGTTTTCAAATGAAAAGGTAGAAAAATAAATAAGGATTGTTTTATAAAGCCAAATTAAACCTTGGCCAAGCTTTTGAATTAAAATATTTTGTTTTGATTAAAAGAGTAAAGGTTTATTTAAATAAAATAATGAGAGTTTATTAATAAACCAATTTTGTTTAAATAAAGATTTTCCCATTTTGAATAAACACTAAAACTTATTAATTTATTTTAAATAGGTTTTCCAAGTGTTTTATATTTTCAAATAAAACCTACTGATTGGTTTTGATACTATTTTAGATTTCAAGTGGAGTTTTTAAATAAATCAAACCCTATTTGATTTAATAACTAAGGACTATTTTAATTAATAAATGGATCCTAAAGAGAATAAAAATATTATTTTGTTTTGGACTTTGTTTTGTCTTGTTAAACAGAAGTAAAAACCAATTCAAATTTTGGCAAAGATTTTAAATCATTTGAGTGTTTGATTTGTTGTTTGAATTTCAAAACAGAAAATCAAAAAAGAAAAAGAAAAGCTTTCAGTACAAAAAAATGAACCAAACAGCAACCCAACCCATCAGGCCCAACAGCCCAGTAGCAGCCCAGTTTCCCTCCCCCTCTCTGCGAAACGTTTTCCACCGAAAAACCGACCCGCGGAGTCACTGAACGCACGGCCCCACTCCCTCTTCCTCTCTCTCACAGACAGCGCGGCCCCACGCCACCTCAGCGTCGTCTTCACCGCGATTTAACGTGCTCGACTGCCATCGCCGTTGATTGCTCGAATCAATACGCGCAAATGGCTCAGTGAATCCTCGCCATGACCATGCCCATTTAATCGCCTCAGTCTCCTCTTCCTTTCCCCTCAAACCCCGCTACAAGTGAGCCACCAGGGTGCCCTGAATTCCCTTTGCTTTGCCACTGCTTCGATGAGCTTCTCCAGTGAATGCCGGCCACACCTCGCCACCTCTCGCCTCCCACTGCACGCGAGAGTGATCCCCAGTCTCAGGCGCATCTACCAGTGCATCAAACTCGCCTGCGCTCGCCCCAGAGCCTCAGCTTCAACATCATCTGAATGCCACCACCATTCTGTATCACTCCGGCGAACTCCCCAGGTAACCTCCATTCGCCCCAGCACTCCCCGATGATGCTCCCATCTTCTCCAGATCAGCACTCTTATAACCGTACCACCCGCTTGCCTTAGGGTGAACTGCAGCCTCACCTCCGACAGCAAACAGAGTCGTCTGACGTCGTCACCGACTCCGACGAACGATTACTTCCGTGCCTGTGCGCCCCTCGCCAAGCCCACGCCACCTCGAGCTTCACCTCGACCTTGCGAGCACGGTAAGCACCCCCGTTTCTCTCCTTGCTTCCGGTAACCACCGCGACGCCACCATCTGACCTCGCGCCGCCACCAGCCGCCGCTAGCGCCGCCAGTTACTGGTCGAGCTGCTATGTGCCGTGCGATGTGAATCGTCTGGCTGAGAGTAGAACTGAACGAAGAGGTATGAGCCAACCTACGCCATGTGATTAAGTGAGATCCAACGCCTCACAGAGGCCGATCCGTGCGAACCGGTACTGGCCAGTAGTAGCACGCCGCGTGGCACTAGTTGATTTAAAACAGAATTTGGAATCAGATTGATATGCAAATTTGTAAACCTCATAACTTTAGTTCTACACATCCAAATTGCAAATTTTATATCAATGGATTCAGCAAGACAAGCCCTAGCCAACCATGCAATTTGTTTAGTGTTTTTCTTCTGGAAAATTGTTTGTTTTTGCAGAAACTTATGCATGCTTGTTTAGTTTATAAAAATTATTCTAAAATGATTTTGGGGTTGAAATCTTTGCAAAATGGTTTTTTGTGAACTTACTGACCCTAGGAACCAACTCATGGATCTAAAAATGAATTTTGTGAAGTTTAGGAGTAAATACTTAAATTAACCCATTTCTAGTCAAATAAAAACATTGATTTTGATATGGAAATGATTTTTGAGTAAAACCTTTGGGAAAATGATTTGATTCAAACCTACTGAACCTAAACACCAAGTTTTGAGAATTAACAACTTATTTGGTGAACAATATAAAAATTATTGCCTTACCAAAAGCATTTCCACCACATGAAATAATGATTTGATTTAAAAATGGTTTATAGATAAAACCCTTTTGCAAATGGTTTTACCACCTTAGGAAATGACCACTTGGAACTTTACAATGTTTAGAGCCTAGTAGAAACCACCTTTGCAAATAAAACTATCTTTTGCATGCTTGCATGCATGAATTTGTTTCTATTATTTTATGGGTGTTAAATTGTTTGATTATTGTTTGGAATGCTAGTTGAATCTATGTTTGCTTTTGTAGTGAAGTTAGAAGAGTGAAATTAGCAAGATCAAGAAGTGAACCTACTTTCCCTACCAAAAAGGCAAGTGACACTATCATCCAATGTCCTACTATTTTCATTACACCTAGTGGATTTTGAAAACATGCATGATAAGGTCTACTACATTTTTCTATGCTAAATCCTAATAGGATTCCCTTATATCTCCCTAGTGGAAACAATGTAGTTGTATTATGCTTAGCCCTAATATATATTTTGAGAAGAGATACATGTTGAGATTATATGAGGTACAGAAAAGACTTAAGTTTTATATAATAAAACAAGTACTCAATGAACCACCTGGGTGGACAAGGATACTCAAGTTTTGGACAAGGTGGCAACAAAAGGAACCATAGATATATGGCAATCTCCTTGTGTTGTGCACCAGAAGAAAACCACCCAGGGACTTAGAGATTGAACATGTTTCTCAGACAAAGGAGCTTCCGTCTGTACCACATGCTAAATGGGCACTGGCTTAGTCAACTACATAATGGAAGACCCATGCATTGGCCTCTTCAGGTTAACTGGAATGAGGGAACTAGGAACCCTACATTGGTGCCTGAAGACAAGCTAGCATTGTGTATTGGGAGGACCCTATGGAAAGACTTCGTCACATTCTCAATCTGCCAGTACTCCATCTTGGTGAGTACTTATCTAGCGGCCACTGGTGGAAACAAGATGAGATTGTGTCATGTGGGTAAAGTGTACAACTTCTGCAGAAGATAAAAATTCTAAGTACTTAGCCGTGTTCCCGGTTATGGACAATATTGAGCAACTAAGCCCTGAAGCTATGGAAGATCTCAACATTCCAATTTCTAAAAGTAATGTTTAAAAATGACAACAAGAGACTTGAAGCACTTGGGGTTTACCAAGGTGTTCAGAAAGATCTGAAAAGAGAGATTTGACAAAGAGATTAAAACTATTTTGAAAAGATAGGATAAATCTTATTGCTTTCTGCAAATGAGCCTAAACCCTACTTAGCCAAATATGCATGTAATGATAGGATCCACTTATTTCTACACAGTAGTGAAACTTGCCAATACAAATCAGATGTATTGACCCTTGTGGCTGTAACTTGTTATGTTGCAGGTTTATTGGATTTTAGTGAAGTGTGTTAAATAGGATTACAAGTCTACAACCAACATGTCTGCCTGTGGCACTTTGAATATGAAGGACCCCATGTTTATAGATATTCTGCTGCAATGTATTGTAATAGCCAAATGAGCTATGTAAGATGTAATGAATTATTTTATTGCTGGTTATAAAGTTATATTATCACCTTTGTTTCTTGATATTACATCTTAACTTTGGATGCTAGCTATTGATCCAGGGACTAGCATTGTAAACACAGGGATCTCTACCTTATCAAAGGTTGGGAACCTCACACGCAAGATCATGCTGGTTGCAGTGGTTTGAACGAGAGGCAAGGGGCTGCTCAGGTTAGAGATTCGCCCGCGGGCCAGCGTGCTCAAAGCGGCGCAAGCGATTGTGCGACAGGCGCCTGGTGGCGATGTGGAAGCGCTGGGTGATGGGAAATGGTCGCAGAGAGGTGGGGGTTAAGTAGGTGGAGCAGGGGCGAGGATCGCGCGGCGTATCAATGGCAATTAAGCGCACAATAACAGCAGCGAGGTAACGGCGGAGCGAGCGGCGCTGGCGCTTGTGATTGACGACGAAGGCGACGTGGTCGCAGGGTCCACTCGTCAGCGGGTTTAAACAGTGAGGGGGTGGGGTCCTGACGTCTGTGGCCTGTTGGGTTCGTTCGCGAGTGAGAAGGAGAAAGGGGGAACCCGGGTGGGCTAACTGGGCTGGATCCGTTGCTGGGCTCAATTGCTGGGGCTAGCCTTTTCTATTTCTTTTCTCCTTTTCTTTTTATGTTTTGATTTTCTGGAATGATTTTCAAATCCAAATCAAATGTGTTTGAATTCAAAACTTCTCTAGGTTTTTATACTGCAAACCATGCATTCCAATGTGTGTCAAACACTACTGTCCAATCCAAACACTTGGATCAAGTGAAAATAAAAATAAAACCAAGCCTTTATGATATATATTCAATAGGCATAATATTGGTTTTATTATTCATTTTGTTTTGAAATTTGTTCAAACTTTTGTTGGTGCCTAAGTTTGAATAAACAAACTTTACTGAATCAAAACAAGTATTCTTCTCATTGGAAGATAGCACTATGGCTTAGAGGAATCTTACATAAAATAATAAGCACCAATGCTTCTGTTTTGAATTGATTTGTTTGAAATGAAATTCATATGCTCATGGATGCATGGATGATATGCATAAGTTTGAAACATGATTTTGAGGATGTTACAAATCTAACCCCCTTAAGGTGAATCTTTCCGTCGAGATTCGGATTGGCTAGCAAATAGGTGAGGATGGTCTTTCCGAAGATCATCTTCTCTTTCCCATGTTGCTTCTTCTTCGGAATGATGGTTCCACTGGACTTTGCAAAACTTAATAGTCCTTGTCCGTGTGACTCTTTCTGCAGTCTCAAGAATCTTGATAGGATTCTCTTCATAAGTGAGATCACTCTCCAACTGAACCTCCTCCAAAGGTATAGTATCCTTCAAGGAAGTTTCTTCCATTTCTGGATGACATTTCTTAAGTTGACTCACATGAAACACATTATGGACAGCTGACAGATATTCTGAGCAGTTCAATTTCATAGGAAACTTCTCCTTTACGACTCAGAATCTTGAATGGTCCAACATATCTTGGTGCCAATTTTCCTTTGACTCCGAACCTCTTCACTCCACGAAGTGGTGACACTCTAAGATAAGCTCTATCACCGACTTCGTAGGTGACTTCTCTACGCTTAGGATCTGCGTAGCTTTTCTGTCGGGGCTGTGCTATCTTCAATCTGTCCTTAACCAACTTGACCTTCTCTTCGGCTTCTTTGATAAGTTCTGGTCCGAATAAACTTCTTTCTCCCACACCATTCCATAACAATAGGGTGGTACACTTTCTTCCGTAGATAAACTCAAATGGTGCCATCTCAATGCTGGCTTGATAGCTGTTGTTATAAGAAAATTCTGCGTAAGGCAGACTTTCATCCCAACTGGCTCCATAGTCTAGGGCACATGCCCTCAACATGTCTTCAAGAATCTGATTAGTCCTTTCGGTTTGTCCATAAGTTTGAGGATGAAAAGTAGTACTGAATTCCAACCTCGTTCCCAATGACTCATGTAGCTGTCTCCAAAAATGGGAAGTGAATTGAGTTCCCCTATCAGACACAATACTCTTGGGCACTCCATGTAGACATACAATTCTACTAATGTAGATTTTGGCCAGCTTAGCACTTGTATAGGTTGTCTTCACGGGTATGAAATGAGCCACTTTAGTTAGGCGATCCACTATTACCCAAATAGAATCGTATCCTGACTGGGTCCTTGGTAATCCGGTAATGAAATCCATACCAATCTTGTCCCACTTCCAATCAGGAATAGGTAGTGGTTGAAGCAAACCTGCTGGTTTCTGATGTTCTGCTTTCACTCTACTACACACATCACACAAAGCAATATGTTCGGCGATGTCCTTCTTGAGATTATTCCACCAAAATCTTTCCTTCATGTCCATGTACATTTTGGTGTTTCCCGGATGAATGGAATACAGAGAGTTGTGTGCTTCTTGCAAAATCAGTTTCCGAAGTTCGGGATCTTGTGGAACACAGATACGTTTCCCATGCCATAAAGTACCCTGTTCGTCTTCATGGAACCCTTTGGCTTTTCCTTTGCCAATCTTTTCTTTAATATCTTCAATTTCCTTATCAATATTCTGGGCTTCTTTAATCTTGTCCAACAAAGTGGGTTGAACATCCAAAGACATAAGATGTCCTTCAGGCACAATCTCCAATCTGAGATCTCTAAATTGGGCACACAAGTCATCTGGCAATTCTCCTTTGGTAAGGCCATTCAAAAAAACCTTACGACTTAGAGCCTCTGCTACAACATTTGCTTTACCAGGGTGGTATTGCAAACTTAAGTCATAGTCCTTGATGAGTTCTAGCCATCTTCTTTGTCTCATATTAATTTCCTTCTGGGTGAAGATATACTTCAAACTCTTGTGATCTGTGAACACTTCACAAAGCTTTCCCAAAAGATAGTGCCTCCATGTTTTGAGTGCATGGACAGCAGAGGCTAACTCTAAATCATGAGTAGGATAGTTCACTTCATGAGTTTTGAGTTGTCTCGAGGCATACGCCACAACTTTTCCTTCTTGCATAAGTACTGCACCTAAACCATGATGCATCACAATATACTTGGAAATCTTTTTCCATGTCTGGCAAACACAATACTGGTGCTGTCACCAGCCTCTTCTTCAACTCCTGAAAGCTAAGTTCACAACCTTCAGAACAAGCAAATTTCTTGTCTTTCTTTAGCAATTATGTCATGGGCTTAGCTACCTTGGAGAAATTTTCAATGAACCTTCTGTAGTAACCTGCTAAGCCATGGAAACTACGAACCTCTTTCACTTACTTGGGAGATTCCCATTCAGTTAAAGCTGAAACCTTTGCAGGATCAACTGCTACACCATCCTTTGTCATAACATGTCCAAGAAAACCAACTTCATTCAACCAGAATTCGCACTTGCTGAATTTGGCATAAAGTTTATGCTCTATTAACTTCTCACGTATCAAACGCAAATGTCCTTCATGCTCTTCTTTGCTCTTGAAGTAGACTAAAATGTCATCGATGAAAACGACAACAAACTTGTCAAGGAATTCCATGAACACCTTGTTCATCATATTCATGAAGTATGCTGGAGCATTGGTCAAACCAAATGGCATCATGGTATACTCATACAATCCATACCTTGTGGTGAAAGCTGTCTTTGGTATGTCTTGTTATCTTATCTTAAGTTGAAAATAACCTGACCGAAGATCAATCTTTGAGAACACACAAGCTCCTTCTAGCTGATCAAACAAGTCATTGATTCTAGGCAAAGGGTATTTGTTCTTGATAGTCACCTCGTTGAGTGAACAATAATCTATGCATAACCTTTGACTTCTATCTTTCTTCTCCACGAACAAAACTGGGGCTCCCCATGATGAAGAACTTGGTTGAATAAATCCTTTCTGCAACTGTTCTCCAAGTTGTTTCTTGAGTTCTTTCAGTTCATCAACTGACATCTTATACGGTCTCTTTGCTATTGGTCCAGATCCTGGTAGCAAATCAATAAGGAAATCCACATCCCTATCTGGTGGCATTCCCGGTAATTCTTCCGGAAACACATCCGGATATTCACTCACAATTGGCACACTGTCTATGCTAACCCCCTTAAGAGAATTTAGCTTACTCCCTTTTGGTTCAAAGTTGGACTTGAATTTAATCCGTTTTCTTTCCGGGGATGTGAGTGCAATAGTACGATTAGCACTATCTAGTACTCCTTCATACTTAGCCATCCAATCCATTCCCAATATTACGTCCAGTCCTTGGGAATATAGGATTATCAGACTCACTGGAAATTTATGCTTTCCAAACTCTATTACTAGATCCCGGCATCCAAGACTTACTATCATATCTCCATCGGGAGAACTAACTTTTATTGGACACCCAATGTTTTCAGTTGGAAACCCATTTCTATCAAACAATGCTTTTGATATGAATGAATGCGATGCTCCAGTATCAAAAAGAACAAATGCTGGAATAGAATTGAGTCTGAACTTACTAGCAGCAGCATAAGGCTCCTCATAGACTTCCTCCACAGTGATGTGGTTCACCTATCCTTTCTGAAAAGGGTTGGGCTTGTTGGGTCCTTCAACTTTCTTTTCTGGGCATTCATTTGCATAATGCCCCATCTTCTTGCACTTGAAGCATTCAACCTGACTAATGTCCTTCTTGACAGGCTGACTTCCACTTCCACTTCCATTACCACTGTGGTGGCTCTTGTATCCACCCTTGTGGTTCTTGTACTTGTTATTGTCATGACTACGGTGATGCTTGTTGTCATGACGGTTGTTGTTGTGGTGCTTGTTGAATTTCCCATGCTTGTGGGATCCTGAGCTTCCACTGTCATCATAATGGGAACGTTTGTGTGACGATCCCGAGATGTGCTTGTCTGAGTGCTTTCTCTTTCTACTTTCAACTTGCTTTATTTTGTTTTCCAAAATAGCAGCCTTGTCACAGAGAGACTGATAAGTGGGAACATAGGCCACAGCCAACTGCAGATTCAGCTCATCATTCAACCCTTCGAGGAACTTTTCTTTCCTCTTAGCATCAGTTTCAACTTCATCCGGTGCATATCGCGCCAGATTGTTGAACTCCTCAATATATTCAGCCACGCTGCGGTGACGCTGCTTCAGGTTATGAAACTCTTTCTTTTTCAGACTCATCACTCCAGATGAGATATGAGCAGTACGAAAGCCATCCTCAAAGATAGCCCATGTCACATATTCTATGGGAGTGGTGATCTGGAAGTTATCACACCAAGTGGCGGCTGTTCCTTCCAGCAAATGTGCTGCAAATATGACTTTTTCAGCATCAGTACAACCCACAGTTACCAAGTCCTTGTTCACAGAGCGTAGCCAATCATTGGCCACCATGGGATCAGTTTTTCCTGAGAACTTTGCTGGCCTCAGTTTCAAGAACCTGGTAAGCATGTCAAAACCCGGTGGGTTGTTGTTGTTGTTATTGTTGTTATTGTTATTGTTGTTATTGTTGTTGTTTTGGTTCTGGATGCACGTCGTCATCATCTGCATTAGCTGAGTCTGAGTTGTCATCATTTGCTGCATTTCTGGAGTGATGTTGTTGTTATTGGGGTTGGGATTTGCACGACAGGGAGGCATCTGTGGTTTGTTCAATAGAGATAAGAATGAGATACCCATAGATGCTATCATGCAAAATACATCACATAACAATCACAAAGCATGAAACAAAAAGGATAAAGGTTCAACAACAAGATAACAAGTTCGCAAAGTAAAACACACACAAATAACAAGCCATCCACATGTCGGATGGTCAAATAACAAGTTCCCAACAACAAGTATGATAATAGATGATAAATGAGTAGTCAAATCTACTCGTCGGCATCAACCTCCTCCTCGACAAAAGTAAGACCTGCATTCTCCATTGCGGTCTTGTATTCCTCGACATTGGTGGTCAAGGTCTCTATCTTGGCCTTGAGAGCCCTATTCTGGGAACGAAGCCTCTCAATCACCGTCTGCTGATGCTTGAGCTCGAAGTCCTTGGCCTACAGTTCTTCAGTCATGTCCCAGATCTTCTTGTTCCTATCCTGGACTCGCTTCTCCCGACTCTTGAACTTTTTGTCCTGGCTCTCGAACTTCTCCTCCATCTCCTTGACTATCTCATCTTGCTCCGCGAAGAGCTTGTACTTCTCACGAAGCTGCACCTGGAGTTCGTCATTGTTGAGCATGACGTTGGTCCTGTCGGTGTCCACGTGCCTAATGAGAGTCTCTAAGTCCTGGAGGAATAGACGAATCGGCTCTGCTGTGTCCCTTGAATCGTCCTCGAAGTCGATGGACTCTCTATCCTCATCACGTCTACCGAAGACGTGGAAGTGGGTACCTCTAACCTTTCTGTAGTGTCTCCCTAGTAGACGTCCTATCAGATCCTGCATGACTACCTCAAGGCCTCTCTCCTTGTCATCATGCATGAGCTTGAAGATGATGGCCTCCGTGGTAGGCTTTGTCTGGCGTCCGGGCTGGTTGACCTTGAATTCCCAAAGGTCTTTCCTCTCAAACTTGGTGAGGGGAAGCACCATGATGGTAGGAAGAGGGAGATTGAGAAAAGTAGTAAGCTCAACAATACGAGGACCAAAGCGAGTTCCCTAGAACTCCTCAATAGTGCTGATGATAACAGTAGGCATCTATTTATAAGATAGAAAAAGTTAGGACAACACAATTCAGGATAAAACACAAGGCAAAACATCACATACATATCCTTGGAAATCAAAACACACAAGTCATGGCACACATGGATCCATTACAACAACCAAGGTTCAACTTATTTTAAAGAAACATTTGGAAAATAAGGTGATAAGTGGTGGTCCAACTAATGAAGTACGTTTACAGTCCTATCTCACTGGATCTGTTGGCTAACAGAATGTTTCTAGAAGCAATCAGTCTATCTTGCTCACATGAATCCATCACTAAGTCTATAATGTCTCCTCTTAACGTTTGGTTGGTAGCTTCCAACTCTTGGGTATGTTTCTTCTCTTCCTTTAGGTCACTTTGGAGGTTGGGAATTCTGCACTTGACTCTATCACCAAGTTCTTTGATGGTCTTCCAAGCTGCATCCCTTGCTGATTCAAAGAATGTAGTGTGCACCACTGAATTGGTGAACATGCGGAATCCTTTTTCATTGTGGTTGTCTTCCTTGTTTTTATACAAGTGAAGTTGCACCCACCAGTATTCAACTCCTTCATCCATCACAGGAAAACCTTTGTACACAGCTGCACCTTGTATCTCTAATGCAGCCATGAGGTCCTTGAGAGCCTTGGGGAATTCTGTCTCACACTCCAAAGTCATTGTCATGAGTGGTCCTTTCCTTATGGCTTCATTGATGGAGTTCATCTACAAATAGAGATGAGAAAGAAGATTAGAAAAGTTTACGAGAGGAATAGACAAGTGTAGAAGTTGCTGAAATTTTTTCCTTAGTGGTTTCCAATCCTAGGGTCATAATCCTACAGGCAACACAGTGCTCTGATACCATCTGTAAGATCCCTCCTTTATAAAGGAAAAGGATCCCTGTGATTGCAATGCTAGTCCCTGGATCAATGCTAGGATCCACAATTTAAGATGAAGTACACAGATACAATGGTCATTATTACAGCCATTCCAGAGATAAACATAGTCTTTACAACTCCAAGTCCACTTGGCCTAGTACAAGAGTTTGAATAAGTAAATAAATAAAAGTCTTCATCTTCATGTGCCATAGGCAAACATGTTGAGTGTAGACTCATGACACCTAATCCTCATCAGAGTAACCTGCAACATCAGAAGTTACAGCCACAGTGGGTCAATACATTGGAATAGTATTGGCAAGTGATACCTTAGTATAATTAGGTGGACTAGATACTATATGCAATTTGTCTCAGTGTATCTTGGCTTGCTTTGCTCAAAATAGGTTTTGCCTATTAGTTGAAATCACTAAGTTTTTCTTTGTAAAAATTTTTCCCAAGGAACCACCAATAGACATTGAGGTCCTTCACCCTTGTTCACCCACAAGTTTTTACTTAGAAATTGGGATGAGGAGATTCTTGATAGCTTCCATGTCTTGATGCTCAAGTTGTCCATTACCATGGACTTGGCTAAGTACTTAGATTTTTCCATCTGCAGAGGTTGTGCACTTTCCCCACCAGACTTGGTTTCACCAAGACAGGACATTTCAGAAGCCTTCCCTTAGACCAAATGGACGCGCTCCAACCTATCATTACCACTACCACCAACTGTCCAAATGGCTAAGTTCTAGCAACCTATGTGGTCCACGCAGATCCCATATTGCCAAGTGGCTGCACTAGAAGCTTCTTAACACTTGGCCTCTAAAATCTCTTTGTTCCTGGGTGGCTTACCACAAGTGAGATACACAAGGTAAACCAAGGAAATGGGCCTTGTGTAACCACTCAACATAAACCATTCCTTCCATTCCACCCAGGTGTTTCATTAACTTAGTTGTTTTATTAGGAAAAACACAAGTCCAAAGACTTAGAAATATTTTCATCATATCATGTATATTTATCCAACCCTTGGTTGCTACTAGCTAGGCTAAGAATGGCATAGATAGTAACTTAACTTAGAAATTCCCTAGCAATTCTACAACTACTAGGATTTCCCAACATGGCATATAAGCAAAATAGTAGCATGCAAGACTTAGCAAAAATATTTATAATGCTTAGTATAAAACATGGGGATAGAAATATTCATGAAGTACCACTAGCCTTGGTAGTTTGGAGAGTAGCTACACTCCTCACAATCACCATCACTAGCACCAAAATCTACACAAAGAATCATAGCCACAATCACATACAAAACATATACAATCAAAAATATATGCATGCATGCAAAATGATATGTGATGGTTTTTAAAACTCAACAAAGCAAGTATACAGCACTGATTCATAAAAAAGTTAAAAACTTGCCAAACAACATTTATTTAAACCCTAAATCATTTCCTAAACATTTCATATACTCAAATTAGCCCTACACAAGTTTCTGCAAATAAAACCATTTTAACAGAAGCAAAACATTAAACACATTGCATATTTAGAAAGAGCTTGCTCTCCTGATTCCAAATGTATAAAATTTGTCAAATTCTAACGTGGGGATCAAAAGTTATAGCCAAAACAAATTTAAATATCTAATATATTGAAATTCTGTTTTTAAACTCTAACTGATGCCACGCGTCTTATTCTAATTAGCCCGTACCGCTTCGCGTAGGATCACACTTATGAGCCGTTAGATCTACTTAAACTGCACGGCTCAGATCTACTCGTAACGATTCGTTAAGTGATCTAATCCTGTATGCTGGATCCAGATCTGACGGCTCTGGATCAAGCGACCAAAGCTGGGCGGCGCTGGCGGTGGCTACTGGCGGCGGCGAGCTTTGCCTACGGCGGCGCGGCGCTACAGGTGGTCCTAGGGTCATCGGAGGGGCTTACCAGAAACACGACGACGTGCTGAAGCTCAACCTGATGACAGCTTGGCAATGGGCGCACAGACGCAGTCGCTGGAGCTCGTCGGAGTTGCGGGCGGCGTCTGCTGCTTGCTGTCGAGGTCGTTGCCGAGGCTCTGCATCGACCCAACACAAAGCAGATGGTTCAGGAGATGCGCAAGGATCTGGCGATCAAGTCAGTACTAAAGGGGAGGCAAGGGGCGACTGGCTTTACCTGAATCGCACGTCGGAGTCGAGCGGCGGCTCAGGTGCTCGCGGGTGAGAACGAGGGCGTCGCTCTGGGTCATGATAAAGCAAACGGAGGACATTAGCAGATGCGCAAGATCATGCTGGTTGTAGTGGTTTGAACGAGAGGCAAAGGGGCGGCCTGTGCTTACCGAGATTCGTCACTGGAGCGCGTCTGTCTCCGGCGGCGCAAGTGCGATTGTGGGCAGCCTGGTGGCGATGTGGAAGCGCTGAGTGAGGGGAAATGGTCGCATATAGGTGGGGTTAAGTAGGCAGAGCAGGGGCGAGGATCGCGCGGCGTATCAATGGCAATTAAGCGCGCAGTAACAGCGGCGAGGTAACGGCGGAGCGAGCGGCGCTGGCGCGCGTGATTGACGACGAAGGCGACGTGGTCACAGGGTCCACTCTGCCGCCGGGTTTAAACAAATGAGGGGTGGGGTCCTGACGTCAGTGGCCTGTTGGGTTCGTTCGCGAGTGACAAGGAGAAAGGGGGAACCCGGGTGGTCTAACTGGGCTGGATCCGTTGCTGGGCTCAATTGCTGGCGCTGGCCTTTTTCTATTTCTTTTCTCCTTTTCTTTTTCTGTTTTGATTTTCTGGAATGATTTTCAAATCCAAATCAAATGAGTATGAATTCAAAACTTCTCTAGGTTTTTATACTGCAAACCATGCATTCCAATGTGTTTCAAACACTATTGTCCAATCCAAACACTTGGATCAAGTGAAAATAAAAATAAAACCAAGCCTTTATGATATATATTCAATAGGCATAATATTGGTTTTATTATTCATTTTGTTTTGAAATTTCTTCAAACTTTTGGTGGTGCCTAAGTTTGAATAAACAAACTTTACTGAATCAAAACAAGTATTCTTCTCATTGGAAGATAGCACTAAGGCTTAGAGCAAGCTTACATAAAATAATAAGCACCAATGCTTCTGTTTTGAATTGATTTGTTTGAAATGAAATTCATATGCTCATGGATGCATGGATGATATGCATAAGTTTGAAACATGATTTTGAGGATGTTACATTAACTCTACATCTCTTCTATTTCAACTTAATGGACAAAGCCTCAACCATGAGAAAAGGACTTCACCAACTCAAATTACTTCAACTTCAACATCACCAAAGACTTCAATTTTATTCTCACCAAGGACTTCAACTTAGATATCACTAAGGACTACAAGTGAAACAAGAAATATTACTCAAAACTTGAAGACTAAGGACACAGAACTTAGAAGGAACCATCATCACCTTTGAAGTTTGTGACCAAGACACAAGAATTTTCCCAAGGAAACCATGATTTCATTCAAGAAGAAACAACAAAGAAGAATGGAATGATCTCAAGTGAACCATATAGTTGGACCACCAAATTTAGTTTAGATCAAACCCACCAACTTATGTGGTGTAGAAAAAATATTATATTGCCTAAAAATGTGCTTGAAACTTCTTGTTTGAGTGGAATGTTTGTTTGTGATTGCTTGCACATTGCTTGTGTGAATTGTGATGTGTGTGATTAGAATTAATTCCTTAGAAATCTTTTTCCTATTCTAATCCCAATCCAACCCAAACAGATGACTACCCCAAGAAACTCCAACATCAAGAATGGTGACAACAACAACAACCAAGAGATGCTCATGAGAGAATAGCTACTAGTAAACCAAACCCATTTGAATCAGATGAAAACTCAGTTTTTAGCCAACAACAATGAGTTTGACCCAACCTTACAAAAGTTTTTGGAAAATCAATCCCAATTATTACAAGGGATCACCACTCACATGATCAACATGGGAGACAACCTTTCCCAAAGAATTTGTGACAACAAGGATGTCAAGGATGATATTCTAGAAGGAACCCAAGATTGCAATGTTTGTGGAGACAAGGATCACATTCGAAAGAGCATGAAGATCAGTGCCCGAATTGTGAAGAGAAGCATCCAACAAATCAATGCCCCACATCTCAAGCTACTTGTTTCCTATGTGAAGGAAATAATCATGTCCCTATCCAATGCCCCATCTATTCCATAGTTCAACAAAGCAAACAAGGTGGAGTGCATCAACAGTTTGTAAACCCTAATGAAGGAACAACTTCCACCAAGAAGGAAGAAGACAAAGGAAAATATCAGCTTGCACCTCCATGCAATATGACTCAATTTGATGGACCAAAGAGGAGACATATGTATTACCCAAGGAAAAGATTAAGGAGACCAGGAAACTTTCCCACCTTTGAGGTGAGATATGAAGAACATGAACTAGAAGCACTCCTAGATTTGGAGAAACCCAAGAAGAAGAAGGACAAAATCCAAGTGCAATGTTGCCATTGCGAAGAGATGGGACACTATGCCAATGAATGTCCTGAGAAGAAACAAAAATATAAGGAGATTAGCCAAGTGTGGTGCAACAACTGCAAAGAGCTAGGCCATTATGTGTCAAATTGTCCACAGAAGATACGTGAAGAACTCAATCTTTCACATGTTACAATTGTGGTGATCAAGGACATTATGCAATTAATTGTCCAAAAAAGATGAAACACAAGATAAACAAGCCTATGAAGGATCTCAGCCTTGTCACATGTTTCAAGTGTGGAAACAAAGGACACTATGCAGATGTTTGCCAAGAGAGATTTCATCAAGATCCCAAGCAAGCCCAGATGTAATCCAGTTGGAAACTTTTAAGGGTGGTAGTACCCTAGTTGCCTTGAAGCCAACTTTTATCCCCTATCTTTCCCAAATCTCAGGACGAGATTTCTTTTAAGGGTGGTAGCTTGTCACATCCCAAAATTTTCCAAATTTTGTAATGTGAAAAATAAATAAACAAAATAAATAATTGTTGAAATTTAGGGTGAAAAGAAACTTTTTGTTTCTAAATGGAAACTTAAAATCCCATCTTGAAAAAACTTGAGTAATGTTTGAATACAACTAAATTCAAATCAAGTGGAATGCATTCATCATAAAAGCATCTGGAAATTTAAACACTTGGGAAATAAACCCAAATCCTAAAACCCTAATGGAATAAAATCATTTCCAAATCATCTCAAAGACCAAGGATTTGATCCATATAAAATTTATCAACAAACATTTATAAATGATCAAGAATGACAAATAGAAATATTATAAAACCATAGAAATTGGTTTCCCTTAATTTGGAGCCATAGATAAAATCTTATGAATTTAATAAGATAAGGAAATTGAATTTCCAAAGAAAATAAAGCACCTATATAGAAATCCATACCAAATGGTGAGAAAATTGAAATCACCAAGTTTGGATCTATAAATAAAAAGATATGGATTTTATAAGATAAAAAAGGAATATTTAAAAGCCAAATTAAATCTTGGCCAAGACCATAAACAAATGGAATAAACATAATCCAAGTTCAAATAAAATAAATGGATAAATAATATTGAAATAAAATAATATGTCCCCAACCAAATTCTATTCCATTTGATTAAAATAAATCCCTAATGGAAATGATTAATTAAATGTAGGGAAAATAATTGAATTTACCCAAGTGGAATGAAAGTTATTTAATTAACTCAAATGAAATAAAAGAGTCATTTCAATAAAGTTATATGAAACTAAAACCATATTTGAATTTCATTGTAATAAAAACAATTGACCAAATTAAAATGATTAATAATCATATTAAAATACTATAAATAATTCAAAGTGAATTATTTAGCACCCCATTAAATAAATAAAACCTACTTAATAGGTTTGGTAAAAAATATGGTTTTCAAATAAAGTTTTAAAACACAGTAAAATCTATTTGAAATAAAGACAAATGTCTATTTATAAAATAAATAAAAGACCCTAAAAAGAATAATAGAATTATTCTAGATTTGACTTTAGAATGTATTATTAATCAGTATTAAAATCTACACAAAGTTTGGTTGAAGTTTGAATTCAAATGGGTGTTTGAAATGGTTAAAAAAAAATCAAACAGATAAATATAAAAAGAAAAGGAAAAACAAATCTGTACAAAAAAAAGAACTAAGCCAGCTGAGAAGCCCATCTTCCGCCCTTGTCATGTGAATCGTTTTTCACTCAGTAAGTCACCCACTAAGTCGCTGACCGCTGGTCCCACCGCTCCTCTCTCTCCTTCGCTGACGAAGCGACCCCACCGCCAGCTCCCCTTCGTTCTCACCCGCACGCGAAGACCACCCTCACCAGCCGTTCCTGCCATTACTTCCTCGGCTTAATTCCGCGATAAAGACTCAACAATCAATGCTCGCCACCACGCTCGATTGATAGCCTGCTTCTCCTCTCCATTTCCCCACGACCAGCGTCGCCAGAGAGCCACCGGGCTGCTCCAATTTCGTTTCGCACCACCGCAGCCTCCGGCGAGCTTTGCGAACGATTCCGGCCACCCTCCATCGCCCCTTGCCTCCCCGACCCCACTGGAGTGCTCGCCAGCAACAGGCATACCTGCCAGTAACCGTAGCTCGCTCGCGCATGCCCTGGACACTCGCCTCCGACTTTAACAGAACGTCACCGCCGTCCGCAAACACTCCGGTGAGTTTTATCGCTTAAACCAGTTCACGCCTCGACTAGAGATTCATGCCAAGTAGTTCGCCTATGCCTTGTGAACCTTCAGGTGCTCGCCAATCAACCGCGCGTGATCTACAACCTCGTCACCGACCACGACAGTGTGTGCCCGACGCTGTCTTGAACTCCAGCGAGGAATCACCGGTGATTCAGAGCGCCCCGTCAACAGACAAGGACACGTTGAGCATCAGCGAAGCACGGCGATCTCGGTGAGCCCCTCCCCTATATCTTTTGCTTCCTGCATCGCCGGCAACCTCGCTTTCCGAGCGCTCCGCCGCCAGTCGCCGCCGCCAGCGCTGCTAGTAAATGGCCAGTGCTTGTGCGACGTAGGATTTATATCCAATGCACATGATAGAACATAAACGAAGAGGTACCTTTCGATCTGAACCGTACGTTGCAGCTTAGATCCAATGCCTCGCATCTCTTGATCCACCTGAACCGGTACCGACGAATCAAAACACGACGCGTGTCCTAGAGCTGTTATAAAAACCAGAAAATGTTCTATTAGTTATTCAAACTTGCAAAATTCATAACTTTCAAACCACACGTCCAAATTTTGCAAACTTTATATCAATGGAATCATCAAGACAAGTACTTTCCACCCATGCACTTTGTTTATAAAATTTCTTCTGGTAAAATGGTTGTTTTTTGCAGAAACTTGTGTAGGCATAATTTGAATATAAAATTCATTATAAAATTATTTTTGTGATAAAATCTTTGGAAAATGGTTTTTGTTGAACCTACTGATCATAGAAACCAACTTGTAGATTCAAAAACATATTTTGTGAAGCAAGAGAATAAATCTTTGAATTAAAGCATTTCTAGTCAAGTAAAAATAATGTTTTTATGTTAAAAATGCTTTTGGAGAAAAATCTTTGGGAAATGTTTTGGATTAAACTCTCTGACCCCACACACCAAGTTTTTAGAATTAAAAATATATTTGGTGAACCCTATAAAGATTATTGCTTTGCTAAAGGCACTTTCAACAACATAAAATATGGATTTAATGTAAAAATGGTTTATAGATAAAATCTTTTTTAAATGATTTTCCTTTATAAATGACAAATAAGTGTTTCAAAATGTTTATAACCTATTAGAAACCACATTTCCAAATAAAACAATCTTTAGCATGCTTGCATGCATTACTTTGTTTTTATTATTTTATGTGATGTTTGCTTGAATGGTAGATTGAATATTGCTTGCTTGGTTGAATTGTAGTGGAATTTGAAGAGTGCGAATATTGCAAGATCAAGGAGTGAATTTATAATTCTCTACCAAAAAGGCAAGTGATGGTCCATACTTTTGTCCCATTATTTTCACTATGCATTAGTGATATTTCTAGGTAGGACTTGCATGGAAATTTTGCTAAGTATGAACTATGCCATGGGAAATCCTAGTAGATGAAACCTTAGTAGAAATTTCCTAAGTTAATATTCCTATTACTATCATGCCTAGCTTAGCTAGTAGAAAACAAGGGTGGAATATATTCATACTATGGAATATTTCTAAGTCAAAGGACTTGTGTTTTGTTTAATAAAACAACTAAGTGAATGAATCACCTGGGTGGAATCGAAGGAATGGTTTGGGTTGAGTGGTTACACAAGGCCCATTTTTATGGTTTACCTTGTGTATCTCACTTGTGGATGGCCACCCAGGAACAAAGAGATTTGAGATGTCAAATGTTGAGAAGGTTCAAGTGCAGCCACTTGGCATTATGGGCTCTGCCTGGATCATATATGTTGCAATAACTTAGCCAAATGGACAGTTGGTGGTAGGGGATGATAGGTTGGAACGCGTCCATTCTGGTCTAAGGGAAGGCTTCTGAAAGATCTTGTCTTGGTGAAACCAAGTCTTGTGGGGAAAATGCACCACCTCTACAGAGTGTAAAATCTAAGTACTTAGAAATGTCCCTGGTAAAGGACAAAATGAGCATCAAGACATGGAAGCTATCAAGAATCTCCTCATCCCAATTTCTAAGTTAAAATTTTGTAGTTGAACAAGGGTTTAAGGATCGCCAATTTCTATTGGGAGATGCCTTGGGTGATTTTTGACAAGGAAAAGCTTAGTGTTTTCAAAAGATAAGGAAAATCTATTTTTGAGCAAAGAAATCCTAAGCTCCACTTAGCCAAATGCATATAGATGATAGACTCCACTATACTACCATACTATCACTTGCCAATACAATTCAAATGTATTGACCCTTGTGGCTGTAACTTTTATGTTGCAGGTTTGTTTGATGTTAGTGAAATGTGTTGATTAGGATTACAAGTCTACAACCAACATGATTGCCTATGGCACTTTGAAGATGAAAGACCCCATGCTATAGTTATTTTTGCTGCATTGTAATGAGATAGCCAAATGACCTATGTAAGGTGTAATGAATTATTTTATTCCTGGTTATAAAGTTGTAATATGACCTTTGATTCTTGATATTACATCTTAACTATGGATGCTAGCTTTTGATCCAGGGACTAGCATTGTAAACACAGGGATCTCTATCTTATTAAAGGTTGGGACCTCTACACGTATCAACCTCCTCCTTGTGCTTGGCAATGAGTTCTGAACTTATCTTGTGGATGACATCCACTTCACGTTCTGCCATCTTCTTGTAACTGAAAACTTCTTGTTCAAATGCTTCCATCATGTCTTCCAGACAGCCTTCTCCTTTAGGGACTTGAACTTCCTTCATCTGCACCTTCCCATCCTTGAAAATCAACTCCTTTGGATGAATCTTCAACTAATACATGTACGGGTTGATGTCATCCGCGGAGGAATCCTCCATGGGTGATCCATAGGAAGACATTGTAGCTCCAACACTGAGAATTTTCCTGACAAAAATAGATCGAAACGAAAACATGACGAGAACACGATACACGAACCTCGGGGTATCCGGGGGTTATATATTATGAATTTTCAATGCATAACGTACTGTGCAAAAAACGAGGCGGAGACGATGTTCAGGGGGCTCACGCCCCCTCCAGGCGCGGCCAGCTGGGGCCCGCGCCTAGGGTGGGTGTGGCCACCCTAGCCCCCGTTTCCTCCTCTGTTTCGTCTCGTCACCTTCCGTATGTAATAAAAACATGCAAAATATAAAAATATTAGGCTTTCACGAACCTTCTATGTCCACCACTTTTTACCTATTCAAAGACGGACTATGCAGGTTCTGGTGTTTGATTTCTAATAAATTCCTCTAGAGACACCATTTGAATAATATCAACATCTTCATTATAAGAATCTCCTGAAATATAATGTTTGAGCCTTTGACCATTCACCACCTATGTAGTGTTCTCCTTGAAAGAATATATTTTGATAGCCCCTGAACGATACACTTCCCCAATAATAAAAGGTCCTTCCCATTTTGAGAGTAGTTTCCCAGCAAAAAATCTAAGACGAGACATATACAAAAGAACTTTCTCACCAACATGGAATTCCGTTTTGAGAATTCTCCTATCATTCCATCTTTTTACTTTTTCCTTAAAGATACTAGCATTTTCATAAGCTTCACTTCTCCACTCATCTAAGTTACTCAAGTCAAGCAATCTTTTCTCACCAGCAAGCTTAAAATCTCTATTCAGTTCTTTCACTGCCCAATAAGCCTTGTGTTCTAATTCTAGAGGCAAGTGACAAGCTTTCCCATAAACCATTTTGTAAGGGGACATCCCCATAGGATTTTTATAAGCGGTTCTATAAGCCCATAAAGCATCAACTTTTTAGCCCAATTATTCCTAGATCTATTAACATTCTTCTGCAATATAGATTTGATTTCCCTATTGTAAAGTTCTACTTGCCCACTGGTTTGGGGGTGATAAGCTAAAGCAATTCTATGATTGACATCATATTTAGCAAGATTCTTCCTAAAACCACCATGATTAAACTGAGAACCTCCATCAGTCATGAGATATCTAGGAACACCAAACCTAGGAAAGATAACATCTTTAAGCATTTTTAAAGAGGTCTTACCATCGGCGCTGTTTGTAGGTATGGCTTCTACCCACTTTGTAACATACTCAACAGCAACAAGAATATGAGTATACCCTTTTGAAGGAGGAAAAGGACACATAAAGTTAAATCATTGCATCTGGAAATGTTACCAACCCTTTGACATTCATCACATGATAAAACAAACATCCTTGCATCCTTGAAAAGGGTAGGCCAATAAAATCCAGATTGTAAATTTTTTTGTGCAGTTCTATCCCCAGCATGATGTCCTCCATAAGCACTGCCATGGCATTTTCTCAATATCTCTTCTTGTTCATACTCTGGAACACATCTTCGCATAATACCATCTACTCCTTTATATAAATGTGGGTCGTCCCAAAATTAATGTCTTAGATCATAAAAGAATTTTCTTCTTTGCTGGGCTATAAAGGTTGGAGGAAAATACTTAGAAACAATAAAGTTAGCCTAATCAGCATATCAAGGACTCTCGTGCAAGCTTACCCTTATTGCAGCCAATTGTTCATTTAGAAAACTATCATTAACAGGCATATGGTCAAAAGAAATGTTTTCCAAACGAGATAAAATATCAACAATAGGATTTTCAGCTCCTTTCCTATCCACAATATGCAGATCAAACTATTGTAAAAGCAACACCCATCTAATAATCCTAGGCTTAGCGTATTTCTTTGTCATAAGGTACTTAATAGTTGCATGATCAGTATGAATGGTAACCTTTGAATCAACAATATAGGGCCTAAACTTATCACAGGCAAATATTACAGCTAAGAACTCCTTTTCAGTAGTAGCATAATTCTTTTGAGAAGCATCTAAAGTATTGCTAGCATAATGAATAACATTCAACTTCTTATCAACATGTTGCCCCAGAACATCACCCACAACAAAATCAATAGCATCACACATAATGTCAAAAGGTAAGTTCCAATCAGGTGGTTGAACAATAGGAGCAGTAGTTAAAGCTTTCTATAAAGTTTCAAAAGCTTCCTTACAATCATCATCAAAAACAGAAGGTACATATTTTTGAAGAAGATTAGTAAGGTGATTTGAAATTTTGCAGAAATCTTTAATAAACGTCATATAGAAACCAACATGAACAAGAATACTACGAATACCTTTTATATCCCTAGGGCAAGGCATCTTCTCGATTGCTTCAATTTTGGCTCTGTCTACTTCAATGCATCTTTCAGAAATCTTGTGCCCAAGAATAATACCCTCATTAACCATGAATTGGCATTTCTCCCAATTAAGGTCAAGGTTAGTTTCTTCACATCTCTGCAAAAATTTATCAAGGTTGTCCACACAATTATCAAAAGAAGTTCCATAGAGAAATCGTCCATGAAAACCTCCACAATTTCTACACAAAAACCATGAAAAATAGCAGACATACATATCTGAAAGGTGGAAGGAGCATTGCATAAACCAAAAGGCATACGCCTATAAGCATAAGTCCCATAAGGACAAGAGAATGTGGTTTTCTCTTGGTCTTGTGCTCTCACAGCAATTTGAGAGAACTCAGAATAACCGTCAAGAAAACAAAAGTGAGTCTTTTTAGACAACCTTTTGTGACACCCTCGGGATTAGGGCTAAACAAATCCCAGACCTCCGTCTGAAATAAGCTTAACCTTGAGCTTGATAATATCCAGTGAAGAATCGGTAACACAACAGTGACCCTACCACACAAAATTTATTACAACAAGCTCATATCTGAGCGAAGAGCCAAATTATTACAAGCAGAGGTCACTGACCACAAACATCAAACAACGGAAGGCAAATTATGCTATTAAATATAGCAAACTTAACAAATGGCCTAAGAGGACTGAAGCATAACGATGACGTCCCAGCCCATAGATTCCAGGCTGCCGACCGAGTACCCCAAGCTACTCGTCGATGTAGTACCAAACTGATCTTCAAGGAACACTTACTCTACCAAAAGTATCAACAAAGCAAGGGTGAGTACATGGTGTACTCTGCAAGACTTATGGCTAGTGGCATTCTTTTGCATAAAGCCATATTTTGTTCATAAAACAAGATGAAGAAGAAGCTCGTCTATTTAGAGTATTTTAAAAGGGGATAAGAGAGCGACATCTCTGAAATATTGATCATCATCTTTTGATATCCACCAAGTCATCATCATCTGAACTAGGATCACCCCCTCGTACCCATGAGGAAGCATCCTTAGGCACACGTTGATCTGCCAAGTTTGACGATTAGGTTCAAGTTCTATATGATCTTAGAATCTGGTCACCAAGCGTTCATAACCGTGAACACGGCTTTTCAAAAAGATTATTACCCTGCAGGTGTGTACAATTTTACCCACACATACCAACCAACTCTTAATGCCAGATCATTAGCCCTCTTCCTCGGAAGGTCGACAGAGGGTGTGGTTGGACACGACCTTTACCTTGCTTTCGCCGAGACCATGAGTCATGCAATAAGTATGGTTCTGCCGTCACTGGTCAAATCCCAAAGTCCCTACTTAAAGATGTGAGGCGAGGTTGCTTAACCAGAGGCGCCATCAACCCCAAGGAACCCAGTCCACGCTTCCCTACCTGTTATGCATGCATCTCCTTCACCCGATAAATCTTTCAAAAGATTTTCTATGCATATGTCAAATGGAATGCCCAAACTATGTGACTCGTGGAATCTACTAGGCAAGTTAGTTGCTCGTGAGGTTTTCCAGGCCCCATGTGGTTGTACGCTCGTCTCGGTTCCAAAGGCAAGAACTCGGGTCCTAGTGGTGGCGAGCATGGGACTAGAAAATCCACATCCCACTGTTGCCTCCCATACAAGCCTTAGCATGTTTAACTCATATCACTGATCTCTTCTCATCATGTTCTCCTGTCATACTAGATTCTCTGCATCTGATACATCATCTGGATGGAACAGACTTAACAGTTATGCATGGCTAAGAAAAACACAAATAAAAGCTCTAGCATTGCACACAAGCCAAACCTAGTTATGCTTGGAGCAGTGGATCAGATAATATAAACTCAAATGGAGTATGCAATAGATAGGATACTTTATCTACCGGTAAAAGACCACAAGAGAATCGTATGCATCATGGGAGGAATTGAAATACTTTCGAAAACATAGGATTGTATCATGGTGGGGCTATGCTTGCCTTTGCCAGTTGATAAACAATAAGCAGATCTTCGGGAAACTTATACTTGACTTGGTTACAGTTGGTCAAGTATTGTTCGTCGATCTTCGAACTTTGACGGTGTTGACCTCGGGCTTCGATCTCTATCTCGATATCGTATTCTACTGAGGAAGAACCAAATCACCAGAAAGAAAGGGAAACCAATCAACACATGGCATCGTTGCAATGATCAAGCAAGTATAATGATATGAAAATTTAATACGCATTGAAATGTAACCCTAAAGCATGCTCGGAAATTTAAACGGGGTTCCGAGGGGCACAAACCCTAACTCGGTAAAACTCCGGAATAACCTGTGAGGGGTTACTATGTTCTTCTAATTAAACTTGTCATTTAAGTTGCTTAACAATGCATGATTATATCTTAAACAGGTAGAACTCATTTTTCTGAACATTTTGATATATTATACACATATTTCTGATATATAAATAATTAGATATTGAATTTACAAGTTTTATTCAAATTGTGAAATTATTAAAAGCTGGTTAAACTTTTTACACCCAGACATAATCTACTCACAGTGACTGACCGGTGGGGCCGAGGCCACATCGGCAGCCACGCAAGCAAAGTGAGGTCAGGGGCATTTTTCACTGAGGCTGGATCTAGCTAGAGAGGCTGACGGGTGGGGCCTGGTCCATGCTGGAAACCCACGCAAGCGCCACGCGGGCCTCACCGGAGAACGACCAGTCAGCGGTAGACGGTGCTAGGGGGAGATCTAGGAAGCGCGGTTGGGCGGGTTCGAATTAGTGCATCACGCTCAGCCAGAATCGGGCGGCGTCGCTACGGGATGGTCACCGGAGCGAGCTACACGGTGGCGCATGGCGGTAGAGCTCACTGTTCGACGAAGAACGACAGATACAGCGTGAGAGGGAGAGAGCGGAGGGGTCCAGAAGGACCATAGGCTCACCACGGTTCTTGAGGGCGTGACAGTGAGGTCGGACGAGGTCGGATTCCATGGCCACGATGATTGCCTGCGTCGGGGACTGTAGCATCCCATTTGTCTAACAACTGTAATGCTACTTGGTTTAGTAATATAATGGCTACTTCCTACATATAATTGTTGCATCATCATTCTATCATGCTCATGTCATCATGCCACTTTGCATTGAGCATCATATAAAACCCTTTCCAATTTGGATCTTCTCTCATATGCATCATTAATTGTATTTTGCCTCTTGATATTGTATTTGGTTCTTGATATATTGTTTAAATGCCCAAGTTGAGTTGGGGGCATATCTTTTATTCAACTCCACCACCTTTCTTTTACCACCTTACAATTCCACCATCCCATTATCCTTGAGCTTGTAATTACTTTTCTTTTGGTGGTTAATTTAGCTCATGGGAGATAGGGTGGGTCCAAACTATAAATTCTTCTGCTTGGCCTTTACTCCATATTTTGGGGATGCATGAGAATAATGCCATGTTTATTACTTTGTTTTCATAAGGATGACACATGGCATTAAATGCTTGCATGGGCCACGCAACCATCATCATCCCTTGATCTCCTTTGTTTTTCTTTGGTTTTTGAGTGGATCATCTCTCTTCTCTCTCTTCCTCCTTTGGGCTTGGTCTTATTTGATCTTGCTTAAGCCCTATCCTCACATCAACATATCTCTCTAAACCCTCACCACCTTTCTTTCCTTCCTCTCTTTTGTCTAAATCTTGTTTGATCTTAGCTTGTTTTTGCTTGATGCATGCAAGCATCTAAAACCCTAGCTCTCACCTCTTCCTCTCCAATCTAGCTCAAACAAAACCCTAAACCTACCTTTGTTTGGATAAACCAAACCATCACATCTCACCCCTCTCTCACCTCACCTCTCCTCTCACCAACCCGAGGCTACCCTCTTTCTCTCTCTCGGCCTCCCTCCTCTCTTCTCTCTCTACCATGCTTGCCCCACATGGCTACCCTCTCCCTAGCCCCACAACCCATCTACCCCATCCCTAGAAAACCCTAACCCGAGGCTAACCCTAGTTAACCCTAGCCCTAACCCGATCTCCCCCTCTCTCTCGGCTCCCCTCCCTCCTACCAGGCAGGGCCACCACGCCACCTCCCTTGGTCCCTCCCCAGCCCTCTCTCGGCTACAAGACAGAAAAGAGAGGGAAGAAGAGCCCTAGCCCGAGCTACCCCCCCCTCACCTTTTGTAAAGGTGACCACCACCCCATGTGATCCTCCCTCTCCCTTATCTCCAACCCCATCCACCCAGAACTTCCCCCAGATCCCATCCAGTAGGCGCCCAAGCACCTCACCCCTTTCCCTTCTTCCTCCCAAGCCACCATGGACATCTCCTCCTCCTAAACCCTAGCTTCGGCCAGACAGCAAGGGGAGGCGTCGGGGCTGTGGAAAGGAAGAGCCAGACGTCCAGGAGGCTCCCCTGCATCTCCTTCGGCGACCAGCACCATTGGGAGCGACTGGGAAGCCCCAGAGCGCCGTCGCCGTCGTCATGGCCGGGGGAACTGAAGCTCCCCGTCGCGAGCCCGCCGCCAGATCCCTTCCACCTCAGCGTCGACGACCACGCCGGCAAGCTCCTGGTGAGCCCCTCTACCCCCCAGGCATGGTCCTCTCCCCTCTCGTGCACCGTATCTCCGCCGGCCTCCGTCGAGCACCTGGCGCTGTCAAGTGCCGCCGCCATCACAGGCGCACAAGCAGCTGCAGTTGCTCTCTGAACGGAATTTGTAGAGCTAGGCTTTCTCTCCATCTTTTCTTTTTGCATCATCGCAAGATTCGTAGCGGTTGCGTCGCTATCTTCGTGGCAAGATCGAAGCAGCTGGCAGGTTTTCGCGCCCCTGTCTTCAGTTCGTCAGACTCCAAACGGACCACTCCTGGCATTTTTGCACGTAGGCCCCTGGGAAAAACCAACCCCAACCCGCAATCCTGCCTCCGCCTGTTCTTTTGTAAAAAGGCACCCCAGTTATCCAATCCTCAACCCGCGAGCCCTGTGAGTCCCACGTGGCACACACTGCGCATGCATGGCCCCACCTTCTCCTGTCCCCACTTGTCTGTCTCTCGGGGTAGGTTTTCCTGAGTACCAAAAGTATTTGCTGTTATCTGTTTCAAATTCAAATCTTTTCAAGTTAATTCAAATTCAATTCAAATTACAAATCTGTTTAAATCTAAATGAATTCATAACTTTCAAATGATTTGGAATTTGAATTCAAACCTTATATGAAATGTGTTTTGTTTTTGAATGTTAATTCAAATCTTTAATCAAATATTTTCAGAATTAATTTAAATAGTCAACCTTTGACTTTGACCCTATTTAATAATTTTGACTTTAAAATAAATTTAAATTCATAATTCCAAATAATACAAATAATATATGTTTTTGAATCAGAAAAATGTGAGGATTTCAAATATGCCATCCTAATTATATTTCTGGGCACTTAAAATTTCAAGTTGAATTAAATTACAATAAAATGCCCTTCACCTTAATTAATTAATAACTTTCGATTTATAACTCCAAATTTAACAAATGATATGTCTAAAATGATCAGCTCGACGAGACCTTTCTGTTTATGCATTCCATGTTCTGTTTTGCAGCATGCATCATATAAATATAAGGTATAGAGCAACTTAATTGAGTACAAAACATGGTTAAAACTCAATAAAATGTTTATTTCTCGTATTCTACACCTCACCCATGCCATGCTACATTAATTGCCATGCAACTTGTGCATCATTCATCATGGCATGATTGTTTGCTTGTCGCATCTTACTCATATGCTTGTGCACTGTATTTATATTGGCCCTTGTTTGTTTGGTTCTTCTTCGAATAGACGCTGAGCAGGGGATATATAAAGAGACCCAGGAGCACTACACATATCCTTCTCTCGCTTCAACGGAGCTGCCAGGCAAGAACTACCACATGCTTGCATACATATAGTACCTATTGCCTCTATCTTACTCTTGCATCATTGAGTCGCGATTTCATTAAACTGAATCCCAAGTATTGCATAGCCTTTACTTTTAAACCCCACCAAGCTTGTTCCCCATCCCATGAGCCATTACTACAGGAGTTGTTTGAGCCATGCGAGTCGTAGAACAGCATGTGTAGGGTATGTGAGAGTCTGATGGATAACGAGATACCTAAACAACTTAACCTGAGTAGTAATGGGATAAATAATGAAAGTGGCACCGGTGAGCAATATCTGCTATTTGGTTTTTCCTGCTCACTTGTGTCCCGTAGGACCCCGAGTACTTGATTCCTGTTCCTTGATTATTCGCGCTATCCACATGCGGGAGGCTTATGGGACCCCCCTGAGACAGAGCTTGATTCATTCTTATTTCTTGGGGCCACAAACTAGTTTGAGGTTTTATTTACTATCCTGTACTTATGCCATGCTTTACTGCTTTATTTACGATTGTGCGAGGAGCACCAGACTTAGGATCGTGACCCGTTTTGTGTATCGACAAGCCCGATCACACTTTCGGGTTCCCAGTCGTTCTGACCCCCACAAACCTTGAGTCCGTCTCAAGTCGGCTAACTTCGCTATGGTATACTTAATGGGGTGGCCCCCTGAAATATTTCTGAATCTTGTGATTGATTTGTCGTGAAAACCTCGTTGGGTTTTGATTTGGTTTTTCCGAGGTTGATCGAGTGTGTGTTGCTATTTGTGCACCCCTGCAGGGTAAAACTTTCTGAAAGCCGTGTCCGCGGTTATGGACGACTTGGAGCACAGTTTCTCGATCATAGACAAGCATAACTAAAGTACCGCTTTTAATTTGACTAAGTAACTGACTAGTAAATAGTGCCACACTCATGGAATGGTTAATAAAATTGCCAACGGATGGGGGGTTGTTCGTCCGCTTCCTCGTTGGTAAGCGAGGAGGAGGATGGATCTGATGATATTACTGATATAATTGTTGTCATTAATTCACGGACATCCGTCTATCTTTGGTTAGGCGGATGGTTAGCGAGTATCTATAGAATTGTTAGGGTTTATCTTTTGATGCAATTGCGTCACCCCAGGTTGTGTCCCCTTTAGAGGCATAAAGACTTGCTGAGTACCCCTAGGGTTTCACACGATAAATTATTTGATTCAGATGAACAGGTACACTCACAAGATGGATACTGGGTGGAGGAGGCGGATGATGTGGGCAACGATCGTTCGGTGTAGAGATTCCAGGAACGGGGATCCGTGAGATCTGTGGGCGGGATGTGCTTATTTATGGGGCATCTTATGCCGATTTGCTTCTTATCCATACTCGGATCTTGTTTGCCGCTTCCGCCTGATACTCTGATGTTTGATGTATGAGGAGATATCCTAAACTATTATATCTATCTAGGACATTTGGATCTTGCCATATGGAGTTGCTATATTTCCTTTCTTTTTAGATGGAATGGCTCTGATGTACTGTTGTATGGTGGCTTGCATACATACTCATTTGTGTATGTAGTTGATCCCTTCGCCTGCCGATTACGCCGCCCGTTTTTGCCCCGATGATTGGAAATGGTTGGGACGGCCGAAAGGTCTACCTGTGAGTGGCATTTGGGCCCCACCGTACTATTTCAACCATTTCCGCTCATCCAGGCTTGTAACTAGGAGCGTAATTCACCGAGGTAGTTACAGGGACGGAGGTTCTGATTAGGGCGATAGGAGGCTCTCCGGCTTGCGCGTGTGGGGGCAATCAAACATGTCGATGGCGGCGGTCACGGTAGTGGTCTCAGATGTAAGAGGGGACGCCGGTAACGACGAGAACGGTGAGGTCCTGCCCAGAGCTAGGGTTCAGCTTCTGTGGCGAGCGACACATAGCGAGATAGAGGGGGAAATGGGGATGGGAGGAGACAACACGGCACCGGTGTTCTTATCCTCGGCTCGGTGGTCGGCGGCGTGCATAATGGCGCAGAGGAGATCGACGGCCGGCGCACGGACACACATGAGCTCGGCTCGGTCCTTCTGGCTGAGGAAGAAGAAAGGAGAAGAGGGCGAAGCGGTACGGGCCTGATGTTGGGCCGCGGTTGGGCCGTGGTAGCTGCACACGGGCGGCAGAGAGAGGTGAGGGGAGATGGGCTGTCCTGTTTGGCTACTGCTATCTTTTTTTATTTCCAAAACATTTTTCCAATTATTTTTCTGTTTCAAATTTCTGTTTTGTGTTTTGAATTACAAATCTGTTTGGAATAATTTTAAAATACCAGAGGCATTTATCAAATATGTAAAATACTTATGTTCCCTTATATTCAATTTGGGCTCCAATATTTTTTAGTAGTTTCAAAATATTCCAAATCATTTGAATGGATTTTGCAAATAGAAGGAGATGGAAAAGCTAGGGTTTTAGGGTTGGATTTATTTCCTCAATGCACAATTTAAATGATGATGCTGATGAATGCACAATCAAAACCCTAATATAAAATTATCCAAAAGTGGGGTGTTACAGCTCTATCCCCCTTACGAGAATCTCGACCCAAGATTCCAAAGGTAGGAAGATAAACAGAGAGAGAAAGAAATAGGGTCACTCTAAAGGTAAGGGGAGCACACTAAACAACAAACCGAGCACCTCATGGTCAACTCATGGATGGACCGTTCAGAAACAACTCTGAGATGACGAACATGAAACACGACAAGGTAACATAGGAAACAAGAGGAGAAGGTTTCAAGTTGTTAGATAGATGGTCTTCATAAGGATAGAGACCATGGAACTCATAAGGGTTTAAGCTTCTGAAGAGGAAGGCTTCAACAGGAAGAACATGACCACAGACTTCGATAGGGAACCTCTACTAAACAGCTTAAGTAGAAAGCTTAGGTTGCAGAGATATGGATCAACAAAACCAAGATGTTGAACTACTTTTGACATAGAAGGGTCAGTTTTTCATTAAACAGAAGCCTTAAGAAAGAAAGGTGTTTTGGTGGAGAGGACTCATAAGATTCACAAGGAACATGTATCAAGAGAAACTTTTGATTACCAGAATTATAGTCGTTCTTAAAACATGGTTGAGAACACGAAGGGAACTGTTTATTCATCCAAGTATATCAAAATCTTTGCCAAAGATCGTGATATCGCTTTACACCACTAGATGAATAAGTAAGAAGATTCCCGATGACACGAGAAGAAAGAAACTTCATTCTCAGACTTCAATTACTTGGCACAACAAGACGCTTGCCAACATAAAGGGTCTAGAGGATTGACCGAGAGACATTTAGCAACACTAATTTAAATGTTCTCATTGATGTTCGAGAAGTCAGACACTAAGTAAAGGTCAGACTTCGGAGACAAAGGAAACCATAAGCACAACTCCTATAATGAATTATAGAAAAAAGCCTCATGAGAGTGGTTGTTACTGCTGATTTAAGAGAATATGACAATAGGTCTTTCCAGCTAAGTGTGTCAACCATTACATCAATCTTGCCAGATTTACAAAGAGAACTATGTCAAAACCTTGAGGAGCACCAACCATCATGTCTTCTTGAGATTCAGATTTGGTTAGGTGGTATGATATTTCAGACTAAGCATGTCCGAATAGAAAGTTTGGAACATGTACCATAGAGATAAAGCTACTAGATTCTCAAGATATGAACTTTAGTGTAAAGCTTCAAAAGATGAGCCAGATTGCTAGACCCATGCATTAGCAACTTGTCGACAGACAACTGCACACATATAAAGTACAAACAATAAAACACACATGTGTCCTTAAGAAATAGAGATAAGTCTACTCGAATCCACGGCGACATCTTTCAACATTTGCACATGAATCGGAGAAGGTTACTTCTAACATCCAGAATTCATACTTCGAAATGACTCGAAGATGGTTCTCAAAAGTTTCCAACATTAATGCCAATTGTTCCATATGAATACAATCCATCATGGAGAAAATAGGAATGTCATTGATGGGCTCAACAACAAACTTACCAAGACACTCCAAAAGGATGAACTCATATGTGGCATGAACAAATCAAGAATACTGGTCAGACCAAAGAACATGAAGATGTACTCAAGTGAAACATCACAAGTAGAAACACCATCAAGATAGTCCTTGGAACTGAGTTTGATTTGACGATAACCCAAATCAAATCAAAGGTGGGGAAAATAATATATCCATAAAGGAAATACTATCTTTCTTAAACACTAACAAAACTAGACATCCCTTTAAGAAGGAACAGGGTTGGATAGAACTTTTGTCTTACAACTCACCAAGTTTTTGTTTAAGCTCAATCAACTAGTTCAGGGGTATCCAGTACAGATTCTTGGAGAAAAGATCAGTTCAAAGAACTTGCTTGCTCAAGAACTTGACAACACGGTCATGTGGCAATAAGGTGATACTTCTAGTAGATATCTAGAATATCATGAAACACCGATATGTCACTTAGTTCGAGAGGAAACTTGCTTTGTAAGGCAAGGAGACATAGTCTCAGAGCTTCGGCACGAGCCTAACTCTTTTACCAAAGAGAGTGCACTAGAATAACGGACTTGGTAACACAATCATCCTTTGCTAAGTGACAGGGTTAACCATTACACTAAGAATGACACAAATGTCCTTAGAGTTCTAAGCAATGAAAATTGCTACAATCTCAGATAGCCACATTGTTACTGTAAGATCCCTCCTTTGTAAAGGAAAAAGGATCCCTGTGATTGCAATGCTAGTCCCTGGATCATTGCTAGCATCCACAGTTTAAGATGAAGTACACAGATACAAAGGTCATTTATTACATCCATTCCAGAGATAAAACATAGTCTTTACAACTCAAGGCCACAAGCCTAATACAAGAGTTTGGAATAAGTAAATAATTATAAGTCTTCATCTTCATGTGCCACAGGCAAACATGTTGAGTGTAGACTCATGACACCTAATCCTCATCGGAGTAACCTGCAACATCACAAGTTACAGCCACAGTGGGTCAATACTTTGGAATAGTATTGGCAAGTGATACCTTAGTAAAATTTAGGTGGACTATATTACTATATGAATTTTGGCTAAGTGTAGCTTAGCTTTCTTTGCTCATAGGTTTTTTCCTATTAGTTGAAATCACTAACTTTTTCTTTGTCAAAAAACTTTTCCCCAAGAAACCATCAATAGACATTGAGGTCCTTCACCCTTGTTCACCCACAAGTTTTTACTTAGAAGTTAGAGTGATGAGATTCTTGATAGCTTCCATGTCTTGGTGCTCAAGTTGTCAATTGCCATGGACTTGGCTAAGTACTTAGATTTTTCCATCTGTAGAGGTTGTGCACTTTCCCCACCAGACTTGGTTTCCCAAGACAGGACCTTTCAGAAGCCTTCCCTTAGCCAAATGGACGCGTTCCAACCTATCATCCCACTACCACCAACTGTCCAAATGACCAAGTTCTAGCAACCTATGTGATCCAGGCAGAGCCCATATTGCCAAGTGGCTGCACTATAAGCTTCTCAACACTTGGCCTCTAAAATCCCTTTGTTCCTGGGTGGCTTACCACAAGTGAGATACACAAGGTAAACCATATCCATGGGCCTTGTGTAACCACTCAACCAAAAACCACCAATCAAGTCACATTCCACCTAGGTGATTCATTGACTTAGTTGTTTTATTAAGAAAAACATGAGTCCAAAGACTTAGAAATATTTTCATCATAGCATGTATATACTTTACCAACCCTTGTTTGCTACTAGCTAGGCTAAGCATGGCATAGTAACTTAACTTAGAAATTTCCTAGCAATTCTACAACTACTTAGGATTTCCCAACATGGCATTTGGCAAAATAGTAACATGCAAGACTTAGCAAAATATTTCTAATGCTTGTATAAAAATATAGGGATAGACATATTCATGAAGTACCACTTGCCTTGGTAGTTGGGAGAGTAGCACTCTTCACAATCACAATCAATAGCACCAAAGTCTACACAAAGAATATAACCACAATCGCATACAAGTCATATACAAGCAAAAATATATATGCATGCATGCAAGATGCTAAGTGATGATTTTTGAAACTCAACCAAGCAAGTGCATAGTACTGAACCATAAACAAGTCAAAAACTTGCTAAACCAAGTTTATTTAGCATTAAAACAAATTCCTAAACAATTTCTATACTCAAAATAGTCCTAAACAAGTTTATGCAAATAAAATCATTTTAACAGAAACTAAACATTAAACACATTGCATAAACAGAAAGGGCTTGTCTCCCTGATTCCAACGGTTTAAAATTTGCTAAAATCTAACGTGGGAATCAAAAGTTACAAGCAAATCAAATTTGAATCTAAATCTGTTTCAAATTCTGTTTTAAAACTAAACCCTAGCCACGCGGCGCTATCCTATTGGTCGATAACGCTCCACTCAGGATCACCCTTCCGCGCCGTTGGATCAAGTCATATCTAACGTGCCAGATTCAAAGAAAACGATTCGCTCGGATCTAATCTAAACCGCCAGATCTACATCTAACGGCTCACGCTGCCTTGACCAAAGACTGGCGGCGCTAGCGGCGGCGATCGGGCGGTTCGTTGGCGTTATAGGTCGCGCGGGAGTGGGGGAAGAGGCTTACCAGAACCGCGGTGGTATGCTGAAGCTTAACGTGGCGGTGGCTTGGGAAGGGGCGCACGACAGGGGCTGCTGGAGCTCGTCGGAGTCGTGCACGGCGTTGGGTGGTTGCGGTCGAAGTGGTTGCCAAGGTTTCGCGTCGCCCTAGCATGAACTAGAGGTATTAGGAGATGCGCAAGATAGTGGCGAACGTCCTCGTATGCAAGAGGGGGCAAGGGGCGCGCTCTGCTTACCGTAATTGGTCGCCGGAGTTGGGCGGCGGCTCGGTCGGTTGCGGGCACGAACGGGGACGGCGTCCTGGGTCACGATAATGCAAACGAAAGGTATCAGGAGATGCACGAGATCACGCTGGGCACGATAGTCTGAACCAGAGAAAGGGGGGCAGTCGAAGCTCACCGGAATCAGTCGCCAGAAGTCGTCGGTGCTGCGGGGTTTCGAAGTCGAATGCACGCAGCCTGGTGGCGGAGTGAACGAGGAGAGTGTGGGGAAATGACCGCGAGAGAGAGGGGATTAAGTAGGCAGAGGCTCGACAAGAAACTCTCAGTGATTCAATGCCAATTACCTCGCGGAATCAAAGAAGCAACGGGCAGCGGCGGAGTTCGTGCGCGGAATTTTGGGGAAGACGACGATGACGTGGAGAGGGCCCGCTCGTCAGCGAAATAAACAGAAGGGAGGTGGGGTCTGGGTGTCAGCGACTCGCTGGGTGCGTCCGTGCATGCGAGAGAGAGAGAGGTGACCCGGGTGGGCTAGCTGGGCCGGTTTTGCTGTTGGGCTAGAATAGGAGCGGCCGCCTTTTTCTTTTTCTTTATTCCTTTTCTTTTTCTGTTTTAATTTTCTGGATTGGTTTTCAAATGAATTCAAACTCTATTTGAATTCAAGTCTTTTTGGGATTTTTTTAGTGTGTAACAATCACATTTCAGGATATAAAACCATGTGGTCTCCTTGGAATGGCTTGGTCATTTTTGAAAAATTAAAATAACAGGGACATTGCACTTGGTTTGAAAATGGTTTTTGAAACCATTTCTATTTTGTAAAATTTTGTTCTAACTCCACACTCAAACCAATCAACAAGGAAGACAAACAATCTAGGTTTAAAACATTCAAGCTCTGAAATGGGGATAGCCATTTGATTTAAGTTTGCTCACATAAAATGATAGCACTATGTGCTTCTGTTTTCTTGTAATGAGTTTGAATTTGATCTCAATTCTATATGCATGCATGAATGATATGCAATCTTTGAAATCATGATTTTAGGGATGTTACAAATCTAACCCCCTTAAGGTGAATCTTGCCCTCGAGATTCGGATTGGCTAGCAAATAGGTGAGGGTGGTCTTTCCGAAGATCATCTTCTCTTTCCCATGTTGCTTCCTCTTTAGAATGATGATTCCACTGCACTTTGCAGAACTTGATAGTCTTAGTCCTTGTGACTATTTCTGCAGTCTCAAGAATCTTGATAGGTTTCTCTTCATAGGTAAGATCACTTTCCAACTGAACCTCCTCCAAAGGTATAGTATCCTTCAAAGTAGTTTCTTCCATTTCTGGGTGGCATTTCTTAAGCTGACTCACATGAAACACATTATGGACAGCTGATAGAGATTCTGGCAGTTCTATTTCATAGGCAACTTCTCCTTTGCGACTTAGAATCTTGAATGGACCAACATATCTTGGTGCCAATTTTCCTTTGACTCTGAATCTTTTCACTCCACGAAGTGGTGACACTCTAAGATAGGCTCTATCACCAAATTCGTAGGTGACTTCTCTACGCTTAGGATCTGCGTAGCTTTTCTATCGGGACTGTGCTATCTTCAACCTGTCCTTAACCAATTTGACCTTCTCTTAGGCTTCTTTGATAAGATCTGGCCCGAATAAACTTCTTTCTCCCACACGATTCCATAACAATGGGGTGGTACACTTTCTTCCGTAGAGAAACTCAAACGGTGCCATCTCAATGCTGGCTTGATAGCTGTTGTTATAAGAAAATTTTGCGTAAGGCAGACTTTCATCCCAACTGGCTCCATAATCTAGTGCACACGCCCTCAACATGTCTTCAAGAATCTGATTAGCCTTTCTGTTTGTCCATCGGTTTGAGGATGAAAAGCAGTGCTGAATTCCAACCTCGTTCCCAATGATTCATGTAACTGTCTCCAAAAATGGGAAGTAAATTGAGTTCCCCTATCTGACACAATACTCTTGGGCACTCCATGTAGACATACAATTCTACTCATGTAGATTTTTGCTAACTTAGCACTTGTATAGGTTGTCTTTACGGGTATGAAATGAGCCACTTTACTTAGGCGATCCACTACTACCCAAATAGAATCGTATCCTGACCGGGTCCTTGGTAATCCGGTAATGAAATCCATACCAATTTTGTCCCACTTCCAATCAGGAATAGGTAGTAGTTGAAGCAAACCTACTGGTTTCTGATGCTCCGCTTTCACTCTACTACACAGATCACACAAGGCAATATGTTCGGCGATGTCCTTCTTGAGATTATTCCACCAAAATCTTTCCTTCATGTCCATGTACATTTTGGTGTTACCCGAATGAATGGAATATGGGGAGTTGTGTGCTTCCTACAAAATCAGTTTCTGCAACTCCGGGTCTTGTGGTACACAAATACGTTTCCCATGCCATAAAGTACCATGTTCGTCTTTATGGAACCCATTGGCTTTTCCTTTGCCAATCTTTTCTTTAATCTCCTCGATTTCTTTATCAATTTTCTGGGCTTCTTTGATCTTGTCCAACAAAGTGGGTTGAACATCCAAAGTCATGAGATGTCCTTCAGGCACAATCTCCAATCTGAGTTTTCTAAATTGAGTGCACATATCATCAGGCAATTCTCCTTTGGTAAGGCCATTCACAAATACCTTACGACTTAGAGCATCTGCTACAACATTTGCTTTACGGGGTGGTATTGCAAACTTAAGTCATAGTCCTTGATAAGTTCTAACCATCTTCTTTGTCTCATATTAATTTCCTTCTGGGTGAAGATATACTTCAAAGTTTTGTGACCTGTGAACACTTCGCAACGTTTTCCCAAAAGGTAGTGTCTCCATGTTTTGAGTGCATGGACGACAGAGGCTAACTCTAAATCATGAGTAGGATAGTTCACTTCATGAGTTTTGAGTTGTCTCGAGGCATAAGCTACAACTTTACCGTCTTGCATAAATCGCACCCAAACCTTGATGAGATGCATCAAAATATTCTTGGAAATACTTTTCCAAATCAAGAACCTACAAGGCGGTGCTGTCACAAGTCTCTTGTTCAACTCCTGAAAGCTGAGTTCACAACCTTGAGGCCAAGCAAACTTCTTATCTTTCTTTAACAATTCAGTCATAGGCTTAGCAACCTTTGAGAAATTTTCAATGAACCTTCTGTAGTAACCCGCTAAGTCAAGGAAACTACGAACTTCTTTCACGGACTTGGGAGATTCCCATTCAGTCACAGCTGAAACCTTAGCAGGATCAACTGCTACACCATCCTTTGTCATAACATGACCAAGAAAACCTACTTCCTCTAACCAGAACTCACACTTGCTGAATTTGGCATAAAGTTTATGCTCTCTTAATTTCTCAAGTATCAAACGTAAGTGTCCTTCATGTTCTTCTTTGCTCTTGGAGTAGACTAAGATGTCATCGATCAAAACGACAACAAACTTGTCAAGAAATTCCATGAACACCTTGTTCATCATATTCATGAAGTATGCTGGAGCATTTGTCAAGCCAAAAGGCATTACGGTATACTCGTACAATCCATACCTTGTAGTGAATGTTGTTTTAGGTATGTCTTGTTCTCTTATCTTGAGTTGAAAATAGCCTGACCTTAGATCAATCTTTGAGAACACACATGCCCCTTCAAGCTGATCAAACAAGTCATTGATTCTAGGCAAAGGGTATTTGTTCTTGATAGTTACCTCGTTGAGTGAACGGTAATCTATGCATAACCTTTTACTTCTATCTTTCTTCTCCACGAACAAAACTGGGGCTCCCCAAGATGAAGAACTTGGTTGAATAAATCCTTTCTGCAACTGTTCTCCTAGTTGTTTCTTGAGCTCTTTCAGTTCATCAACTGACATTTTATATGGCCTCTTTGCTATTGGTCCAGCCCCTGGTACCAAATCTATCAGAAACTCCACATCTCTATCTGGTGGCATTCCCGGCAATTCTTCCGGAAACACATCCGGATACTCACTCACAATTGGCACACTGTCCATGCTAACCCCCTTAAGAGAATTAAGCATACTCCTTTTTGCTTCAAAGCTGGTCTTGAATCTGATCCTTTTATTTTCTGGAGTAGTGAGTGAGACAGTATGGTTGGCACAATCTATCACTCCTTTGTACTTAGTCATCCAGTCCATTCCCAATATGACATCCAATCCTTGGGAGTTTAGAATTATCAAGTTAACGGGGAACTTATAATTCCCAAATTCTATGACTAGATCATGACATCCTGAATTCACTAGCATTTCTCCACCAGGAGAACTTACTTTTATAGGACACCCAATAGTTTCTACCAGTAGTTCATTTCTTTCAACAAATGCTCTTGATATGAATGAATGAGATGCACCAGTATCAAATATTACAAATGCTGGAATAGAATTGGGTCTGAACTTACCAGCAACAGCATCACGCTCCTCATAGACCTCCTCCACATTTATGTGGTTTAACTGTCCCTTCTGGAAAGGGTTGGGCTTGATAGGTCCTTCAACTTTCTTTTCAGGGTACTCATTTGCATAATGCCCCATCTTCTTGCATTTGAAGCATTCAAACTGACTGATGTCTCTCTTAACAGGCTGACTTCCACTTCCACTTCCATTACCACTGTGGTGCCTCTTATGTCCACTCTTGTGGTTCTTGTACTTGTCATTGTCATGACTGCGATGATGCTTGTTGTGATGACGGTTGTGGTTGTGGTGCTTGTTGAATTTCCCATGCTTGTGGGATCCTGAGCTTCCACTGTCATCATAATGAGATCGTTTGTGAGACGATCCCGAGCTGTGCTTGTCGGAGTGCTTTCTCTTTCTCTCTCCACTTGCTTTATTTTGTTCTCCAAAATAGCAGCCTTGTCACAGAGCAACTGATAAGTGGGAACATACGCCACAGCCAACTGCAGATTTAGCTCATCATTCAATCCTTCAAGAAATTTTTCCTTTCTCCTGGCATCTATGTCAACCTCATCCGGTGCATAACGCGCCAGATTGTTGAACTCCTCAATGTATTCAGCCACGCTGCGGAGGCGATGCTTCAGATTGTAGAACTCTTTCTTTTTCAGGCTCATTATTCCTGATGAGATATGAGAAGTGCGAAAGCCATCCTCAAAGATAGCCCATGTCACTTCATCTATAGGAGTGGTGATCTGGAAGTTGTCCCACCAAGTGGCGGCTGGCCCTTCCAGCAGATGTGTTGCAAATCTGACCTTTTCAGCATCCGTGCAGCCCACGGTTACCAAGTCCTTGTTTACTGAGCGTAGCCAATCATTGGCCACCATGGGATCAGTCGTCCCTGAGAACTTAGCTGGCCTCAATCTCAAGAACCTGGTGAGCATATCAAAGCCTGGAGGGTTGTTGTTGTTGTTATTATTGTTGTTCTTGGGGTTGTTGTTGTTGTTACTGTTTTGGTTCTGGATGAACGTTGTCATCATCTGCATCAGTTGTGTTTGAGCAGTCATCATTTGCTTCATTTCTGGAGTGATGTTGTTGTTGTTGTTGTTGTTGTTGTTGGGGTTTGCACGACGGGGAGGCATCTGTGGTTTGTTCAAATAGAGATAAGAATAAGATACCCATAGATGCTTTCATGCACATTACATCACATAAACAAACACAAAGCATGCAACACAAGATAAAAGTTCAACAACAGATAACAAGTTCACAAAGTAAAACACACAAGTAGCAAGCCATCCACATGTCGGATGGTCCAATAACAAGTTCTCAAATAACAAGTATGATAATTAAAGATAAACGAGTAGTCAAGTCTACTCATCGGCATCAATCTCCTCATCGACAAAGGTAAGACCTGCGTTCTCCATCGCGGTCTTGTTCTCCTCAATGGTAGTGGTCAAGGACTCTATCTTGGCCTTGAGAGCCCTCTTCTAGGAACGAAGCCTCTCTATCACCGTCTGCTGCTGCTCTAGCTCGAACTCCTTGGACTATAGTTCTTCAGTCATATCCCGGATCTTCTTGTTCCTATCCTGGACACGCTTCTCCTGACTCTTGAACTTCCTGTCCTGGGTCTCAAACTTAGCCTCCATTTCCTTGAATATCTCGTCCTGCTGCGCGAAGAGCTTGTCCTTCTCGCGAAGCTGCACCTAGAACCCATCATTGCTGAGCATGACATTGGTCCTGTCTGTGTCCACGTGCCTAATGAGAGACTCTAAGTCCTGGAGGTACAGGCGTATCGGCTCTGTTGCGTCCCTCGAGTCATCCTCGAAGTCGATGGACTCTCCGTCCTCATCACGTCTTCCGAAGACGTGAAAGTGGGTGCCTCTAACCTGTCGGGAGTGTCGTCCTAGCAGACGTCCTATCTGATCCTGCATAACTACCTCCATGCCTCTCTCCCTGTCATCGTGCATAAGCTTGAAGACGATGGCCTCCGTAGTAGGCTCTGTCTGACGTCCGGGCTGGTTCACCTTGAAGCCCCAGAGGTCCTTCCTCTCGAACTTGGTGAGGGGATGCACCATGATGGTGGGAAGAGAGAGATTGAGCAAAGTGGTAAGCTCAACGATACGAGGACCAAAGAGGGTAACCTGGAACTCCTCAACAGTGCTGATGGTAATAGGCATCTATTTATAAGATAGAAAAGTTAGAACAACACAATTCAAGATAAAACAAAAGACAAATCATCACATACATATCCTTGGGAAGCAAAACACACAAGTCATGCATACATGAAACCATTACAGCAACCAAGGTTCAAACTTATTTTAAACAACATTTTGGAAAATAAGGTGATAGGTGGTGGTCCAACTAACGATGTACGTTTACAATCCTATCTCACTGGATCTGTTGGCTAACACAATGTTTCTAGAGGCAATCAGCATATCTTGCTCACATGATTCCATCACTAAGTCTATAATATATCCTCTTAAGGTTTGGTTGGTAGCCTCCAACTCTTGGGTATGTTCCTTCTCCTTCTTCAAGTCTTTTTGGAGGTTGAGCATTCTGCACTTGACTCTAGCACTAAGTTCTTTGATAGTCCTCCAAGATGCATCTCTTGCTGACTCAAAGAATGTGGTGTGCACCACAGTGTTGGTGTACATGCAGAATTATGTTTCCTTGTGGTTGTCTTCCTTGTTTTCGTACAAGTGAAGTTGCACCCACCAGTACTCAACTCCTTCATCCATCACAGGAAAGCCTTTGTACACAGCTGCACCATGTATTTCCATTGCCACCATGAGGTCCTTGAGAATTTTGGGAAACTCTGTCTCACACTCCAAGGTCATGGTCATGAGTGGTCCTTTCCTTACGGCTTCGTTGATGGAGTTCATCTACAAATAGAGATGAAAAAGAGAAGATTAGAAAAGTTTACGAGAAGAATATACAAGTGTAGAAGTAGTTGAAATTTTTTTCCTTAGTGGTTTCCAATCCTAGGGTCATAATCCTACAGGAAACACGGTGCTCTGATACCATCTGTAAGATCCCTCCTTTGTAAAGGAAAAAGGATCCCTATGATTGCAATGCTAGTCCCTGGATCATTGCTAGCATCCACAGTTTAAGATGAAGTACACAGATACAAAGGTCATTTATTACATCCATTCCAGAGATAAAACATAGTCTTTACAACTCAAGGCCATAGGCCTAATACAAGAGTTTGGAATAAGTAAATAATTATAAGTCTTCATCTTCATGTGCCATAGGCAAACATCTTGAGTGTAGACTCATGACACCTAATCCTCATCGGAGTAACCTGCAACATCACAAGTTACAGCCACAGTGGGTCAATACTTTGGAATAGTATTGGCAAGTGATACCTTAGTAAAATTTAGGTGGACAATATTACTATATGCATTTTGGATAAGTGTAGATTGGCTTGCTTTGCTCAAAATAGATTTTTTCCTATTAATTGAAATCACTAAGTTTTTCTTTGTCAAAAAACTTTTCCCCAAGAAACCATCAATAGACATTGAGGTCCTTCACCCTTGTTCACCCACAAGTTTTTACTTAGAAGTTGGAGTGATGAGATTCTTGATAGCTTCCATGTCTTGATGCTCAAGTTTTCCATTGCCATGGACTTAGCTAAGTACTTAGATTTTTCCATCTGCAGAGGTTGTGCACTTTCCCCACCAGAGTTGGTTTCCCAAGACAGGACCTTTCAGAAGCCTTCCCTTAGCCAAATGGACGCGTTCCAACCTATCATCCCACTACCACCAACTGTCCAAATGACCAAGTTCTAGCAACCTATGTGATCCAGGCAGAGCCCATATTGCCAAGTGGATGCACTATAAGCTTCTCAACACTTGGCCTCTAAAATCCCTTTGTTCCTGGGTGGCTTACCACAAGTGAGATACACAAGGTAAACCATAGCCATGCGCCTTGTGTAACCACTCAACCAAAAACCACCAATAAAGTCCCATTCCACCCAGGTGATTCATTGACTTAGTTGTTTTATTAAGAAAAACATGAGTCCAAAGACAAGGAAATATTTTCATCATAGCATGTATATACTTTACCAACCCTTGTTTGCTACTAGATAGGCTAAGCATGGCATAGTAACTTAACTTAGAAATTTCCAAGCAATTCTACAACTACTTAGGATTTCCCAACATGGCATTTGGCAAAATAGTAACATGCAAGACTTAGCAAAATATTTCTAATGCTTGTATAAAAATATAGGGATAGACATATTCATGAAGTACCACTTGCCTTGGTAGTTGGGAGAGTAGCACTCTTCACAATCACAATCACTAGCACCAAAGTCTACACAAAGAATATAACCACAATCACATACAAGTCATGTACAAGCAAAAATATATATGCATGCATGCAAGATGCTAAGTGATGATTTTTGAAACTCAACCAAGCAAGTGCATAGTACTGAACCATAAACAAGTCAAAAACTTGCTAAACCAAGTTTATTTAGCATTAAAACAAATTCGTAAACAATTTCTATACTCAAAATACTCCTAAACAAGTTTCTGCAAATAAAATCATTTTAACAGAAACTAAATATTAAACACATTGCATAAACATAAAGGGCTTGTATCCCTGATTCCAACGGTATAAAATTTGCTAAAATCTAACGTGGGAATCAAAAGTTACAAGCAAATCAAATTTGAATCTAAATCTGTTTCAAATTCTGTTTTAAAACTAAACCCTAGCCACGCGGCGCTATCCTATTGGTCGATACCGCTTCTATCAGGATCACCCTTCCGTGCCGTTGGATCAAGTGAGATCTAACGTGCCAGATTCAAAGAAAACGATTCGCTCGGATCTAATCTAAACCGCCAGATCTACATCTAACGGTGTGTTGCCTTGACCAAAAGGCGGCGGCGGCGCGTCTGTCAGCGGGGGCGCTGGCGTTCTAGGTCGTGCGGGAGTGGGGGAAGAGGCTTACCAGAACCGTGGTGGTATGCTGAAGCTCAACGTGGCGGTGGCTTGGGAAGGCGCCTGGCGGAGGCTGAGTCGTGCACGGCGTCGGGTGGTTGCGGTCGAAGTGGTTGTCGAGGTTTCGCGTCGCCCTAGCACGAACCAGAGGGATTAGGAGATGCGCAAGATAGTGGCGAACATCCTCGTATGCAAGAGGGGGAAAGGGGCGCGCTCTGCTTACCGTAATTGGTCGCCGGAGTTGGGCGGCGGCTAGGTCAGTTGCGGGCACGAACGGGGACGGCTTCCTGGGTCACGAGAATGCAAACGAAAGGTATAAGGAGATGCACGAGATCACGCTGGGCACGATAGTTTGAACCAGAGAAAGGGGACAGTCGAAGCTCACCGGAATCAGTCGTCGGTGCTGCGGGGTTTCGAAGTCGAATGCGCGCAGCCTGGTGGCGGAGTGAACTAGGAGAGTGGGGGGAAATGACCGCGAGAGAGAGGGGATTAAGTAGGCAGAGGCTCGACAAGAAACACTCAGTGATTCAATGCCAATTACCTTGCGGAATCAAAGCAGCAACGGGCAGCGGCGAAGTTCATGCGCGGAATTTTGGGGAAGACGACGATCACGTGGAGAGGGCCCGCTCGTCAGCGAAATAAACAGAAGGGAGGTGGGGTCTGGGTGTCAGCGACTCGCTGGGTGCGTCCACGCATGCGAGAGAGAGAGAGGTGACTCGGGTGGGCTAGCTGGGCCGGTTTTGCTGTTGGACTAGAATAGGAGTGGCGGCCTTTTTCTTTTTCTTTATTCCTTTTCTTTTTCTGTTTTGATTTTCTGGATTGGTTTTCAAATGAATTCAAACTCTATTTGAATTCAAATCTTTTGGGGATTTTTGTAGTGTGCAACAATCACATTTCAGGACATAAAACCATGTGGTCTCCTTGGAATGGCTTGGTCATTTTTGAAAAATTAAAATAACAGGGACATTGCACTTGGTTTGAAAATGTTTGAAAATGGTTTTTGAAACCAATTCTATTTTGTAAAATTTTGTTCTAACTCCACACTCAAACCAATCAACAAGGAAGACAAACAATCTAGGTTTAAAATATTCAAGCTCTCAAATGGGGATAGCCATTTGATTTAAGTTTGCTCACATAAAATGATAGCGCTATGTGCTTCTGTTTTCTTGAAATGAGTTTGAATTTGATCTCAATTCTATATGCATGCATGAATGATATGCAATCTTTGAAATCATGATTTTAGGGATGTTACAGTTACACACATGCATCATTTACGAGAATGAAAGCTCGAAGAAGGATGGGTAAATATGTGTAAGAGAATCACTTCATTAAGGGTTCATGAAACTCAACATGAACTCTTAGTATGAAAGAGTGTGTTACTTCAAGATAGAATAGAAAGAAGCTAATCAATGCCTCTTGATCTGCGGATTACAACACTTTGACCTAGTCCTAGATATGATGAGGTACTAGAGTTTGTTTCTCCCAACATCCCGAAATGGGTTGTCTTAACGGACCACAAGAGTATCTTACTTCGAAAGACATCGATGCACATGTACTACTTGGCTACCAACTGGTAGACAAAGGTCGGAAAACAACAAGGGGAGAAGAACATGCTCAAGATAGAATCCCGAGATATGGATGCATAAGTTAACAATCTTCCGAAAACCAATGAATAGAAGAGGTAAGGTGTGGCAGAGTCACGAATATAGATGCGCGACTCTCGAGGAGTACTCTTTGTCATGATCTGTTTGGTTCCATTAAAGAACATCTGCCATAGCATGTGGTAGGGAAAGTCCTTAGTTGTCGAGATTCAATCGCGACAAAGACCACAAGCTTGAAGGCTAGAACTGTAGTACCAGCCATCTTGAGGTAATGTATGAACATTAACGACAGGAGTCAAAGGAATGGATCTTGGGTTGAAGATCAGCATCATGTACAAGATTCAAAACACCGGAATCCAGCATAATCGGAAATCTTAGGATCAAGTCCAAGGGTTAAAACCCAAAGAAAAGAATAGTTACTACTTGAGTGACATAGCGTACACTACAAATTAGTAACCACGAGGTAACTTCCAAGAGAAGAAACAACTTCTGAAGTACCCAAACAAATAAAAAGGAGGTGGACAAGGCGAAAGGAAACCTCGAAGCCTGGAATAGTACACTGTGTATCAACAATATAATATTGTGAGTCCAAAGAAAGAGAGATCATGGTAGAAAGGAATCTCTCATATGAACAAGAGCAAGGGAAACAAGGAATTCACAACACACACAACTCTAGAGAACTCAACACTTGGTCAACTGGCTGAGGAACGACAAGCTCATAAGGCACCTAAGCTTTGAAAGACTAGAAGACATATCAAAACTTTTCCAAATTCATCACCAGATAAGATGACCCAGAGTTAGAGCGATACCATATAAGTAGTAAAAGAAGCATACTAGAGTTATCGCAAATACTTTTCATCCTTAGAATAGTTTTCACAAACACTAGACTCAACATCGACCAATAGCAAGGCTTTCCTACAGTCGGTACTGCTCTGATACCAAAACTATGACACCCTCGGGATCAGGGCTAAACAAATCCCAGACCTCTGTCTGAAATAATCTTAACCTTGAGCTCGAGAATATCCAGTTTAGAATCGGTAACACAACAGTGACTCTACGACACAAAATTTATTACAACAAGCTCATATCTGAGCGAAGAGCAAAAATATTACAAGCAGAGGTCACTGACCACAAACATCAAACAACGGAAGGCAAATTATGCTATTAAGTATAGCAAAATTAACAAATGGCCTAAGAGTCCTGAAGCATAACGATGACGTCCCAGCCCATAGATTCCAGGCTGTCGGCCGGGAACCCCAAGCTACTCGTCGATGTTGATGTAGTACCAAACTGATCTTCAAGGAACACTTACTCTTCCAAAAGTATCAATAAATAAAGGGTGAGTACAGGGTGTACTCCGCAAGACTGATGGCTGGTGGCGTTGTTTTGCATAAAGCCATCTTTTGTTTATAAAACAAGAGGAAGAAGAAGCTCGTCTATTTAGAGTATTTTAAAAGGGGATAAGAGAGCGACATCTCTGAAATATTGATCATCATATTTTGATATCCACCAAGTCATCATCATCTGAACTAGGATCACCCCCTCGTAACCATGAGGAATCATCCTTAGGCGCATGTTGATCTGCCAAGTTTTATGATTAGATTCAAGTTCTCTATGATCTTAGAATCTGGTCACCAAGCATTCATAACCATGAACATGGCTTTTCGAAAAGATTATTACCCTGCAGGGGTGTACAACTTCACCCACACGTACCAACCGACTCTTATTATTGTCAGATCATTAGCCCTCTTCCTTGGAAGGCCGGCAGAGGGTGTGGTTGGACAGGACCTTTACCTTGCTTTCGCCGATACCATGAGTCACGCAATAAGTATTGTTCCGCCGTAACGGGTCAAATCCCGAACTCGGTACTTAAAGATGTGAGGCAAGGTTGGTTTACCAGGAGCGCCATCAACCCCAAGCAACCCGGTCCATGCTTCCCTACCTGTTATCAATGCATCTCCTTCACCCGACAAATCTTTCAAAAGATTTTCTATGCATATGACGAATGGAACTCCCAAACTATGTGACTCATGGAATCTACTAGGCAAGTTAGTTGCTCGTGAGGTTTTCCAGGCCCCATGTGGTGTACGCTCGTCTTGGTTCCAAAGGCAAGAACTCGGGTCCTAGTGGTGGCGAGCATGGGACTAGAAAAACCACATCCCACCGTGGCCTCCCATACAAGCCTTGGCATGTTTTAATCATACCACTGATCTCAGATCATCACGTTCTCCTGTCATACTAGATTCTCTGCATCTAATACATCATCTGGATGGACTAGACTTAACTGCTATGCATGGCTAAGCAAGACACAGATAAAATCTCTAGCATTGCACACAAGCCAAACCTAGTTATGCTAGGAGTAGTGGATCGGGTAATATAAGCTCAAAGGGAGTACGCAATAGATAGGATACTTTATCTATCGATAAAATACCACAGTAGAATCGTATGCATCATGGCAGGAATTGAAATACTTTCGAAAACATAGGATTGTATCATGGTGGGGCTATGCTTGCCTTTGCCAGTTGATAACCAATAAGCAAATTTTCGGGAACCTTGTACTTGACTTGGTTACAGTTGGTCAAGTATTGTTCGTCGATCTTTGAACTTCGACGGTGTTGACCTCGGGCTTCGATCTCGATCTCGATATCGTATTCTACCAAGGAATAACCAAATCACCAGAAACAAAGGGAAAACAATCAACACATGGCATCGATGCAATGCTCAAGAAAGTATGATGATATGACAATTGTAACCCTAAAGCATGCTCGGCAATTTAATCGGGGTTCCGAGGGGCGCAAACCCTAACTCGGGAAAACTCCGGAATCACCTATGAGGGGTTACTATGTTCTTGTAATTAAACTTGTCATGTAAGTTGCTTAACAATGCATGATTATAGCTTAAATAGGTAGAACTCATTTTTCTAAACATTCTGATATATTATAGAAATTTTTATGATTTATAAATAATTAGATATTGAATTTACAAGTTTTATTCAAATTGTGAAATTATTAAAAGCTTGTTAAAATTTTTACACCCAGACATAATCTACTCTCAGTGACTGACCGGTGGGGTCGAGGCCACATCGGCAGCCACGCAAGCAAAGTGAGGTCAGGGGCATTTTTCACTGAGGCTGGCTCTAGCCAGAGAGGCTGACGGGTGGGGCCTGGTCCACGCTGGCAAGACACGCAGGCGCCACGCGGGCCTCGCCAGAGAATGGCCAGACGGCGGCGGCAGACGGTGCTAGGGGGCGATCTAGGAAGCGCGGTTGGGCGGGTTCGAATCAGTGCATCACGCTGAGCCAGAATCGGGCGGCACCGCTACGGGGTGGTCACCGAAGAGAGCTACATGGCAGCGCATGGCGGTAGAGCTCACTAGTCGAAGGCGAACGACAGATACAACGTGAGAGGGAGAGAGCGGAGGGGTCCAGAAGGAGCATAGGCTCACCACGGTGCTTGAGGGCGTAATGGTGAGGCCGGACGAGGTCAGATTCCATTGCAACGATGGTTGCCGGCATCGGGGATGGAGGTTCTGATTAGGGCAATATGGGGCTCTCCGGCTTGCGTGTGTGGGGGCAATCAAACATGTCAACAGCGGCGGTCATGGTAGTGGTCTCAGATGTATGATGGGAGGCCGGAAACGACGGGAACAGAAAGGTCCTGGCCAGAGCTAGGGTTCATCTTATGTGGCAAGCGGCATAGAGAGAGAGGGGGAAATGGGGATGGGAGGAGAGATCACGACACCGGCGTTTTTATCCTAGGCTCGGCGGTCGGCGTCGTGCATCTTGGCGTAGAGGAGATCGCTGGCCGGCGCACGGACACGCAGGATCTCGGCTCGGTCCTTCTGGCTGAGGAAGAAGAAAGGAGAAGAGGGCGAAGCAGTACGGGTCTGATGCTGGGCCGCGGTTGGGCCGTGGTAGCTGCACGCGGGCGGCAGAGAGAGGTGAGGGAAGATGGGCTTGCATGTTTGGCTACTGCTTCCTTTTTTATTTCCAAAACATTTTTCAGTTCTTTTTCTGTTTCAAATTTCTATTTTGTGTTTTGAATTCCAAATCTGTTTGGAATAATTTAAAAATACCAGATGCTTTTATCAAATATGTAAAATACTTATGATCCCTTGTATTCAATTTGGGATCCAATATTTTTTAGTAGTTTCAAAATATTCCAAATCATTTGAATGAATTTTGAAAATAGAAGGAGAGGTAAAAGCTAGGGTTTTAGGGTTTGATTTATTTCTTCAATGCACAATTTAAATGATGATGCTTATGAATGCGCAATCAAAACCCTAATATATAATTATCCAAAAGTGGGGTGTTACACCTTTCTAGCATTTGATCAATAAAAGGCAGAGGATAATGACCTTTCTTAGTAGCTTTATTAACCTTTCTAAAATCAATGCACATCATATAACCAACTACTACTCTTTGGGGTATAAGCTCATTATTTTCATTCGGCATAATAGTAATTCCCCCTTTCTTTGGGACACAATGATTAGGGCTAACCCATTAACTATCAGCAATAAGGTAAATGATACCAGCATCTAGGAGTTTTAATACCTCATTTATTACCACATCCTTCATCTTAGGATTTAAACGGTGTTTGACGAGGTTTAATATCGTCAATGCCCATTGTTATGAGCTTGGGTTTTGGAGAAGATGGGGGTGCTAGAGATCGCGGAACTGTTAACATACAAGCAACCAGGGGACACGATATTTACCCAGGTTTAGGCCCTCGGAGGGAAAACCGTACTCCTGCTTGTCTACTCTTAATTATGGTGGAACCGAAGGTTACAGGGGTGCGCAGATGCAATCTGGCGTGGAGGTGTGTAGGCGGTGGAAAAAGGATTGGCCCTCCTCGTCGTGCCCTCCTAGCCTTTATATAGAGTTAGGAAGGTCTCGGCACAGATCAAGTCGGTTACAAGTTTAGGGTTTTCCCCCTTTGAATATTCTATCTGTTCGAGTCTTGATCTCCAAGGATCCAAAGATGTCATGTGCTTGGGCCACCCGAAAATCTCCACAGGCTGCGTATATTCTTGTGGGCCTTCTTTGCCCTGGAACAAGTATGCTAATATCGTGTACCCATAGGGTATAACCATGGCAGTAGCCCCCGAGTGTTAAGTCGAATCATAGATTCGGTAGAGGACTCTTCAACCTTTTGGGTGCATATGTTTCTGTTCATCAGAGAAAAGAAATGACTTTAGTGCGTAGGGATTGTTGATGCGTGTGCCTGACTCTCCTAATGGATCAGGGTCAGTTAACTGTCTTAGGACAAAACAACACGATCTTCTTCAGACTCGAGTCCCTAGACTCGAATCTGGAACAGATGCTGGCGTAATTCGACTAAGACTGTTGAGGTATTACAGGAGTCGAATCCCAGTAGTTTTCGAATGATGTACCCAACGCGTTCGTCGGGATTTTCATCGCGCATGTTGGCATGGATTTTTACTAGGAAAGCTAAGTCAGGTGCGTTACCAGGCCATCAGATGGTATCTGTAGAGCTTATCTTTGCATCATAGACACATCATTCGAAATTTTATCGCCGCGGAGGTGTTTCGGGTGGCCAAGGAGGATGTTACTCACTTAGAGTTGGTTGGGGCATAGTTTCCAAAAAAATTGCATTTTGATCCGAAGGATTGCAGTCGAAGAATTCATAGGGTGCGCGATCAGCGCTCCCTATGGGAGTAGCCCCCGAGTGTCTGTTCGAGTCGTAGACTCGAGCAGAGATTTTAATTTAGCCTTTGTTAGCTTCAGGTCCGTACGACACAATTTTTTTGGATGCTTGAATAAATCCTCCCTATGGGAGTAGCCCCCGAGTCCGTAGTGGAGTCGAAGACTCGACATAGGACTTGAAGAATCAATGTTGGTGTAGTACCTTAATCATGCCTCAGGTGTGCGGCCAGCGCTCCTGATAGGAGTAGCCCCCGAGTAATTGCTCGAACCGTAGATTCGAGTGAGTACTTTTAGTTGTTAGCCGAAGATTTCTAACCATTGCTAGTGTGGTTTGATGATGTCAGTGCTGACGATCGGTGACCTCAACCGTCTGCAGCGCCAGAGGTGACATGACTAGACGAACGTGGGTGCCACTTTCTGACTTAGATTTGACTGGTCATGCGCGCCGTGGCGAGAATTATGGTGTCTCCTCGGTTTCCGTGCATAGTGGATGGCGTGCGAGCGACGGTTCGTTGCTGTGTTGACACGTGGACGGTTGAATATGATCCTAGCGTTAGTGTCACATCCCAAGATTTTCCAAATCTTGTAATGTGAAAAATGAATGAATAAAATAAAAAACTTTGTTTGATTTTCAGAGTGAGAAGAAACTTTTTAAATCCAATTGGAAATCTTCAAACCAATTTGGATCAAATAAAATCCTAAAGAGATTTAAAAAGATAAACATTTAATAAAGGAAAATAAAATATTTTAAAATTACTATTTTGGAACTTCTAATAAAAGGATTTGGTTTTTCAAAAGAAAAGGTGGGTTTATAAATAAGGATTATTTTATAGAGCCAAATTAAACCTTGGCCAAGCTTTTGAATAAAACATTTTGTTTTGATAAAAATAGTAAAGGTTTGTTTAAAATAAATTAATAAGGATTTAATATCCAAGTTTTATAAATAAAGGTTTTACTATTTTAATTAACCATTAAAACTTATTTATTTATTTCAAATGAGTTTTCTAAGTATTTTATATTCTCAAATAAAACCTACTGATTTGGTTTTGAAAATATTTGGATTTCAAATGGAGTTTTAAATAAATTAAAACCTGTTTGATTTATTAACTAGTGTCCATTTTATTTAATTTTAAATGGACTCTAAAATAAAAATATTATTTTGATTTTTGAATTTTGGATTATGTTACTGAACATAACCAAATTTAAAGTTACAAAGTGTGGTGATTGTTTGAATTGTTTTGAATACTTGATTTGTTTGTTTGAACTTCAAAACAGAAATTAGAAAAAGGAAAAGGGTTTCAGAAAGAAAAAAATAGGATCTGGACCAGCCCAGCCGGCCAAGCCCAACAAGGCCCAGAACCAGCCCAGCTCCCCCTCCAGAAAGAAAACGTTTCGCACTCCGTTTTTAACCCGCACAGACAATGACTGATGGACCCTCCTCTCACTCTTTTTCTCACTGACCAGCCGACCCCACAACGCTGTCATCGTTTCCACCCGCCGCGACCTCTTCCCCCCAAACCTCGCTGCCGTTATCTGTCATTCAATCCGCGCGTAAATTCACAAGTAATGGTCGCGTTAATCTCGCCCCTGACCACACGTACATAAGAGCCTCTCCTCCCTCTATCATTCCCCTCAAACGCCAACTCCACATCGCCACCAGGCTGCTCGCATTGCTTGCGACAACCCCCTGTCTCCGACCACCGTCCTCCCTCGATTCCGGCCGAGCCTCGCCACCTCCTGCCTCCCCGAGCACATGAGCACACTCACCACTCCCTGGCGCATCTTCCTGTACCCTCAGTTCAACCGCGGGCGCCCCAAAGCGTCGACTACGACAAGCCTCCGAGCGCCGCCGCGTCTGCCTTCTTCTCCGGCGAAGTCTCCTGGTAAGTCCAGACCACCCCGCGCCATCTCGTTCACGCACACGTCATCTCCTTGATCGTACGCGTCTAACCAAGCTTCTTGTTTGCCCTCCCGTGACCCGTAGCACCGTCCTCGACCTCGACCGCGTGCAACCGTCTCCAGACCTAACTCTGGCGAGGAATTCCTCTTGTCCTCGTGCGCCCCTTGCCCAGACGACTCCGAGTTGAGCTTCGGCGTCGCCCTGCGATCATTGTAAGCATCTCCTCACCTTCCCTTGCTTCCTGTTTCGCCAGCGCCGCCACCATCTCACCGCACCGCCGCTCGCCGTTGACCTTGCGCCGCCAGTTCTTGGCCAGGCATTAGCAGCCGTTCGATTTAGATCGGAGAGACACGATAGATCCACTTAATAGCGAAAGGGTATGCAGCCAGTGCCATGCGATGCAACTTGATCTAACGGCCTGCAGCACGTGATCCGACCGAACCGGTACCGGCGAATAGCGTTGCGCCGCGTGTCACCAGTTCTGTTTAAAAACAGATTTGAAATCTGATTAGGATGTGATTTTGAAAACACTATAACTTCTGATCCACATGTCCAAAATTTTCAAACTTTATACCGTTGGAATCAGTGGAACAAGCCCTAGCCAACCATGGAATTTTTTTAGCAAATAGTATCTGTTACATTGTTTGTTTTTGCAGAAACAATTGTATGCTAGTTTAGGTTAGAAAAATTGTTCAAAAATGTTTTTAGGGTTAAAACCTTTGCAAATTAGTTTGTGGTTGACTTACTGACCCTAGGAACCAACCCATGGTTTTGAAAATGAATTTGGTGAAGTTTAGGATGGATTTACTAATTTAGCCCATTTCTAGCCAAATAAAAATAGTGGTTTTGTTATGAAAATGTTTTTGGAGTAAAAACTTTGGGAAAATGTTTTGGATCAAACCTACTGACCCTAAACACCAAGTTTTGAGAAACAACAACTTATTTGGTGAACAACTTAAAGTTGTTGCTTTGATAAAAATATTTTCCACCACATAAAATGATGATTGGATTTAAAAAATGGTTTATGGACAAAACCCTTTTGCAAATGACTTTGCCACTTTCAAAAATGACCACTTTGGACCTTAGAAAGTTTATAAACCTAGTGGAGACCACCTTTGCAAATAGAACCATCTCTTGCATGCTTACATGCATGACTTAGATCCCATTGTTTTGTGTGTGAGAAATTGTTTGATTGATTATTGGTTTGAATGCTAGTTGATATTGTGTTTGCTTGATTGATTGTAGTGAAGTTAGAAAAGTGTGAGACTAGCAAGATCAAGGAGTGAACCAACATTCCCTACCAAAAAGGCAAGTTACACTATCATCTAAAGTCCCAGTATTTTCATTACACTTAGTGGATTTTGAAAACATGCATGAAAAGAATTTTATACTTATGCTATGCTAAATCCTAATAGGATTCCCTATACATTCCTTAGGAAAAACAATGTAGTTGTGACATGCTTAGCCATGCTATATTTTGAAAAGAGATACATGTTGAGATTTTATGAAGTTGATAAAAGGACTTGTGTTTTTATATAATAAAACAAGGACTCAATGAACCACCTGGGTGGCCAAGGATACTTTGAGTTTTGGAGAAGGTGGCAACAAAAGGAACCATGTCTATGGCAATCTCTTTGTGTTGTGCTCCAAGGAAACCACCCAGGAAACTTAGAGATTGAACATGTTTCTCCAATTGTGGCTTTCGTGTGCAACCACATGCTATTATGGCTCTGGCTTAGTCAACTACATTGGGGAGATCCATGCATTGTCTTCAGGCTACTGGACATGAGGACCTGGAATCCTACATGGGTACTTGAAGACAAGCTAGCAATGGTGCATGGGAGGACCCTTTGGAAAGATTTCGTCACATTCTCAATCTGCCGGTACTCCATCTTGGTGAGCACTAATCCAGTGGCCACTAGTGGCAAAAGGATGGGATTGTGACATGTGGGTAAAGTGTACTCCTTCTGCAGAAGATAATAAAATCTAAGTACTTAGCCGTGTCCCCAGTTATGGACAATACTGAGCAACTCAAGTTTGAAGCTATGGGAGATCTCGACATTCTAATTTCTAAAAGAAATTTTTTTTAAGACTTGATGCACTTGGGGGTACCAAGGAGCTCAAGAGACTTTGATAAAACTTGATGCACTTGGGGTTACCAAGGAACTCAAGAGATTTTGATGAAAACATGAACACTTGGGGTTACCAAGGAACTCATGAGGTTTTAATAAAACTTGATGCACTTGGGGTTACCAAGGAGCTCAAGGGATTTTTGACAAGGACTTGAACACTTGAGTTTTTACCAAGGAGTTAAAGGGATTTTGTTAAAGAGATTTGACAAAGGAAACAAAATCATTTGAAAAGATAGGATAAAGTATTGCTTTCTGCAAATGTGCCTTAAACCCTACTTAGCCAAATATGCATGTAATGATAGGATCCACTTACATTCCACATAGTAGTGAAACTTGCCAATACAATTCAAATGTATTGACCCTTGTGGCTGTAACTTGTAATGTTGCAGGTTTGATTGATTTTAGTGAAGATTGATTGATTACGATTACAAAGTCTACAACCAACATCTTCCTGTGGCACTTTGAAGATGAAGGACCCCATGACTATAGTTATTCCGCTGCAATGTAATGTAATAGCCAAATGAGCTATGTAAGATGTAATGAAATTATGTTATTCCTGGTTATAAAGTTATATTATGACCTTTGTTTCTTGATATTACATATTAACTATGGATGCTAGCTATTGATCCAGGGACTAGCATTGTAAACACAGGGGATACCACCTTATATTGAATAAAGGTTGGGACACTCCCTCTAAAGATGGTATCAGAGCATTGTGTTGCCTATAGGATTTATAACCCTAGGATTGGACAAAACCCCTTAGAAAATAGGAGTTGTATTTGTTCCAAAAACTTATTTACAAAAACACTTGTAAACTATTTCCTCAACCACTTTGGTTTCAACTCTACATCTCATCTACTTCAACTTGATGGAAAAACCTACCCCATGGCCAAAGACTACACCATGTGCAAAGGACTTCTTCAACTTCTTCAACTCTAATGACTTCAACTTCTTCAACTCTAATGACTTCAACTTCTTCAACTCTAATGACTTCAACATCTTCAACTCTAATGACTTCAACATCTTCAGCATAATCACCAAGGACTTCCAACTTGGATGACACTAAGGACTACAAGTGAGACAAGGAAATCTTGCTCAAGATTTAGAGACTGAGGGAATGCAAAAGTTAGAAGGAGCCTACATCATTTGAAGTATTGCAACCAAGAGTTTTTCTCAAGGAAACCATGATCTCATACAAGAAGAATCATGAAGGAAGGAAAGATCACAAGTGAACCCTATAGATGGACCACCATATTTTAGATAAGTCAAAACACACCAACTTATGTGGTGTAACAAAAATATTGTTGCCTAAGTATGTGCTTGAACTTTGTTGTTTGAGTGAATTGTTTGGTTTGTGAATGCTTGCACATTGCTTGAGTAAATTTTGATGTGTGTGATTAGAATTGATTCCTTAGAAATATCTTGCCTATTCTAATCTCCATTCAACCCAAACAGATGGCTACCCCAAGAGACTCCAACATCAAGGTTGATGACACCAACACCAACCAAGAGAACAGCATGAAAGAGCTTATAGCAACCCAGAACCAGTTGAACCAAGTGACAACTCAATTCATAGCCAACACTAGTGGAGAAGATCCAACACTGCAAGGATTTTTGGAAACTCAAGGCCAACTGATGCTTAAAGTGACTGATCAAATGATCAAAATGGAAGAAAGCTATTCCAAAAGAGTTAGTGACAACAGGGATGACAGAAATGTTATTCTAGATGGAGCCCCAGCTTGCATTATTTGCGGAGACAAGGATCATACTTCCAAGGAGCATGGAGATCAATGCCCCAATTGTGAAGAGAAACATCCTGTTGGACAATGTCGCACCTCTCAAGCTACTTGCTATCTATGTGAAGGAAACAACCATGTTCCTATCCAATGCCCCATCTGTTCCATTTTGGAACAAAGGAAACAAGAAGGATCCAAGTCTACCAAGAAGGTTGATGACAAAGGAAAAGGTCCACTTATACCTCCAAACAAAACAACCCAATTCAAAGGATCAAAGAAGCCCAAGAAACAAAAGAAGGACAAAAGCCATGTGCAATGTCATAAGTGTAAAGAAATGGGACACTATTCTGGTGAATGCCCAGAGAATCAGAAGAATAAGGAAATTGGCCAAGTGGTGTGCAACAACTGCAAAGAGCTAGGCCACTATGTAGCAACTTGTCCACAAGAGCTACGTAAAGAACTCAAAGATATCCACTGTTTCAATTGCAAGAACCCAGGACATTATGCAAGCAACTGTCCAGAAAAGATGAAGAACAAGTTGAACAAGCCTATGGAGAAACTCAACCTTGTCCCATGAGTCAAGTATGGAAACAAAGGACACAATGCAAATGTTTGCCCAGAGAAGTTTTCCCCAGGATCCCAAGAAGGCCAATATGTAATTTTAGTTTGAAAATTTTTAAGGGTGGTAGTACCCTAGTTGTTTTGAGCCTACTTGTAACCCTAGCCTTCCCAAATCTCAGGACGAGATTTATTTTAAGGGTGGTAGCCTGTCACATCCCAAGATTTTCCAAATCTTGTAATGTGAAAAATGAATGAATAAAATAAAAAACTTTGTTTGATTTTCAGAGTGAGAAGAAATTTTTTGAATCCAATTGGAAATCTTCAAACCAATTTGGATCAAATAAAATCCTAAAGAGATTTAAAAAGATAAACATTTAATAAAGGAAAATAAGATATTTTAAAATTACTATTTTGGAACTTCTAATAAAAGGATTTGGTTTTTCAAAAGAAAAGGTGGGTTTATAAATAAGGATTATTTTATAGAGCCAAATTAAACCTTGGCCAAGCTTTTGAAATAAAACATTTTGTTTTGATAAAAATAGGAAAGGTTTGTTTAAAATAAATTAATAAGGATTTAATATCCAAGTTTTATAAATAAAGGTTTTACTATTTTAATTAACCATCAAAACTTATTTATTTATTTCAAATGAGTTTTCTAAGTATTTTATATTCTCAAATAAAACCTACTGATTTGATTTTGAAAATATTTGGATTTCAAATGGAGTTTTAAATAAATTAAAACCTGTTTTATTTATTAACTAGTGTCCATTTTATTTAATTGTAAATGGACTCTAAAATAAAAATATTATTTTGATTTTTGAATTTTGGATTATGTTACTGAACAGAACCAAATTCAAAGTTACAAAGTGTGGTGATTGTTTGAATTGTTTTGAATACTTGATTTGATTGTTTGAACTTCAAAACAGAAATTAGAAAAAGGAAAAGGGTTTCAGAAAGAAAAAATAGGATCTGGACCAGCCCAGCCGGCCAAGCCCAACAAGGCCCAGAACCAGCCCAGCTCCCCCTCCAGAAAGAAAACGTTTCGCACTCCGTTTTTAACCCGCACAGACAATGACTAGTGGACCCTCCTTTCACTCTTTTTCTCACTAACCAGTCGACCCCACAACGCTGTCATCATTTCCACCCGCCGCGACCTCTTCCCCCCCCAAACCTCGCTGCCGTTCTCTGTCATTCAATCCACGCGTAAATTCACGAGTAATGGCCGCGTTAATCTCGCCCCTGACCACACGTACATAAGCGCCTCTCCTCCCTCTATCATTCCCCTCAAACGCCAACTCCACATCGCCACCAGGCTGCTCCCATTGCTTGCGACAACCCCCTATCTCCGACCACCGTCCTCCCTCGATTCCGGCCGAGCCTCGCCACCTCCTGCCTCCCCGAGCACACGAGCACACTCACCACTCCCTGGTGCATCTTCCTGTACCCTCAGTTCAACCGCGGGCGCCCCAGAGCGTCGACTACGACAAGCCTCCGAGCGCCGCCGCGTCTGCCTTCTTCTCCGGCGAAGTCTCCTGGTAAGTCCAGACCACCCCGCGCCATCTCATTCACGCACACGTCATCTCCTTGATCGTACGCGTATAACCAAGCTTCTTGTTTGCCCTCCCGTGACCCGTAGCACCGTCCTCGACCTCGACCGCGTGCAACCGTCTCCAGACCTAACTCCGGCGAGGAATTCCTCTTGTCCTCGTGCGCCCCTTGCCCAGACGACTCCGAGTTGAGCTTCGGCGTCGCCCTGCGATCATTGTAAGCATCTCCTCACCTTCCCTTGCTTCCTTTTTCGCCAGCGCCGCCACCATCTGACCGCACCACCGCTCGTCGTTGACCTTGTGCCGCCAGTTCTTGGCCAGGCATTAGCAGCCGTTCGATTTAGATCGGGGAGACACGATAGATCCACTTAACAGCGAAAGGGTACGCAGCCAGTGCCGTGCGATGCAACTTGATCTAACGGCCTGCAGCACGCGATCCGACCGAACCGGTACCAGCGAATAGCGTTGCGCCGCGTGTCACCAGTTCTGTTTAAAAACAGATTTGAAACTGATTAGGATGTGATTTTGAAAACACTATAACTTTTGATCCACACGTCCAAAATTTTCAAACTTCATACCGTTGGAATCAGTGGAACAAGCCCTATCCAACCATGGAATTTGTTTAGCAAATAGTATCTGTTAGATTGTTTTTTTTGCAGAAACAATTGTATGCTAGTTTAGGTTAGAAAAATTGTTCAAAAATGTTTTTAGGGTTAAAACCTTTGAAAATTAGTTTGTGGTGGACTTACTGACCCTAGGAACCAACCCATGGTTTTGAAAATGAATTTGGTGAAGTTTAGGATGGATTTACTAATTTAGCCCATTTCTAGCCAAATAAAAATAGTGGTTTTGTTATGAAAATGTTTTTGGAGTAAAAACTTTGGGAAAATGTTTTGTATCAAACCTACTGACCCTAAACACCAAGTTTTGAGAAACAACAACTTATTTGGTGAACAACTTAAAGTTGTTGCTTTGATAAAAATATTTTCCACCACATAAAATGATGATTGGATTTAAAAAATGGTTTCTGGACAAAACCCTTTTGCAAATGACTTTGCCACTTTGAAAAATGACCACTTTGGACCTTACAAAGTTTAGAAACCTAGTGGAGACCACCTTTGCAAATAGAACCATCTCTTGCATGCTTACATGCATGACTTAGATCCCATTGTTTTGTGTGTGAGAAATTGTTTGATTGATTATTGGTTTGGAATGCTAGTTGATATTGTGTTTGCTTGATTGATTGTAGTGAAGTTAGAAAAGTGTGAGACTAGCAAGATCAAGGAGTGAACCAACATTCCCTACCAAAAAGGCAAGTTACACTATCATCTAAAGTCCTACTATTTTCATTACACTTAGTGGATTTTGAAAACATGCATGAAAAGAATTTTATACTTATGCTATGATAAATCCTAATAGGATTCCCTATACATTCCTTAGGAAAAACAATGTAGTTGTTACATGCTTAGCCATGCTATATTTTGAAAAGAGATACATGTTGATATTTTATGAAGTTGAGAAAAGGACTTGTGTTTTTATATAATAAAACAAGGACTCAATGAACCACCTGGGTGTCCAAGGATACTTTGAGTTTTGGAGAAGGTGGCAACAAAAGGAACTATGTCTACGGCAATCTCTTTGTGTTGTGCTCCAAGGAAACCACCCAGGAAACTTAGAGATTGAACATGTTTCTCCAATTGTGGCTTTCGTGTGCAACCACATGCTATTATGGCTCTGGCTTAGTCAACTACATTGGGGAGATCCATGCATTGTCTTCAGGCTACTGGACATGAGGACCTGGAATCCTACATGGGTACTTGAAGACAAGCTAGCAATGGTGCATGGGAGGACCCTTTGGAAAGACTTCGTCACATTATCGATCTGCTGGTACTCCATCTTGGTGAGCACTAATCCAGTGGCCACTAGTGGCAAAAGGATGGGATTATGACATGTGGGTAAAGTGTACTCCTTCTGCAGAAGATAATACAATCTAAGTACTTAGCCGTGTCCCCGGTTATGGACAATACTGGGCAACTAGAGACTTTGATAAAACTTGATGCACTTGGGGTTACCAAGGAACTCAAGAGATTTTGATGAAAACATGAACACTTGGGGTTACCAAGGAACTCATGAGGTTTTAATAAAACTTGATGCACTTGGGGTTACCAAGGATCTCAAGGGATTTTTGAAAAGGACTTGAACACTTGAGTTTTTACCAAGGAGTTCAAGGGATTTTGTTAAAGAGATTTGACAAAGGAAACAAAACCATTTGAAAAGATAGGATAAAGTATTGCTTTCTGCAAATGAGCCTTAAACCCTACTTAGCCAAATATGCATGTAATGATAGGATCCACTTACATTCCACATAGTAGTGAAACTTGCCAATACAATTCAAATGTATTGACCCTTGTGGCTGTAACTTGTAATGTTGCAGGTTTGATTGATTTTAGTGAAGATTGATTGATTAGGATTACAAAGTCTACAACCAACATCTGCCTGTGGCACTTTGAAGATGAAGGACCCCATGACTATAGTTATTCCGCTGCAATGTAATGTAATAGCCAAATGAGCTATGTAAGATGTAATAACATTATGTTATTCCTGGTTATAAAGTTATATTATGACCTTTGTTTGTTTATATTACATCTTAACTGTGGATGCTAGCTATTGATCCAGGGACTAGCATTGTAAACACATGGGATACCACCTTATATTGAATAAAGGATGGGACACTCCCTCTACAGTTAGGGTTTCCAGATGAACGGTCCTTGCTCATCGTTCACGTCCTTATATCCATGGGGAAAACTATAGTTTGTTTTCACCCTAGCCATTTGCTTTCCGCTGCCTCCGTTTTCTTGAGCTTTTCCCTTTGCACGCTGGACATTCTCCAATCATTTCCTTCCTCAGTCTTGCACGCACACCGCCGCCGTCGACGCGCCTCAATGGGGAAATCGAAGAAGGCTTCCACCGGGGCGGGTACCAGTGCTGTTGCCAACGGCAAGAAGGGCACCACCATCGCGCATATCACCGAAGGTGGATGGCGGCGTATGGAGACGCGCGAGGGTGACATGCGCAAGCTTGTGAAGCGGGTTTAATCCCGCAGGACAAGGAGGCCGTCAAGATCCCCAGCGATGAGGTAACGCCCCGTCCACCCGCAGGGTTTCGGGTGATGTTCGTTTCTTTTATTCTTCACAGCCTATCACTCCCAGTCCAGGATTTTCTTCGTGGACAATTGTTCTTCTATGGCATCCAACTCCACCATCTTTCGCCCAATTCTCTTCTCCATATCGCCTGCCTCATTACTTTTTGCGAGTGCTGGCTTGGTATCGAGCCGCACTTTAGCCTCTTCCGGAAGCTCTATTTCGTGAAGAGGTAGTCCGGCTCCGACGGAGTTTATCCAATCGATGGATGCATCATTTCTCTTCGGTACACTTTTCTTTTCTTCTCTTTTTCTATGTCTAAGTCCGTCCAGTACTGGCGGAGGAAGTGGTTTTATATCCGTGACTCCATAGTGGACGGGCAAAACTTCGGCCTTGCCCCTTTCTACTCCACCCAGGAGATCTTGAAGAAGAGATCCTGGAAAAATCATATCCTAGAGGGAGAGGTGGAGGAGATAGAGAAGCTCTACCGTCGGGTGGGGGCCCTCCAGGTGGTTCCGGAGAAGGAGGTGAACGTTGTGGACATCATCCGCACCTTCCTCAAACGTCGGGTGCAGCCATTCCAGGCTAGGGCGCATCTGATGTTTCTTTACTCTGGCCGCCACTATCCGACGAGGGTTTCGGCTGAAGAGCTCTCCAAGGGGGGCCTCGGCAGAGTTCTTCGGCCACTACTGAAGTACAAGTCCGACGAGGACATTCCGGGGCAGTCGTGGATCGATGCCCCTTTTTAGTGCCTCTCGACCAGTTCCGCAAGTGTAGATTTGTGACATGCGCGTAGCGCCTTTTTGGAGTGCTTTTTTCCTTCTAATTATATGTTCTGAGAGTTTATGTCTTCATTGTGTAGGAGCTCAAGGTGCCTGGCATGGTGCCTCCATTACACGAATGGTTTCTGGATGCGCCAGACAACGAGGTTGTGGACTCCGAGTCCGAGCTTCCGCCGACGCAGTCGCCGACTGACGAAGCCCCCGAGGTGAGCGAGGGGAAGACCCGAAAGCAGGCATGGAGCTCGAGCGAATCTTCGGATGCCTCGACTCTACCGATGCCTAGGGACCCGCCGTTCCTTGTCTTCCACAGTGGAGGTGATGGTGCTTCTTCCTCCCCTATCCCGTCCATACCTGTGCGGGCTGTAACGCCACAGCCGCCGGCCAAGAGGAAGAAGGAAGAGAAGAAAGAGAAGAGGGTGCTGCCCGTTTTTGACTTGAGCGACATGGACTCATAAGTATCTCTGGCTGCGATTCGTTACTTTCTTGTCTTCTTGTTTTTTGCTTTTGATTGGTATTTTCCTTGCAGCCACTCCTCTGAGGGATCTTTTAGTGAGGGCACTCAGGAGGCAGTAGGGGAGTGAAAAATGGCGCCTCCTGCCTCGCAGACGGTGGCCACCTCTGGGCGTGGTGCTCTGAATCCCTCCCCGCAGGAGGCTCAAGTGATCGTCTCCCAGAAGACTACATCGGGACCTTCGGAGTATCCGTCTAAGCATGTAAGTTGTGTTCTCTCTTGCTGTAGGGGAGCCCCCGGGCCCTATTTTTGGATGATTTGCTGATTTTGCCTTCTTTCTGCGTGTCTCGGGGGGAGCCCCTGAGCATTTTTCATGTGTGTAATCTCTTGCTCGTTTCCTGGGCGCAGCCCCCGAGCCCTTTTGTGATACTTTGTTTCTTCTCGCAGCCATTTGTGCATGGTGCGAACCTTCTTGTGCAGCAGCACCTAGCGCTGGAGGCTAGCATGCGGCAGCTTCGAGGTACATGCTGAATTGATCCTATTCTTTTTCATCTGCTCGCTAGCTTGTGTAGCTCATGCATGTTTTTGTTGATTTTGCATATGAGAATAATACTGCCCTCCGCGAGCATGATGCTCTCAAAAAGAGCCTTGGGCGAGCGGAGAAGAAGGCCGAGGATGCCGTTGCGGCGAAGGAGCGCCTGCAACAGGAGCTGGCTGATGCCACAGTAGCCAAGGAGCGCCTGCAGCGAGAGGCTTCGGATCGCGAGGAGCAGCTCGCAACCGTTGCGGCTGCGCGCGAGAAGGAGGTGGCCGAGAAATTGATGGCTGCTGCCAAGGCTGTCTCCGGTGAGTTCTTTGCCTGTCTTTGGTTTTTTTCGGCTGATCTGCCTCCATGACCTTATTCGATTCCCTCTTTGTCTTTCTTTTTCTCTAGATGCCTCGGGCATTGAGTTCAATCGCAGTGCCTTGGAGCACGGGAGCGCTCTAGACGATGCCACCGCGGGGGTCGAAGACCGCTGTGGTACTATTGCTGATTCCCTTGCTAAGGCCAAGGAGATCCTCGGGCGCTTCTACTAGGAGCTCGTTCCCAAGGGCGCTGCCCCTGAGGATGTTGATTCTTTGGTGAATGCGCTGTCAGCGGATGCGCCTGTGGCCTACAAGCACAAGAAGAAAGGCGTCGATGCCTCCATGGGGCTGGCGATGGCCATGGCGTTCGAAGCGGAGCTGGATCTTCATTAGGTTACCTCCCAGATGCGAACGTCTCTCGACGGTTCTGAGGTAGCCTTTGCTCTCTACGCTTATCTTTGTAAGCTCTATGGGCCAAAGCTCATTGACCTTCTAGCGGAGTATGCGGCGAAGCAGCAGGAGGACGTCAAGAGCAGGCACTCTGGCTCCGAGGCCACTCAAGATGCGACTGCTTAGGCTTCGTCGTTGTAGTTTTTAGGATAGTTGTCTTCTTATTTTGTTGTAATATTGGACGAACAGTTTCCCTGTGCCACGTAGTAGCCTTTTGTTGTATATAAATGATCCTTCGAGTTCTTGCTCAGTCATGCGTTATTCATACTCTTGTCTGTTTTCCTTTAGGAACTTTCGGGTGAGGATCTCGTTGATACTTCGCCTGCTCCGTAGTCGCGACCATCTTTGGATGATGCGTCGCAGCTTGTTTTCCTTAGTGACCGCGTCCGCGGTCTTGAGAAGGAGATACTTGGCGTCCGGGGCCATGCGGATGTGTGGAAATCAAAGGCGGAGCGGGCTACCGCAAGGGAGGAATATCTGATGGGGGAGCTGCGGTAGTTGGCCGAGCAGCTGCAGTGTAAGTTCCTTCGAGCTGCCGCTCGCTTTCGGATGCACCTGGTTTGCGTGTCATCTTACTCTGTATTTGCTGCAAGTGCCAACCTTGTTCCGAGGGAGGAGAAGAAGCGGGTTGCAGTTCGGATCAACTGCTTGACCCAGCAGGATATGGAAGCCGGAGGCTTTTTCTGGATGGACCGCGACCGGGCCACGGTCCTTGCGACTATGCAGGATGGCGCTCACCAGGTGTCACGGGTGCTACGTCAGGTGACGATTTCCCTGACGTCGGTTACGCACGCCATGTTCCCCCTTGTTGAGGCTCCTTCGACTCTATGGGGTTTGCTAGCAAAGTTTCGGTACGTGGTTCATGTCAGGGAGTTGGTGCGGCACTAGTTGGTTGCAGGGGTGAAGGCCGCCATGTCGCTTGCTCGTCTGCGTCGCCCAGATGTTGATCTTGTGGCGGTTTCCGCTGGACCACCCCCTTGACCAGATGGTGTCCTATGGGACATGCGCCCTCATTACGCGGCTGTTAGGAAGTATGCCAAAGATATTGTAGATCTTTTTGAGCAGCGTGCGCATGTGATTCTTCAGAATAGGTAGGCCCTATGAAAAGATAGATTTAAAACTTGTATATGCTTCGAGTGCACGTGTTATGCCCTTTGTTGTAAAGGTTATTTGTATGAGCACGTGGTGCTTGATTCTATGCATGCCCTTTTCGTTAGCCTGACGTGATCAGCTACTCAGGTGTACATGCGTTATCCTTAGTCGACGAAATCGTGAGGCGAGGCGTAGCCCCTGAGTGTGTTGTAACATAAAGTAATTAGAGGGAAAGATAAATTTTAGGGCGAGACACTTAGCTTTATTCATATCATAATGGAGAGGTACATTGTTCGGCTGAGTAGCCTTGGCTGAGTAGCCTTATTGAATGTAAAGAGGGATAGCTAGGGGTAGAAGCGTCGCAATTGTGCGACGTTCCATGGGTTGGAGTATGCGACTCCGGACTCCACGTGCTTGAGGCGGTAGGCTCCACCTGGGATGACTTCGGTGACGACGTAGGGTCCTTCCCAGGGTGACTCGAGCTTATTTAGCCGCTCTTGCTTGAATCGTAGGACGATGTCTCCTTCGACGAAGGACCTTGGGCACAGCCGACGGCTATGGTATTTGTGGAGGCTCTGCTGGTAGACCTTCGAGCGAGCCGCGGTGATGTCGCGTGCCTCGTCGAGTGTGTCGACGGTGTCTTCGAGTGCGGCCATCGATTCGGCTTCACTGTAGGTGACGACCCGCGGGGCCTTACGGCGTACTTCTGCAGGTAACACGACATCGGCTCCATGCACCATGAAGAAGGGCGTGTAGCCAGTTGAGCTGTTTGGTTTTGTGCGTAATCTCCAAAGGACGGAGGGTAGCTCTTCTTCCCAGGCTCCCGCAAGCCGTTCGAGTGGGCTGAGTAGGAGTTTCTTGATGCCACCGCCTATGAGGCCGTTGGCCTTTTTGACCTGCCTGTTGGTTTGCGGGTGCGTCACGGAGGCGTATGATATGTTGATCCCAAGTCCTTCGCAGAAGTCCTAGCATTCTTTGGACATGAAGTTCGACCCGTTGTCCTTGATGATGCTATGCGGCATGCCGAAAATGTAGACTATGGACTCGAAGAACTTCACGGTCGTTTTACCCTTTTGGTTGGTAACGGGCATGGCTTCGATCCACTTGGTGAACTTGTCGACTGCGACCAGGAGATAGACGTGGCCTCCATTTGAGGATTTGGGCAGTTTGCCGATCATGTCGAGGCCCCATTGGGCGAAGGGCCAGGCCAGGGGTATTGGGCCTGAGCTCCGATCCTGGTGCGTGCGTTTTATCTGCAAACCCATCTTGTCCTTGGCATCGTTCATGTCCGTTGGACAGTAGAACCTAGCTCTGAAAGCTTTGGCGACGAGGGCGCGGCTTCCCGCGTGATGGCCACAAATTCCCTCATGGATGTCTTGGAGGATGGTTTTACCGTCACCGACGGTGACGCACCATTGGAGTACACCCGAAATGCTGCGCTTGTACATCTCACCATTGATGATGGTGAAGGCCTTGGACCGGCGAGATATGCGCTAGGCATTTGTCGGGTCATCAGGCAGTTCCCTGTTTATCAGGTACTGATGGTACGGTTGCATCCATATTTCCTCGATTTCCATGACCTGCATAAGGTTGACCAATGCAACCTCTGCGTCGAGTTTTTCGGGTCCTTCCTGTCCTTCGGGTAGCGCAGCCCCCGAGTGCTCTACTTCTTCAGGTGATCCCTTTGGGAATTTCATTTTGATGGATGGCACGCAGATTTGTTCGAGGAACACGCCTGGTGGCACCCGTGCGAAGGTGGAGCCGATGTTGGCGAGTATATCGTCTTCTTCGTTGCTTTCTCTGCCAACGTGCCGAAGCTCACAGCCATCGAAGTCTCCTTCAAGTGAGTTGTAGAGCGCGCGAGACGCGATCATGTTGGCGGCGTGTTCATCGTCTGCTGGACGACGAGGTTCGAGTCACCGTAGATGACGAGGCATGTTGCGCCGTAGATATTGGCCATTTTCATGCCGTGGATGAGGGCTTCATATTCAGCTTCGTTGTTGGAGGCCCGAAATTTCATCCGGAGGACGTACTTCATCTTGTCGCCTTGCGGGGATGTCAGTATGACCCCGGCTCCTGCTCCAGCCTCGCGCTTGGAGCCGTCGAAGTGCATCGTCCATGACTGTGTCATGTCCGGGGTGTCCGGAGGCTGTAGCTCCATCCAGTGGACAAGGAAGTCCGGTAGGACCTGAGACTTGATCGCACGGCGCTTTTCATAGACTATGTCTAGAGGGGACAGCTCGATGCCCCACAGGGCTACGTGTCATGTAGCTTCGGGGTTGTTCAGGATGCTGTTCAGTGGTGCCTCATTGACGACCATTACCTGATGCTCCTGGAAGTAGTGGCTCAGCCGACGAGCCATCATGAACATGCCGTAGGCGAGTTTTTGGTAGTGAGGGTACCTCTGTTTTGTTGGTGTCAATACCTTGCTGAGGTAGTATATTGGGCGTTGGACCCCATGGGTCTTGCCATCTTCGGGTCATTTGACCATGAGCACGGTGCTTACCACCTGGTGCATGGCTGCTATGTATAGCAGTAGGGGCTCATGTTCCCTTGGCGTGACTAGAACGGACGACGTGGAGAGTAACTACTTCAGATCTTCGAATGCATTGTCGGCCTCAGATGTCCACTCGAATTTTTCTACTTTGCGTAGAAGCTGGTAGAAAGGTAGGGCCTTCTCACCCATGCAGCTGATGAATCTGCTTCGCGCCGCGATGCACCCAGCTAGCTGCTGGACACCTTTGAGGTTCCTCAGTTTCTCCATGGCCAGTATGGCTCGGATTATCTTCGGGTTCGCCTCAATTCCTCGCTGGAAGATGAAGTAGCCAAGCAGTTGGCCAGATGGGACGCCGAAGGCGCACTTTTTTGGGTTCAACTTGATCTTGTAGTGATCAAGGTTGTCGAACCTCTCGCAGAGATCGTCGATCAATGTCTTGGCCTCCCTTGTCTTGACTACTATGTCGTCAACATAGACCTGTATATTGCGGCCGATCTAGCTCTTCAGGCATGCTTGCATGCACCGCTGGTACGTGGCACCTGCATTCTTCAGCCCGAAGGGCATTGTGTTGTAGCAAAAAACTCCGAACGGCATGATGAACGCCTTTTTCCCTGGTCTTCGACCTTCAGTCGAATCTGATTGTAGCCTGAGTAGGCATCGAGGAAGGAGAGTTTCTCGCATCCTACAGTCGAATAGATGATCTGATCGATATGAGGCAGAGGGAAGTGGTCCTTCGGGCAGTGCTTGTTGAGCGATGTGAAGTCCACGCACATCCGAGGATGTCCGTGTTCTTTTTAGGGACCAGTACAGTGTTGGCCAGCCACTCGCTTTCCTTGATCTCCCTGATGAAATCAGCATCGAGCAGTCTGTTGACTTTGACTCCAACTGCTTCGGCCCGAGGCTCGGACAATCGTCGGATGGACTGCTTGACAGGCTTGGCATCTGGAAACACATTGAGTGCATGCTCGGCGAATTCCCTGGAAACTCCTAGCATGTCCGTAGGACACCAGGAAAAATTTTCCCAGCACTCATGGAGGAATTTGACGAGCGTGATTTCCTATGCGGGGCTGAGGTCATTGGTGATTAGCGCCGTCTTGGAGCGTCTGTCGGGTGGACCTGCACCTTCTTCGTGTTGACTGTTGAGTTGAACGACATGTCACGTGCGTTTTTCCTTGATACTAGGGGCGCCCCGTTGTCCGTCACCTCTCGAAGCCTTGTGAGCTCCTCCTGCATGCCGAATGACTAGGAGATTCTGTTGAAGTCTCGTTATCTGTGGTCGGATCGGGTGAAGCTCCCCAGGACCGTGATGACGCCCCTAGGTCCTGGCATCTTGAGTAGCAGGTACACATAGTTCGGTACTGCCAGGAACTTTGCGAATGCGACACGCCCAAGGATGGTGTGGTATTGTGGTGGCCAGTCCACCACTTCGAACTCGAGCCACTCACACCGAAAGTTGTCGGGTTTGCCAAAGATGACGTCGAGCCATATCTTCCCTAGGGGAAATATGCCCTTCCCTGGGACTATGGCGTGGAACGTTATGTCGGATTGTTCCAGGCTGCACAGCGGGATCCGCATTGCTGCTAGGGTGCTAGCGAACATCAGGTTGATGTCGCTGCGGCCGTCCATGAAGACGCGACTCATCTCAAACCTTCCAATATGCGCCTCGAGCACCAGGGGAGCATGACCTGGGCGAGGGATCTGGTGGGGGTGATCCGAACAACTGAATGTGATGCAGGACTCTGAACCGCTGAGGTACTTAGGTATTTCGAGTGGAGTGGTCACAACCAAGCTGACCTGGCAGGTTATCTTATTTTCCACCCTATTTGTTCGGCGTCCCTTTTGGATCATCAACGACCCTTTTGGCGTGGGGTACCCGTTTACGCCGTTGTCCTGTATGGGTACGATCGGGTGATTCGAAGGTCCCACGGGTGGTGGAGCTCCATGGGCGATGTCGCCTGGCATAGGTGCGTGTCCAAACCTAGGGTTCGGGATCTGATGTCTCATCTGGGCCAAGCCCTCGTTGAGTTTCTAGAACTCGCGGCAGTCCTTGAGCATATGTCTGGCCTTCTTTTTGCCATCCTGCTTGTCGATGTAGAAGTGGATGGTGCATGGGCCCGACAACTTGTCGTATGCCGTGGGTTCGTCGTCGCGGCCGCGGCGTTGCCATGTTTACGTTGGGCATCCTCCATCGCAGAATTTGTTTCCACAGTATCCGTCGTTGCTGCGGTTGCTTTCGTTGCGACAGTCGGCGTAGCTAGCCGCGACCATGTCGGGTCCATCGCGATCGTCATAGACGCGCGATCTTCGCTTGCTATGGCTCTTGCGTTAGCGGACGTAGTCATCTTCCTCATCCGAGTGTGCTCGATGGACGGAGTCCTCGCCATCTGCCCACCTGTTGGCGATGTCCATGAGGTGGTCGAGTGTCTTGGGATTGACGCGCCCAAGTTCTTCCTTGAAGTCCTGGCACTTTCTGCCATATTTGAAGGCGTTGATCGTTCTCTCCTCGGAGATGTGTGCCGTGGAGTTCTTGATGTTGGACCAGTGTAGTATGTACGAGCGAATGGATTCACCCATTCGTTGAGTGCAGGCTCGCAGCTCTTCGATCGATGCTGGCCTCTTGCTGGTACCCTTCAAGTTTTGGATGAAACTGTAGGCCAGTTCCTCCCAACTTCGGATGGAACCCGATGACAGGCTGCTGAGCCAGATCCGGGCTAGAGCCGCCAACGGCAGAGAGCAAAACTCGCCGTGAGATAGACTCTGAGGACGCTTACTTGCGTTTGTCGAGTACCTCTTGCATCTTCACCTGCTTTTTGTGCTCTTCGATGAGGAGCAGGTGATATGCCATCAGTAGGTCCCGTGAGGCACCCACAGGCAGGATCTTGTTGCCTGCTACGTCTTCGCGTTCCTGGTTCCATCCTTCCTCACTAAGGTGGATTATTTGATTGGCATCGGGGTTGTCCTCGTTGGGCGGGGGGATGGCTGCCTCCTGTTTTCGCCATTTCTACCCTGTGGGTTGGGTGGCGGTACGTGGGAACCCGAACCTGGTGGTTGTTGCTACACGTCACTTTGGATGACCACGGCGCATTGGTAGCATCAGCGGATTGGATCGCTGCTGCCGCATCTTTCGGATCCGGAACCATAGGTCCCTTCATCCGACGGGGGATCGCACACATCTGTGTTGCAGTTGTTGCTGTCGTATGACTCATCTGTCGATGTTGATGTGCGTAGCACACTAGGATGCGGGGCCCATGAGGTGGGCCTGATTGATGGCAGTGGCACCCGCTCTGGGAGGCGGAGAGTGCCGGTCTGTCCCACCTGGAAGCAGAAGCTCCCGAACAGGATCTCGAGCCCGTCACCTACGGGCTCGAAGTCCTTCATGGTGGCTGGCGAGTGGGCGGTGAAGTCGAAAGCGCCAAAGAGGAGATGGCTCTCCGTTGCCGAGGATTTGTAGATCGCTTTGGTCGGTACTGTCACAATCGCACAATGAGCACCCCCGATTCCCACAGACGACGCCAATTGACGGGGTTTAATCTCGTCAATGCCCATTGTTATGATCTTGGGTTTTGGAGAATATGAGGGTGCTAGAGATCGCGGAACGGTTAACAGAAAAGCAACCAGGGGACACAAGATTTACCCAGGTTCATGCCCCCGGAGGGAAAACCCTACTCCTTGTATGCTCTTGATTACGGCAGAACCGAAGGTTACAGGGCTCCGCAGATGCAATCTGGCGTGGAGGTGTGTAGGTGGTGGAAAAAGGATTGGCCCTCCTCGCCATAGGATCCTAGCCTTTATATAGAGTTAGGCAGGCCTCGGGCACAGATCGAGTCGGTTACAAGTTTAGGGTTTACCCCCTTTGAATATTCTATCTGTTCTAGTCTTGCTCTCCAAGGATCCGAAGATGTCATGGGCTTGGGCCACCCGAAAATCTCCGTAGGCTGCGTATATTCTTGTCGGCCTTCCTTGGGCTGGACCAGGTATGCTAATGTCATGTACCCGTAGGTTATAACCATTTCAGTGTTGGTGTTCAACAGCAGGTTTTTGCATTAGTTTCTATATTAATAGCATGCTAACATATAGTAGGAGAAATCCCTTTTAAATCATCAAGAGTATACCCCATAGCTCCTCAGTGTTTCTTCAATATTCCAATAACCTTTCCTCTTCCTTTCCTGAAAGTTTAGAACTAATAATAACAGGATATATTTTATTATCATCTAGATAAGCATGTTTATGATCATCAGATTGAGGTTTTAGTTTGAAAATAGATTCCCCTTTAGGTGGTAGTGTGGTACCCAAATCTTCCAGAGGCAGATTATGCTTAAGTAACTCAAGTTGACGAAGGAAAACCTCGTCAATCTCATTTCTTTCCTTCATGAAGACCTCGCTTTCATGATCTTCCATAAACTGCTGCAAGGCATTGTTAGGAGCAAGAGAAATAGCAGAAAGTTGTTCAACCCTAATATCCTCACTAGGCAATTCGTTTTCATAACGATTTTTAGCAAATTTGGAAAAATTAAACTCATATGATTCTCCATAAAACTTAGTCAAAACTTTCTCCTTCCTACAATCTATAATAGCCCCACAAGTATTCAAGAAAGGTCTACCAAAGATAATAGGACATGTTTTACTAGTTTCAGAACCAAGCACTAGAAAATCAGCAGGATATTTAATCTTACCACAAAGAACCTCCACATCTGTTACAATGAAAATTGTAAAAACTGTCTCTCTATTAGCAAGGTGAATAACCACATTAATGTCCTCAAGCTAATAAGGACCAATTCATGCATAATTTCCCTGTAAAGATCATAAGGAATAGCACTAGAACTAGCACCAATATCACATAAACCATAATAGCAATGATCGCCAATTTTAATAGAAAGCACTAGGACACTAGCTTTTCTAGCTTTACTAGGATGAGAAATAATATTAGAAGCATCTACACAGAAGACAATGTACTCGTCCTCTATATTTTTAGTGACAAGATCTTTCACAATATCTACCATAGGTTCAATGTTTATTTGCTCATCGGGTTCCACAGTTTTCTTTGCACTTTTTCTAACCACATTAGCTATGATAGAATGTTCCTTTACCTTGGCAGGAAAAGGGATTTTCTCAATATAAGGTTCAGGCAAGATAGGATCAACATTACAAACTTCAATGCTAGCAAGAACATGGGAAACAATATCATTGTAAGGAGTGTGGTACGTGTTCCACTCCTTTTTGGGAATTTCAATATAAGAGGCAAAGGCCTTAGAACATTTTGCAAGAACTTGAGAATCATGACCATACTCAGTACTAATATCACGGAAGTCATCAGTTCCCATAAAATATTTAATGTAGTCATAATCATAGTTTATACCTAACTTTCTTCCTTTGTCATTCTCGCATGCTTCCCTGTTCTCTTGAATACGGTCTAGGAGATCCCATTTAGCTTCTTCCTTAATACGTGTGAATGATCCAGCACAAGAACCATCTAGTAAATCTTTTGAAGAGAAAGCTTTGCATAAAAGTTATTGATAATAATATTGTTAGGGAGTTCATGAATAGGACATTTAAGCATTAGTAACTTCAGTCTCCCCCAAGCTTGAGCTGTACTCTCTCCATCACGAGGCCAAAAGTTATATATTAGATTCCTATCCTTATGAATCTCACTAGGAGGATAGAATTTAGAATAAAAGAGAGGTACTATTTCTTCCCATTCCATGGATTGTCCATTCTTCAACAGCTTATACCATTCTTCAAATCTTCCTTTCAGTGATATAGAGAGTAACTTCTTCTTCACCTATTCAGTTTTGATACCTACACACTTAAACAAGCCGCATAATTCATGGATAAAAATCAAGTGATCACCTGGATGGACAGTTTCATCCCCTAAATAATAATTATCCATAACACGATCAACAATACTTATAGGTATCTTAAAAGGATCTATCTCAACAGGCGGTGGTTCATCTACTACCCTAATAGAGGTAGTAGTTTTCCTAAATAGAAAACCAAGTGGGTTATCCATATTTGAAACAAAGTAACAAACAGAAATAAAAAGCAATACTCACAGTAGAAGTTTCCTTTACCAGTTCCACTCTTCAATAGCGCTTCACTCCCGACAATGCCTTTAAAATAGTCTTGATGACCCAAAAGTATAGGGGGTGTATCGTGGTACTTTTGATAAATAGGAGTGTCAATCCCAACGAGGAGCAGAAGGTGTTGACTAGTGGTATGGAACTGGAAATCTCTGTAAATAATTCGCAAACGGATTTTTAGGGTTTTTTTCATAAAGCAAGGAAATAAAGTGCGAGTAATAAAGACAGCAAACAACTGCAACAATAGTCCCAATCCTTTCTTAGCAAAGGATAGGCCGGTTGAAATACTAATGAGGACCAAACGTTCTCGAGGACACATGGGAATAATGTCAAGAGCTTTCTCTTCATATAGCTAAGTAGTCTTCTTTGGTTTTATAAGTGTTGTGTGGGTGAGCCTGTGCTAATGTACAGACCTTACTTGGACTAATACATACTTGTGATTACACCCCTTGCAAGCATCCGCAACTACAATAAAGCAATTAACAAAAAAACCTAACCACAGCCTTAAACTATGAGATCCTACACTCCCTTGTGTAATACTTTCCTAACGGGCGTTCAGGTTTCTATCACTCCGGCAACCCCATAATTAGTAGCAAAATACACAATGAATTCCCCTAGGCCCATAAATGGTGAAGTATCATGTAGTCGGTGTTCACATGACACCACTAGAAGAATAGCTCCACAACTTAAATACTAAACCGTTGAATAATATCTCAACACAAATCCACTACTAACAACATGACTTCTCCCATGTCCTCAAGAACTAAATGAACCACTCACAAGACATCATATGGATCAAGATCAAAGATGATATGGTGATGAATAACAATCTGAACATAAATAATAATCCAATGGTTCCACTCACAAGCATCAACTACAATAGTAATCAACACCAGAAAAGTTTCCCCTAAGAACTATGCAAGTATTCAACACGATTGTTACAGCGGGATGGAGTTGTGATGATGGTGCTGCTGGAGATGATGGTGTGGATGATGATGATGATCCCGATGAAGTCTATCGTGATGATGGTTTCGATGGCGATGATCTCCCTTTCTGGGAAGGAATTTCCCTGGCAGAAATCTGCCTGCCGGAGAGCTCTTTCTCTCTCGGTGTTTTCCGCCCCACACAGGCGGCGGAATCTTTCTATGGTCGCTCCCCGTGTATTAGGATTTCGAGGAGAAGATATAGGGGACAGGGCGGAGCCAGAGGTGGGCCATAGCCCCTGTAGGCGCGGCCTAGGGGTGGTCGCGCCTAGGGGTGTGGGCCCCCTGTGGCTCATCTACACCTCCCCTTCTGGCATTCTTCATCTTCTGGGAAAATAGGATTTTCCGTTGTTCTTTTGGTATTTTTATGATCTTCGCGAAATTGCATCAAAACACCTCTTTTTTCATCAGAATCCTTACTCTGGCAGTTCATCCTCCAAGAATCATCCAACATGCAAAAACAGATGAAAAGGCATAAGTAACACCTATTAATAAGAAATATATCAATGAATAGAGGCAAATTATGATATAGAATGGTGATGCAAATTGGACGTATCAATCAGCCAGATGGCGTTGTGGTAAATGGTCAAGAAGGAAAGATGTGCAAGTTTTTGAAGTCTTTATATGGCCTAAAACAAGCCCCTAAGCAGTGGCATGAGAAGTTTGAAAGAACTTTAACTACTGCAGGCTTTGTTGTAAATGAAGCTGATAAATGTGTGTACCATCGCCATGGTGGGGGTGAGGGAGTCATCCTTTGTTTGTATGTTCATGACATACTAATTTTCGGAACCAACCTTAATGCAATTAAGGAGGTCAGAGATTTCTTATCTCGTTCCTTTGATATGAAGGATCTGAGGAGATGATGTTATCCTGAACATCAAGCAATTGAGAGATGATGACGGTGGGATTACATTGCTTCAGTCCCACTATGTGGAAAAGGTCTTGAGTTGTTTTGGGTATAGCGACTTCAAGTCTTCTCCTAAACCGTATGATCCTAGTGTGTTTCTTCAAAAGAATCGAGGAAATGCTAGAGACCAGCTGAGATAATCTCAAATTATTGGCTCTCTTATGTATTTAGCTATTGCCATGTCACATCCCAAAATTTTCCAAATTTTGAAATGTGAAAAATAAATAAACAAAAGAAATTATTGTTGAAATTTAGGGTGAACAGAAACTTTTGGCTTCTAAATGGAAACATCAAAACCATTCTTAAACAATGTAAATAAAAAGGGAATCCAACAAAATTTCAATCAAGTGAATTGCATTCATCAATGAATGTACATTGAAATTTAAACATTTGGAAAAGTAAACCTAAAACCCTAATGGAAGAAAAATTTTTCCAAGATCTCTCTCTAAGACTACGGATTTGATCCATATAAAAATTCAGCAACAATCATTTTAAAATTATCAAAAATGATAAAAAAAATTATAAAACCATAGAAATTGGTTTCACTTATTTTGGAGCCATGGATAAAAAATTATGAATTTAACGAGATAAAAAGAATTAATTTCCAAGTCTAATAAAGATCCTAACTAAATCGATGCCAAAATTAAGAACAAAGTAATCCTAAAAGGATTTAAAAAGATAAACAAATATTAAATAATATATACAAATTGGAATCACAAATTTTGGATCTGTAAATAAAAAGATATGGATTTTATAAGGCAAAGAAAGAAAGAAATAAATAAGGAATATTTAAAATCCAAATTAAATCTTAGCCAAATACATAAACAAATAAAATGAAATAATATTTAAATAAAATCATAAGGATTAAACAATATCGAATGTTATTTAAATAAAGACAAATTGCCTAAACTAAATAATAATAAAATTATTTAGAAGATAATCTAAATCTTGAATTAAAACTATAAGAAAATGAATAAAGATAATCCAAATAAAATAAAGGAATAAAGAATATTCAAATAACAGTATATGGGATTAAAACATATTCTAATTATATTTAAATGGAGACAAAACCCCTAATCTAAAGGATTAATTAAATCAAGAGAAAAATAATTGGAATTGTCAAAATGGATTAGAAGTTATCCAATAACTTAAAAAGAATAAATAAAATTATTTGAAAAAATAATATGGATTGGAACCACATTTAAATCTTATTTAAAATAAGGACAAATGTCTAAATTAAATAAATAACAAACCATATGAGAATATAAGATATATTGTAAAATGGAATATTTTAAATACATTATTAATTAAGATTAAACCTACTGAAAAGGTTTGATAGAAATATGAATTAAAAAGTTAGCTTTTGAATCATATTAAATATTACTTGAATAAAGACAAAAGCGCTTTCAAATAAATATTGAATCACATTAAAATATTTTGATTTATTCCAAAATGGACTTTAAAATGCATTAATAAACAGTATAAAACTTACTGAAAGTTTGGAAAAGTTTTGAAATAAAATAAGTGTTTGAAACATTTGAATAAATTCAAAACAGAATAATAGAAACAGAAAAAGAAAAAGTTTCAGGAAGAAAAAATAGAGAAAGCAAACCAGCCCAGCAACTTGGCCCAGCAAGCCCACTCTCTCCCCTCCCCACGCGAAATGTTTTCTCACTCACACCCGCACCCTCAAACTCACTGACACCCCAGTCCCACGCCACGTAGGCATCGTCTCCCTCACCACGTAGGCCATGTAGGCATCATCTCCCCCACCCGCGACCTGTTCTTCCCTATCGCTTCTGTCTCTGCCGTTGATAGTGTGCCTTCAATTTGCGTTAATGGATGATTAATCCCTCGCTGCGACGACGCCCTCATAATCGCCCATGTCCCCTCTCGTTATACCCTCACTCTCCTCTTCCCCTCCGCCACTAGGCTGTGGCAATTGCATGCCCAAACCACCACGGCTCCGATGAACTTTCCGTCCAATTTAGGCGAGCACAGTCACCCCCACTGCCCCTAGATCAAACGAGCACACTCTCCATCTCCTTGCGCATCGGACAACACCCACAGCTTGCCCGCGCGTGCCCCATAGCGTTGGCAACGACAACGACAGAGTGCCGCCGCTGACTACCGCGACTCCGTCGAGCTCCCCTGGTAATTTCCGACCGAGCCTCTCTCTCTCTCTTTGACACACGTGTACTCGCCTTTGCGTCACGCATCTAACGCGACCATCGGCTTGCCTTTCGATTCCTTGTAGCCTCACCCCCGTCGACAGCAGAGCGTCCCGACGCCGACGCCATCTCCGGTGAGCAATCTCCGTCGTTCCCGTGCACCCCTCCGTCTACAACAACAACGTCGAGCATCTCCGCGTCACTGTGAACATTGTGAGCATTTTCCCTTCCTCCCTCGCTTCCTATAGTCGCCAGCAACGTCACCGCCCGAGCGCGCCGCCACCGTCCACCGTCGCAGCGCCGCCAGATCATGGTTAGAGTGCTCAGGACCGTTAGATCTAGATCCGATGAATAGGATATATTGACTTAAACGAAGGGGCACGCTCAATCTGTGCTGTGCGTTGTTAGTTAGATCTTACGGTCAGTATTGCTCGATCCGCACGAACCGTTACCAACCAATAGGAAGAAGCCACGTGGCCCAGACTCTATTTTTAAAACAGAAACATTTCTATTAGATGATTGAATTTGAAAAATTCATAACTTTAGATCTACATGTCCAAATTTTACAAATTTTGTATCACTGGATTCAGAAAAGTGAAACCTTTGCAACCATGCCCTTAGTTTAGAATTTTGGTTCTGTCAAATTGAATGTTTTTGCAGAAACATGTTTAGCCTATTGTGTCATAAAATTTATTCTAAAATGTTTTTAGGGTAAAATCTTTTGAAAATGGTTTGTTTTGAACCTACTGACCATAAAAACCAACTTTTGGATTTAAAAGTATATTATGTGACACTAAGAAATTATTCCTTGAATAAATGCATTTCTAGTAAAACAAAAATTATTGATTATGTTTTAAAAATGATTTTTGAGTAAAATCTTTTGGAAATGGTTTGATTTAAACTCTCTGACCATAGACCACTAAGTTTTGGATTTAAAAATATATTTGATTAACCATAGAAAATTATTCCTCTGAATAAAGGCATTTCTAGTAAAATAAAATTATTGCTTTGATTTAAAAATGGTTTGACCCTAATTATTAATATTTGTGTTTATAAAACATTTTGTCTAACACTAGAAATTATTACTTTGATTTAAATCATTTCTAGCAAAACAAAAATGATTTAAATGGCCCATTTTCACTAACTTGGTTTTAAATGGTTTTGCCACTTTTATAAATGACCAATAGGTGTTTTAAAATGTTTATAGCCTTTTTATAAACCACCTTTTTAATAAAACAATCTTTTGCATGCGTGCATGCATTATTTTGTTTTCATTATTTTATGTGGTGAAATTGTTTGAATGCTAGTTTGAATATGTGCTTGCTTGATTGAATTGTAGTGAACCTTGAAGAGTGTGACCATTTCAAGATCAAGGAGTGAACCTATATTCTCTACTAAAAAGGCAAGTGGTGCTACATACTTTTGTCCTATTATTTTCACTATGCATTAGTGATATTTCTACGTAGGACTTGCATGAAATTTTCTATGTATTAACTATGCCATGGGAAATCCTAGTAGATGATGCCTTAGTAGAATTTTCCCTAAGTTAAGATTCTTACTACTATCATGCTTAGCCTAGCTAGTATAAAACAAGGGTGGTTCATATACATGCTATGGAAATATTTCTAAGTCTATGACTTGTGTTTAGTTTAATAAAACAACTATATGAATGAAACACCTGGGTGGAATGGTGAGAATGGATTTATGTTGAGTGGTTACACAGGGCCAGTAAACATGGAGAAAACATGTGTATCACACTTGTGGAAAGCCACCTAGGAAAAAAGGGATTTGAGATGCCAAATGTTAAGAATCTTCAAGTGCAGCCACATGAAAATATGGGCTCTGTCTAGATCATATAGGTTGCAATAACTTAGCCAGATGGACAGAAGGTGGTAGGGGGTGATAGGTTTGGAACACGTCCATTTGGTCGAAGGGAAGTCTTCTGGAAGATCTTGTCTCGATGCATGTCGAGTCTTGTGGGGAAAGTGCACCACCTCTCTCGAGAATAAAATCTAAGTACTTAGCCGTGTCCCCGGCAATGGACAATTTGAGTATCAAGACATGTATTGGGTGTGGCCACCCTGGCCCCCATTTCCTCCTCTGTTTCGTCTCGTAACCTTCCGTATGTAATAAAAACATGCAAAATATAAAAATATTAGGCTTTCACGAACCTTCTATGTCCACCACTTTTTACCTATTCAAAGACGGACTCTGCAGGTTCTGGTGTTTGATTTCTAATAAATTACTCTGGAGACACCATTTGAATAATATCAACATCTTCATTATAAGAATCTCCCGAAATATAATGTTTGAGCCTTTGACCATTCACCACCTATGTAGTGTTGTCCTTGAAAGAATATATTTTGATAGCCCCTGAACGATACACTTCCCCAATAATAAAAGGTCCATCCCATTTTGAGAGTAGTTTCCCTGCAAAAAATCTAAGACGAGACCTATACAAAAGAACTTTCTCACCAACATGGAATTCCGTTTTGAGAATTCTCCTATCATGCCATCTTTTTACTTTTTCCCTAAAGATACTAGCATTTTCATAAGCTTCACTTCTCCACTCATCTAAGGTACTCAAGTCAAGCAATCTTTTCTCACCAGCAAGCTTAAAATCTCTATTCAGTTCTTTCACTGCCCAATAAGCCTTGGGTTCTAATTCTAGAGGTAAGTGACAAGCTTTCCCATAAACCATTTTGTAAGGGGACATCCCCATAGGATTTTTATAAGCGGTTCTATAAGCCCATAAAGCATCAACTTTTTAGCCCAATTATTCCTAGATCTATTAACAGTCTTCCGCAATATAGATTTAATTTCCCTATTGTAAATTTCTACTTGCCCACTGGTTTGGGGGTGATAAGCTGAAGCAATTCTATGATTAACATCATATTTAGCAAGATTCTTCCTAAAACCACCATGATTAAATTGACAACCTCCATCAGTCATGAGATATCTAGGAACACCAAACCTAGGAAAGATAACATCTTTAAGAATTTTTAAAGAGGTCTTACCATCGGCGCTGTTTGTAGGTATGGCTTCTACCCACTCTGTAACATACTCAACAGCAACAAGAATATGAGTATACCCTTTTGAAGGAGGAAAAGGACACAGAAAGTTAAATCATTGCGTCTGGAAATGTTACCAACCCTTTAACATGCATCACATGATAAAACAAACATCCTTGCATCCTTGAAAAGGGTAGGCCAATAAAATCCAGATTGTAAATTTTTTTGTGCAGTTCTATCCCCAGCATGATGTCCTCCGTAAGCACTTCCATGGCATTTTCTCAATATCTCTTCTTGTTCATACTCTGGAACACATCTTCGCATAATACCATCTACTCGTTTATATAAATGCGGGTCATCCCAAAATTAATGTCTTAGATCATAAAAGAATTTTCTTCTTTGCTGGGCTGTAAAGGTTGGAGGAAAATACTTAGAAACAATAAAGTTAGCATAATCAGCATATCAAGGACTCTCGTGCAAGCTTACCCTTATTGCAGCCAATTGTTCATTTAGAAAACTATCATTAATAGGCATATGGTCAAAAGAAATGTTTTCCAAACGAGATAAAATATCAACAATAGGATTTTCAGCTCCTGTCCTATCCATAATATGCAAATCAAACTCTTGTAAACGCAACACCCATCTAATAATCCTAGGCTTAGCGTCTTTCTTTGTCATAAGGTACTTAATAGTTGCATGATCAGTATGAATGGTAACCTTTGAATCAACAATATAGGGCCTAAACTTATCACAGGAAAATATTACAGCTAAGAACTCCTTTTCAGTAGTAGCATAATTCTTTTGAGAAGCATCTAAAGTCTTGCTAGCATAATGAATAACATTCAACTTCTTATCAACATGTTACCCCAGAACATCACCCACAACAAAATCAATAGCATCACACATAATGTCAAAAGGTAAGTTCCAATCAGGTGGTTAAACAATAAGAGCAGTAGTTAAAGCTTTCTATAAAGTTTCAAAAGCTTCCTTACAATCATCATCAAAAACAGAAGGTACATATTTTTGAAGAAGATTAGTCAGGTGATTTGAAATTTTGCAGAAATCTTTAATAAACGTCATATAGAAACCAACATGAACAAGAATACTACGAATACCTTTTATATCCCTAGGGCAAGACATCTTCTCAATTGCTTCAATTTTGGCTCTGTCTACTTCAATACATCTTTCAGAAATCTTGTGCCGAAGAATAATCCCCTCATTAACCATGAAGTGGCATTTCTACCAATTAAGGGCAAGGTTAGTTGCTTCAAATCTCTGCAAAACTTTATCAAGGTTGTCCAAACAATTATCAAAAGAAGTTCCATAGACAGAGAAATCATCCATGAAAACCTCCACAATTTCTACACAAAAACCATGAAAAATAGCAGACATACATATCTGAAAGGTGGCAGGAGCATTGCCTAAACCAAAAGGCATAAGCCTATAAGCATAAGTCCCATAAGGACAAGAGAATGTGGTTTTGTCTTGGTCTTGTGCTCTCACAGCAATTTGAGAGAACTCAGAATAACCGTCAAGAAAAAAAAGTGAGTCTTTTTAGACAACCTTTTGTGACACCCTCGGGATCAGGTCTAAACAAATCCCAGACCTCCGTCTGAAATAAGCTTAACCTTGAGCTTGAGAATATCCAGTGAAGAATCGGTAACACAACAGTGACCCTACGACACAAAATTTATTACAACAAGCTCATATCTGAGCGAAGAGACAAATTATTACAAGCAGAGGTCACTGACCACAAACATCAAACAACAGAAGGCAAATTATGCTATTAAATATAGCAAACTTAACAAATGGCCTAAGAGGCCTGAAGCATAACGATGACGTCCTAGCCCATAGATTCCAGGCTGCCGGCCGAGAACCCCAAGCTACTCGTCGATGTCGATGTAGTACCAAACTGATCTTCAAGGAACACTTACTCTGCCAAAAGTATCAACAAAGCAAGGGTGAGTACAGGGTGTACTCCGCAAGACTTATGGCTGGTGGCATTCTTTGCATAAAGCCATCTTTTGTTTATAAAACAAGATGAAGAAGAAGCTCGTCTATTTAGAGTATTTTAAAAGGGGATAAGAGAGCGACATCTCTGAAATATTGATCATCATCTTTTGATATCCACCAAGTCATCATCATCTGAACTAGGATCACCCCCTCGTACCCATGAGGAAGCATCCTTAGGCACACGTTGATCTGCCAAGTTTGACGATTAGGTTCAAGTTCTATATGATCTTAGAATCTGGTCACCAAGCGTTCATAACCGTGAACACGGCTTTTCAAAAAGATTATTACCCTGTAGGGGTGTACAATTTTACCCACACATAACAACCGACTCTTAATGCCAAATCATTAGCCCTCTTCCTCGGAAGGTCGACAGAGGGTGTGGTTGGACACGACCTTTACCTTGCTTTCGCCAAGACCATGAGTCATGCAATAAGTATGGTTCTGCCGTAACGGGTCAAATCCCAAAGTCCGTACTTAAAGATGTGAGGCGAGGATGCTTAACCAGAGGCGCCATCAACCCCAAGGAACCCGGTCCACGCTTCCCTACCTGTTATGAATGCATCTCCTTCACCCGACAAATCTTTCAAAAGATTTTCTATGCATATGTCGAATGGAACGCCTGAACTATGTGACTCGTGGAATCTACTAGGCAAGGTAGTTGCTCGTGAGGTTTTCCAGGCCCCATGTGGTTGTACGCTCGTCTCGGTTCCAAAGGCAAGAACTCGGGTCCTAGTGGTGGCGAGCATGGGACTAGAAAATCCACATCCCACCGTTGCCTCCCATACAAGCTTTAGCATGTTTAACTCATATCACTGATCTTCTCATCACGTTCTCCTGTCATACTAGATTCACTGCATCTGATACATCATCTGGATGGACCAGACTTAACAGTTATGCATGGCTAAGCAAAACACAAATAAAAGCTCTAGCATTGCACACAAGCCAAACATAGTTATGCTTGGAGCAGTGGATCAGGTAATATAAGCTCAAATGGAGTATGCAATAGATAGGATACTTTATCTATCGGTAAAAGACCACAATAGAATCGTATGCATCATGGCAGGAATTGAAATACTTTCCAAAACATAGGATTGTATCATGGTGGGGCTATGCTTGCCTTTGCCAGCTGATAAACAATAAGCAGATCTTCGGGAAACTTATACTTGACTTGGTTACAGTTGGTCAAGTATTGTTCGTCGATCTTCGAACTTCGACGGTGTTGACCTCGGGCTTCGATCTCGATCTCGATATCGTATTCTACCGAGGAAGAACCAAATCACCAGAAAAGAAAGGGAAAACAATCAACACATGGCATCGATGCAATGCTCAAGCAAGTATAATGATATGAAAATTTAATTTGCATTGAAATGTAACCCTAAAGCATGCTCGGAAATTTAAACGGGGTTCCGAGGGGCGCAAACCCTAACTCGGGAAAACTCCGGAATCACCTGTGAAGGGTTACTATGTTCTTCTAATTAAACTTGTCATTTAAGTTGCTTAACAATGCATGATTATATCTTAAATAGGTAGAACTCATTGTTCTGAACATTTTGATATATTATACACATTTTTTTGATATATAAATAATTAGATATTGAATTTACAAGTTTTATTCAAATTGTGAAATTATTAAAAGCTTGTTAAACTTTTTACACCCAGACATAATCTACTCACAGTAACTGACCGGTGGGCCGAGGCCACATCGGCAGCCACGCAAGCAAAGTGAGGTCAGGGGAATTTTTCACTGAGGCTGGCTCTAGCCAGAGAGGCTGACGGGTGGGGCCTGGTCCATGCTGGCAACCCACGCAGGTGCCACGCGGGCCTCGCCGGAGAACGTCCAGACGGCGGCAGACGATGCTAGGGGCGATCTAGGAAGCGCGGTTGGGCGGGTTCCAATCAGTGCATCACGCTGAGCCAGAATCGGGCGGCGCCACTACGGGATGGTCACCGGAGCGAGCTACACGATGGCGTACGGCGGCAGAGCTCACTGGTCGACGAAGAACAACAGATACGGCGTGAGAGGGAGAGAGCGGAGGGGTACAGAAGGACCATAGGCTCACCACGGTGCTCGAGGGCGTGACGGTGAGGTCGGACAAGGTCGGATTCCATGGCCAGGATGGTTGCCTGCGTCGGGGACGGAGGTTCCGATTAGGGCAATAGGAGGCTCTCCGGCTTGCGCGTGTGGGGGCAATCGAACATGTCGATGGCGGCGGTCACGGTAGTGGTCTCAGATGTAAGAGGGGAGGCCGGAAACGACGAGAACGGTGAGGTCCTAGCCAGAGCTAGGGTTCAGCTTCTGTGGCGAGCGGCACGGAGCGAGAGAGAGGGGGAAATGGGGATGGGAGGAGACAGCACGACACCAGTGTTCTTATCCTTGGCTCGGCGGTCGGCGGCGTGCATCATGGCGCAGAGGAGATCGACGGCCGGCGCACGGACACACATGAGCTCGGCTCGGTCCTTCTGGCTGAGGAAGAAGAAAGGAGAAGAGGGCGAAGCGGTACGGGCCTGATGTTGGGCCGCGGTTGGGCCGTGGTAGTACCTACACAGGCAGAGAGAGGTGAGGGGAGATGGGCTGTCCTGTTTGGCTACTGCTGTGTTTTTTTATTTCCAAAACATTTTTCCAATTATTTTTCTGTTTCAAATTTCTGTTTTGTGTTTTGAATTCCAAATCTGTTTGGAATAATTTTAAAATACCAGAGGCATTTATCAAATATGTAAAATACTTATGTGCCCTTATATTCAATTTGGGCTCCAATATTTTTTAGTAGTTTCAAAATATTCCAAATCATTTGAATGGATTTTGCAAATAGAAGGAGATGGAAAAGCTAGGGTTTTAGGGTTTGATTTATTTATTCAATGCACAATTTAAATGATGATGCTGATGAATGCGCAATCAAAACCCTAATATAAAATTATCCAAAAGTGGGGTGTTACAGCTCTATCCCCCTTACGAGAATCTCGACCCGAGATTCCAAAGGTAGGAAGATAAACAGAGAGAGAAAGAAATAGGGTCACTCTAAAGGTAAGGGGAGCACACTAAACAACAAACCGAGCACCTCATGGTCAACTCATGGATGGAGCGTTCAGAAACAACTCTGAGATGACGAACATGAAACACGACAAGGTAACATAGGAAACAATAGGAGAAGGTTTCAAGTTGTTAGATAGATGGTCTTCATAAGGATTGAGACCATGGAACTCATAAGGGTTTAAGCTTCTGAAGAGGAAGGCTTCAACAGGAAGAACATGACCACAGACTTCGATAGGGAACCTCTACTAAAAAGCTTAAGTAGAGAGCTTAGGTTGCAGAGATATGGATCAACAAAACCAAGATGTTGAACTACTTTTGACATAGAGGGGTCACTTTTTCATTAAACAGAATCCTTAAGAAAGAAAGGTGTTTTGGTGGAGAGGACTCATAAGAGTCACAAGGAACATGTATCAAGAGAAACTTTTGATTACCAGAATCATAGTCGTTCTTAAAACATGGTTGAGAACACGAAGGGAACTGTTTATTCATCCAAGTATATCAAAATCTTTGCCAAAGATCGTGATATCACTTTACACCACTAGATGAATAAGTAAGAAGATTCCCGATGACACGAGAAGAAAGAAACTTCATTCTCAGACTTCAATTACTTGGCACAACAAGACGCTTGCCAACATAAAGGGTCTGGAGGATTGACCGAGAGACATTTAGCAACACTACTTTAAATGTTCTCATTGATGTTCGAGAAATCAGACACTAAGTAAAGGTCAGACTTCGGAGACAAAGGAAACCATAAGCACAACTCCTATAATGAATTATAGAAAAAGCCTCATGAAGAGTGGTTGTTACTGCTGATTTAAGAGAATATGAGGATAGGTCTTTCCAGCTAAGTGTGTCAACCATTACATCAATCTTGCCAGATTTACAAAGAGAACTATGTCAAAACCTTGAGGAGCACCAACCATCATATCTGCTTGATATTCAGATTTGGTTAGGTGGTATGATATTTCAGACTAAGCATGTCCGAATAGAAAGTTTGCAACATGTACCATAGAGGTAAAGCTACTAGATTCTCAAGATATGAACTTTAGTATAAAGCTTCAAAAGATGAGCCAGATTGCTAGACCCATGCATTAGCAACTTGTCGACGGACAACTGCACACATATAAAGTACTAACAATAAAACACACATGTGTCCTTAAGAAACAGAGATAAGTCTACTCGAATCCACGGCGACATCTTTCAACATTTGCACATGAATCGGAGAAGGTTACTTCTAACATCCAAAATTCATACTTCAAAATGACTCGAAGATGGTTCTCAAAAGTTTCCAACATTATGCCAATTGTTCCATATGAATACAATCCATCATGGAGAAAATAGGAATGTCATTGATGGGCTCAACAACAAACTTACCAAGACACTCCAAAAGGATGAACTCATATGTGGCATGAACAAATCAAGAATACTGGTTAGACCAAAGAACATGAAGATGTACTCAAGTGAAACATCACAAGTAGAAACACCATCAAGATAGTCCTTGGAACTGAGTTTGATCTGACGATAACCCAAATCAAATCAAAGGTGGGGGAAATAATATATCCATAAAGGAAATACTATCTTTCTTAAACACTAACAAAACTAGACATCCCTTTAAGAAGGAACACGGTTGGATAGAACTTTTGTCTTACAACTCTCCAAGTTGTTGTTTAAGCTCAATCAACTAGTTCAGGGGTATCCAGTATAGATTCTTGGAGAAAAGATCAGTTCAAAGAACTTGCTTGCTCAAGAACTTGACAACACGGTCATGTGGCAACAAGGCGATACTTCTAGTAGATATCTAGAATATCACGAACCACCGATATGTCACTTAGTTCGAGAGGAAACTTGCTTTGTAAGGCAAGGAGACATAGTCTCAAATCTTTGGCACGAGCCTAACTCTTTGACCAAAGAGAGTGCACTAGAATAACCGACTTGGTAACACAATCATCCTTTGCTTAGTGACAGGGTTAACAATTACACTAAGAATGACACAAATGTCCTTAGAGTTCTAAGCAATGAAAATTGCTACAATCTCAGATGGCCACATTGTTACACACACGCATCATTTACGAGCATGAAAGCTCGAAGAAGGTTGGGTAAATATCTGTAAGAGAATCACTTCATTAAGGGTTCATGAAACTCAACATGACCTCTGTAACATCCCAAAAATACCAAACTTAGATCAACAAACACTAATCAGCAAGTTTAGGGTTAACAAAAACTTTTCTAAATAAATTCATGAATGCATGTATATGTGTATGCATGGATTTTGAATTTCTTTAAAAACCACCTTGTTTGTGTGATCCATTGCTTGTAAAATGTTTCTTAGGTGAAATAAACATCATCTAAAACATTCCCCACACTTTTCCTAAAGACAAGTAAATCAAAACAAGTATATTAAGTGAATGGTCATTTTGACCAATTTAACTCCCATGCCTACTTTGGCTGTCTCAAACTTTCAAAACCTAATAGAAACTTTTCTAGATCTTTGTACCCCTTGAATGTACTCATAACAAAGTATCAAGGCCCACTTTGTGATCATCCAGAAACTTTCAAATGCATAGTTTAAATGACAATTCAAAATTGAATCTTCTTCATATGGGAAGATCCCACTTTTTCAAAACCCACTCAAACAAGCTCAAATTTCAAAACCCAAGCATCTGCAGACTCACCAGAACCAATCTAGCAAACCCACCAAAAATCATTTCAAAATTCAAAACTTGAATTCATGCGGCCATTTCATCAAACAGGTTGTAGACACAAATCAAACAAAACATCAAACATTATAGTGTGCAGTGTTTTGAGCCTAACATGTTCCCTAGATAGCTCACACACAATCCAGTAGATCATCTAGAAAGATTAGCCCAACACTAGCACCCCTGTGAGCTTGCCATTGCCATTAATGGTGAACAGCCGAGCACCCCCATGTCACCCCAATGTGGAAAGCAAGCTAGGAGCAGCACCAAGCCTTAGCCAGCATGTCTGGGAGGCAGCCCACCGTCCACCGCCACTGCCTGTCCCAGCGGCGAGCGTTGCCAAGCCCTGGACCACGCGCACAAGACACCCCCAGACCATGCCGAGCGTGCGCCAGAGCGCCACCCGAGACTAGCGTCCAGAGACCGCGTGCCGCCCTCACCGCGCACACACACGATCACCACCGACCCAGGAGACCGCCAGACATCCCCGTTTGCCGCCCCGTGCCATACAGCCACCGCCCGCCGTCGAAGACGCGGCAGAGCACCGCCCGTTCCAGACCAAACCACACCGCCCCATGCCTCGCGACCATGTCGTTGAGCATCGCCAGGAGACACAGCACCGTCCCCTACCCTTGCCCATGCCATTAGCTGCCTATAACGTCGCACCCGACGAGCTCACCTTGCGCCCCGACGGTCCCCTCGCTCGACTATAAATAGAGGCCACCCCCGCACGATTTCTTCACACCATCTCACTCCCCTCTCCTCACTGACCATGCCACACCATTCTTAGAGCAAGCCGAGCACCACCTCGCCGGAATTTCACTGGATCCTGCCGCTGCCGGAGAAGAAAGGAGCCAGCGATTGGAGCCGTCCCAGGAGAAGCCACCGGTACCAGGAGGTTCGCCGTCGTCGACTTTGTTGTTCGCCCGCCTCGCCGACCCTCGCCCGTACCCCGGTGAGCCCCCAACACCCCTCACTGGCCGCGCTAGGTTTCGTTCTCGCCGGAGCTGTCTCGCGTCGACGATGACTCCCAGCCGTTAGATTAGAACTAGATCGAACGATCCACGTTGCCCCATACCGCTTCGCCCAGCCCCGTGTCACTGACGAGTGGGGACACCCACTTAAGCAGCCCGCGGGAGCACTGCACTTAGCAGGCCGGCCGTTAGAATTTCCCGCGCAGCCCAGCAATTCAAATTAAACCTTTTCTTTTTAAATTCAAACACACTTCTGTACCCAACTTCAAAAATCAACCCAGATCGATTCAGTGCACCAAATTGGATGAAACCAATTTTGTTGGAAAGGTCTGTGAATGCTTAATCCAATCCCGTTGGATTCAAGTCATTTGGATCTGTAGATCACCCATAGTAAAAATAACAAGGCAGAAGCTTTTCTGCATTCAAACATTTTTCAAATTTAAACCATAAAAGCTTTTGAGTTGATTCCAACTCTCAAAAATCACATTTAACCATACCTTTCAGATTATATAAAAATATATATAGGTTTACTTGCAGAAATAATGTTCAAGTATTAAAAGAATGCTTCATCAGCATTTCTAGCCACTTTAATTAATTAAAATAAAAGGGTAAAACCTTATTAAATTGTGACACCACTTTAAATCACATTCCCATGGACTACAATATGTGGTGATGACATGTGTCAACATGATCCCATGTTTAGTTTGGAGAATATTAAATCTTAAGTAGTTCTTCAATGAGTAGAAATTACTTTTCTAAAAATAAAAAGGATTTAAACCAAGATTTAACCTTTTAATGTTAGAGATGATGCTAGATCATCTATAGGACCCTTGTGTGTGATGATTGCAATTAGTTAAGTATTGTATGGTGATTGTGTACCTCGTATTTATTCATAGACGCTAGTACCGACCAAGGATACGAGGAGGAAGGAGGATACTACGAAGAGGAAGCCGAGGAGAACTTCAACCACTGCTCTGCACAAGGCAAGCCTTACTAATCAAGTTGACCTATGCAAGCTAGTAACTATGCAAGCCTAACACTACTAGTAAATGTGCTAACACTTGCAAGATACCTTACTGATGCCACAAACCCATGCTTGTGATATGATTACTATAAGCCTTAAGCGTATGTGATCATACCAATTTGCTAAACCAATCCTAGTTTTATGGCAAGCTTCTTTCTTTATTTCTTTATCAAAGCTTACTTAGAGTCTACCTAAGAGTTTGGTAGATACTAGACAGTTGTGCTGAAGGTTGCATAAAGAGCATAAAATTTGGCCTAAGCTAGAAACCTTGATATCAGCCCAAGATATAAGGTTGTACTTAGTTGAAACTCCACTAGTTACCACCCCCCATTAGTACTACCCCCACCTGTAGATGCTAGTGCTAAGCATAAAACTTGATCAACTTTAGATGGGAATACTTGATGGAAAAATGGTTATGAAAACCTTGGAATGATGGATCATTCTAAGGAAATGTTTTGGACATGTGTTTCCAAACACTTGATGATTTTGGTGATGAAAATGTTGAGGCATGAGCCTTAGCCCTTTATAAAACTGATGGTTGTCTGGATGCGATACCATTCCAATTTTATCGTACAACCACAATACCCGAATATTGGGTAGGGCTTGACTGGAAACTTATATACCTTAGTATTAGTTCCCTCACGGCTAAGGTCTGAGCTGAGGCTACCTTGTGAAGATTGTCCACCTGTGCAGTACCCAAGATGACAGTGGTCATGGTTGGGAGGCCAAACTCACAGGAGAGGTGCTTATACTAGGGAGTGTAATTGAAAGGTTAGGATTGATTATCCGCATACTAAGTATGGTGAATTCAGGATTTGTTCCTCACGGATGTATAGAATGTTGTGGTGAACGTGTACAATCTCTGCAGAGTGTCAAACTATTCGAATAGCCGCGTCATGATTATGGACGATTAGATGGCCATACTGTTCCCCCGTCAGATTTTTTTAAAATGACTTGTGAAACGACTTGAGACTTTGACTTGACCACAACAGAGTTGTGCACGGAAATACAAGTTCCCACTTAGGAGTTATAAAATTATGACTAGCTTCAGAACCTAGTGGAGATAAATCTGGGTTTGGCAAAACAACCCTAGAGCCTAGTGTCCTATTATCCAAAAACCCCCTTTACTTGTTAGTATTAGTTTGCGAGTACTTAAAGAGTACTCATGGCTTTGTCCCTGGCTATTCCCATGGCCAGACTATGAAGAGGAGTACCTGGAGGATGGACCCCAGGAAGGTTACGACAACTAGGATCATCTCCCATCGTCAGCATTGCCTGTGACCCCGAAGATGGAGCTTCACGTACGCTACCGTTATTATTACGTATTCCGCTGCTTGATGTTGAAGTAAGAACTGGATCATGAGATAACTATTTGTGTAAGAACTTATGTATCGTTTGTAATGGATGAAGTACTATGGTATCCAATTACATTATGTCTACTTAAAATGGTAATCACAGGATTGCGATGTATGGCATAACAGGCATCTAGGATTGAAAAATCCGGGTGTTGACAAGTTGGTATCAGAGCCATCCTGACCATAGGAGACCCTAGTTAGATTGGACGTTGAACCAAAAACTTAGTTTCAAAACCCAAGAACAAAATATTTACGGAAACTTATTCTCATTCTTACCTCTTTAATTCTTTAATAAAACTTCATGTTCCTCAAAAACTCTTGCAAAATAGATAAAATTTTGACACACTTGATCACTCTTCTAATCTACTCATCCTCTATTTTTATAGATGGACGTGAAGTACAGCAAGTTTTACCAACTCGGGAATGGAGGAGACCTTATCTTTGAGGGGGATCTGGATCAGCTTTCGGAACTTCTGGAGCGCCCGCATCCCGAGTTCTTCGGAGCTCAGCTCAATGATCAAGGGGGAGAAGATCTGTAGTGGCTAATTGTTGCAAGTCTCCGAGGAAAGATTGAAGCTCCCACTGCGGAGGGAATTCAGTTTACCTTGAGGGAAAACAACTGGCTCGATGGACTTGCCAGAGCAATGCAGGAAGCTCTTTCCCGTCTGTGTGGGCAGAGCATCAACCAGATCAAGGGTACTCGATTTGAGTTTTGCCCAAGACGTGATGCAAATGGACAACCACTGGAATCCCCATACCACCCCGAGCTAAAGACTCAATTGGACCACCTTAGCTTCATGATGTATGATCGTCAGCAGGAACTGGACAACTGCCGTGACTATTGTTGGGAATATGCCCTAGAGGCAATCATGTACAATGAGATTTCCCATTGTATTCATAAAGTTATTAAGTAGTCCTTGTATAAACATCTGATGTGTATCATTGAATATGTGATTCAGTTGTGGAACTATGCATTCATGTTGTTTGTACTAAATATCCTTAGTCATTGAGGTTGTGCTGGACACACAACTTAGACCAATGTGAAAGTTGGCTTGATGACTCGGTTCCACTTGTCATGGGCATGGAGATGCTATTCCAACTTACACAGACTAGGCTAAAGAGTTTAGCGAGTCGGATTGACCCATATTGAGGTACAACGAACTAAGCTGTCATTTGTATATCTCAATCAATGTAATCCTTAGACCTGAGGTTGTTGCATAGTCCGAGTTGAGGATCACCGACTTAGGTTCTGTCAAACGCTGATCCGTGAATCGGGTTATAAAGTCGAGTTGGTCGACTGAGAATCAAGCTGCGTGATGTGAATAACCAAGATGGGATTTTGCCCCTCCACTCGGAGAGATATTCTCTGGGCCCTCTCGTGAGATATGATTCGGAAAGCATGGCCATGCGCGACTCGGTTAAGTGTTAACCGAGGCGATCGACTAAGAGTTAGTCGGGTGAATCACTTATCTCAGATCGAGAAGAGAGTTGGACTATTTAAGGGATGACATATATTCGCCTATAGTCTGACAAGGTATATCGTGAGGCAAAAGGGACTCAGACGTAAGTCGCATTGGAAAGGCAAGTTGTCATGACTCTTTGGTACTTGGGAGTCGGTACGTTCTGCTAGGAGCCGATGCCGATTGATCGATTGTGAGTCAGACTCTAATTGTGTCCAAGTAACCATGAGCCTGCGGGGTCACACACTTAAGAGCGGGAGCAAGTTCGGATTGGATCCGAATCTGTAATCTGGTTGGGTTGGACCTAAACCAGATTAGGACTGAGTTAGTGAGTTGGACTCACGGTGACTAGTTTTATATGGGCTTTAGTGAATGGGTCGCGCGAGCAGAGCCCACGTTCACTCCCTATATATAGTGGAGCACCTTAACCCAGAAAGGTTAATCGTTGTTCGGTTAGGTCATTCCATGTGTTGGAAACCCTAGCTCCACAGCAGTCCAGCCGCCGTAACGAACCTAGCAGTTATGCCGGTGCTCCTCCTTATGCGTGTGGATACCAGCAGAGGTCTTGTCGCGATCAGCACCAGGACGATCGGATCGTGAGGATCGCCTTTGCATCAAGCGACGCTTCATCAGTAATCCGCAACTGCGCGTCTAGTGGTAAACCTCGTGGTCTTCTACCTCAGCTAGATCTTGGGATCACCACGTTAGAGGAAAATTTTATTTTATCTCCGCGTGGCCCAACAGTGGTATCAGAGCGATAGCTTCTGGTTTTAGGCTCGAGATCTCGCATATGTGATATGCGATAGGCTATAAATGAGATCTATGTGCTGTTTTGGTGGTCGATCTATGAGATAGATCGGTTTTGTATGAAGTTGATTGGATCAACTATACTCGGGGAATGGTAGATCTGATTTCCGTGATCATACTGCTGAGGTCGTGGAACGACATACCCCTACCGGTCGGCTTCCGCCATCGGGGTAGACTGTGACACGTAAATCCAGAAGCGGTGATCGAAGATCAAAAGGTTTGATCGAATCGGAACGATGGTCGGAATCCATGTTCGGATTGTAGATGAGATCTACGTTTTAGGAAAAATCGTAGCGCCTTAGATGTCGTTGCGAGTTTCACAACGCCGGTAGATATTGTATCTATGCATAACTTGTTTTTGCAGGAAGTTGTGAATGGTATGGTTCATGTGCATGTGATGTATGTGTGTAATCCATACGTGATCTGCGAATCACGGTTTTTGTCAGCCGGCTGGAGCCTAGGTGCTGTCATTTTATTGTATAACGACCTGCGTGTCGGATTCTCTATGTAATTTATTTTACTAAGCTAGTGTAGCTGTTTGAGAACCCGGAAGGCATGCAAGGCGTTGTACATGTCGGCGACATGGAGTAAGACGGCAAGTGACAAGAGTTGGCACGAGTCGGATTACAGGCTTTGTGGAGATGGAGATCGCCATGAAGAGAGCCATACCATTTCACATTATAATTGTTTTATTTTGTGTTATTGTTATGTCTCAGTTTTACCTCTATTAGATAGTCGGTAAAATTTAATCCCTCAAAGAAGGTCTAGTCGGTTTTCCATGATGTTTGCACCATCACAATTCGGACATTTTTGGTAGTGGGCTCATAAAATTGAGGTGCTGCCAATTCTTTCCGACTAGGTGGGTTCGAGTCGGACTCTTACTGCAGAAACGCTTGGTAAACTAGACGGGTCTATCACAACGGTTGTGGGACTCGGGGAAAAGTCGGATGGGAGCCGGGGCATGTGATGCCACCCGTCCAACAGGAGTCGCATGAGATGCGATTGACAAGGAGTTGTCTACCTAGATCACTTGGCGTCTAGCGGTGATGCTAAAGCTCACTAGCCGACTTGCTTATTTAGGATCCTGAATCACTAAGTAACCATCGGAGGGGTGTTGGTTCTAGTGGGAGCATAAAATATTAAAATGTTTAATATTCTTGCTCTTTTATGAATACATGTCTTAAGTGTTTTTTGCATATTTTCTGTTGTAGATCATGGCACCAAGTAGCAGTCACTCTCAGATATCCGGTTTTGCGTTGAGAACCATTCTTGAGAAAGATAAACTGAACGACACTAATTTTACCAACTGGTATCGAAATCTGAGAATTGTTCTCAAACAAGAAAAGAAGGACCATGTCCTAGACAACCCACTTCCAGATGAGCCGAATGAGAATGCGACTATCGCAGCCACCAATGCCTACCGTCGGGCTAAGGATGAGTCCACGGATATTAGCTGTCTTATGCTTGCTCACATGGAACCGGACTTGCAAAAGCAGTTCGAGCATGTTGAAGCCTACGATATGATCGAAAGCCTCAAAAGTATGTTCCAGGCTCAGGCGAAGACTGAGAGGTATCAAGTCTCTCAGGCTTTGCTGAGTTGCAAGCTTAAGGATGGTGATCCACTGAGTCCGCATGTGATCAAAATGGTTGGTTACGTGCAGTCTCTGGAGAGGCTTGGCTACCCCATAAGCGAAGAGTTCTCTACGGATATAATTCTGAACTCTCTTCCTAGTGCATATGGGTAGTTCATTTCGAACTACCACATGCATGGTATGGATAAGAAGCTCACTGAATTACATGGGATGCTCAAGCAGGCAGAGGCGGATCTCAAGAAGGGCACCAGTCAAGTGTTGATGGTACAGAATAAGGCTAAGTTCAAGAAGAGTTCTTGGACTAAGAAGAAGGCTAAGTCAGGAGGAAAGCAGGCCCAGGACCCTGTCCCAAGCGCTTCCTCAGGGACTAAGCCATCTCCTTCAGCCGGATCCACTTGCTTCTACTGCAAGGCGGATGGCCATTGGAAGAGGAACTGCAGCAAGTACTTGGCTGACAAAGCCAAGAGTGGAGGTATGACTTCCGACTCAGGTACACTTGTTTGCAATGTTATAGACATATATCTTGCTGATGCACCTAATAGTTCTTGGGTATATGATACCGGATCAGTTATTCACCTGCAACTCGTTGTAGGGACTGGTAAGAACTAGGAGCGTAGCAAGAGGCGAGGTTGATATTCGAGTCGGCAACAAAGCAAGAGTTGCTGCGTTGGAAGTCGGCACGATGCAACTTCATTTACCTTCCGGATTCATTATGGAACTAAATAATTGTTATTATGTTCCGATGCTCAAATAAACATTATTTCTGCTTCATGTTTGATGAGGCAAGGCTATGAGTCGAATATCAAGAATAATGGTTGTTCTTTGTATTTGAATGATATGTTTCACGGCTTTGCACCCGTCCAGGACGGGTTATTTATTTTGAATCTTGATGGTGAGTCGGTTTATAACATAAATGTTAAAAGGTTGAAACCAAATGATCTGAATATGACTTACTTTTGGCACTGTCGGCTTGGTCATATAAGTTGGAAACGCATGAAGAAACTCCATGATGATGGACTCCTAACTTCGTTCGACTTGGAGTCGTTCGGGACATGTGAATCTTGCCTACTCGGCAAAATGACCAAGACACCTTTTGCAAAGAGTTGCGAAAGGGCGTCCGACTTGTTGGGACTAGTACATAGTGATGTATGTGGACCAATGAGCACGACCGAGGGTGGTTATGAGTACTTCATTACCTTCACTGATGATTTGAGTAGGTATGGATATATCTACTTGATGAAACATAAGTCGGAAGCCTTTGAAAAGTTCAAAGAATTCCAGAATGAAGCACAAAATCAACTCGGCAAGAAAATAAAGTTTCTTCGGTCGGACCGAGGAGGCGAATACATGAGCCATGAGTTTGATGACCATCTGAAAAGTTGTGGAATAGTTCCTCAACTTACTACGCCAGGAACGCCACAAAGGAATGGTGTTTCGGAAAGGCGGAATCGGACCTTGTTGGACATGGTACGATCAATGATGAGTCGGATAGATCTGCCTTTATCATTTTGGGGTTATTGTCTAGAAACAGCGGCGTTCACACTAAACAAAGTACCATCAAAATCGGTAGAGAAGACACCGCATGAGATGTGGACACGCAAAAAGCCGAGTTTGTCTTTTCTTAAGATTTGGGGTTGTGAAGCTTTTGTCAAGCGACTTCAGTCGGACAAGCTTACGGCCAAGTCGGATAAATGTATTTTCGTGGGGTATCCGAGGGAAACCTTGGGTTACTACTTCTACAACCGAGAAGAGGGCAAAGTGTTTGTCGCTCGGAACGGTGTCTTCCTTGAGAAAGAGTTTCTCAGTCGGGGAGTAAGTGGGAGCACGGTGCAACTCGAAGAAATTCGAGAGGAATCGGCTAATAGCGAATCGCCAAATGAGCCGATCGTGGCAGCTGAGCCGACAGCAGCACCTGTACTACGAAGATCGGCAAGATTACGAAGTGTTCGTGATGTGTTACTGTTAGACAGTGATGATCCGGCAAATTATTCGGAAGCGATGGTGGGATCTGATTCCGAGTCATGGCTTGGAGCCATGAGATCCGAGATAAAGTCCATGGATGAAAATCAAGTTTGGAACTTGGTTGATCTGCCAGACGGTGCAAGACCCGTCGAGTCCAAATGGGTCTTTAAGAAGAAAACTGATATGGATGGAAATGTTTCAATCTATAAAGCACGCCTTGTCGCGAAGGGGTTCCGACGAGTTCAAGGAGTTGATTACGACGAGACTTTCTCGCCCGTAGCGATGCTTAAATCAGTTCGGATCATGTTAGCTATAGCAGCCTATTTCGACTATGAGATATGGCAGATGGATGTCAAAACGGCTTTCCTTAACGGAAATTTAACCGAGGACGTGTATATGATACAGCCCGAGGGTTTTGTCGATCCGGCTAATGCTGACAAGGTATGCAAACTTCAGAAATCCATTTATGGGTTGAAGCAAGCATCTCGGAGTTGGAATATTCGCTTTGATGAGGTAGTCAAATCGTTTGGCTTCATCAAGAGTGATCATGATTCTTGTTTGTACAAGAAGTTTAGTGGGAACAAAGTAAATTTTCTAATCTTATATGTGGATGACATATTACTGATTGGAAATGATGTCCAGATGTTGCAAGAAACCAAGGAATCATTGGAAAGGAGTTTCTCAATGAAAGACTTGGGTGAGGCAACATACATCCTCGGAATCCGGATCTATAGAGATAGATCAAGGAGGCTCATTGGATTGAGTCAGAGTACTTATTTGGACAAAGTGTTGAAAAAGTTCAACATGGAATCGTCTAAGAAGGGGTTCTTACCGATGTCCCATGGTGTAAAACTTAGCAAGACTCAGTGTCCTTCGACAACTGATGAGCGAAGTCGGATGAGTGCGATTCCATATGCTTCTGCAGTTGGATCCATCATGTACGCCATGATTTGTACTAGGCCGGATGTTTCCTATGCTCTAAGTGTTGTGAGCAGATACCAGGCTGATCCTGGAGAGATCCACTGGACAACGGCTAAAAATATCCTAAAGTACTTGAGAAGGACTAAGGATATGTTCTTGGTTTATGGTGGTGAAGATGAACTCAGTGTAAAGGGTTACAAGGATGCGAGTTATCTCACCAACTCTGATGATTCTCGTTCGCAATCCGGATACGTGTTTATTATAAACGGAGGTGCTGTGAGCTGGAAAAGTTCCAAGCAAGAGACTGTGTCTGCGTCTACAACAGAGGCTGAGTATATTGCCGCCTCGGAGGCAGCAAAGGAAGCTGTTTGGATGAGGAATTTCCTCATGGATCTTGGTGTGGTTCAGGGCTCATCCAATCCGTTGGACGTGTATTGTGACAACAATGGTGCTATTGCACAAGCCAAGGAACCTAGACAACACCAGAGGAACAAGCACATACTCATGCGGTACTACCTAATTCGCCAGTTCGTGGATCAGGGTGATATCAAGTTATGCAAGGTACACACGGATGCAAATATTGCGGATCCGTTGACAAAGCCGTTACCCCAGCCGAAGCATGAGGCGCACCTAAGAGCCATGGGCATTAGATGCTTAGACATATGATGTCGGAAGATTGACTCTAGTGCAAGTGGGAGACTGTTGGGAATATGCCCTAGAGGCAATCATGTATGATGAGATTTCCCATTGTATTCATAAAGTTATTAAGTAGTCCTTGTATAAACATCTGATGTGTATCATTGAATATGTGATTCAGTTGTGGAACTATGCATTCATGTTGTTTGTACTAAATATCCTTGGTCATTGAGGTTGTGCTGGACACACAACTTAGACCAATGTGAAAGTTGGCTTGATGACTTGGTTCCACTTGTCATGGGCATGGAGATGCTATTCCAACTTACACAGACTAGGATAAAGAGTTTAGCGAGTCGGATTGATCCATATTGAGGTACAACGAACTAAGCTGTCATTTGTATATCTCAATCAATGTAATCCTTAGACCTGAGGTTGTTGCATAGTCCGAGTTCAGGATCACCGACTTAGGTTACACAACGCTGATCCGTGGCGGGCGATTATAAAGGCAGGGTTCGGGTCGACTGAGAATCAAGCTGCGTGATGTGAATAACCAAGATGGGATTTTGCCCCTCCACTCGGAGAGATATTCTCTGGGCCCTCTCGTGAGATATGATTCGGAAAGCATGTCGATGCGCGACTCGGTTAAGTGTTAACCGAGGCGATCGACTAAGAGTTAGTCGGGTGAATCACTTATCTCAGATCGAGAAGAGAGTTGGACTATTTAAGGGATGACATATATTCGCCTATAGTCTGACAAGTTATATCGTGAGGCAAAAGGGACTCAGACGTAAGTCGCATTGGAAAGGCAAGTCGTCATGACTCTTTGGTACTTGGGAGTCGGTACGTTCTGCTAGGAGCCGATGCCGATTGATCGATTGTGAGTCAGACTCTAATCGTATCCAAGTAACCATGAGCCTGCGGGGTCACACACTTAAGAGCGGGAGCAAGTTCGGATTGGATCCGAATCTGTAATCTGGTTGGGTTGGACCTAAACCAGATTAGGACTGAGTTAGTGAGTTGGACTCACGGTGACTAGTTTTATATGGGCTTTAGTGAATGGGTCGCGCGAGCAGAGCCCACGTTCACTCCCTATATATAGTGGAGCACCTTAACCCAGAAAGGTTAATTGTTGTTCGGTTAGGTCATTCCATGTGTTGGAAACCCTAGCTCCACAGCAGTCCAGCCGCCGTAATGAACCTAGCAGTTCGCCGCCGGTGCTCCTCCTTGTACGTGTGGATACCAGCAGAGGTGTTGTGCGATCAGCACCAGGACGATCGGATCGTGAGGACTGCACTGCATCAACTGACGCGCTTCATCAGTAATCCGCAACTGCGCGTCTAGTGGTAAACCTCGTGGTCTTCTACCTCAGCTAGATCTTGGGATCACCACGTTAGAGGAAAATTTTATTTTATCTCCGCGTGGCCCAACAACTATTGCAACCACAAGTCTACCATCATCAAGACGAAGGATCAGACCATCGCCATGCTAGCAAAGGATCGCAAGTCTTGCCGCCGTCAGCTCGACAAGAAGGAGCGCATTATTGACCGTCTTCGCCATCGCATCTCATCTCTGGAAGAGACCATCCATGAGAGAGACATGCAGTTAGTGGAAAGGGAGAATGCGGGAGAAGATCTTCGTGGAGACCCTTACTCCTATCTCAGCGATGACGATGATTTTCTGGAGGATCAGGCCATGGACTTCTTCACCGATGAGGATGATTTTTCCTTCATCGATGATGCGGAAGATGATGAAGCCACAGACTCCGAGCAGTAGTAGCACTGAGCACTAGCGTAGTGAGTAGTAGTCGGTCCCACTGTATCGCAGTTTCCAGAATGGTTCTTAAAACCATCTGTTTTGCTTTGTTGTGGTGTGTGTTGTACTGTGTGCTATGAGTGAATGAATGAAAAAGCAAGTTGCTAGAAAACTTGAGTCAAACTCTAAAAACTTTTCAAAGACCCAAAAACTTAGAAATTTCCCTCTTTTCTCATGATCTATATCAATCTTCAGATGCCACGTGGAGGAAGTGGTTCAGCCCCGGATCCGATGTTGCAGATCCTGCAAATGTTGACTTCTGACCGCGAAGCTGAAAGAGTGGAACGTCAAGCCAACCTAGCCACTCTACAATAGATAGCCCAGCTAGCCCACAACAACCAAGGCCATGGAAATCAGGACAACCACGGATCTAAGCTCAAGAATTTCCAGAATACCAACCCACCCGTTTTCATCAAGTCGGAAGAACCCCTAGACGCCGATGATTGGCTGCAAACCATGGAAAATAACTTAGAAGTAGCGGGAGTGGAAGCCAACGAGAAAGTCTTTTTCGCCACTCATTATCTAGCCGGAGATGCCAGGGCATGGTGGAACAGTGTTCGTGCAATGAACGGAGGCCAAAGGATGACCTGGGAGGAATTCAAGGTCAAGTTTAGCAGAACCCATGTGCCACCAGGTTTGATCAAGAGAATGAGAGACGAGTTCAGAGAGTTGAAGCAAGGAAGGATGACTGTAGTGGAATACCGTGACAAATTTTTGTCATTAGCTAGGTATGCCCCGGACGAGATAGACACCAAAGCCAAGAAGAAAGAAAGATTCCTGAATGGTCTGCATGACGAGATGCAGACAGTGTTAGTCAATATCCCCTTTGCTGATATTGAATCCCTTGTCGACTCTGCTATCCAGATGGAAGGAAAGATCAACCAGGCCAATGAGAACCGCAAGCGTCGCATGATGCATCAACCAGGAACCCATCAGACCCCAAAGTATCGCCCCAACCCATCTCCAGGATTTGCCCCAAGAACCAACAGACCCCCTATGACCCGTCCGACCTACCCCAACCGTGGAAACCCTAGACCCGGAGGAAATCACAACAACCCCGGCAACTCTAGCAATTTCACCGCGCCCCACCCAAGTTCAACACCAACAATGCTACCGCCAACCCCAACACTGCCCCGAGGACTGGAAGCAATGCTGTGCCTGTCGCCGCCAAGGACAAGTCACAAGTGACCTGTGATGACTGTGGAAATAAAGGCCACTATTCCAACGAGTGCCCCAACAAGAAGAATGCTACAGCCCCTAATACCAATGTCCCAGCTCAGCAGCAACGTCGTGTCCAGCCCGGGGAGAAGATTTGCCCCAGGGAATTCACTCAACCGCAATGGCCGTCTTTTTCTCATGCATGCTGAAGAAGCTCAGGAAGCGCCAGACGTCGTGCTGGGTATGTTTTCTGTTAATTCAGTATTTGCAAGAGTGTTGTTTGATTCTGGTGCATCGCATTCATTTGTCACCGAAGAATTTGCTTGCACTAGTAAAATTCAACCAACCAAACTGAAGCATGTGATGATTGTACAAATTCCCGGATCGACCACCAAGGCTAGGCAAATTTGCAAGGCCGTCCCTATCCGAATACATGGCATAGATTTTTATGCTAACCTAATAGTACTCGGAACTAAAGGTTTGGAAGTATTACTAGAAATGGATTGGATGTCCAAACATAAAGGAATGATTGACTGTGCCAAGAAAGCCATTACCATGACCAGTACCGCCGGAGTATCTGTCAAGCATATATCTGAAACCTTACCTCGCCAATTCAAGTGTAACAAGAGTCTCCCAGCCTACCATTGACCAAGTTCGGATAGTTTGCGAATACCCCGATGTATTTCCAGATGTTTTGCCCGGTATGCCCCCAGATCGGGATATCGAGTTTATCATCGAACTAATCACCGGAACAGGACCCATAGCCCAGAGACCCTATAGTATGAACCCGTCAGAACTAGAAGAACTGAAGAAGCAATTTGATTCCATGTTGGAAATCGGATTGATTCAACCAAGTGCGCCCCCATGGAGATCACCTGTCTTGTTTGTGGACAAGAAGGATGGAGGTAACCGTTTGTGTACGGATTATCGAAAGTTGAATGATGTCACCATCAAGAACAAGTACCCCTTGCCTAAGATAAAAGATTTGTTTGATCAGTTGACCGGTGCCCAGGTGTTTTCTTAGATTGATCTTAGAACTGGCTATCATCAACTCAAAATTCATGCAGAGGATATTCCAAAGACTGCCTTTACCACCAGATATGGATTGTATGAGTATACAGTCATGTCTTTTGGATTAACCAATGCCCCCGCTTATTTCATGAACCTCATGAATAAGATTTTTATGGACTTCCTGGATAAGTTTGTCGTTGTTTTCATCGATGACATTCTGATTTATTCCAAATCGGAAGAAGAACATGAGCTACACCTAAGGACCATTCTTGGAACCCTTAGAGAGCATCAGTTGTATTCAAAATTTAGCAAATTTGAATTCTGGTTACAGGAAGTAGGATTCCTTGGTCACATTGTATCAGCCAGAGGAATTGCCGTTGACCCTGCCAAAGTGAAAGATGTAGAAGATTGGCAAGCCCCAACCACTCAAACCCAAGTTCGTGCTTTTCTCGGATTGGCGGGATATTACCGCAAATTCGTAGAAGGATTCTCTAGTATCGCCCGACCCATGACCCAATTGCTCAAGAAGGACAAGAAGTTTGACTGGACAGACAAGTGTGAAGCAAATTTTCAAGAACTCAAAAGGAGATTGATTTCAGCCCCAATCTTGATCATGCCGGATATCACGAAGCCCTTCGATGTGTATTGTGACGCATCCAAGATTGGTCTCGGATGTGTGCTAATGCAAGAAGGCAAAGTTATATCTTATCTATTGCGACAACTGAAGCAACATGAACAAAATTACCCAACCCATGACCTCGAACTCGCAGCCGTAGTTCTAGCCCTGAAGACATGGAGACATTACCTTATGGGAAACCGTTGTGAGATTTATTCGGATCACAAGAGCCTAAAGTATATATTCACTCAGAAGGAGCTGAATATGAGGCAGAGAAGATGGATTGAGCTAATCAAGGATTACGATCTGGACATTCACTATCACCCGGGTAAAGCCAACGTGGTAGCCGATGCCCTTAGCAGATTGCCGTGCCGCTTGAACTACATGATTTTGAAGGAGGAACCAAGTTTGCACAAAGAGATGGAAGATTTTCGAATAGAATTAGTAAGTGAAGGATTTTTGGCTAGCATAGAACTTCAGCCCACTTTGATCAGTCAGATTAAAGAGGCGCAGAAAGTAAATGCTAGTATCGATGGAATCAAACTTCGTATCGGTACAAGCAAAGTACCCGGATTCACCGAGGACGAAGAAGGAGTTTTGTGGTACAAAGGACGCCTTTGTGTACCAGCAGATTCTGAGTTAAAAGAAGTTATCTTGAAGGAGGCTCATGATACTCTTTATTCTATCCATCCCGGAGGAACTAAGATGTATCAAGATTTGAAAGAGCAATTTTGGTGGCATAAGATGAAGAGAGAAATCGGAAGCTATATCGCCAAGTGTGATATATGTCAGCGAGTCAAGGCAGGACATCAAAGACCCGCTGGATTGTTGCAACCTTTGAAAATTCCGGAATGGAAATGGGATTCTGTAGGAATGGACTTTATCACTGGACTACCTACTTCTAGTAGGGGAAATGACTCTATTTGGGTCATAGTGGACAGATTGTCCAAAGTCGCTCATTTCTTGCCCGTTGAAACTACCTATCAGAGTTCGAAGCTAGCGGAGTTGTACATCGCTAGGATCGTTAGTTTGCACGGAGTCCCCAAGAATATTGTATCGGATCGAGGAACTCAGTTTACCTCGAGATTCTGGAAGAAAGTCCAAGAAGGTTTAGGAACCCGCCTAGATTTCAGTACCGCGTATCACCCTCAGACCGATGGACAAACGGAGCGAGTAAACCAAATACTCGAAGATATGCTTAGAGCATGTGTGCTAGAATATGGATCCAAGTGGGAAGACTGTCTACCGTTTGCAGAATTTTCATACAACAATAGTTACCAAGGTAGTTTGCAAATGGCCCCATTTGAATTTATGTACGGAAGAAAGTGCCGCACCCCTTTGAACTGGTCGGAAGTAGGAGAGAGTCAGATTTTCGGACCCGACATTCTACGAGAAGCAGAAGAGAAGGTTCACAAGATTCGTGAACACCTCAAGACAGCCCAATCCCGACAAAAGAGTTACGCCGACAAGAGACGTCAAGACCTCGCCTTCAACATTGGAGATTTTGTTTATCTGAAAGTGTCGCCATTGAAGGGAATGCAGCGTTTCCAACTCAAAGGAAAGTTAGCCCCCAGATATATCGGACCTTTCAAAATTCTGAACCGTCGAGGATAAGTATCGTATCAACTGGAGCTACCAGAAGAGATGTCAACTGTGCACAATGTGTTCCATATCCCGTTACTTCGCAAATGTCTCGAAGTCCCCGAGAAGACCGAAGTGTTCAAGAACATTGATCACCGGACCATAGAGATCAATGATGACCTGACCTATCGTGAAGTACCCATCCGTATATTGGAAGAAGCCTTTCGAACTACCAGAACCCGAAGCATCAAGTTTCTCAAGATTCAGTGGAGCAACCACACAGAAGAGGAAGCTACTTGGGAACGCGAAGATCACATCAGGACGGAGTTTCCAGATCTCTTCAAATCCTACGTAATCTTTTCGTCCTTTTTCAAATCTCGGGACGATATTTTGTTTAAGGGGGGAAGGTTTGTAACATCCCAAAAATACCAAACTTAGATCAACAAAACACTAATCAGCAAGTTTAGGGTTAACAAAAACTTTTCTAAATAAATTCATGAATGCATGTATATGTGTATGCATGGATTTTGAATTTCTTTAAAAACCACCTTGTTTGTGTGATCCATTGCTTGTAAAATGTTTCTTAGGTGAAATAAACATCAACTAAAACATTCCCCACACTTTTCCTAAAGACAAGTAAATCAAAACAAGTATATTAAGTGAATGGTCATTTTGACCAATTTAACTCCCATGCCTACTTTGGCTGTCTCAAACTTTCAAAACCTAACAGAAACTTTTATGGATCTTTTCACCCCTTGAATGTACTCATAACAAAGTATCAAGGCCCACTTTGTGATCATCCAGAAACTTTCAAATGCATAGTTTAAATGACAATTCAAAATTGAATCTTCTTCATCTGGGAAGATCCCACTTTTTCAAAACCCACTCAAACAAGCTCAACTTTCAAAACCCAAGCATCTGCAGACTCACCAGAACCAATCTAGCAAACCCACCAAAAATCATTTCAAAATTCAAAACTTGAATTCATGCGGCCATTTCATCAAACAGGTTGCAGACACAAATCAAACAAAACATCAAACACTATAGTGTGCAGTCTTTTGAGCCTAACTTGTTCCCTAGTTAGCTCACACACAATCCAGTAGATCATCTAGAAAGATTAGCCCAACACTAGCACCCCTGTGAGCTTGCCATTGCCATTAATGGTGAACAGCCGATCACCCCCATGTCACCCCAATGTGGACAGCAAGCTAGGAGCAGCAGCAAGCCTAGCCAGCATGTATGGGAGGCAGCCCACCGTCCACATCGCTGTCCCAGCATGGCGTTGCCAAGCCCTGGACCACGCGCACAAGACATGCCCAGACCATGCCGAGCGTGCGCCAGAGCGCCACCCGCGACCAGCGTCCACAGACCGTTTGCCGCCCCGTGCCATACAGCCACCGCCCGCCCGTGAAAGCCGCCTACCGCCAGAGCACCGCCCGTTCAGACCAAACCACACCGCCCCATGCCTCGCGACCATGTCGTTGAGCATCGCCAGAGACACAAGACCGCCCCCTACCCTTGCCCATGCCATTAGCTGCCTGTAACGTCGCCCCCGACGAGCTCACCTTGCGCCCCGACGGTCCCCTCGCTCGACTATAAATAGAGGCCACCCCCGCACGATTTCTTCACACCATCTCACTCCCCTCTCCTAACTGGCCGTGCCACACCATTCTTAGAGCAAGCCGAGCACCACCTCGCCGGAATTTCACTGGAGCCTGCCGCTGCCGGAGAAGAAAGGAGCCAGCGATTGGAGCCGCCCCAGGAGAAGCCACCGGTACCAGGAGGTTTGTCGTCGTCGACTTCGTCGTTCGCCCGCCTCGTCGACCCTGCACTTGCAGTGAGCCCCAGCACCCTCACTGGCCGCTAGGTTTCGTTCTCGGAGCTGTCTCGCGTCGATGATGACTCCCACCGTTAGATTAGAACTAGATCGAGCGATCCACGTTGCCCCATACCGCTCGCCTAGCCCGTGTCACCACGAGTGGGGACACCCACTTAAGCAGCCCTTTGCACTTAGCAGGCCAGCCCGTTAGAATTTCCCGCGCAGCCTAGCAATTCAAATTAAACCTTTTCTTTTTAAATTCAAACACACTTCTGTACCCAACTTCAAAAATCAACCCAGATCGATTCAGTGCACCAAATTGGATGAAACCAATTTTGTTGGAAAGGTCTGTGAATGCTTAATCCAAGCCCGTTGGATTCAAGTCATTTGGATCTGTAGATCACCCATAGTAAAAATAACAAGGCAGAAGCTTTTCTGCATTCAAACATTTTTCAAATTTAAACCATAAAAGATTTTGATTTGATTCCAAATCTCAAAAATCACATTTACCATACCTTTCAGATTATATAAAAATATATATAGGTTTACTTGCAGAAATAATGTTCAAGTAATAAAAGAATGCTTCATAAGAATTTCTAGCCACTTTAGTTAATTAAAATAAAAGGGTAAAACCTTATTAAATTGTGACACCACTTTAAATCACATTCCCATGGACTACAATATGTGGTGATGACATGTGTCAACATGATCCCATGTTTAGTTTGGAGAATATTAAATCTTAAGTAGTTCTTCAATGAGTAGAAATTACTTTTCTAAAAATAAAAAGGATTTAAACCAAGATTTAACCTTGTAATGTTAGAGATGATGCTAGATCATCTATAGGACCCTTGTGTGTGATGATTGCAAGTAGTTAAGTATTTTTTGGTGATTGTGTACCTCGTATTTATTCATAGACGCTAGTACCGACCAAGGATACGAGGAGGAAGGAGGATACTACGAAGAGGAAGCCGAGGAGAACTTCAACCACTGCTCTGCACAAGGCAAGCCTTACTAATCAAGTTGACCTATGCAAGCTAGTAACTATGCAAGCCTAACACTACTAGTAAATGTCCAAGCTAACACTTGCAAGATACCTTACTGATGCCACAAACCCATGCTTGTGATATGATTACTGTATGCCTTAAGCGTATGTGATCATACCAATTTGCTAAACCAATCCTAGTTTTATGGCAAGCTTCTTTCTTTATTTCTTTATCAAAGCTTACTTAGAGTCTACCTAAGATTTTGGAAGATACTAGACAGTTGTGCTGAAGGTTGCATAAAGAGCATAAAATTTGGCCTAAGCTAGAAACCTTGATATTAGCCTAAGATATAAGGTTTGACTTAGTTGAAACTCCACTAGTTACCACCCCCCATTAGTACTACCCCCACCTGTAGATGCTAGTGCTAAGCATAAAACTTGATCAACTTTAGATGGGAATACTTGATGGAAAAATGGTTATGAAAACCTTGGAATGATGGATCATTCTAAGGAAATGTTTTGGACATGTGTTTCCAAACACTTGATGATTTTGGTGATGAAAATGTTGAGGCATGATCCTTAGCCCTTTATAAAACTAATGGTTGTCTGGATGCGATACCATTCCAATTTTATCGTACAACCACAATACCTGAATATTGGGTAGGGCTTGACTGGAAACTTATATACCTTAGTATTAGTTCCCTCACGGCCAAGGTCTGAGCTGAGGCTACCTTGTGAAGATTGTCCACCTGTGTAGTACCCAAGAAGACAGTGGTCATGGTTGGGAGGCCAAACTCACAGGAGAGGTGCTTATACTAGGGAGTGTAATTGAAAGGTTAGGATTGATTATCCGCATACTGAGTATGGTGAATTCAGGATTTTTTCCTGACGGATGTATCGAATGTTGTGGTGAAAGTGTACAATCTCTGCAGAGTGTCAAACTATTCGAATAGCCGCGTCCGCGGTTATGGACAGTTGGAGTGGCCATACTGTTCCCCCGTCAGATTTTTTTAAAATGACTTGTGAAACGACTTGAGACTTTGACTTGACCACAACAGAGTTGTGACCGGAAATACAAGTTCCCACTTAGGAGTTATAAAATTATGACTAGCTTCAGAACCTAGTAGAGATAAATCTGGCTTTTGCAAAACAACCCTAGAGCCTAGTGTCCTATTATCCAAAAAACCCCTTTACTTGTTAGCATTAGTTTGCGAGTACTTAAAGAGTACTCATGGCTTTGTCCCTGGCTATTCCCATGGCCAGACTAGGAAGAGGAGTACCTGGAGGATGGACCCCAGGAAGGTTACGACAACTAGGATCATCTCCCATCGTCAGCATTGCCTGTGACCCCGAAGATGGAGCTTCGCCTACGCTACCATTATTATTACGTATTCCGCTGCTTGATGTTGAAGTAAGAACTGGATCATGAGATCCCTATTTGTGTAAGAACTTATGTATCGTTTGTAATGGATGAAGTACTATGGTATCCAATTCTGTTATGTCTCGCAAAAATGGTAATCCTGGGATTGCGATGTATGGCATAATAGGCATCTAGGATTGAAAAATCCGGGTGTTGACAACCTCTTAGTATGAAAGAGTGTGATACTTCAAGATAGAACAGAAAGAATCTAATCAATGCCTCTAGATCTGCGGATTACAACACTTTGACCTGGTCCTAGATATGATGAGGTACTAGAGTTTGTTTCTCCTAACATCCCGAAATGGGTTGTCTTGACGGACCACAAGAGTATCTTACTTCGAAAGACACCGATGCACATGTACTACTTGGCTACCAACTGGTAGACAAAGGTCGGAAAACAACAAGGGGAGAAGAACATGCTCAAGATAGAATCCCGAGATATGGATGCATAAGTTAACAATCTTCCGAAAATCAATGAATAGAAGAGGTAAGGTGTGGCAGAGTCACGAATATAGATGCGCGACTCTCGAGGAGTACTCTTTGTCGTGATCTGTTTGGTTCCATTAAAGAACATCTGCCATAGCATGTGGTAGGGAAAGTCCTTAGTTGTCGAGATTCAATCGCGACAAAGACCACAAGCTTGAAGGCTAGAACTGTAGTACCAGCCATCCCGAGGTAATGTATGAACATTAACGACAGGAGTCAAAGGAATGGATCTTGGGTTGAAGATCAGCATCATGTACAAGATTCAAAACACCGGAATCCAGCATAATCGGAAATCTTAGGATCAAGTCCAAGGGTTAAAACCCAAAAAAAGGAATAGTTACTGCTTGAGTGACATAGCGTACACTACAAATTAGTAACCACGAGGTAACTTCCAAGAGAAGAAACAACTTCTGAAGTACCCAAACAAATAAAAAGGAGGTGGACAAGGCGAAAGGAAACCTCGAAGCCTGCAATAGTACACTGTGGATCAACAATATAATATTGTGAGTCCAAAGACAGAGAGATCATGGTAGAAAGGAATCTCTCATATGAACAAGAGCAAGGGAAACAAGGAATTCACAACACACACAACTCTAGAGAACTCAACACTTGGTCAACTGGCTGAGGAACGACAAGCTCAGAAGGCACCTAAGCTTTGAAAGACTAGAAGACATATCAATACTTTTCCAAATTCATCACTAGATAAGATGACCCAGAGTTAGAGCGATACCAGATAAGGAGTAAAAGAAGCATACTAGAGTTATCGCAAATACTTTTCATCTTTAGAATAGTTTTCACAAACACTAGACTCAACATCGACCAATAGCAAGGCTTTCCTACAGTCGGTACTGCTCTGATACCAAAAACTATGACACCCTCTGGATCAGGGCTAAACAAATCCCAGAACTCCGTCTGAAATAAGCTTAACCTTGAGCTCGAGAATATCGAGTTTAGAATCGGTAACACAACAGTGACCCTACGACATAAAATTTATTACAACAAGCTCATATCTGAGTGAAGAGCCAAATTATTACAAGCAGAGGTCACTGACCACAAACATCAAACAACAGAAGGAAAATTATGCTATTAAGTATAGCAAACTTAACAAATGGCCTAAGAGTCCTGAAGCATAACGATGACGTCCCAGCCCATAGATTCTAGGTTGCCGGCCGGGAACCCCAAGCTACTCGTCGATGTCGATGTAGTACCAAACTGATCTTCAAGGAACACTTACTCTTCCAAAAGTATCAATAAATAAAGGGTGAGTACAGGGTGTACTCCGCAAGACTGATGGCTGGTGGCGTTGTTTTGCATAAAGCCATCTTTTGTTTATAAAACAAGAGGAAGAAGAAGCTCGTCTATTTAGAGTATTTTAAAAGGGGATAAGAGAGCAACATCTCTGAAATATTGATCATCATCTTTTGATATCCACCAAGTCATCATCATCTGAACTAGGATCACCCCCTCGTACCCATGAGGAATCATCCTTAGGCGCACGTTGATCTGCCAAGTTTTACGATTAGGTTCAAGTTCTCTATGATCTTAGAATCTGGTCACCAAGCATTCATAACCGTGAACACGGCTTTTCGAAAAGATTATTACCCTGTAGGGGTGTACAACTTCACCCACACGTACCAACCGACTCTTAATGTCAGATCATTAGCCCTCTTCTTTGGAAGATCGGCAGAGGGTGTGGTTGGACAGGACCATTACCTTGCTTTCGCCGATACCATGAGTCACGCAATAAGTATTGTTCCGCCGTAACGGGTCAAATCCTGATGTCGGTACTTAAAGATGTGAGGCAAGGTTGGTTTACAAGGAGCGCCATCAACACCAAGCAACCCGATCCATGCTTCCCTACCTGTTATCAATGCATCTCCTTCACCCGGCAAATCTTTCAAAAGATTTTCTATGCATATGTCGAATGGAACGCCCGAACTATGTGACTCATGGAATCTAATAGGCAAGTTAGTTGCTCGTGAGGTTTTCCAGCCCCCATGTGGTGTACGCTCGTCTCGGTTCCAAAGGCAAGAACTCGGGTCCTAGTGGTGGCGAGCATGGGACTAGAAAAACCACATCCCACCGTGGCCTCCCATACAAGCCTTAGCATGTTTAAATCATACCACTAATCTCAGCTCATCACGTTCTCCTGTCATACTAGATTCTCTGCATCTAATACATCATCTGGATGGACTAGACTTAACTGCTATGCATGGCTAAGCAAGACACAGATAAAATCTCTAGCATTGCACACAAGCCAAACCTAGTTATGATAGGAGCAGTGGATCGGGTAATATAAGCTCAAAGGGAGTATGCAATAGATAGGATACTTTATCTATCGATAAAATACCACAGTAGAATCGTATGCATCATGGCAGGAATTGAAATACTTTCGAAAACATAGGATTGTATCATGGTGGGGCTATGCTTGCCTTTGCCAGTTGATAACCAATAAGCAAATTTTCGGGAACCTTGTACTTGACTTGGTTACAGTTGGTCAAGTATTGTTCGTAGATCTTTGAACTTCGATGGTGTTGACCTCGGGCTTCGATCTCGATCTCGATATCGTATTCTACCAAGGAATAACCAAATCACCGGAAATAAAGGGAAAACAATCAACACATGGCATCGATGCAATGCTCAAGAAAGTATCATGATATGAAAAATTGTAACCCTAAAGCATGCTCGGCAATTTAATCGGGGTTCTGAGGGGCGCAAACCCTAACTCGGGAAAACTCCGAAATCACCTATGAGGGGTTACTATGTTCTTCTAATTAAACTTGTCATGTAAGTTGCTTAACAATGCATGATTATATCTTAAATAGGTAGAACTCATTTTTCTAAACATTTTGATATATTATACACATTTTTATGATTTATAAATAATTAGATATTGAATTTACAAGTTTTATTCAAATTGTGAAATTATTAAAAGCTTGTTAAACTTTTTACACACATACATAATCTACTCTCAGTGACTGACTGGTGGGGCCGAGGCCACACCGGCAGCAACGCAAGCAAAGTGAGGTCAGGGGCATTTTTCACTGAGGCTGGCTCTAGCCAGAGAGGCTGAAGGGTGGGGCCTGGTCCACGCTGGCAAGCCACGCAGGCGCCACGCTGGCCTCGCCAAAGAATGGCCAGACGGCGGCGGCAGACGGTGCTAGGGGGCGATCTAGGAAGCGTGGTTGGGCGGGTTCGAATCAGTGCATCACGCTGAGCCAGAATCGGGCGACGCCGCTACGGGACGGTCACCGAAGAGAGCTACATGGCGGCGCATGGCGGTAGAGCTCACTAGTCGACGGCGAACGACAGATACAGCGTGAGAGGGATAGAGCGGAGGGGTCCAGAAGGACCATAGGCTCACCACGGTGCTCGAGGGCGTGATGGTGAGGTCGGACGAGGTCAGATTCCATTGCAACGATGGTTGCCGGCGTCGGGGACGGAGGTTCCGATTAGGGCGATAGGGGCTCTCCATCTTGCGTGTGTGGGGGCAATCAAACATGTCAATGGCGGCGGTCACGGAAGTGGTCTCAGATGTAAGATGGGAGGCCGGAAACGACGGGAACAGAGAGGTCCTGGCCAGAGCTAGGGTTCATCTTATGTGGCAAGCGGCATAGAGCGAGAGAGAGAGGGGGAAATGGGGATGGGAGGAGAGATCACGACACCGGCGTTCTTATCCTCGGCTCGGCGGTCGGCGTCGTGCATATTGGGGCAGAGGAGATCGCCGGCCGACGCACGGACACGCAGGAGCTCGGCTCGGTCCTTCTGGCTGAGGAAGAAGAAAGGAGAAGAGGCTGAAGATGCTAGGGCTGATGCTAGTTGGGTCAGGTAGCGACGCCAAGCAGAGAGAGGTGAGGGAAGATGGGCTTGCCTGTTTGGCTACTGCTGCCTTTTTTATTTCCAAAATATTTTTCCAATTCTTTTTCCGTTTCAAATTTCTGTTTTGTGTTTTGAATTCAAAATCTGTTTGGAATAATTTTAAAATACCAGATGCTTTTATCAAATATGTAAAATACTTATGATCCCTTGTATTCAATTTGGGATCCAATATTTTTTACTAGTTTCAAAATATTCCAAATCATTTGAATGAATTTTGCAAATAGAAGGAGAGGGAAAACTAGGGTTTTAGGGTTTGATTTATTTCTTCGATGCACAATTTAAATGATTATGCTTATGAATGCGCAATCAAAACCCTAATATATAATTATCCAAAAGTGGGGTGTTACACCTTTCTAGCATTTGATCAATAAAAGGCAGAGGATAATGACCTTTCTTAGTAGCTTTATTAACCTTTCTAAAATCAATTCACATCATATAACCAACTACTACTCTTTGGGGTATAAGCTCATTATTTTCATTCGGCATAATAGTAATTACCCCTTTCTTTGGGACACAATGAATAGGGCTAACCCATAAACTATCATCAATAGGGTAAATGATACCAGCATCTAGGAGTTTTAATACCTCATTTATTACCACATCCTTCATCTTAGGATTTAAACGGCGTTTGACGAGGTTTAATCTCGTCAATGCCCATTGTTATGAGCTTGGGTTTTGGAGAAGATGGGGGTGCTGGAGATCAGAACGGTTAACAGACAAGCAACCAGGGGACACGATATTTACCCAGGTTTAGGCCCTCGGAGGGAAAACTGTACTCCTGCTTGTCTGCTCTTAATTATGGCGGAACCGAAGGTTACAGGGGTGCGCAGATGCAATTCTGCATGGAGGTGTGTAGGCGGTCGAAAAAGGATTGGCCCTCCTCGTCGTGCCCTCCTAGCCTTTATATAGAGTTTGGAAGGTCTCGGTCACAGATCAATTTGGTTACAAGTTTAGGGTTTTCCCCCTTTGAATATTCTATCTGTTCTAGTCTTGATCACCAAGGATCCAAAGATGTCATGTGCTTGGGCCACCCGAAAATCTCCATAGGCTGCGTATATTCTTGTGGGCCTTCCTTGCCCTGGAACAAGTATGCTAATATCGTGTACCCATAGGGTTTAACCATGGCAGTAGCTCCCGAGTGTTCAGTCGAATCGTAGATTCTGCTGAGGACTCTTCAACCTTTTGGGTGCATATGTTTCTGTTCATCAGAGAAAAGAAATGACTTTAGTGTGTAGGGATTGTTGATGCATGTGCCTGACTCTCCTAATGGATCAGGGTCAGTTAACTTTCTTAGAAAAAAACAACACGATCTTATTCAGACTCGAGTCCCTAGACTCGAATCTGGAACAGATGCTGGCGTAATTCGACTCAGACTGTTGAGGTCTTACAGGAGTGGAATCCCAGTAGTTTTCGAATGATGTACCCAACGCGTTCATCAGGATTTTCATCGCGCATGTTGGCACGGACTTTCACTAGTAAAGCACAGTCAGGTGCGTTACCAGGCCATCAGATGGCATCTGTAGAGCTTATCTTTGCATCATAGACACATCATTCGAAATTTTATCATCGTGGAGGTGTTTCGGGTGGCCAAGGAGGATGTTACTCACTTAGAATTGGTTGGGGCATAGTTTCCAAAAACAATTGCATTTTGATCCGAAGGATTGCAGTCGAAGAATTCATAGGGTGCATGATCAGCGCTCCCTATTGGAGTAAGCCCCGAGTGTCTGTTCGAGTTGTAGACTCGAGCAGAGACTTTCATTCAGCCTTTGCCAGCTTCAGGTCCGTAGGACACAATTTTTTTGGATGCTTGAATAAATCCTCCCTATGGGAGTAGCCCCCGAGTCCGTAGTGGAGTCGAAGACTCGACATAGGACTTGAAGAATCAATGTTGGTGTAGTACCTTAATCATGCCTCAGGTGCGCGCCCAGCGCTCCTGATAGGAGTAGCCCCCGAGTAATTGCTCGAACCGTAGATTCGAGTGAGTACTTTTAGTTGTTATCCGAAGATTTCTAACCGTTGCTAGTGTGGTTTGATGATGTCAGTGCTGACGATCGGTGAACTCAACCGTCTGCAGCGCCAGAGGTGACATGACTAGACGAACGTGGGTGCCACTTTCTGACTTAGATTTTACTGGTCAAGCGCGCCGTGGCGAGTATTATGGTGTCTCCTCGGTTTCCGTGCGTAGTGGACGGCGTGCGAGCGAAGGTTTGCTGCTGTGTTGACACGTGGACGGTTGAATATGATCCTAGCGTTAGGGTTTCCAGATGAACGGTCCTTTCTCATCGTTCTCGTCCTTATATCTATGGGGAAAACTGTAGTTTGTTTTCACCCTGGCCATTTGCTTTCCGCTGCCTCCATTTTCTTGAGCTTTTCCCTTTGCACGCTGGACATTCTCCAATCATTTCCTTCCTCAGTCTTACACGCACACCGCCGCCGTCGACGCGCCTCAATGGGGAAATCGAAGAAGGCTTCCACCGGGGCGGGTACCAGTGCTGTTGCCGACGGCAAGAAGGACACCACCGTTGCACGTATCACTGAAGGTGGATGGCGGCGTAAGGAGACGCTCGAGGGTGACCTGCGCAAGCTTCGTGAAGCGGGTTTAATCCCCCAGGACAAGGAGGCCGTCAAGATCCCCAGCGATGAGGTAACGCCCCGTCCACCCGCAGGGTTTCGGGTGATGTTTGTTTCTTTTATTCTTCACGGCCTATCACTCCCAGTCCAGGATTTTCTTCGTGGACTATTGTTCTTCTATGGCATCCAACTCCACCATCTTTCGCCCAATTCTCTTCTCCATATCTCCTGCCTCATTACTTTTTGCGAGTGCGGGCTTGGTATCGAGCTGCACTTTAGCCTCTTCCGGAAGCTCTATTCCGTGAAGAGGTAGTCCGGCTCCGACGGAGTTTATCCAATCGATGGATGCATCATTTCACTTCGATCCACTTTTCTTTTCTTCTCTTTTTCTATGTCTAAGTCCGTCTAGTACTGGCGGAGGAAGTGGTTTTATATCCGTGACTCCATAATGGACGGGCAAAACTTCGGCCTTGCCCCTTTCTACTCCACCCAGGAGATCTTGAAGAAGAGATCCTGGAAAAATCATATCCTAGAGGGCGAGGTGGAGGAGATAGAGAAGCTCTACCATCGGGTGGAGGCCCTCCAGGTGGTTCCGGAGAAGGAGGTGAACGGTGTGGACATCATCCGCACCTTCCTCAAATGTCGGGTACAGCCACTCCAGGCTAGGGCACATCTGATGTTTCTTTACTCTGGCCGCCACGATCCGACGAGGGTTTCGATCGGCTAAAGAGCTCTCCAAGGGGGGCCTCGACAGAGTTCTTCGGCAACTGCTGAAGTACAAGTCCGACGAGGACATTCCGGGGCAGTTGTGGATGCCCCCTTTCAGTGCCTCTCGACCAGTTCTGCAAGTGTAGATTTGTGACGTGCGCGTAGCGCCTTTTTGGAGTGCTTTTTCCTTCTAATTATATGTTCTAAGAGTTTATGTCTTCATTGTGTAGGAGCTCAAGGTGCCTGGCATAGTGCCTCCATTACCCGAACGGTTTCTGCATGCGCCATACAACGAGGTTGTGGACTCCGAGTCCGAGCTTCGGCCGACGCAGTCGCCGACTGACGAAGCCCTCGAGGTGAGCGAGGGGAAGACCCGAAAGCAGGCACGGAGCTCGAGCGAATCTTCGGATGCCTCGACTCTGCCCACGCCTAGGGACCCGCCATTCCTTGTCTTCCACAGTGGAGGTGATGGTGCTTCTTCCTCCCCTATCCCGTCCATGCCTGTGCGGGCTGTAGCGCCACAGCCGCCGACCAAGAGGAAGAAGGAAGAGAAGAAAGAGAAGAGGGTGCTGCCCGTTTTTGACTTGAGCGACATGGACTCATAAGTATCTCTAGCTGCGATTCGTTACTTTCTTGTCTTCTTGTTTTCTTGCTTTTGATTGGTATTTTCCTTGCAGCCACTCCTCTGAGGGATCTTTTACTGAGGCCACTCAGGAGGCATTAGGGGAGTCAAAAATGGCGCCTCCTGCCTCGCAGACGGTGGCCACCTCTAGGGGCGGTGCTCTAAATCCCTCCCCGCAGGAGGCTCGAGTGATCGTCTCCCAGAAGACTACACCGGGACCTTCGGAGTCTCCGTCTGAGCATTTAAGTTGTGTTCTCTCTTGCTGTAGGGGAGCCCCCGGGCCTTATTTTTGGATGATTTGCTGATTTTTCCTTCTTTCTGCGTGTCTCGGGGGGAGCCCCCGAGCATTTTTCATGTGTGTAATCTCTTGCTCGTTTCCTGGGCGCAGCCCCCGATCCCTTTTGTGATACTTTGTTTCTTCTCGCAGCCATTTGTGCATGGTGCGAACCTTCTTGTGCAGCAGCACCTAGCGCTGGAAGCTAGCATGCGGCAGCTTCAAGGCACATGCTGAATTGATCCTATTCTTTTTCATCTGCTCGCTAGCTTGTGTAGCTCATGTATGTTTTTGTTGATTTTGGATATGAGAATAATACTGCCCTCCGCGAGCATGATGCTCTCAAAAAGAGCCTTGGGCGAGCGGAGAAGAAGGCCGAGGATGCCGTTGCGGCGAAGGAGCGCCTACAACAGGAACTGGCTGATGCCACAGTAGCCAAGGAGCGCCTGCAGCGAGAGGCTTCGGATCGCGAGGAGCATCTCATAGCAGTTGCTTGTGCCAGAAGGAGGTGGCCGAGAAACTCATGGCTGCTGCCAAGGCTGTCTCCGGTGAGTTCTTTGCCTGTCTTTGGTTTTTTTCGGCTGATCTGCCTCCATGACCTTATTTGATTCCCTCTTTGTCTTTCTTTTGCTCTAGATGCCTCGGGCATTGAGTTCAATCACAGTGCCTTGGAGCACGGGAGCGCTCTAGACGATGCTGCCGCGGCGGTCGAAGACCGTTGTGGTACTGTTGCTGATTCCCTTGCTAAGGCTAAGGAGATCCTCGGGCGCTTCTACAAGGAGCTTGTTCCCAAGGGCGCTGCCCCTGAGGATGCTGATTCTTTGGCGAACGCGCTGTCAGCGGATGCGCCTGCGGCCTACAAGCACAAGCAGAAAGGCGTCGGTGCCTCCATGGGGTTGGCGATGGCCATGGCATTTGAAGCGGAGCTGGATCTTCATTAGGTTACCTCCCAGATGCGAACGGCTCTCGACGGTTCTGAGGTAGCCTTTGCTCTCTATGCTTATCTTTGTAAGCTCTATGGGCCAAAGCTCATTAACCTTCTGGCGGAGTATGCGGCGAAGCAGCAGGAGGACGTCAAGAGCAGGCACTCTGGCTCCGAGGCCACTCAGGATGCGACTGCTTAGGCTTCGTCATTGTAGTTTTTAGGATAGTTGTCTTCCTCTTTTGTTGTAATATTGGACGAACAGTTTCCCTGTGCCACGTAGTAGCCTTTTGTTGTATATAAATGATCCTTCGAGTTGTTGCTCAGTCATGCGTTATTCATACTCTTGTCTGTTTTCCTTTAGGAACTTTCGGGTGAGGATCTCGTTGATACTTCGCCTGCTCCGCAGTCGCGACCATCTTTGGATGATGCGTTGTAGCTTGTTTTCCTTCGTGACCGCGTCCGCGGTCTTGAGAAGGAGATACTTGGCGTCCGGGGCCATGCGGATGTGTGGAAATCGAAGGCGGAGCGGGCTACCGCCAGGGAGGAATATCTGATGGGGGAGCTGCGGCAGTTGGCCGAGCAGCTGAAGTGTAAGTTCCTTCGAGCTGCTGCTCGCTTTCGGATGTGCCTGGTTTGCATGTCATCTTACTCTGTGTTTTCTTCAGGTGCCAACCTTGTTCCGAGGGAGGAGAAGGAGCGGGTTGCAGTTCAGATCAACTGCTTGACCCAGCAGGATATGGAAGCCGGAGGCTTTTTCTGGATGGACCGCGACCGGGCCATGGTCCTTGCGACTCTGCAGGATGGCGCTCACCAGGTGTCACGGGTGCTACGTCAGGTGAAGATTTCCCTGACGTCGGTTACGCACGCCATGTTCCCCCTTGTTGAGGCTCCTTCGACTCTATGGGGTTTGCTAGCAAAGTTTCGGGACGTGGTTCACGTCAGGGAGTTGGTACGGCACCAGTTGGTTGCAGGGGTGAAGGTCGCCATGTCGCTTGTTCGTCTGCATCGCTCAGATGTTGATCTTGCGGTGGTTTCCGCTGGACCACCCCCTTGACCAGATGATGTCCAATGGGACATGCGCCCTCATTACGCGGTTGTTAGGTAGTATGCCAAAGATATTGTAGATATTTTTGAGCAGCGTGCGCATGTGATTCTTGAGAATAGGTAGGCCCTATGAAAAGATAGATTTAAAACTTGTATGCGCATGTTATGCCCTTTGTTGTAAAGGTTATTTGTATGAGCACGTGGTGCTTGATTCTATGCATGCCCTTTTCGTTAGCCTGATGTGATCAGCTACTCTGGTGTACATGCGTTATCCTTAGTCGACGAAGTCGTGAGGTGAGGCGTAGCCCCCGAGTGTGTTGTAACATAAAGTAATTTGAGGGAAAGATAAATTTTAGGGTGAGACACTTAGCTTTATTCATATCATAATGGAGAGGTACATTGTTCGGCTGAGTAGCCTTATTGAATGTAAAGAGGTATAGCTAGGGATAGAAGCGTCGCAATTGTGCGAAGTTCCATGGGTTGGAGTATGCGACTCCGGACTCCACGTGCTTGAGGCGGTAGGCTCCACCTGGGATGACTTCGGTGACGACGTAGGGTCCTACCCAGGGTGACTCGAGCTTCTTCAGCCGCTCTTGCTTGAGTCGTAAGACGATGTCTCCTTTGACGAAGGACCTTGGCGCAGCCGACGGCTGTGGTAGTTATGGAGGCTCTGCTGGTAGACCTTCGAGCGAGCCGCGGTGATGTCGCGTGCCTCTTCGTGTGCGTCGACGGTGTCTTCGAGTGCGGCCATCGATTCGGCTTCGCTGTAGGTGACGACCTGCGGGGCCTTACGGCGTACTTCTGCAGGTAACACGACATCGGCTCCGTGCACCATGAAGAAGGGCGTGTAGTCAGTTGAGCTGTTTGGTGTTGTGCGTAATCTCCAAAGGATGGAGGGTAGCTCTTCTTCCCAGGATCCCGCAAGACGTTCGAGTGGGCTGAGTAGGAGTTTCTTGATGCCACCGCCTATGAGGCCGTTGGCCTTTTTGACCTGCCTGTTGGTTTGCGGGTGCGCCACGGAGGCGTATGATATGTTGATCCCAAGTCCTTCGCAAAAGTCTTAGCATTCTTTGGACATGAAGTTCGACCCGTTGTCCGTGATGATGCTATGCGGCATGCCGAAAATGTAGACTATGGACTCGAAGAACTTCACGGTCGTTTTACCCTTTTGGTTGGTAACGGGCATGGCTTCGATCCACTTGGTGAACTTGTCGACTGCGACCAGGAGATAGACGTGGCCTCCATTTGAGGTCGAGGCCCCATTGGGCGAAGGGCCAGGCCAGGGGTATGGGCCTGAGCTCCGATCCTGGTGCGTGCGGTTTATCTGCAAACCCATCTCGTCCTTGGCATCGTTCATGTCCGTTGGATAGTAGAACCTAGCTCTGAAAGCTTTGGAGACGAGGGCGCGGCTGCCCACGTGATGGCCGCAGATGCCCTCATGGATGTCTTGGAGGATGGTTTTACCGTCACCGATGGTGACGCACCATTGGAGTACACCTGAAATGCTGCGCTTGTACGGCTCACCATTGATGATGGTGAAGGCCTTGGACCGGCGAGATATGCGCTAGGCATTTGTCGGGTCATCAGGCAGTTCCCTGTTTATCAGGTACCGAAGGTACCACTACAAGAAATGTGTTTACTTGTGACGTTTTGGTAGTGACCATCTACAAAATCGTCTTAGATTTATGAAGATTCCGCACTGGATGGTCTCAAGCTGCTTGGGAGGGCCAAAACCTCAATAAAATATGACGATTTCGCTCAAAAACGTCGTAATTTCTTCCAGTGAAATCGTCATAATAGCTAGAAAGGTCTAAATGCGGAGGATAGCAAGATGGACCATTGGATGTGAACAGGATGGACGGACAGGATGTTGATCCGTGGGAACTTGACACGGATAGATAACGTGGCCCATCGCCACGTCCCCACCCTCCCAGCGAACGCATGTCCCCACCTTTCTCGGCTCCCCAACCCTAATTCTACCGCCCGCCGCCAAACACAAATGAGCGAACTTCTCTCCCTTCCTTCTACAGCGAGATCCGCGTGCGCCGCCGCCGCTCTCTGTTCGGGAGCCTCTTCCCCGCTCGCTCCAGCCACTTCCCTCATTCTCCGGCGAGATCCACAACGCCTCCAGCGAGATCCACCAACGATGAGGCGAATGATGGACGAGGCGGACGCCGACGGTTACATATTCCTCACCTCTTCTCACACCGCATCCCTCCTCTTCCATTGACCAGAGCCGCATCGAGCACGTGTAAGCCCGCCGATGGAGCCATGCAAGGAGAGGATCCAAGGTCGGTGGCTGATCCGGCCATCCCCATCCTTGTGTTCCTCGGATCTGGCAGCCCCGAGCCTCAAGCAGGGCTCGCGCCATGGAGGTCATCAAGCCCTCCGCTCAAGTAGGGCTCGCACCATGGGCATGCGTCGTCCTCCTCTCTGATCCACATGATGTCCTCGCTGCCGCCAACGAGCACGCCTCCAACTAGGGGCGTGTATTCCGTGTCGCCAACCGTGCTGTCGTCACCCTCGCGACCTCAACGCCAAGGGCCGCTCGTCTCCACCGCCTCACAGACGAGGTACAGCTGTATATCCTCCGCCTGTCCTCCTTCTGCCCGCAAATTGAATCATTGGGTGGCCCTGTGTTGTGTGTTTTGACTAAACAGCACCATATTCTAATGATGCAAAGAAACAATTTCTATACATGTATTACCTACTCATGTTTTCCTTCTGACTAAACAACACCATATTGTATGGATTTATCATGTTTGTCGTAGTTTCTATCACGCATATATTCTTGAATCCGATTCACACTTAAACTTTCAGTCAAGAAGGATGCTAGGACATGAACTTGTAGATTATAGCAGATAGGACATGAACTTGTGGATTATAGCAGCTAGGACATGAACTTGTCTATATAGCCGTGCATTCACCTTGATTAGACAAATACATATGTATGGTTCGTTATATTTTTCCTGATGGAAATCAACCAATACGTGTGAATTGTGCAAGGGCATGGTATGCTCAAGTAGTAGTTCTGTAATTTAAGCATACACTGGAGTAGCAGTCTTTGTACTGATTCATGTTAAGTGTACCAGCAAGAAGCTTCTGGGAATTGTAGTCGAATGACAGTACAAGGTTGCTTCATTTATCTTACATATTCTATTTCACTCTCCCTCAACATTATATGATAGTAGATCCTTGTTGAGTTTTGCCATGTAGTATATATCTGTGAACTCAATCGCTTGTGATAGATCTAAAGTTATTGTAAATGATTTTTACAGTGTTTGATTGTTCAGCTACAAGACATGTTTTGTTGTAGACTTGTAGTAGATCCATGTTGTGTTGTGCCCTGTAGTTTATATCCATGGGCTCAATCATTTGGCTGTTTAGTACAAAATAAGCCAGTCACATAATGTGGTACATGTATACGAAATGGAGCTGCTCAATCGTATTATTTATTTGTTTGCTACCTATTATGCATAGGCAATGCTTAGTCTTGTACACTATCGGGTTTTTTGATTTTTTCTGCTTATGCATAGATTGTTATATAGGCAATCAATTTGTACGGTTATAGTGCAAAGCTTCTTTTTTTGTTTCTTCATACTACTACTTACTAGTAGTTTCTGTTCCAATTTTCACTAAGGTTTGCTTGCTAACATATTGCAGCTATCCGTGCCCGTGGCTTTCTGGTGCCTTCATGCTGCGAACCGAGACTTGGGGTTTCTAGACTGGTGGTGCTCCGGGTGTTGGGACAGCTTACCTTGCATCGGATGCGCCACTAGAGCATGCTTCATGTCTCCCACGCTAGAGACATGGTCCTAGAATTGTGGTGCTGGTCTCGCTTGCCGTTGTGGTGGTGTCTCGCTATTGTTGTGCTATGTGTGTTTGTTTTCCTGGTAGTAAGATGCCTGCGACAGAGGTGCCTTGAGGTAATAAGATTGCGCCGCCTCTACTCTGTTTTTTTCTTTGGTGAGCACACATATATGCTAGTCAATAGCCTCCTAGATCTTATATTGAGAATTCTTATGTCATTTGAGCACAACCCATGCTAGGAATGTTCACTTCAAAATTTGATCCGTAAATTTCATAACTGGGATACTACTTTATTATTAGTTTGTAATGGTGTAATCGGAATGAACAAATTTTGCTTGTATGTCAAAAGTTGAGAACCTGTGTTAAAATCTGTGTTCTTAATTCATAGTATCTTGCTTTATGCATGCACTGACACGCAAAGACGCATTGGAGCTGTACCAGACATGATTCTTGACTGTAATTTTGAGAACATGTGCATGCAAATGTATTACCGAGGCAAGATCTTTTCTTTTGTGCGTCTCTACGACTTGCACACGAAGGTACCTACTTGGACGCGCTCAAATTGATTTTGTCATGTCTTCATACTTACTGAAATGATATCAAAGAAGTGACTGACTCTCCCTTCATCGTTAGGAAGGGCTTTTGTGGCTGGTCGCTGATGGAGATCTCACAGTATAGCACACTGTTGATGTTGCCCGTGTCCTTCTGCTTGGCCATGGATGGGATGAGGTGTCTACTATGGATGGCATCACCACTCACCTTCCCGGTTGTGGCACAGAGGGTGAGACACCTCTCATCTTCTCTCTCTGCCCCCCACAACACACTGTCAGCGATCACAACAGCAGCACATTTATGTGCCACTTAGTACTCCATGTACTCCATTGTTGTTGCTCTTTCCTATCTTGATCCATTAGAATAGCTAAGATTGGGTTGCTAGCCTGGTCATAACACCTGTCATTGGAGAATGGTGTTGGCTGAACTCTATCGGCAAGATGACAACGAACCGGTACAAGCCATTTCTCCGTGACACTAGCACATCGATAATCAGTGCTGGATCTAAACGCAAGAGTGTATACCTATGATCATATCCAGTTATCTGTTTATCAATCTGTAGAGTTGTCTGGCCTTTAATAGTTTATTTGGATTTTTCTACTTTATTCATTTTTTGAGTTAACTGCTTGGTTGACGATCTAGAAGTAGGTATATTCTTGGTTGACTATCATTATCATGTAATGATTTGCTCAGGCTTAGTTTTTATTCTAGAAGTGTTGTATATTCTACCTGTCTATAGCACATCAGTTTGTATTGTATCCCTGAAGACTGGTATAAGCTTAGGAGCTGCAGCAGTCTCTCTACTATTTGTAGAGAATATTATTGACTTTTGGACATGGAAGCTGGTTTCGTTTGTGTACAATTGAAGTCGATACATACATGGATTTATTGATGTTAGAGGGTGCATGTTCTTGGTTGTTCTAAAGTTTGTTTCTTCCAAAGATATTGCAACCTATATACCATCAATGCTTTCTATAACCACTTTTTGCACCTGAACTACTAGGAATAATGCGCTTTGTGGCACCTCCTTTCTTTCATGGTTTGATTTTTCTCTTTTTTTCATGGTCCCTTCTTGATGAATGGAAGCCATAGATGATATCTTTTACAAGTCTCTGATAGTCCCCACTCATCAAACAACTTGTCTGTTATTTATTTGTGCAACTTGCTCCTACAGTTTTAGAGATCTGTAGCTTTATATCATTGTATGGAAAATGCAGCGAGAATGGTTTGGTCCAAGTTTGTTCCTATTTGGCTAGTTCTGTTTTACTCTAAAGCTTGAAATATATTTGAACCAGTTATGATCATTGACAGTAGTTTGCTAATATAACTCAGTAGTTTGCGTGAATCCATATGCTTCATCAGGATCTAACTATTTCGTGCTAAAATTCAATTGGCCCTTATTTTAGTTGGTTTGACCCACAGCAGCAGCATCCTTGATGCTTACTGACACCTACCTCTTGGTTGTTTTGCAGGCAGCCCTGGCTATGCCACTGGATTCTCAGTTTTGGCCTCACCACACTAAATTCAGAGTAACGTTGTTACTCAGCGACCGCCATCATCAAGTGCTTCACCGGATCTGTACGGGAGGAGGCGTGGGCTTGTACCTGTTGTTGTTGTTTGCCCTTAGGTTTGTGCTTGGTATTATACCTTCTTAGCATGTAAAATTTGTTTGCTAGATTGCAGTTAACTGTTTTAAGTGTAGTAGTAGTGTGTATTTCACACTAGTAGTGTACCATGGGCTATGCTATTTTGATTTTTCACTAGAACAGTGTGTTATATGGTGATTACTGTAGTTGTTTTTACTTCTGTGATCATACTCTATTGACCTCTATCTATGTATGGATGTCCTGGAACATTAAATAACGCATGTGGATGTATGCCTTAATATGTTTGTCTTTGAACAATTCCTGTTTTTGAGGTACTGCCACTTTGAGCTTTTGTAGGCATGTAGTTTATCTATTGCATCTAGGCTTACATTTTACATTGCTGGACCAATCAACTTCCTGTACTAGTTTCCATGATGCAATCTCAGTTTAGTGCTTCTGGTTAATGCAGGTGCACAACAATGTTGTTGAGTATGCATTCTCCTCTTTGACAGTTGTTGACTGGATTTGGCAAGGCCAATTATGTAATTTCATTGTTTTTTTTGTGAAAGCAGCTCATGAGAATACCGTGGTCTCATATTTTGTGATTTCCATGCCATTTAATATCATCTCATTTCTTTCCAGCATTAAACATTGCAAGTAGAAGGTTAAAATGCACAATTGTGATGTGTTGGGGCTGACATGATAGTCCTTTTTGCTTCAGTTTATGTATTTATGTTCGTACCGGTAAGTTAAAATAAACTAGTGCAAATCAGACCATGCCATGCATTTTGTTTGATGCTATATGCTTCTAGTGCAAATCAGACTATGCCATGCATTTCTTCTGATACGTGCTTTTTCCAATGCTAGGTGCTTTATTTTTTTGAAACTGGAACAGGAAGACGATGAAATTGGTGGCCTATCAAATATTTATTTAGTTTTTTAGTTTCTTTGATGTATGTCTGAATTGGCAGCTTGATTTCACCTTTTGTAAATATATGATATATATATTCTGTAATGAAATTCTGCCTGTGATGTACAAATATTAGTTCTGATATGAGAATATTTGATTTGCTTGCCTGCTGTACTGGTAAAAACGGATCGAGTTTCTGCTCTAAATAGCCACGACCCCAAAACAATTGATTCAGACTTTTGTATTCCATCAAAATAAAAAGGTTTAAAAGAAATGTTCTATTAAAATGCCAATCTCCGACATGGTAATGGATTGTAAAATGGCTTTGGCCCAGAAATGAAACAGACTGCCTAGCCCAAGGCCCAAAATAAACTGAACTATAAAAAGGCCAAAGCCTAAAAAAGAAAAAGGCCAGAATTACTGGGCTTGGCCTATATAGATCATTAAAATGGACCGGGCTGTATCTATGCCACGTAGGATCAGCCACGTGGGATCTGACCTGGCCATGCCAGTTTTCCCATGACGATATCAGATCGTCATAGACGTTATGACGATCCAATATCGTCATAGACGTTTATGACGATTTTGCAAAAATCGTCGTTATAGTTCATTTGCGACGCCCAGCTTTCGACGATCTCAAAATCGTCATAGAATCATCATAAACGGACTACTATGACGATTTTGTGACCAAAATGGAGGGTCATATATAGACAGATTCCTTGTAGTGTACGGTTGCATCCATATTTCCTCGATTTCCATGACCTGCATAATGTTGACCAATGCGACCTCTGTGTCGAGTTTTTCGGGTCCTTCCAGTCCTTCGGGTAGCGCAGCCCCCGAGTGCTCTGCTTCGTCGGGTGATCCCTTCGGGAATTTCCTTTTGATGGATGGCACGCAGATTTGTTCGAGGAACACACCTGGTGGCACCCGTGCGAAGGTGGAGCCGATGTTGGCGAGTATATCGGCTTCTTCGTTGCTTTCTCTTCGAACGTGCCGAAGCTCACAGCCGTCGAAGTCTCCTTCGAGTGAGTAGTAGAGCGTGCGAGACACGATCATGTTGGCGGCGTGTTCGTCGCACTCGTTCATCGTCTGCTGGACGACGAGGTTCGAGTCACCATAGATGACGAGGCGTGTTGCGCCGTAGATCTTGGCCATTTTCATGCCGTGGATGAGAGCTTCGTATTCGGCTTCATTGTTGGAGGCCCAAAATTTCATCCGGAGGACGTACTTCATCTTATCTCCTTGCGGGAATGTCAGTATGACCCCGACTCCTGCTCCAGCCTCGCTCTTGGAGCCGTCGAAGTGCATTGTCCATGACTGTGTCATGTCCGGGGTGTCCGGAGGCTGTAGCTCCATCCAGTGGACAAGGAAGTCCGGTAGGACCTGAGACTTGATCGCACGGCGCTTTTCATAGACTATGTCTAGAGGGGACAGCTCGATGCCCCACAGGGCTAGGTGTCATATAGCTTCGGGGTTGTTCAGGATGCTGTTCAGTGGTGCCTCATTGACGACCATTACCTGATGCTCCTGGAAGTAGTGGCTCAGCCGACGAGCCATCATGAACATGCCGTAGGCGAGTTTTTGGTAGTGAGGGTACTTGCTGAAGTAGTAGATTGGGCGTTGGACCCCATGGGTCTTGCCATCTTCGGGTCATTTGACCATGAGCACGGTGCTTACCACCTGGTGCGTGGCTGCTATGTATAGCATTAGTGGCTCGTGTTCCCTTGGCATGACTAGAACGGGCGACGTGGAGAGTAACTACTTCAGATCTTCGAATGCATTGTCGGCCTCAGGTGTCCACTCGAATTTTTCTACTTTGCGTAGCAGCTGGTAGAAAGGCAGGGCCTTCTCACCCATGCAGCTGATGAATCTGCTTCGCGCCGCGATGGGCCCAGCTAGCTACTGGACACCTTTGAGGTTCCTCGGTTTCTCCATGGCCAGTATGGCTCGGATTATCTTCGGGTTCGCCTCAATTCCTCGCTGGAAGATGAAGTAGCCAAGCAGTTGGCCAGATGGGATGCCGAAGGCGCACTTTTCTGGGTTCAACTTGATCTTGTAGTGATCAAGGTTGTCGAACCTCTCGCAGAGATCGTCGATCAATGTCTTGGCCTCCCTTGTCTTGACTACTATGTTGTCGACATAGACCTGTATATTGAGGCCGATCTACCTCTTCAGGCATGCTTGCATGCACCCATTGTCTGCTTTTGCATTCTTCAGCCCGAAGGGCATTGTGTTGTAGCAAAAAACTCCGAACGACATGATGAACGCCTTTTTTCCTGGTGTTCGACCTTCAGTCGAATCTGATTGTAGCCTGAGTAGGCATCGAGGAAGGAGAGTTTCTCGCATCCTACAGTCGAATAGATGATCTGATCGATCCGAGGGAGAGGGAAGTGGTCCTTCGGGCAGTGCTTGTTAAGCGATGTGAAGTCCACGCACATCCGAGGATGTCCGTGTCCTTTTTAGGGACCAGTACAGTGTTGGCCAGCCACTCGCTTTCTTTGATCTCCCTGATGAAATCAGCGTCGAGCAGTCTGTTGACTTTGAATCCAACTGCTTCGGCCCGAGGCTCGGACAATCGTCGGATGGAGTGCTTGACAGGCTTGGAATCTAGAAACACATTGAGTGCGTGCTCGGCGAATTCCCTGGAAACTCTTGGCATGTCCGTAGGACACCAGGAAAATATTTCCCAGCACTCATGGAGGAATTTGACGAGCGCGATTTGCTATGCGGGGCTGAGGTCATTGGCGATTAGCACCGTCTTGGAGCATCTGTCGGGTGGACCTGCACCTTATTCGTGTTGACTGTTGAGTTGAACGACATGTCAGGTGCATTTTTCCTTGATACTAGGGGCGCCCCGTTGTCCATCATCTCTCGAAGCCTTGTGAGCTCCTCCTGCATGCCGAATGACTAGGAGATTCTGTTGAAGTCTTGGTCGCAGTGGTCGGATCGGGTGAAGCTCCCCAGGACCGTGATGACGCCTCTAGGTCCTGGCATCTTGAGTAGCAGGTACGCATAGTTCGGTACTGCCAGGAACCTTGCGAATGCCACACGCCCGAGGATGGTGTGGTATTGTGATGGCCAGTCTACCACTTCGAACTCGAGCCGCTCACACCGAAAGTTGTCGAGTTTGCCAAAGATGACGTCGAGCCATATCTTCCCCAGGGAAAATATGCCCTTCCCTGGGACTATGGCGTGGAACGTTGTGTCGGATTGTTCCAGGCTGCACAGCGGGATCCGCATTGCTGCTAGGGTGCTAGAGAACATCAGGTTGATGTCGCTGCGGCCGTCCATGAAGACGCGACTCATCTCAAACCCTCCAATCTGCGCCTCGAGCACCAGGGCAGCATGACCTGGGCGAGGGATCTGGTGGGGGTGATCCGAACGACTGAATGTGATGCAGGACTCCGAACCGCTGAGGTACTTAGGTATTTCGAGTGGAGCGGTCACAGCCAAGCTGACCTGGCAGGTTATCTTATTTTCCACCCTATTTGTTCGGCGTCCCTTTTGGATCATCAATGGCCCTTTTGGCGTGGGGTACCTGTTTACGCCGTTGTTCTGTATGGGTACGATCGGGTGATTCGAAGGTCCCACGGGTGGTGGTGGAGGAGCTCCGTGGGCGATGTCGCCTGGCGTAGGTGCGTGTCCGAACCTAGGGTTCGGGATCTGCTGTCTCATCTGGGCCAAGCCCTCGTTGAGTTTCTAGAACTTGTGGCAGTCCTTGAGCATATCTCTGGCCTTATTTTTGCCATCCTGCTTGTCGATGTAGAAGTGGATGGTGCATGGGCCTGACATCTTGTCGTATGCCGAGGGTTCGTCGTCGCGACTGCGGCGTTTCCACGTTTACATTGGGCATCCTCCATCGCAGAATTTGTTTCCACCGTATCCGCCGTTGCTGCGGTTGCTTTCGTTGCGACAGTCGGCGTAGCCAGCCGCGACCATGTCGGGTCCGTCGCGATCATCATAGACGCGGGATCTTCGCTTGCTATGACTCTTGCGTTAGCGGATGTAGTCATCTTCCTCATCCGAGTGTGCTCGATGGACGGAGTCCTCCCCATCTGCCCACCTGTTGGCGATGTCCATGAGGTGGTCGAGTGTCTTGGGCTTGACGCGCCCAAGTTCTTCCTTGAAGTCCTGGCACTTGCCGCCATCTTTGAAGGCGTTGATCGTTCTCTCCTCGGAGATGTGTTCCGTGGAGTTCTTGATGTTGGAACAGTGTAGTATGTACGAGCGAATGGATCCGCCCAATTGTTGAGTGCAGGCTCGCAGCTCTTCGGTCGATGCTGGCCTCTTGCTGGTACCCTTAAAGTTTTGGATGAAACTGTAGGCCAGTTCCTCCCAACTTCGGATGGAACCCGATGACAGGCTGCTGAGCCAGATCCGGGCTAGATCCGCCAACGGCAGAGAGCACAACTCGCCGTGAGCTAGACTCTAAGGACGCTTACTTGCGTTTGTCGAGTACCTCTTGCATATTCACCTGCTTTTTGTGCTCTTCGATGAGGAGCAGGTGATATGCCATCAGTAGGTTCCGTGAGGCACCCACAGGCAGGATCTTGTTGCCGGCTACGTCTTCGCGTTCCTGGTTCCATCCTTCCTCGCTGAGGTGGATTATTTGATTGGAATCGGGGTTGTCCTCATTGGGCGGGGGGATGGCTGCCTCCTGTTTTCGCCATTTCTACCCTGTGGGTTAGGTGGCGGTACGTGGGAACCCGAACCTGGTGGTTGTTGCTACACGTCACATTGGATGACCACGGCGCATTGGTAGCATCCGCGGATTGGATCGCTGCTGCCGCAGCTTTCGGGTCCGGAACCGTGGGTTCCTTCATCCGACGGGGGATCGCACACATCTGTGTTACAGTTGTTGCTGTAGTATGACTCATCTGTTGATGTTGATGTGCGCGGCACACTAGGATGCGGGGCCCATGAGGCAGGCCCGATTGATGGAAGTGGCACCCGCTCTGGGAGGCGGAGAGTGCCTGTCTGTCCCACCTGGATGCAGAAGCTACCGAACAGGATCTCGAGCCCGTCACCTACGGGCTCGAAGTCCTTCATGGTGGCTGGCGAGTGGGCGGTGAAGTCGAAAGTGCCAAAGAGGATATGGCTCTCTGTTGCCGAGGAGTTGTAGATCGCTTTGGTCAGGACTGTCACAATCTCACAATGAGCACCCCCGATTACCACAGACGACGCCAATTGACGCGGTTTAATCTCGTCAATGCCCATTGTTATGATATTGGGTTTTGGAGAATATGGGGGTGCTGGAGATCGCGGAATGGTTAACAGACAAGCAACTAGGGGACACGAGATTTACCCAGGTTCAGGCCCCCGGAGGGAAAACCCTACTCCTGCTTGTATGCTCTTGATTACGGCGGAACCGAAGGTTACAGGGGTCCGCAGATGCAATCTGGCGTGGAGGTGTGTAGGCGGTGGAAAAAGGATTGGCCCTCCTCGCCATGGGCTCCTAGCCTTTATATAGAGTTAGGCAGGTCTCGGGCACAGATCGAGTCGGTTACAAGTTTAGGGTTTTCCCCCTTTCAATATTCTATCTGTTCTAGTCTTGCTCTCCAAGGATCCGAAAATCTCCGTAGGCTGCGTATATTCTTGTGGGCCTTCCTTGGGCTGGACCAGGTATCCTAATGTCATGTACCCGTAGGTTATAACCATTTCAGTGTTGGTGTTCAACAGCAGGTTTTTGCATCAGGTTCCATATTAATAGCATGCTAACATATAGTAGGAGAAATCCCTTTTAAATCATCAAGAGTATACCCCATAGCTCCTCAGTGTTTCTTCAATATTCAAATAACCTTTCCTTTCCAGAAAGTTTAGAACTAATAATAACAGGATATATTTTATTATCATCTAGATAAGCATATTTAAGATCATCAGATTAAGGTTTTAGTTTGAAAACAGGTTCCCCATTAGGTGGTAGTGTGGTACCCAAATCTTCCACAGGCAGATTATGCTTAAGTAACTCAAGTTGACGAAGGAAAACTTCGTCAATCTCATTTCTTTCCTTCATGAAGACCTCGCTTTCATGATCTTCCATAAACTGCTGCAAGTCATTGTTAGGAGCAAGAGAAATAGCAGAAAGTTGTTCAACCCTAAAATCCTCACTAGGCAATTCGTTTTCATAAGGATTTTTAGCAAATTTGGAAAAATTAAACTCATACGATTCTCCATAAAACTTAGTCAAAACTTTCTCCTTCCTACAATCTATAATAGCCCCACAAGTATTCAAGAAAGGTCTACCAAAGATAATAGGACAGGTTTTACTAGTTTCAGAACCAAGCACTAGAAAATCAGCAGGATATTTAATCTTACCACAAGCCTCCACATCTGTTACAATGACAATTGTAAAAACTGTCTCTCTATTAGCAAGGTGAATAACCACATCAATGTCCTCAAGCTAATAAGGACTAATTCATGCATAATTTCCCTGTAAAGCTCATAAGGAATAGCACTAGAACTAGCACTAATATCACATAAACCATAATAGCAATGATCGCCAATTTTAACAGAAAACACTAGGACACTAGCTTTTCTAGCTTTACTAGGATGAGAAATAATATTAGAAGCATCTACACAGAAGACAATGTGCTCATCCTCTATATTTTTAGTGACAAGATCTTTCACAATATCTACCATAGGTTCCATGTTTATTTTCTCATCGGGTTCCATAGTTTTCTTTGCACTTTTTCTAACCACATTAGCTATGATAGAATGTTCCTTTACCTTAGCAGGAAAAGGGATTTTCTCAATATAAGGTTCAGGCAAGATAGGATCAACAGTACAAACTTCAATGCTAGCAAGAACATGGGAACCAATATCTTTATAAGGAGTGTGGTACGTGTTCCACTCCTTTTTGGGAATTTCAATATAAGAGGCAAAGGCCTTAAAACATTTTGCAAGAACTTGAGAATCATGACCATACTCAGTACTAATATCATGGAAGTCATCAGTTCCCATAAAAGATTTAATGCACTCATAATCATAGTTTATACCTAACTTTCTTCCTTTGTCATTCTCGCATGCTTCCGTGTTCTCTTGAATGCGGTCTAGGAGATCCCATTTAGCTTCTTCCTTAATAGGTGTGAATGATCCAGCATAAGAACCATCTAGTAAATCTTTTGAAGAGAAAGCCTTGCATAAAAGTTATTGATAATAATATTGTTAGGGAGTTCATGAATAGGACATTTAAGCATTAGTAACTTCAGTCTCCCCCAAGCTTGAGCTGTACTCTCTCCATCACGAGGCCAAAATTTATATATTAGATTCCTATCCTTATGAATCTCACCAGGAGGATAGAATTTAGAATAAAAGAGAGGTATTATTTCTTCCCATTCCATGGATTATCCATTCTTCAACAGCTTATACCATTCTTCAACTCTTCCTTTCAGTGATATAGAGAGTAACTTCTTCTTCACCTATTCAGTTGTGATACCTGCACACTTAAACAACCCGCATAATTCATGGATAAAAATCAAGTGATCACCTGGATGGACAGTTTCATCCCCTAAATAATAATTATCCATAACACGATCAACAATACTTATAGGTATCTTAAAAGGATCTATCTCAACAGGCGGTGGTTCATCTACTACCCTAATAGAGGTAGTAGTTTTCCCAAATAGAAAACCAAGTGGGTTATCCATATTTGAAACAAAGTAACAAACAGAAATAAAAAGCAATACTCACAGTAGAAGTTTCCTTTACCAGTTCCACTCTTCAATAGCGCTTCACTCCCCGGCAACAGCGCCAGAAAATAGTTTTGATGACCCACAAATATAGGGGGTGTATTGTGGTACTTTTGATAAATAGGAGTGTCAATCCCAACGAGGAGCAGAAGGTGTTGACTAGTGGTATGGAACTGGAAATCTCTGTAAATACTTAGCAAACGGATTTTTAGGGTTTTTTTCATAAAGCAAGGAAATAAAGTGCGAGTAATAAAGACAGCAAACAACTGCAGCAAGTGTCCCAATCTTTTCTTAGCAAAGGATAGGCCGGTTGAAATACTAATGAGGACCAAACGTTCTCGAGGACACATGGGAATAATGTCAAGTGCTTTCACTTCATATAGCTAAGTAGTCTTCTTTGGTTTTATAAGTGTTGTGTGGGTGAGCCTATGCTAATGTACAGACCTTACTTGGACTAATACATACTTGTGATTACACCCCTTGCAAGCATCCGCAACTACAATAAAGCAATTAACATAAAAACCTAACCACAGCCTTAAACTATGAGATCCCACACTCCCTTATGCAATGGTTTCCTAACGGGGGTTCAGGTTTCTATCACTCCGGCAACCCCATAATTAGTAGCAAAATACACAATGCATTCCCCTAGGCCCATAAATGGTGAAGTATCATGTAGTCGATGTTCACATGACACCACTAGAAGAATAGCACCACAACTTAAATACTAAACCGTTGAGTAATATCTCAACACAAATCCACTACTAACAACATGACTTCTCCCATGTCCTCAAGAACTAAACGAACCACTCACAAGACATCATATGGATCAAGATCAAAGATGATATGGTGACGAATAACAATCTGAACATAAATAATAATCCAATGGTTCCACTCACAAGCATCAACTACAATAGTAATCAACACCTGAAAAGTTTCCCCTAAGAACTATGCAAGTATTCAACACGATTGTTATAGCGGGATGGAGTGGTGATGATGGTGATGGTGGAGATGATGGTGTGGATGATGATGATGATGATCCCGATGAAGTCTATCGTGATGATGGTTTTGATGGCGACGATCTCCCTTTCCGGGAAGGAATTTCCCTGGAAGAAATCTGCCTGCCGGAGAGCTCTTTCTCTCTCGGTGTTTTCTGCCCCATAGAGGCGGTGGAATCTTTCTATGGTCGCTCCCCGTGTATTAGGATTTCGAGGAGAAGATATAGGGGACAGGGCGGAGCCAGAGGTGGGCCATAGCCCCTGTCGGCGCGGCCTAGGGGTTGTTGCGCCTGGGGGTGTGGGCCCCCTGTGGCTCATCTACACCTCCTCTTCTGGCATTCTTCATCTTCTGGGAAAATAGGATTTTCTGTAGTTCTTTTGGTATTTTTCTGATCTTCGCGAAATTGCATCAAAACACCTCTTTTTTCATCAGAATCCTTACTCTGGCAGTTCATCCTCCAAGAATCATCCATCATGCAAAAACAGATGAAAAGGCATAAGTAACACCTATTAATAAGAAATATATCAATGAATAGAGGCAAATTATGATATAGAATGGATGCAAATTGGACGTATCAATCAGCCAGATGGCGTTGTGGTAAATGGTCAAGAAGGAAAGATGTGCAAGTTTTTGAAGTCTTTATATGGCTTAAAACAATGCCCTAAGAAGTGGCATGAGAAGTTTGAAAGAACTTTAACTACTGCAGGCTTTGTTGTAAATGAAGCTGATAAATGTGTGTACCATCGCCATGGTGGGGGTGAGGGAGTCATCCTATGTTTGTATGTTGATGACATACTGATTTTCGGAACCAACCTTAATGCAATTAAGGAGGTCAGAGATTTCTTATCTCGTTCCTTTGATATGAAGGATCTGGGAGGAGCTGATGTTATCCTGAACATCAAACAATTGAGAGATGATGACGGTGGGATTACATTGCTTCAGTCCCACTATGTGGAAAAGGTCTTGAGTTGTTTCGGGTATAGTGACTTCAAGTCTTCTCCTAAACCGTATGATCCTAGTGTGTTTCTTCAAAAGAATCGAGGAAATGCTAGAGACCAGCTGAGATACTCTCAAATTATTGGCTCTCTTATGTATTTAGCTAGTGCCATGTTACATCCCAAAATTTTCCAAATTTTGAAATGTGAAAAATAAATAAACAAAAGAAATTATTGTTGAAATTTAGGGTGAAATGAAACTTTTGGCTTCTAAATGGAAACATCAAAACCCTTCTTAAACAATTTAAATAAAAAGGGAATCCAACAAAATTTCAATCAAGTGAATTGCATTCATCAATGAATGTAACTTAAAATTTAAACATTTGGAAAAGTAAACCTAAAACCCGAATGGAAGAAAATCATTTCCAAGATCTCTCTCTAAGACTACGGATTTGATCCATATAAAAATTCAACAACAATGATTTTAAAATTATCAAAAATGATAAAAAAAATTATAAAACCATAGAAATTGGTTTCACTTATTTTGGAGCCATGGATAAAAATTTATGAATTTAATAAGATAAAAAGAATTAATTTCCATGTCTAATAAAGATCCTAACTAAATCCATGCCAAAATTAATAACAAAGTAATCCTAAAAGGATTTTAAAAGATAAACAAATATTAAATAATATATACAAATTGGAATCATAAATTTTAGATCTATAAATAAAAAGATATGGATTTTATAAGGCAAAGAAAGAAAGAAATAAATAAGGAATATTTAAAATCCAAATTAAATCTTAGCCAAATACATAAACAAATAAAATGAAATATTATTTAAATAAAATCATAAGGATTAAACAATATCCAATGTTATTTAAATAAAGACAAATTGCCTAAACTAAATAATAATAAAATTATTTAGAGGACAATCTAAATCTTGAATTAAAACTATAAGAAAATGACTAAAGATAATCCAAATAAAATAAAGGAATAAAGAATATTCAAATAACAGTATATGGGATTAAAACATATTCTAATTATATTTAAATGGAGACAAAATCCCTAATATAAAGGATTAATTAAATCAAGATAAAAATAATTGGAATTGCCAAAATGGATTAGAAGTTATCCAATAACTCAAAAAGAATAAATGAAATTATTTGAAAAAATAATATGGATTGGAACCATATTTAAATCATATTTAAAATAAAGACAAATGTCTAAATTAAATAAATAACAAACCATATGAGAATATAAGAAATATTCTAAAATGGAATATTTAAATACATTATTAATTAAGATTAAACCTACTGAAAAGGTTTGATAGAAATATGAATTAAAAAGTTAGCTTTTGAATCACATTAAATATTACTTGAATAAAGACAAAAGCCCTTTCAAATAAATATTGAATCACATTAAAATATTTTGATTTATTCCAAAATGGACTTTAAAATGCATTAATAAACAGTATAAAACTGATTGAAAGTTTGGAAAAGTTTTGAAATAAAATAAGTGTTTGAAACATTTGAATAAATTCAAAACAGAATAATAGAAACAGAAAAAGAAAAAGTTTCAGGAAGAAAAAAATAGAGAAAGCAAACCAGCCCAGCAAGCCCACTCTCTCCCCTCCCCACGCGAAATGTTTTCTCACTCACACCCGCACCCTCAAACTCACTAACACCCCAGTCCCACGCCACGTAGGCATCGTCTCCCTCACAAGCCCGCGACCTGTTCTTCCCTCTCGCTTCTGTTTCTGCCGTTGATAGTGTGCCTTCAATTCGTGTTAATGGATGATTAATCTGTAGGGTTTCGTAGCATGGAAAACAAAAAAATTCTATCGCATATAAACAAACAAGCCAAGCTCTATCTACTAGATTGTAGCAACGAGTCGATGGAATAACTTAACCTCGAAGATTCCAAAGTGTTTAACGAGAGCGGATTCTCGTGGGTGATGTAGTCGTACTCTTCCCGATCTCAAGATCGTGTAGACGATCCTTCCGGCGCTGCGTTCCGGCAGCGCTTCCATGATCGGTCACATCGTTCAAGATTACTGACGAAGACCTTCCTCTCCCTTGTTCCAGCAGGCAGCGGAGGTTGTAGTACTCTCCTCTCGATTCCGGCAGCACAACGGCGTGGTACCGGAAGTAGAGGGGAGATCCCGTAGGACTTCGCCTTAAGCCGGAGCGAGTATGGTGGAGTATGAGAGAGCTATTAGTGGTCTAGGGTTTAGACACACCAATTAGAAGGCTCTAATCCGAAGGCTAGGGCAATTAGAAGCTCTAAACCAAAGCGGCTCTAAACCGGAGTCTAGGGCTAGGATTTAGATTAGAGGATAGGAACTTGTGTGTCTAGAGGAGGGGACCCTGCCCCTCCTTTTATAGGTGGGAGGTGCGGCCAAGGGTAGGGAGTCCCTCCCCAACTCGGCCTTGGGAGGCGCGCCGGCTTGGAGAGGAGGGACTCCTCCCCCAAGTCGGTTTCAACCTCCTCTTTCCTCTGTCCCTCACTTTCCTGTTTTAGCCGTTTGACTTTCAAACTGGCCGTTTGACTTTTCAGTTTGGGATTCAATTTAATCCTTTATTTGGAACAACGAGAACACTTAGTACATGATGCAATCATTCCAATATGCAATGACACATTCATGTACCCCTCCCCCCCGGAGTGCCGGACATTCCGGAACCTTCTAGAACATTCCCGGTGAAAACACCGGAATCATTCCCGAACTCCGAAACGGGACTTTCCTTATATGAATCTTATTCTCCGGACCATTCCGGATCACCTCGTGATATCCCGGATCCCATCCGAGACTCCGAACAACATTTGGTCTCTTTCTCATAATACCATAACTACTCAAACAACGTCGAATCCTTAAGTGTGTCTCCCTACGGTTCGTGAATTATGCGGACATGATCGAGACACTTCTCCGAACAATAACCAATTGAGGAATCTGGAAATTCATATGGCTCCCACATATTTCTACGATTACTTTGCGATCGAATGAACCACTTACATACGATACCAATTTCCCTTTGTCTCACGATAGTTTACTTATCCGAGGTTATGATCGTCGGTATCTCTGCATACCTAGTTCAACCTTTTTACCAATAAGTACTCTTTTCTCATTCCCGTGATATGTGATCCCTTGGGAGCCAGTCACATGCTTGCAAGCTAATTGGATGACATTCCACCGAGAGGGCCCAGAGTATATCTATCCGTCATATGGATGGACAAATCCCACTCTTGATCCATGTGTTTCAACCAATACTTTCCGAACACTTAATGCCACCTTTATAGCCACCCAGTTACGGTGTGGTGTTTGATGTCATCAAAGCATCCATCCGGTAAAGGTGATATGCATGATCTCATGGTCGAAGGAATTAGGTTACTATGTGTCAGAAAGCTTATAGCAATTGAACTAATGAAATGACTTGATCTTTATGCTATGCTTATCTATAGGAGTATGTCCACCATATCATTCTCCTAACGATATGATATTGTTGTTGATAACATCTCAATGTTCATGATAGGGAAACCACAATCATTAATCAACCAACAAGCTAGTGAAGTATAGAGGCTATACTAGGGACTTCAAATTAAGTTTACAAATCACACAAGTATCAATGTTTCCCTGTTAATACTATTATAGCATGAATGTAAACATTTATCATAAACACAAAGATATAATAATAACTACATTTATTATTGCCTCTAGGGCATATCTCCAACAGTCTCCCACTTGCACTAGAGTCATCTAATCTAGATTACATGGTAATATACCGAACACCCATGGCAGTTTGGTGTTGGTCATGTTTTGCCCTCGGGAGAGGTTTAGTCAACGGATCCGCCACATTCAGATCTGTGTGTACTTTGCAAATCTTTATATCCCCATCCTGGATATGTTCAGGAATAGCGTGAAAACGCAGCTTGATGTGCTTCAGCTTCTTGTGTGACCTTGGTTCTTGCGCATTGGCTATGGCGCCCATGTTATCACAGTAGATAGACATTGGGTCCAGCGCACTAGGAACCACACCCAGCTCTGTAATGAACTCTTTCATCCATATCGCTTCTTGTGAAGCCTCCAAGCGACCATGTATTCCGATTCAGTTGAAGATCTCGCCACAACGCTTTGCTTTGCACTCCTCCTCCATTAAGCTTCGCACCATTCAAAATAAATACGTATCTAGATTGTGATTTAGAATCATCCGGATCGGTGTTCCAACTAGCATCGGTGTAACCATTAACAACGAGCTGTTCATCACCTCCATAAGAAAGAACCATATCCTTAGTTCTTCTCAAGTACTTAAGGATGTTTTTGACCTCTGTCCAATGATCCACTCCTGGATCACTTTGATATCTGCTAGTTAAACTAACAGCATATGCAATGTCGGGTCTAGTACATAGCATGGCATACATTAGAGATCCTATGGCTGAGGCATAGGGAGTCTTACTCATCCTTTCTCTATCTTCTGCCGATGTCGGACTTTGAGTTTTACTCAAGGTCGTATTGGGAAACATGGGCAAGAACCCTTTCTTGCTTTCTTCCATTCCAAACCTCTTTAGAACTTTGTCCAAATATGTACTCTGTGACAATGATATTTGGCATTTCGATCTATCTCTATAAATCTTTATGCCTAATATGTAAGCTGCTTCGCCAAGATCCTTCATTGAAAAACTATTATTCAAATATTCCTTGACACTATTAAGAAGGTCTACATCATTCCCAACCAACAATATGCCATCCACATATAGTATTAAGAATGCTACAGAGCTCCCACTCACTTTCTTGTAAATACAAGCTTCTCCATAAGTTTGTATAAAACCAAAACTTTTGATCACCTTATCAAAACGTTGATTCCAACTTCGGGATGCTTGCTTCAATCCATAGATGGACCTTTGAAGTTTGCATACCTTGTTAGCATCTTTAGGATCGACAAAACCTTTGGGTTGCATCATATACAACTCTTCATCAATATCTCCATTGAGGAATGCTGTTTTGACATCCATCTGCCATATCTCATAATCATAATATGCAGCGATTGCTAACATAATCCTCACAGACTTTAGCTTCGCTACTGGTGAGAAAGTCTCATCGTAGTCAACTCCTTGAATTTTTCGAAACCCTTTTGCGACAAGTCGAGCTTTATAGAAAGTAACATTACCATCAGCATCTGTTTTCTTCTTGAAAATCCATTTGTTCTCGACAGCCTTCCGGCCATCCGGTAAGTCCACCAAAGCCCATACTTGGTTTTCGTACATGGATCCAATCTCGGATTTCATGGCTTCTTGCCATTTATTGGAAACTGGGCTCATCATCGCTTCCTCATATGTCTCGGGGTCATCGGTGTTGTCTACCAACATGACACTCATAACGGGATCATACCAATCTGGAGTGGTACGAGTTCTCGTTGACCTCCGAGGCTCTGTAGTAACTTCAACCGAAGTTTCATGATCACCATCATTAGCTTCCTCTCTTATTGGTGCAGGCACCACAGGAACTTCTTCCGGTGCTGCGCTACTCACAATTTCGAGAGAAGGTTCGACAACCTCATCGAGTTCTACTTTCCTTCCAGTCACTTCTTTCGAGAGAAATTCCTTCTCTAGAAAGGATCCATTCTTGGCAACGAAGATTTTGCCTTCGGATCTATGATAGAAGGTTTACCCAATAGTTTCCTTCGGGTATCCTATGAAGACGCATTTTTCCGCTTTGGGTTCAAGCTTGTCCGGCTGTAACTTCTTTACATAGGCTTCGCATCCCCAAACTTTAAGGAACGACAATCTAGGTTTCTTCCCAAACCATAATTCATACGGTGTCGTTTCAACGGATTTAGATGGTGCCCTATTTAAAGTGAATGCGGCTATTTCTAATGCATAACCCCAAAATGATAGCGGTAAATCTGTAAGTGACATCATAGAACGAACCATATCTAAGAGAGTTCGATTACGACGTTCGGACACACCATTACGTTGTGGTGTTCCCGGCGGTGTCAACTGTGAAAGTATTCCGCATTTCTTCAAATGCTTGCCAAACTCGTAACTTAGATATTCACCTCCACGATCAGAACGTAGAAATTTAATCTTCTTGTTACGTTGATTCTCTACCTCACTTCGAAACTCCTTAAACTTCTCAAAAGTTTCGGACTTATGTTTCATGAAATAGATATACCCATATCTAGTCAAGTCATCCGTGAAGGTAAGAACATAACGATAACCACCGCGAGATTCTACACTCATTGGACCACACACATCGGTATGTATGATTTCCAATAAGTCCGTAGCTCGCTCCATCATACCAGAAAATGGAGTCTTAGTCATTTTTCCCATCAGACATGCTTCGCATCTTTCAAGTGATTCAAAATCAAGTGATTCAAGAAGTCCATCGGAATGGAGTTCCTTCATACGCTTCACTCCAATGTGACCAAGGCAGCGATTACCACATATAGGTCGAATTATCGCTTGATTTCAAACGTTTAGCCTCAATGTTGTTGATATGTGTATTTCCACTATCGAGATTCAATAAGAATAGACCATCTATCAAAGGTGCATGTGCATAAAAAATATTACTCATATAAATCGAACAACCATTATTCTCTGACTTAAACAAGTAACCGTCTCGCAATAAACAAGATCCCGATATAATGTTCATGCTCAACACAGCCACTAAATAACAATTATTTAAGTATAAAACTAATCCCGATGGTAGATGAAGGGGTAGCGTGCCGACCGCGATCACATCAACCTTTGATCCGTTTCCAATGCGCATCGTCACCTCGTTCTTCGCTAGCTTCCGTTTATTCTGCAGCACCTGTTTCGAGTTACAAATATGAGCAACCGAACCAGTATCAAATACCCAGGCACTACTACGAGTACTAGTGAGATACACATCAATAACATGTATATCAGATATACCTTTCTTCTTGATGTTGCCGTTCTTTAGATCCGCCAAGTACTTTGGGCAATTCCGCTTCCAGTGACCTTCTCCCTTGCAGTAAAAGCACTCAGTATCAGGCTTGGGTCCAGCCTTGGTCTTCTTCGCCGGCGTGGTAACTTTCTTACCACCCTTCTTGAAGTGTCCCTTCTGCTTAGACTTGCCTTTCTTGAATTTGGTGGTCTTATTGACCAACAACACTTGGTGCTCTTTCTTTATCTCCACTTCTGCAGATTTCAACATGGCAAAGAGTTCTGGCAACGTCTTGTTCATGTTCTGCATGTTGTAGTTCATCACAAAGTTCTTGTAACTTGGTGGTAGTGATTGGAGGACACGATAAATCCCCAAAGCATTAGGAATCACTATACCCAAGCTTTGAAGTTTGTTTGCGTGCCCAGACATCTTAAGCACATGCTCACTGACGGAGCTGCCTTCTTCCATCTTGCAGTTAAAGAACTTTTCAGAAGCCTCATAGCTTTCAATTTCCGCATGAGTCTCAAAAATCAATTTGAGATCCTCGACAATATCATATGGGTCTGACTCTTCAAACCTTTTCTGAAGCTCCGATTCCAAACCATACAAGATAGCACACTGAACTATGGAGTACTGATTCTTCCGAGCGAGGTAAACATTCTTTACTTCATCGGGAGCATCAACTGCAGGTGGGTCACCAAATGTGCATCCAGACATAGGTCAAATTACCAAATGTGAGGACAATCCTCAAATTGCGGAACCAATCCATGATTGCTTCCATTGTTTTTCAACTTTTCTTTCTCTAGGAACGCATTAAAATTGATGGTAGGGGCTGCCATTGATCTACAACATATTTGCAATAGTTTAGACTAAGTTTATGACAAATTGAGTTCAAATTAATTAATGAAATTAAACTAGGTGAAATCCCACTCAAAACAACATCCCTCACATTGTTTTAGTGATCACACGAACCAAATCCACTACATCAACACCGATCATCACGAGAGTTGATATAGTTTCAATGGCGAACAATCGTCATGTTCATCATATCTACTATATGATTCATGTTTTACCTTTCGGTGATCCGTGTTCTGAGACCATGTCTGTACATGCTAGGCTCGTCAAGATCAAACCTTAGTTTCCGCATGAGCAAATCTGGCTTGCTCACGTTGTATACACTTGCAGAATCTAACACACCCGATCATCACGTGGTGCTTCGAAACAACAAGCTTTAGCAACGGTGCTAACTAAGGGCGAACACTTTATGACTTGAAATTGATGTGCATGAGGGATCATCTTATAATGCTACCGTCGTCTACTAAGCAATACAAGATGCATAAAGGATTAACATCACATGCAATTCAATAATATGTGATATGATATGGCCTTTCTTCTTTGTGCTTCCGATCTCCATCTTTAAGCACGAACATGATCTCCATCATCACCGGCATTGCATCAAGGTCAATGACGCTTCTCCATGGTTATCGTCCACCGGCTTCAACCTATTACAACTACTTTGAATAGACACGCGGGTCTTAACATAAATTAAAGAAAACCATATGGCTCCAGCCGGTTGCCAACTTACTATAAGGAACATTGCATACATCAAATATAATCACAATCATGGCCATATCACATCACTGCACACCCCTGCAAAACAAAGTTAGACGCCTCTACTTTCTTTGCATATTTTACGTGGTTTGGGGCTTTCAATAAGTGTCGTTCTAACTTACGAACAAGAACCACAACATTGATACTAGCATTGTTGATCACCCGTTGTAAATTGGATCTTAACTATGCTAGGAGAAAGCAGCACCATAAAGCCACTTATGCAATACAAGTTGCATGTCAAGCGTGGAGCAAGTCTCATGAACGATGTCATGCAAGGTTAGCCCGGGCCGCTTCATCCCAACATACCGCAACATGCAAAGTACACAAAAAGCAATCGACAATAAAAGCATCAACGCCCATAATGACCATTGTGTTCTACTCGTGCAACAGATCTACATATAGACACGGCTCTGATACCACTGTAGGGTTTCGTAGCATGGAAAACAAAAAATTTCTATCGCATACAAACAAACAAGCCAAGATCTATCTACTAGATTGTAGCAACGAGTCGATGGAATAACTTACCCTCGAAGATTCCAAAGTGTTTAACGAGAGCGGATTCTCGTGGGTGATGTAGTCGTACTCTTCCCGATCTCAAGATCATGTAGACGATCCTTCCGGCCATGCGTTAAGCGCTTCATGATCGGTCACACGTTAAATTTTCGAAGACCTTCCTCTCCTTGTTCCAGTGAGCGGAGGTTGTAGTACTCTCCTCTCGATTCCTAAACACAACCTGGCAGTACCTAAGTAGAGGGAGATCCCATGAGCTTCGCCTTAAGCCGGAGCGAGTATGGTGGAGTATGAGAGAGCTATTAGTGGTCTAGGGTTTAGACACACCAATTAGAAGGCTCTAATCCGAAGGCTAGGGCAATTAGAAGCTCTAAACCAAAGCGGCTCTAAACCGGAGTCTAGGGCTAGGATTTAGATTAGAGGATAGGAACTTGTGTGTCTAGAGGAGGGGGCCCTGCCCCTCCTTTTATAGGTGGGAGGTGCGGCCAAGGGGAGGGAGTCCCTCCCCAACTCGGCCTTGGGAGGCGTGCCGGCTTGGAGAGGAGGGACTCCTCCCCCAAGTCGGTTTCAACCTCCTCTTTCCTCTTTCCCTCACTTTCCTGTTTTAGCCGTTTGACTTTCAAACTGGTCGTTTGACTTTTCAGTTTGGGATTCAATTTAATCCTTTATTTGGAACAGCGAGAACACTTAGTACATGATGCAATCATTCCAATATGCAATGACACATTCATGTACCCCTTCCCCCCGGAGTGCCGGACATTCCGGAACCTTCTAGAACATTCCCGATGAAAACACCGGAATCATTCCCGAACTCCGAAACGGGACTTTCCTTATATGAATCTTATTCTCCGGACCATTCCAGATCACCTCGTGATATCCCGGATCCCATCCGAGACTCCGAACAACATTCGGTCTCTTTCTCATAATACCATAACTACTCAAACAACGTCGAATCCTTAAGTGTGTCTCCCTACGGTTCGTGAATTATGCGGACATGATCGAGACACTTCTCCGAACAATAACCAATAGAGGAATCTGGAAATTAATATGGCTCCCACATATTTCTACGATTACTTTGCGATCGAATGAACCAATTACATACGATACCAATTTCCCTTTGTCTCACGATAGTTTACTTATCCGAGGTTATGATCGTCGGTATCTCTGCATACCTAGTTCAACCTTGTTACCGATAAGTACTCTTTTCTCGTTCCCGTGATATGTGATCCCTTGTGAGCCAGTCACATGCTTGCAAGCTAATTGGATGACATTCCACCGAGAGGGCCCAGAGTATATCTATCCGTCATATGGATGGACAAATCCCACTCTTGATCCATGTGTTTCAACCAATACTTTCCGAACACTTAATGCCACCTTTATAGCCACCCAGTTACGGTGTGGTGTTTGATGTCATCAAAGCATCCATCCGGTAAAGGTGATATGCATGATCTCATGGTCGAAGGAATTAGGTTACTATGTATCAGAAAGCTTATAGCAATTGAACTAATGAAATGACTTGATCTTTATGCTATGCTTATCTATAGGAGTATGTCCACCATATCATTCTCCTAACGATATGATCTTGTTGTTGATAACATCTCAATGTTCATGATAGGGAAACCACAATCATTAATCAATCAACAAGCTAGTGAAGTATAGAGGCTATACTAGGGACTTCAAATTAAGTTTACAAATCACACAAGTATCAATGTTTCCCTGTTAATACTATTATAGCATGAATGTAAACATTTATCATAAACACAAAGATATAATAATAACTACATTTATTATTGCCTCTAGGGCATATCTCCAACATAATCCCTCGTTGCGACGACGCCCTCACAATCGCCCATGTCCCCTCTCGTTATACCCTCACTCTCCTCTTCTCCTCCGCCACCAGGCTGCGGCAATTGCATGCCCAAACCACCACTGCTCCGATGAACTTTCCGTCCAATTTAGGCGAGCACAGTCACCCCCACTGCCCCTAGATCAAACAAGCACACTCCCCATCTCCTTGCGCATCGGCCAACACCCACAGCTTGCCCGCGCGTGCCCCATAGCGTTGGCAATGACAATGACAGAGTGCCGCCGCTGACTACCGCGACTCCGTCGAGCTCCCGTGGTAATTTCCGACCGAGCCTCTCTCTCTCTTTGACACACGTGTACTCGCCTTTGCGTCACGCATCTAACGCGACCATCGGCTTGCCTTCCGATGCCTTGTAGCCTCACCCCCGTTGACAGCAGAGCGTCCCGACGCCGACGCCATCTCCGGTGAGCAATCTTTGTCGTTCCCGTGCACCCCTCCGTCTACAACAACAACGTCGAGCATCTCCGCGTCATTGTGAACATTGCGAGCATTTTCCCTTCCTCCCTCGCTTCCTATAGTCGCCAGCAACGTCACCGCCGCCGCCGCCGCATCATGCCAGATCATGGTTAGAGTGCTCAGGACCGTTAGATCTAGATCCGATGAATAGGATAGATTGACTTAAACGAAGGGGCACGCTCAATCTGTTTTGTGCGTTGTTAGTTAGATCTTACGGTCAGTATTGCTCGATCCGCACGAACCGTTACCAACCAATAGGAAGCAGCCACGTGGCCCAGACTCTATTTTTAAAACAGAAACATTTCTATTAGATGATTGAATTTGAAAAATTCATAACTTTAGATCTACATGTCCAAATTTTACAAATTTTGTATCACTGGATTCAGAAAAATGAAACCTTTGCAACCATGCCCTTAGTTTAGCATTTTTCTTCTGTAAAATTGAATGTTTTTGCAGAAACATGTTTAGGCCTATTGTGTTATAAAATTTATTCTAAAACGTTTTTAGGGTAAAATCTTTTGCAAATGGTTTGTTTTGAACCTAATGACCATAAAAATCAACTTTTGGATTTAAAAGTATATTATGTGACACTAAGAAATTATTCCTTGAATAAAAGCATTTCTAGTAAAACAAAAATTATTGATTATGTTTTAAAAATGATTTTTGAGTAAAATCTTTTGGAAATGGTTTGATTTAAACTCTCTGACCATAGACCACTAAGTTTTGGATTTAAAAATATATTTGATTAACCATAGAAAACTATTCCTTTGAATAAAGGCATTTCTAGTAAAATAAAATTATTGCTTTGATTTAAAAATGGTTTTGAGTGAAACCTTTTCAAAATGGATTTGTTTTAAAACACTTTGACCCTAATTATTAATATTTGTGTTTAGAAAACATTTTGTCTAACACTAGAAATTATTACTTCGATTTAAATCAATTCTAGCAAAACAAAAAATGATTTAAATGGCCCATTTTCACTAACTTGGTTTTAAATGGTTTTGCCACTTTTATAAATGACCAATAGGTGTTTTAAAATTTTTATAGCCTTATTATAAACCACCTTTTTAATAAAACAATCTTTTGCATGCTTGCATGCATTATTTTGTTTTCATTATGTTATGTGGTGAAATTGTTTGAATGCTAGTTTGAATATGTGCTTGCTTGATTGAATTGTAGTGAACCTTGAAGAGTGTGACCATTTCAAGATCAAGGAGTGAACCTATATTCTCTACTAAAAATTCAAGTGGTGCTTCATACTTTTGTCCTATTATTTTCACTATGCATTAGTGATATTTCTACGTAGGACTTGCATGAAATTTTCTATGTATTAACTATGCCATGGGAAATCCTAGTAGATGATGCCTTAGTAGAATTTTCCCTTAGTTAAGATTCTTACTACTATCATGCTTAGCCTAGCTAGTAGAAAACAAGGGTGGTTCATATACATGCTATGGAAATATTTCTAAGTCTATGACTTGTGTTTAGTTTAATAAAACACCTGGGTGGAATGGTGAGAATGGATTTATGTTGAGTGGTTACACAGGGCCAGTAAACATGGCAAAAACTTGTGTATCACACTTGTGGAAAGCCACCTAGGAAAAAAGGGATTTGAGATGCCAAATGTTAAGAATCTTCAAGTGCAGCCACATGACAATATGGGCTCTGTCTAGATCATATAGGTTGCAATAAGTTAGCCAGATGGACAGAAGGTGGTAGGGGTGATAGGTTTGGAACATGTCCATTTGGTCTAAGGGAAGTCTTCTGAAAGATCTTGTCTCGATGCATGTCGAGTCTTGTGGGGAAAGTGCAGCACCTCTCGAGAGAGTAAAATCTAAGTACTTAGCCGTGTCCCCGGCAATGGACAATTTGAGCATCAAGACATGGACGCTATCAAGGGTCTCCTCATCCCAATTTCTAAGTTAAAAACTTGTGGTTGAACAACGGTTAAAGGATCTTCAATCTTTGATTGGTAGATGCCTTGGGTGATTTTGACAAACAAAAACTTAGTGTTTTCAACTTATAAGGAAAATATATTTTTACCAAAGCAAGCCTAAGCTCCACTTAGCCAAATGCATATATATGATAGATACCACTATTCTACCATAGTATCACTTGCCAATACAATTCAAATGTATTTACCCTTGTGGCTGTAACTTATTATGTTGCAGGTTTGTTTGATGTTAGTGAAGTGTGTTGAATAGGATTACAAGTCTACAACCAACGTGATTGCCTGTGGCACTTTGAAGATGAAGGACTCCATGCTGCTTAGTTATATTTGCTTCATTGTAATAAGATAGCCAAATGAGATATATAAGATGTTATGTATTATTTTATTCCTGATTATAAGTTGTAATATGACCTTTGTTTCTTGATATTACATCTTAAACTGTGGATGCTAGCTATTGATCCAGGGAATAGCATTGTAAACATAGGGATCTCTGCCTTATCAGGTTGGGACCTCTACATGCCATGAGGCCTAACATCGCCTTTGCTATAAACAAACTTGATCGGTTTGTTTCAAATCTAGGAGATGATCACTGGCATGCTCTTGAGAGATTTATGCGCTATCTAAAAGGCACTATGAGCTATGGCATTCACTATACCGGGTATCTGAGGGTACTAGAGGGTTATAGTGATTCAAATTGTGTATCTGATGCTGACGAGATAAAGGCCATGAGTGGATATGTATTCACACTTGCCGGTGGCGTTGTTTCCTGGAAGTCTTGCAAGCAGACCATCTTAGCATTAGACACAACCACTATTGAAGCAAAGTGGCTTTGTGAACTCTTGATGAACGTACCTGTGGTTGAAAAACCAATACCCACAATCCTTATGTACTATGATAATCAAACTATGATTTTCAAGGTAAATAGTTCTAAGAATAATATGAAGTCATCAAGACATGTGAATAGGAGACTAAAATCTGTCAGGAAAATGAGAAACTCCGGAGTTATTGCATTGGATTATATTCAAACATCTAAAAACTTGGCAGATCCCTTCACAAAGGGTCTATCACGCAATGTGATAGAAAATGCATCGAAGGAGATGGGTATGAGATCCACAATTTGAGCTTTCCACAGTGGTAAACCACTCTATGTGATCGGAGATCCCGTGAATTAGAATTGGGAGACAAGCTGTTGGTTAGCTGAGAGGAAAGTATCCCTACTTTAATAAACACCACTCCATAAAGATGCAATACTTTCCTATTCTGCATAGCAGGTTGATTTATTATCTTAATGTGTTCTAAGTGGCTTATCTTAAGCACAGATGTTGTCCTGCAAAACATCTTTTGAAGAACACACCTATATGAGTCTGACTGTTAAAACGTATCAGTCTATGAGAGTAGGGTGATCTCTAATAAACTCATGAAAGGTCATGGAGTATGATGCATAAGTGTAACATCCCAAAAATATCAAACCTAGATCATCAAAACACTAATCCTCAAGTTTAGGGTTAACAAAAACTTTTTTAAAATCAATTCATGAATGCATGTATATGTGTATGCATGGATTTTGAATTTCTTTAAAACCCACCTTGTTTGTGTGACCCATTGCTTGTAAAATGTTTCTTAGGTGAAATAAACATCATCTAAAACATTCCCCACACTTTTCCTAAAGACAAGTAAATCAAAACAAATATATTAAGTGAATGGTCATTTTGACCAATTTAACTCCCATGCCTACTTTGGCTGTCTCAAACTTTCAAAACCTAACAGAAACTTTTCTGGATCTTTGTACCCCTTGAATGTACTCATAACAAAGTATCAAGGACCACTTTGTGATCATCCAGAAACTTTCAAATGCATAGTTTAAATGACAATTCAAAATTGAATCTTCTTCATATGGGAAGATCCCACTTTTTCAAAACTCACTCAAACAAGCTCAACTTTCAAAACCCAAGCATCTGAAGACTCACCAGAACCAATCTAGCAAACCCACCAAAAATCATTTCAAAATTCAAAACTTGATTTCATGCGGCCATTTCATCAAACAGGTTGTAGACACAAATCAAACAAACCCACAAACACTATAGTGTGCAGTATTTTGAGTCTTACTTGTTCCCTAGTTAGCTCTCACACAATCCAGTAGATCATCTAGAAAGGTTAGACCAACACTAGCACCCCTGTGAGCTTGCCATTGCCATTAATGGTGAACAGCCGAGCACCCCCATGTCACCCCAATGTGGACAGCAAGCTAGGAGCAGCAGCAAGCCTAGCCAGCATGTCTGGGAGGCAGCCCACCGTCCACCGCCACTGCCTGTCCCAGCCGCGAGCATTGCCAAGCCCTGGACCACGAGCACCCAGACCATGCCGAGCGTGCGCCAGAGCGCCACCCTCGACCATCACCCACAGACTGTGCGCCGCCCTCACCGCGCGCACACACGATCACCACCGACCCAGGAGACCGCCAGACATCCCCGTTTGCCGCCCCGCGCCATACAGCCACCGCCCGCCGTCGAAGACGCCGCCTCTGCCGCGCAGAGCACCGCCCGTTCCAGACCAAACCACACCGCCCCATGCCTCGTGACCATGTCGTTGAGCATCGCCAGGAGACACAGCACCGTCCCCTACCCTTGCCCATGCCATTAGCTTCCTGTAACGTTGCCTCTGACGAGCTCACCTTGCGCCCCGATGGTCCCCTCGCTCGACTATAAATTGAGGCCACCCCCGCAGGTGAGGTTTCCCACTAAGTACTAGGCCAAGACAGAGCCCATAATGTATTGTGGTTGCACTGGAAGCTTCTGAATTCTGAAACATGGCAGACTTCTTTGATTCCTGGGCGGCCGTCCTCCACCAAAATCTCACTCGTTGACCCGACAACCATTCCGCCCAGAAGAAAACTTAGTTTTATTTTGAAGTGGATTTGAGAAGAAAAGTTTTCTCTAGAGAGCCTTTATACTTAGTAAAATTCTTTGTCTTTCGAACCCCCCAACGGTACTTTGTATATATAGCATAGCAAGCAATACTTAGTAAAAACAGGGGTAACCTATTAGGATGGGAAATCCTAAGTATAGAGCTACTCATGGAATACTACAAAATCATCGCACTTGCAAAATAATACTAAGGAAAAATTCTACTAGAACATCCTACACATGCATACTACAGAATTTTGAAGATCACATGCATAGAATCAAAACTGGGACAAAAGTTATAAACAAGTGGTGTAACTTGCCTTATGTTGATAATATGGGTGTTAGATTGTATTTCTCCGCAGCAATCGCACTCTCCGAACAATCTAATACGAGGACAAGGTAATTCCAATCAAAACAATTACAAACATAGCAAAACACAACAAGGACGATCAAAAACATGCATGATGGTTTAATAAGTCATAATGGTTGTAATTAGTTCTCTGAACAATACTACAACACATGATGCATGCAGGAGATCATTTAATGCAATAGGATATCTATTATTAATACTTGATTGCCAATCTAGGGGTTTTAATAGTTCTGTTGAAACTTCTGTACTAATTGCCGTATTAAATTTGTATCTAAAGTGTACTGGATAGAGGGCATTAATACGAACCAGTAGGCGTTGGATTCACCCTAATCTGAATTATAGATCTTTTTATATGATCTAAATAGTGTTTAATGGGTTTTAAATGATTCATACAGTTTCTGTTGCCTAAAAATCAAACAAAAATTATATCTGCAATCTCCACGGAATTGTGATTTCAGGGACATATTATTTGTAATTTTCTGAATAGTATTTATTTTCTTATGAATTTATTACTCTAAATAAGCCATTAAACCATTTATTTAATTGCTGCGAAACCTTATAGTATTTTACTGAACCATTTGCATATTGATGATCTACATGGAACCAGCTTTCTATCAGTATATTATTTATATTTTTGTGACAAGCAATTAATTTACTATAAATTTAATGATTTATAAAGCCATTAAAACTAATTAAATTTCTACGGGATAAATAATCTGCAAAGGCTAGATCCAACCAGATATTCTTAAATTACATTACAGTAGCTTCAATTTGATATATTATTCATATTTTTCGGAGTTACAGATAATTTCTTATGAATTTATTAACCTAAAAGACCATTAAAACTAATTAAATTACTGCAGTAACCACGTACAGTAAAAGTTGGATCTATTCTGATAAGATGATTCTACGTAAAATTATCTTCAATTTGATATATTATACGCAATTTTTGGACGTGGTATGAATTTTACAAGTTAGATCTATAATATGCAATTTTAAATTCGAACGGAATATTTCAGGGAATATTCCGCTGACTGGACGGGTTGACTTTGCATGCTGACTGGGACTAGATGTTGACCTTACGTTGACGTGGCGTTGATGATGAAGATGACCGGGATGACGACATGGCACGCACCTGTTTGATTGGATCTCGACCGTCTGGATAGGATCCGGTGGCTAGAAGAAGAGATTGACCCGATTTTGGCTCAGATTAGACAAAAAAATAGATCTGTGTTAGAGAGACAAATCCGTAGGTCAAATCGAAAAACTCAGAACATGAATGTTGTGGGGAATCATTATTCCTACCTTCTCACCAAAGGAATTTGGATTTGAAGAAACGAGCGCGAGTACATCTTGGATTTACACCGTAAGATCTGAAATATTGCGATACGAAATTCTCCATCTGTGGTGGATGAAAAGAGGTGAGGTTTCTCTGGATTGAAATATTTCGACGCGATCTTCAACTTTCGTTTCTTGACCGAAAGCAAACAACGAAGTCTATATGGGTTAAAAAGCGAAACAATATTCGGGAATAGGTAGATTCGGGATTTCGAGAATAAAAACTCGTACAGCCGTGGCTCCACGAGTTTATATGGAGATTTAGGATGGTGTAGAGATAGGCCTTGGAGTAGGAAACAAGTAGAAACAAACGGAAGTCGATTCAGAGTTGTAGATAAAAAGTTATAAGAGTTTGAGTAAAGATAGGTGTAGAAAATCAGTTTTCGCACGCTTTTTGGAGCAACCGACCTGTACGTGCGCGCGTGGTGCTCCCGGTCGCTGGCTGGTCTGGTGGGCCGGCGGCCCGCCCGTTTTTTTTCTTTTTTTTATATACTTGTTTCCCTCATATCTTTTGCATATGAACTCCAAATGACATGATTCTTGTTTCTAAATTTTTCTAAAATCGAATAGATCATTATAGGATCAAATTTGTAATCTTTTTACTAGTTTGGGAGTAGTGGATTTATAAATCCTTGCATATTTCATTTTACTTATATCTTTATGTGTTTGTATTTATTTCATAACTTTTTCATACTAGCTCCAAATGAGCTCAATTTTGTTTCTAAAATTTTGTAGTATTAAGTGGATCTCTTTAGGCTATGATTTAGCAATAATTTATGCCTTAGCAATAGTGGGTTTTAATAAGTCGATCTAATTGCCCTTAGGAACATTTGGGCGAATCAACTATAGGATTTAGATACCAGGATTTGGATTTAGTTTGTGAGAACTTTGCATGGATGAAATGCATATGAATGCTTCATGATTTTCATTTTGAAATCTTGCACACCAATTCTAAAATCCATAATCAATCCATGCCCTTTTGCCTATATGGCTACTTAGGTCTTAACAAAAGAATATAAGATTTTGAATTCAAGGTTGAGAGGATTTTCTATTCAAAAAGTTTCTTCTCTTTGAGAATTTTCAACAAAGTCAAACAATCAATCAATCTTATTTATTTGTTTCACATTCCAAAATTAGGAGAATTTTGGGATGTGACAGACTACCACCCTTAAAAGAAATCTCGTCCCGAGATTTGGGGAAGGCTAGAAAGAAAGGTTCGGGATCCTTTAGGATGCTACCACCCTTAAAAGAAATTGACTAGGTCACTTCTCGAGGATTCACTTAGCTCAGATTGGTTCTCTTTTAGACTTTTATTGGCACAATGTCTCTAGCACATTCTAAACATCATGATTGATAGTTTCCGAGAAAGCACTTCTTAAACTAGCAAAACTTCTCATGGTGGGAAAATAGGGAGCGTTTACTTCACGGTGCCCATAATTCACGGTTGGGATTCATCCTTACCGTACATCCTATGCTTAGCAATGGATGCTTTTAGAAGGGTGTAACAATATACCATTCTAGGGTTTAGGCTCAACGTCGACTCTCTACTAAGGTTGAAAAGGGCACTCAAGATTTGCAAAGCCAACAGTACAAGAGCGAATAGTAAGAGTAGTAGGAATGGTGATCAATCCATCCTGCACTCAAATCATTACCCTGTATGAGGATAGGTGAATCACGTTTTTTTCTATCACTCGGGCATTCTTACTTGCCTTGAAGAATGTTTCCATGGGCACGAACTAATGCTCTATGTATACTCCCATGTATTCAATCGTATACTCCCATGTATTCAATCAACAAAGCTACTACTAAAACTAAGCTATCGATACTTCAACTTTCAGGTTGGGTAATCTACTACATAACATCATGTGCGACACTTCATACTTCCACATCCTTTTTTTTCTATTAGGTGGAGCATTCCCTTCCTAAATGCATTGTGTTGTCAAACCTTCCACTTAACACATCATTATATCTCCAAGGGTTCAAGATAGGAAAGGATAGATTCTATAGGAAAGAAACGACTAAGAAAATAATCCTACCCATAACTATATGAAGCAATCAATGTCACAAACAAGGAAACAATCATAAGAAATCAACACACAAGCAAGCACCTATATAATAACATTACATGTGTATAAACTTAGTAGTATATATCCACAAAATAGTTTGAAAGCATTGGGAACAATACTAGAGTAAAATAGAGCAACATATAAGCAATAAACAAAATCTGTCAAAACGGTACAGCAGACTTCACGAATTTTTCTGACCGACTTAAACTCGTCACGAATTTTAACCAATTTTTGTGCGTGTACTACAGGTAATTACGCTCCAGATCCTATTTTTGTAGATTTTTCTGAGTTACCAATAAAATATGTAAAATCGCACGGTACAGCAGGTCAGGCAGAAAACTGCAGCAGTAATCCCACGAATTTCAATCAATTCACACCATTAAAATAATTTTAAAACCACACGAAAACTCCAGCAAATTTAGAGTTTCAAAACAACAGATCCTAAACAAGGCATCACATAAAATAGCTCAATACAACCAAGCAAACAACCTATATTGCCATACCACATAAGTTGGTAAGAACAATATGCTAACACGATAGCGATGATCTCCTAAAGAGATAAAATATGGTGGTCTAGACCTAAACAAACTTGGTGAGAAGTTCATTTATGCCATGTTATTTGTTTTTTACTTGTAGGACAACTCTCATATAGTGATTTGCTTTACGGAAAACTACTAATAACATTTTCCAATTCTTGTAGTTTTTATGGTAAATCACTTCTTCTACTAATCAAATGAATGGACATCTACAAGTTTGAACAAGGAGAGGTGTTGGAAAATGATAGACAAGGAATATAAGAACTCTAATAAGTATAAAATATGATAGTTCTCCTAATAAAGGTCTTTTATTGCTATTACCATCGTCGTTTTTATCCTTTCCAGCTACATTCACATGTTTTGGACAATTATCAGCATGATGCCCAGGATTGTGACACTGGAAGCATAGGACTTTTGCTTAGACCCTTCCTACTTTTTGGCAAGGACATCCCGTCTTGTGGTTCTTCATGCTCTACCTCAACATTTGGAAGCCTTGATCATTTCCTTGAGCCAGTTTGGGGAAAATGGGCATTCCTTTCATATGTCGAGTATTGCAAAGTGTTGACTTTGGGTGCGGTGTCTAGAGTCTTGAATCCATCCCTTGTATTTGTCGTGTCCTCGCGGAGCTTCATGAGGTCTTGGCGCATTACGTCTCTGACTTGTTGATTCAGTTGATATACCACCGGGTAGAGGTGCATTGAGAGGGGTTGTGATTGGTCCCTTCGCACAGGAAGAATGTAACTTGAGAGGTGGGACATTCTTCTAATGGGTGCCTTCCTTCATAGTAGGGGCGCTGATCATGATGCTCCTTGGTGATATGCCCTATTTCTCCACAGATCGTGCAAGCTAAAAGTTTTGGGACTTCAACTTCTTGGATTTTTGGTATACGAGACGAGATTGAAGTAGAACCACTTTAAATTCTTCCTAAGATATCACCCCTTGATGATCATCAATGGTGTGTTGCATTACCCACCAGGTTGGACCGTCGTCCTTTAGGAATTGGGTGGCATAATGAAGAATTCTGTTGACTTCAATGTTGGCATCCTTCATTCTTTCTTCAACCCGGAGCATCCACTTCTTTGCATCGGCGTGGCTCTTACGCTTGGTGGAGTTGAGTTCCTTGTCCTCCTTATTGATATGGTCCATCCGTCGAGTTGACCAAGGTTTAGAGTAGGAACGAATGGAGTATGGAAGAAGAAGAATAACCCATACAAGAAATCTTGTTTAGAAAACAGGTTTTTCATTAGCTAAGGTAATAAACCATACAAGATAGCAAACAATTTGTCGCATCTATATTTAGCAAAATCTTATTCGGGTTTGGTTCCTAATAGGTCACTTGGAATCTTCGAGGCCCCGAGTCTCCAAAAGTATTCGTGCTCTTGATAGTCTTCATGTTCTTCATAATCTTCAATCTTTCGAGTTCTTTAGTTAATAACATTGATTTAAGGCCTTTGAATTCTTTAATCTCGTAGCTTCAGTCTTGGAACATCTTTCATAGAGATCTTCAAGTACCAACTTAATCGAAACATTGGGATGATCTTCTTTGAAAAGGTAATCTTGAGAAAAGTTTCTTCTTGAAGTGTGTAGTGGTCATTTTCTAATGTTGAAAAGAAGAGACTTAAATTTTAAAACCCCAAAGGTAGATGATGAGAAGTATGAGAGTTTTCTGAAATAACTTAGAAAATATTTGTCCTAAGGTTTTTCCATGTCTAGGGTCACGATCTACAGTCAACTTATGCTCTGATACCATCTGTAGTGACCTCGGATCAAGTAAGATCCTAAGTCCCTGTGATTAACATGCTAGTCCCTGGATCAATAGCTAGCACTCACAGTCGATGAAATATCATGTAAAATACAAGTCTTTGTTACATGAATCGAATAATCCAGAGTTTACATTATTACAACAGAAGCGATATAAATACAACTTGGAGTCCCATCAATGCCACAGGCAGGTTGAGTGAAGACCCGCGATCCTACCGCACCTTTCAAAGATCTCCGAAATTCTGCACATGAAACGTGCAGCCAACAATTTGGGTCAATACTTTGAATGTATTGGCAAATTACACCAAGGAAGGAAAGACTAACTCTACATGCAAGGCTAGTTTAGGCTTTGGAGTTCATTTGCATAAAGCTAGTTCTCTTAAGTAGAGAGAAGAGAAGATTGTCCTACTTTGTAAACATTTGCTTAGATAAAATAAGGTCGATTGGCACACGAGGATATTACGCACCAAGTGTCCAAACAACCAAACACTTGGATATTACGCACCAAGCGTCACTTGGATATTACACACCAAGTTCCCAAATTCCCACCCATTGACGATATTACGCACGCCATGGGGTTTTTCAAAACTTTGTTTTTAGAAAAGAGAGAGGAAGATCCTTCAGAGGCTCCATCCTTCAGACGCTCATTGTTGTTCTGTTACCGTGAACACGGCTGATCGATCAGATTGCAATACTCTCGAGAGTTTGTGCACTTTACCCACAATCCACGATCAAGTCCTTTTACAGACAAGACCATGGCGAGGCTTTCCCTTAGTAGCCCCTCTACCTTCCGGATCCAACCGTGCCAAGAACCTCCAAATGTTGGTACCCAGGTGAGGTTTCCCACTAAGTACTAGGCCAAGACAGAGCCCATAATGTATTGTGGTTGCACTGGAAGCTTCTGAATTCTGAAACATGGAAGACTTCTTTGATTCCTGGGCGGCCATCCTCCACCAAAATCTCACTCGTTGACCCGACAACCATTCCGCCCAGAAGAAAACTTAGTTTTATTTTGAAGTGGATTTGAGAAGAAAAGTTTGCTCTAGAGAGCCTTTATACTTAGTAAAATTCTTTGTCTTTCGAACCCCCCAACGGTACTTTGTATATATAGCATAGCAAGCAATACTTAGTAAAAACAGGGGTAACCTATTAGGATGGGAAATCCTAAGTATAGAGCTACTCATGGCATACTAGAAAATCATCGCACTTGCAAAATAATACTAAGGAAAAATTCTACTAGAACATCCTACACATGCATACTACAGAATTTTGAAGATCACATGCATAGAATCAAAACTGGGACATAAGTTATGAACAAGTGGTGTAACTTGCCTTATGTTGATAATATGGGTGTTAGATTGTATTTCTCCATGAGAATCGCACTCTCCGAACAATCTAATACGAGGACAAGGTAATTCCAATCAAAACAATTACAAACATAGGAAAACACAACAAGGACGATCAAAAACATGCATGATGGTTTAATAAGTCATAATGGTTGTAATTAGTTCTTTGAACAATACTACAACACATGATGCATGCAGGAGATCATTTAATGCAATAGGATATCTATTATTAATACTTGATTGCCAATCTAGGGGTTTTACTAGTTCTGCTGAAACTTCTGTACTAATTGCCGTATTAAATTTGTATCTAAAGTGTACTGGATAGAGGGCATTAATACGAACCAGTAGGCGTTGGATTCACCCTAATATGAATTATAGATCTTTTTATATGATCTAAATAGTGTTTAATGGGTTTTAAATGATTCATACAGTTTTTGTTGCCTAAAAATCAAACAAAAATTATATCTGTAATCTCCACGGAATTGTGATTTCAGGGACATATTATTTGTAATTTTCTGAATAGTATTTATTTTCTTATGAATTTATTACTCTAAATAAGCCATTAAACCATTTATTTAATTGCTGCGAAACCTTATAGTATTTTACTAAACCATTTGCAGATTGATGATCTACATGGAACCAGCTTTCTATCGGTATATTATTTATATTTTTGTGACAAGCAATTAATTTACTATGAATTTAATGATTTATAAATCCATTAAAACTAATTAAATTTCTACGGGTTAAATATTCTGCAAAGGCTAGATCCAACCAGATATTCTTAAAGTACATTACAGTAGCTTCAATTTGATATATTATTCATATTTTTCGGAGTTACAGATAATTTCTTATGAATTTATTAACCTAAAAGACCATTAAAACTAATTAAATTACTGCAGTAACCACGTACAGTAAAAGTTGGATCTATTCTGATAAGATGATTCTACGTGAAATTATCTTCAATTTGATATATTATATGCAATTTTTGGACGTGGTATGAATATTTAATGAATTTTACAAGTTAGATCTATAATATGCAATTTTAAATTCGAACGGAATATTCCAGGGAATATTCCGCTGACTGGACAGGTTGACTTTGCATGCTGACTGGGACTAGATGTTGACCTTACGTTGACGTGGCGTTGATGATGAATATGACTGGGATGACGACATGGCACGCACCGGTTTGATTGGATCTCGACCGTCTGGATAGGATCCGGTGGCTAGAAGAAGAGATTGACCCGATTTTGGCTCAGATTAGACAAAAAAATAGATCTGTGTTAGAGAGACAAATCCGTAGGTCAAATCGAAAAACTCAGAACATGAAAGTTGTGGGGAATCATTATTCCTACCTTCTCACGAAAGGAATTTGGATTTGAAGAAACTAGCGCGAGTACATCTTGGATTTACACCGTAAGATCTGAAATATTGCGATACGAAATTCTCCATCTGTGGTGGATGAAAAGAGGTGAGGTTTCTCGGGATTGAAAGATTTCGACGCGATCTTCAACTTTCGTTTTTTGACCGAAAGCAAACGAGGAAGTCTAGATGGGTTAAAAAGCGAAACAAGATTCGGGAATAGGTAGATTCGGGATTTCGAGAATAGAAACTCGTACAGCCGTGGCTCCACGAGTTTATATGGAGATTTAGGATGGTATAGAGATAGGCCTTGGAGTAGGAAACAAGTAGAAACAAACGGAAGTCGATTCGGAGTTGTAGATAAAAAGTTATAAGAGTTTGAGTAGAGATAGGTCTAGAAAATCAGTTTTCGCACGCTTTTTGGAGCAACCGACCTGTACGTGCGCGCGTGGTGCTCCCGGTCGCTGGCTGGTCTGGTGGGCCGGCGGCCCGCCCGCTTTTTTTTCTTTTTTTTTATATACTTGTTTCCCTCATATCTTTTGCATACGAACTCCAAATGACATGATTCTTGTTTCTAAATTTTTCTAAAATCGAATAGATCATTATAGGATCAAATTTGTAATCTTTTTACTAGTTTGGGAGTAGTGGATTTATAAATCCTTGCATATTTCATTTTACTTATATCTTTATGTGTTTGTATTTATTTCATAACTTTTTCATACTAGCTCCAAATGAGCTCAATTTTGTTTCTAAAATTTTGTAGTATTAATTGGATCTCTTTAGGCTATGATTTAGCAATAATTTATGCCTTAGAAATAGTGGGTTTTAATAAGTCGATCTAATTGCCCTTAGGAACATTTGGGCGAATCAACTATAGGATTTAGATACCAGGATTTGGATTTAGTTTGTGAGAACTTTGCATGGATGAAATGCATATGAATGCTTCATGATTTTCATTTTGAAATCTTGCACACCAATTCTAAAATCCATAATCAATCCATGCCCTTTTGCCTATATGGCTACTTAGGTCTTAACAAAAGAATATAAGATTTTGAATTCAAGGTTGAGAGGATTTTCTATTCAAAAAGTTTCTTCTCTTTGAGAATTTTCAACAAAGTCAAACAATCAATCAATCTTATTTATTTGTTTCACATTCCAAAATTAGGAGAATTTTGGGATGTGACAATAGAATAAAGAGTATCATGAGCCTCCTTCAAGATAACTTCTTTCAATTCTAAATCTACTGGTACACAAAGGCGTCCGTTGTACCACAGAACTCCTTCTTCATCCTTGGTGAATCCGGGTACTTTTCCTGTACCGATACGACGCTTGATTCCGTCGATACTAGCATTTCCCTTCTGCGCTTCTTTAATCTGACTGATCAAAGTGGGCTGAAGTTCTATGCTAGCCAAAAATTCTTCACTTACTAATTCCATTCGAAAATCTTCCATCTCCTTGTGCAGACTTGGTTGCTCCTTCAAAATCATGGAGTTCAAGTGGCACGGCAATCTGCTAAGGGCATCTGCTGCCACACTGGCTTTACCAGGGTGATAGTGAATGTCGAGATCGTAATCCTTGATTAGCTCAATCCATCTTCTCTGCCTCGTATTTAGGTCCTTCTGAGTGAATATATACTTTAGGCTCTTGTGATCCGAATAAATCTCACAATGATTTCCCATCAGGTAATGTCTCCATGTTTTCAGGGCTAGAACTACGGCTGCGAGTTCGAGGTCATGGGTTGGGTAGTTTTACTCGTGTTGCTTCAATTGTCTAGATAGATAAGATATAACTTTGCCTTCTTGCATTAGCACACATCCGAGACCAATCTTGGATGCGTGACAATACACATCGAAGGGCTTCCTGATATCTGGCATGATCAAGATTGGGGCTGATATCAATATCCTCTTGAGTTCTTGAAAACTCGCTTCACACTTGTCTGTCCATTCAAACTTCTTGTCCTTCTTCAGCAATTGGGTCATGAGTCGGGCGATACTCGAGAATCCCTCTACGAATTTGCGGTAATATCCTGCCAATCCAAGAAATGCACAAACTTGGGTTTGAGTGGTCGGGGCTTGCCAATCTTCTACATCTTTCACTTTGGCAGGGTCAACAGCAATTCCTCCGGCTGATACAATGTGACCGAGGAATCCTACCTCCTGTAACCAGAATTCACATTTGCTAAACTTTGCATACAGCTGATGCTCTCTAAGGGTTCCAAGAATGGTCCTTAGGTGTAGCTCATGTTCTTCTTCTGATTTGGAATAAATCAGAATGTCATCGATGAAAACAACGACAAACTTATCCAGGAAGTCCATGAAAATCTTATTCATGAGATTCATGAAATAAGCGGGGGCATTGGTTAATCCAAAAGACATGACTGTATACTCATACAACCCATATCTGGTGGTAAAGGCAGTCTTTGGAATATCCTCTGCGCGAATCTTGAGTTGATGATAACCAGTTCTAAGATCAATCTTAGAAAACACCTAGGCACCGGTCAACTGATCAAACAAATCCTCTATCCTAGGCAAGGGGTACTTGTTCTTGATGGTGACATCATTCAACTTCCGATAATCCGTACACAAACGGTTACCTCCATCTTTCTTGTCCACAAACAAGACGGGTGATCTCCATGGTGACACACTTGGTTTAATCAATCCGATTTCCAACATGGAATCCAGTTGCTTCTTTAGTTCTTCTAGTTCTGACGGGTTCATACTATAGGGTCTCTGGGCTATGGGTCCTGTTCCAGGGATTAGTTCAATGATAAACTCAATATCCCGATCTGGGGGCATACCGGGCAAAACATCTGGAAATACATCGGGGTATTCACAGACTATCCGGACTTGGTCAATGGTAGGTTGGGCTATACTCTTGTTACACTTGAATTGGCGAGGTAAGGTTTCAGATATATGCTGATCGATATTCCGTGATCGGGTCATGGTGATGGATTTCTTATACAAATCAATCCCTTATGTTTGGACATCCAATCCATTCCTAGTACTACTTCCAAACCTTTAGTTCCGAGTACTATTAGATTAGCATAAAAATCTATGCCATGGATTCGGATAGGGACGGCTTTGCAAATTTGCCTAGCCTTGGTGGTTGATCCGGGAATTTGCACAATCATAACATGCTTCAGTTTGGTTGGTTGAATTTTACTAGTGCATGCAAATTCTTCGGTGACAAATGAATGCGATGCACCAGAGTCAAACAACACTCTTGCAAGTACTGAATTAACAGAAAATATACCCAGCACGACGTCTGGCGCTTCCTTAGCTTCTTCAGCATGCATGAGAAAAAGATGGCCATTGCGGTTGAGTGAATTCCCTGGGGCCAATCTTCTTCCTGGCTGAACACGACGCTGTTGCTGAGCTGGGGCATTGGCATTGGGGGCTGTAGAATTCTTCTTGTTGGGGCACTCGTTGGAATAGTGGCCTTTATTTCCACAGTCATAACAGGTCACTTGTGACTTGTCCTTGGCTGCGGCAGGCACAGCATTGCTTCCAGTCTTCGGGGCAGTGTTGGGGTTGGTGGTAGCATTGTTGTTGTTGAACTTGGGTGGGGTACGGGTGAAATTGCTAGAGTTGCCGGGGTTGTTGTGATTCCCTCCGGGTCTAGGGTTTCCGCGGTTGGGATAGGTCGGACGGGTCATAGGGGGTATGTGGGTTCTTGGGGCAAATCCTGGAGATGGGTTAGGGCGATACTTTGGGGTCTGATGGGTTCCTGGTTGGTGCATCATGCGACGCTTGCGGTTCTCATTGGCTTGGTTGATCTTTCCTTCCATCTGGATGGCAGAATCGACAAGGGCTTCAATATCAGCAAAGGGGATTTTGACTAACACCGTCTGCATCTCGTCATGCAAACCATTCAGGAATCTTTCTTTCTTCTTGGCTTCGGTGTCTATCTCATCCGGGGCATACCTAACTAATGACAAAAATTTGTCACGGTATTCCACTACAGTCATCCTTCCTTGCTTCAGATCTCTGAACTCGTCTCTCATTCTCTTGATCAAACATGGTGGCACATGTGTTCTGCTAAAATTGACCTTGAATTCCTCCCAGGTCATCATCTGGCCTCCGGTCATTGCGCGAACACTGTTCCACCATGCCCTGGCATCTCCGGCTAGATAATGGGTGGCAAACAGAACTTTCTCGTTGGCTTCCACTCCTGCTACTTCTAAGTTATTTTCCATGGTTTGCAGCCAATCATCGGCGTCTAGGGGTTCTTCTGACTTGGTGAAAACAAGTGGGTTGGTATTCTGGAAATTCTTGAGCTTAGATCCATGGTTGTCCTGGTTTCCATGGCCTTGGTTGTTGTGGGCTAGCTGGGCTATCTGTTGCAGAGTGGCTAGGTTGGCTTGACGTTCCTCTCTTTCAGCTTTGCGGTCAGAAGTCAACATTTGCAGAATCTGCAACATCGGGTCCGGGGCTGAACCACTTCCTCCACGTGGCATCTGAAGATTGAGATAGATCATGAGAAAAGAGGGAAGTTTCTAAGGTTTTGGGGTCTTTGAAAAGTTTTTAAATGTTTGACTCATATTTTTCTGGCAACTTGATTTTTCATTCAATCATAGCACACAGTACAACACACACCACAACAAAGAAACACAGATGGTTTTAAGAACCATTCTGGAAACTACGATACAGTGGGACCGAATACTACTCACTGCGCTAGTGCTCAAGTGCTACTACTCCTCGGAGTCTGTGGCTGCATCATCTTCATCATCATCGATGAAGGCGAAATCATCCTCATCGGTGAAGAAGTCCATGGCCTGATCCTCCAGAAAATCATCGTCATCGCTGAGATAGGAGTAAGGGTCTCCACGAAGATCCTCTCCGGCATTCTCCCTTTCCTCCAACTGCATGTCTCTCTCGTGGATGGTCTCCTCCAGAGATGAGATGCGGTGACGAAGACGGGCAATAATGCGCTCCTTCTTGTCGAGCTGACGGCGACGAGACTTGTGATCCTTTGCTAGCGTGGCTATGGTCTGATCCTTCGTTTGGATGATGGCAGACTTGTGGTTGCAATAGTCACGGCAGTTGTCCAACTCCTGCTGACGATCATACATCATGAAGCTAAGGTGGTCCAATTGAGTCTTCAGCTTGGGGTGATATGGGGCTTCCAGGGGTTGTCCATTTGCATCACGCCTTGGGAAAAACTCAAAGCGGGTTCCCTTGATCTGATTGATGCTCTGCCCACACAGACGGGAGAGAGCTTCCTGCATTGCTCTAGCAAGTCCATCGAGCCAGTTATTCTCTCTTAAGGTAAACTGAATTCCTGCCGCAGTGGGAGGTTCAATCTTTCCTTGGAGACTTGCAACAATTAGCTACTGCAGATCTTCTCCTCCTTGATCATTGAGCTGAGCTCCGAAGAACTCGGGGTGCGGACGCTCCAGAAGTTCCGAAAGCTGATCCAAATCCCTCTCAAAGATAAGGTCTCCTCCATTCCCCAACTGATAAAACTTGCTGTACTTCACGTCCATCTATAAAAATAGAGGATGGGTAGATTATCAGAGTGATCAAGTGTGTCAAAATTTTATGTATTTTGCAAGAGTTTTTGAGGAACATGAATTTTTATGAAAGAATCAAAGAGATAAGAATGAGAATAAGTTTTTCTAAATATTTGTTTTTCTTTGGTTTTGAAACTAAGTTTTTGGTTCAACGTCCAGTATAACTAGGGTCTCCTATGGTCAGGATGGCTCTGATACCAACTTGTCAACACCCGGATTTTTCAATCCTAGATGCCTGTTATGCCATACATCGCAATCCCAGGATTACCATTTTTGCGAGACATAACAGAATTGGATACCATAGTACATCATCCATTACAAACGATACAGAAGTTCTTACACAAATAGGGATCTCATGATCCAGTTCTTAATACAACTTCAAGCAGAGGAATACATAATAATAACGGTAGCGTAGGCGAAGCTCCATCTTCTGGGTCACAGGAAATGCTGACGATGGGAGATGATCCTAGTTGTCGTAACCTTCCTGGGGTCCATCTTCCAGGTACTCCTCTTCATAGTCTGGCCATGGGAATAGCCAGGAACAAAGCCATGAGTACTGTTTAAGTACTCGCAAACTAATACTAACAGGTAAGGGGTTTTTGGATAAAGGGGACACTAGGCTCTAAGGTTGTTTTGCAAAAAGCCAGGTTTATCTCTACTAGGTTCCAAAGCTAGTCACAATTTTATAACTCCTAAGTGGGATCTTGTAACTCAGGTCACAACTCTGTTGTGGTCAATTCAAAGTCTCAATTCATTTCACAAGTCATTTTGAAAAGTATGACGGGGGAACAGTATGGCCACTCCAACTGTCCATAACCGCGGACACGGCTATTCGAATAGTTTGATACTCTGCAGAGATTGTACACTTTCACCACAACATTCTATACATCTGTCAGGAACAAATCCTGAATTCACCATACTCAGTATGCGGATAATAAATCCTAACCTTTCAATTACACACCCTAGTATAAGCACCTCTCCTGTGAGTTTGGCCTCCCAACCATGACCAACTGTCATCTTGGGTACTGCACAGGTGGACAATCTTCACAAGGTAGCCTCAGCTCAGACCTTGGCCATGAGGGAACTAATACTAAGGAATATAAGTTTCCAGTCAAGCCCTACCCAATCTTCGGGTATTGTGGTTGTACGATAAAATTGGAATGGTATCGCATCCAGACAACCATCGGTTTTATAAAGGGCTAAGGCTCATGCCTCATCATTTTCATCACCAAAATCATCGAGTGTTTGGAAACACATGTCCAAAACATTTCAATAGAATGATCCATCATTCCAAGGTTTTCATAACCATTTTTCCGCCAAGTATTCCCATCTAAGGTTGATCAAGTTTTATGCTTAGCACTAGCATCTATAAGTGGGGGTGGTACTAAGGAGGGGTGGTAAACTAGTGGAGTTTCAACTAAGTACAACCTTAAGTCTCAGGTTGAGATCAAGGTTTCTAACTTAGGCCAAATTTTATGCTCTTTATGCAACCTTCAGCATCTTTCCAAAATCTACCAGTCACTTAAGTAAACTCTAAGTAAGCTTTGATAAAGAAATAAAGTAAGAAGCTTGCACATAAAACTAGGATTGGTTTATCAAGTAGGTATGATCACATATGCTTAAGGCATATAGTAGTCATAGCACAAGTATGGGTTTGTGGCATCCATAGGGTATTTTCCAAGTGTTAGCTTGCATCAATGTCAATATAAGCTTGCTAAATTGCAAGTGTTAACTTGCAAGGTTACTATCTTGCCTTGTGCAGAGCAGTGGTTGAAGTTCTCCTCGGCTTCTTCTTCGTAGTATCCTCCTTCCTCCTCGTATCCTTGGTCGGTACTAGCGTCTATGAATAAATACGAGGTACACAATCACCAAACAATACTTAACTTCTTGCAATCATCACACACAAAGGTCCTATAGATGATCCAGCATCATCTCTAACATTACAAGGTTAAGGCTTTATTTAATTCCTTTTTTTATTTTTAGAAAAGTAATTTCTACTCATTGAAAAACTACTTAAGATTTAGTATTATCCAAACTAAACATGGGATCATGTTGACACGTGTCATCACCACATATTGTAGTCCATGTGAATGTGATTTAAAGTGGTGTCACAATTTAATAAGGTTTTACCCTTTTATTTTAATTAATTTAAGTGGCTAGAAATGCTTATGTAGCATTCTTTTATTACTTGAACAATATTTCTGCAAGTAAACCTATATGTTTTTATATATTCTGAAAGGTATGGTTGAATGTGATTTTTGAGAGTTGGAAACAACTCAAAAGCTATTATGGTTTAAATTTGAAAAATGTTTGAATGCAGAAAAGCTTCTGCCTTGTTATTTTTACCATGGGTGATCTATAGATCCAAATGACTTGAATCCAACGGCTTTGGATTCAGAATTCACAGGCCTTTCCAACAAAATTGGTTTTATTCAATTTGGTGCACCGAATCGATCTGGGTTGAATTTTGAAGTTGGGTACAGAAGTGTGTTTGAAATAAAATAGAAAAAGGTTTAATTTGAATAACTGGGCTGCGCGGGAAAAGTTACTGGGCCGGCCTGCTAAGCGTAGTGCTCCCGCGGGCTGCTTAAGTGGGTGTTCCCACTCGTCAGTGACACGGGACTGGGCGAAGCGGTATGGGGCAACGTGGATCGTTCGATCTAGTTCTAATCTAACGGCTAGGAGTCATCGTCGACGCGAGACAACTCCGGCGAGAACGAAACCTAGCGCGGCCAGTGAGGGTTTCTAGGGGCTCACCGGGGTACTGGCGAGGGTCGGCGAGGCGGGCGAACGACGAAGTCGATGACGGCGAACTCAGGGGTGGTCGCGGCAGCTCCTGGGGCGGCTCCAATCGCTGGCTCCCTTCTTCTCCAGAGGCGGCGGGCTCCGTTGAAATTCCGGCGAGGTGGTGCTCGCCTTGCCTGAGAATGGTGTGGCACGATCAGTGAGGAGAGGGGAGTGAGATGGTGTGAAGAAATCGTGTGGGGGTGGCCTCTATTTATAGTCGAGCGAGGGGACCGTTGCGGTGCACGGTGAGCTCGTCGGGGGCGATGTTACAGGCTGCTATTGGCATGGGCAAGGGTAGGGGACGGTGCGGTGTCTCCTGGCGATGCTCAACGACATGGTCTCGAGGCATGGGGCGGTGTGGTTTGGTCTGGAACGGGCGGTGCTCTGCGCGGCAGAGGCGGCATCTTCAATGGCGGGCGGTGGCTGTGGGTGATGGTCGAGGGTGGCGCTCTGGCGCACGCTCGGCATGGTCTCGGCGCGGCTTGTGCGCGTGGTCCGTTGCTTGGCAACGCTTGTGGCTGGGACAGTGAGTGGTGGTGGACGGTGGGCTGCCTCCCAGACATGCTGGCTAGGCTTGCTGCTGCTCCTAGCTTGCTGTCGACTATGGGGTGGCAAGGGGTGCTCGGCTGTTCACCATTGATGGCAATGGCAAGCTCACAGGGGTACTAGTCCGTGGTTGAACTTCCTAGATGATCTACTGAGCTGTGTGTGAGCTAACTAGGGAACAAGTTAGGCCAAATTTACTGCACACTATAGTGTTTGATGTTTTGTTTGATTTGTGTCTGCAACCTGTTTGATGAAATGGCCGCATGAAATCAAGTTTTGAATTTTGAAATGATTTTTGGTGGGTTTGCTATATTGGTGCTGGTGAGTCTGCAGATGCTTGGGTTTTGAAAGTTGAGCTTGTTTGAGTGGGTTTTGAAAAAGTGGGACCTTCCCATATGAAGAAGATTCAATTTTGAATTGTCATTTAAACTATGCATTTGAAAGTTTCTGGATGATCACAAAGTGGGCCTTGACACTCTGTTATGAGTACAATCAAGGGGTGCAAAGATCCAGCAAAGTTTTTGTTTCTGAAAGTTTGAGACAGCCAAAGTAGGCATGGGAGTTAAATTGGTCAAAGTGACCATTCCCTTAATATATTTGTTTTGATTAACTTGTCTTTAGGAAAAGTGTGGGAAATGTTTTAGATGAGGTTTATTTCACCTAAGAAACATTTTACAAGCAATGCAACAAACAAACAAGGTGGTTTTAAAGAAATTCAAAATCCATTGTCACATCCCAAGATTTTCCAAATCTTGTAATGTGAAAATAAATGAATGAAATAAAACTTTGTTTGATTTTCAGGGCCAGAAGAAACTTTTTGAATTTAATTGGAAACTTCAAACCAATTTGAATCAAATAAATCATAAAGGGATTTATTAGGATAAACATTTATTAAAGGAAATTAAAATAATTTTGGAATTACTATTTTGGATCTTTTTATAAAAGAATTTAGTTTTCAAAAGAAAAGGTGGATTCATAAATAAAGATTATTTTATAAAGCCAAATTAAACCTTGGCCAAGCTTTGTAATTAAAACATTTTGTTTTGACTAAAAAAAGCAAAGGTTTATTTAAATAAATTAATAAGGATTTAATATCCAATTTTATTTGAATAAAAGGTTTTACCATTTTAATTAAAACATCAAAAACTTATTAAATTATTTTAAATAAGTTTCCCAAATATTTTATATTATCAAATAAAACCTACTGAAATGTTTTGACTTTATTTTAGATTTCAAAATAAATATTTTAATAAAATAAATCCTAGTTGATTTTATAATGAAGGTCTATTGTGTTTAATTATTAATGGACCCTAAAATAAAAGGTTATTTTGTTTTAAACAAGTTTCCAAGTATTCTTTATTTCCAAATAAAACCTACTGATTTGGTTTTGAAAATATTTGCATTTCAAATGGAGATTTTATTAATTAAATCAAACCCTATTTTATTAAATAACTAAAGATCCATTTTATTTAATTAAAGAATGGATCCTAAAAATAATAAAAATTATTATTTTATTTTGGAATTTGGTTTATGTTACTAAACAGAACCAAGTTCAAAGTTGTGAAGTTTGGTGATTGTTTGAATCAATTTGAATGTTGTTTGATAGTTTGAAATTCAAAATAGAAATTAGATTTAGAAAAAGAAAAATGTTTCAGACAGAAAAAAAATAGTGCAAAGGACCCAGCCCAACAACCAGCCTAGTTTCCCTCCCCGGAGAAAAACGATTCGCACTCAGAATCTAACTTAGACAGAGGCTGACCAGTGGACCCTCCCCTCACTCTTTTTCTCAATGACGACTGGACCCCACTCCTCCTGTTCATCCCCCTCACCCGCGCGACCTCCTTCCCCCAAACCTCGCTGCCGTTGCTGCCATTCAAAGCCGCGATCAATTCGCAGTAATGCCGCACCTTAAACCTCGCCGTGACTGCACGCTATTAAGCGCCTGCGTCTTCTCCTCCTTTCCCCTCTGTCGCCACTCCTTCTCCGCCCCGAGGCTGCCACAATTCGGCCCAGCACTCCCTCTGTTCCGACGACACCTCGATGACGATTCCGGCCAAGTTTCACCACCACTTGCCTCCCTGACCTCGCACCCAGACTCACCACTTCTTGGCGCATCCCCTAGTACCTTTCGTTCGACCGCGGGCGCCCCAGAGCGTCGGCTACGTCAAGCTTCCGAACGCCGCCGCGTCTGCAATCTCTCCGACGACCTCCCCCGGTAAGCACTGACCGCCCCGCGTCTTCTCGATCACGCAAACATCCTTGCCTTGGTCTTGCACGCCTAACCATGCCCCTGTCTTGCCTTAGGGCGATCTACAACGTCGCCTTCGACCGTAGACAGAACCACCCGACGCCGTTCTTTACTCCGGCGAGGAATTACTGCAGACCCTGAGCGCCCCTCGACCAACCGACCATGCCCCAAGCATCACCTCGTCCTCGCGATCACGGTGAGCATCCTCACCTTGTACTTTGCTTCCTAGAACCACCACTAGCACCTCGCCGTCATCGTCATCACAAGGCGCCAGCTTCTGGTCAAGCACGCAAGAGCCGTTAGATCTTAATCCTGTGGCGTAGACAGAATGACTTAAGCGAACCGGTATGGAAGCATCAGAGCCGCACGATTCACATTAGATCCAACGCACCGCAACACCGATCCGGCCGAACCGGTACCACCCAACCAGAACGTGACGCGTGGCCATGTTTTTGTTTTAAAAACAGATTTGAATCTGTTATAGATTCAATTTTCAAACCCTTGTAACTTTGGATTCACACGTCCAAAAATTACAAATTTTATGTCGTTGGACTCATGAGAGCAAGCCCTAGACAACCATACTCTTGGTTTAGTAAATAGTATCTGTTAATTTACTTGTTTTTACATATTCTTTTGTATGCTTGTTTAGAATAGAAAAATGATTCAAAAATGTTTCTAAGTTTGAAACCTTGGCAAAATGCTTGTTGTGAACTTACTGTCCCTAGGAACCAACCCTTGGTGTTGAAAATGATTTTGGTAAAGTTTAGGTTAGATTATTTGACTTAGCCATTTTTCTAGCCAAATAAAATTATTGATTTTATTATGAAAATGTTTTTGCAAAGAAAACTTTGGAAAAATGTTTTGGACCAAACCTACTGACCCTAAACACCAAGTTTTGCAAATGGCAACTCATTTGGTGAAAAACATAAAGTTTTGCTTTGATAAAAATATTTTTCACCACATAAAATGATGATGGGATTAAAAATGGTTTATGGACCAAAACTCTTTTTGCAAATGACTTTGCCATTTTGTTAAATGACCACTTTGGACTTTACAAAGCTTAGAAACCTAGTGGAGACCACCTTTGCAATTACAACCATCTCTTACATGCTTACATGCATGACTTAGATTTTAGATCCCATAGTTTTATGTGTGTGTAAAATGTTGTTTGATTGATTATTTGGAATGCTAGTTGATATAGAGTTTGCTTGATTGATTGTAGTGAAATTAGCAAAGTGTGAGACTAGCAAGATCAAGGAGTGAACCATCATTCCCTACCAAAAAGGCAAGTTACACTTGTTGGAATTATGCCCTAGAGGCAATAATAAAGATGTTATTATTATAATTCTTGTTCATGATAAAGTTTATATTCCATGCTAGAATTGTATTAAGAGGAAACTTTAATACTTGTGTGGTTTGTAAACAACACCATGTCCCTAGTACGCCTCTATGGACTAGCTCATTGATCAATGATGGTTAAGGTTTCCTAACCATAGACATGAGTTGTCAATTGATAATGAGATCATATCATTGGGAGAATGATATGGTGGATAGACCCAAACAAAGCAGAGCAATTAGATCGTGTCATCGTGTTCGTCTTTGCGAAGCTTTTCCTATGTCAAATATTGTATTCCTTAGACCATGAGATAATGCAAATCCCTGGTACCGGAAGAAAGCTTTGAGGTCATCAAACGTCATCCTATGAGAGGGTGATCATAAAGGTGTCTCTCAGGTGATCAGAAAGTATCTGTTGGGTTGTATGTATCGAGATGGAATTTGTCCCTCCCAAGTCGGAGAGATATACTTCGGGCCCACTCGGTAATCGATATCAACACCGCTTGCAAGCATGTGGTTAAGGAGTTAATCACAAAGTGATATAGGATTACAGAACGAGTAAAGTACTTGCTGTGAACGAGATTGAACTAGGTATGACGGTACCGACGATCGAATCTCGGGCAAGTAAAATATCGCGAGACGAAGGGAATATATATATGGGATTGATTGAATCCTGGCATCGTGGTTCATCCGATATGATCATCGATGAATGTGGAGTCAATATGGGTGCCTGCACCCGCTGTTGATTATTGATAGAAGATCATGTCTGCATATTCTCGAACCCGCAGGGTCACACACTTAACGTATCTCGACGCTAGGATAGATTGGATAATTGGTTTATGAATTTTTGTTCGGAGTCTTGGATGGGATCCGGGATATCACGAGAGGTTCCGGAATGGTCCAGAGAATAAGATTCATATAAGGCAGTGCAGTTTTTGGAGTTCGGAATTATTCCGGGTTAATCGGTATTGTACCGGAAGCTTCTAGAACCTTCCGGAAGGGGACCAACGTGGCCCCACCTCCCGGGAGGGGGCATGGGCCTATGAGGGAGTGTCCTGGCCGCATTGGGCCAGGGGCACAAGGCCCCATAGGGCCCAGCCGATCCTAGATAAGTTTAAACTCGTTTAAACTAGAGATAGGATTTCTAGATAAGGGAGAGTTTAAATCGTTTAAACTAGAGATAGGATTTCTAGATAAGGGAGAGTTTAAATTGTTTAAACTAGATATAGGCTTGGAGGAGGGGCAAGGGCTGGCCGCCCCCCCTCTATATATAGAGGGGTGGTGCGCCCCCTCCCCCCCTACTACACACCTTCCTCCAAGCCCTAGCAGCCTTGCTACCTTCCTCTCTCCCTCCCGACTGTTTGTAGGCGAAGCCCTACAGCAGAAATTCTCCACCATATACACCACGCCGTCGTGTTGTAGATCCAATCTATCTCTCCACCATACTCGCTGGTCCGAGGAAGGAGGAGACGTCGAGGTGCTGCACGTGTGCATCTCACGGAGGCACCACCACTTGTGGTGCTAGATCGGATCGGATCGCGAGGAGGAGAAGCGAGTACGACTACATCACCCACGTTCCGACGAACGCTCACAGCGAATCTTCAAGGGTATGAAGATCTAATCCAATCTCTCTCGTTGATTGCATCTCCTAGATTAGATCTTGGCTTTCCCTCTGTTCGCATCCGTAGAAAACTTTGATTTACTATGCCCCGAAACCCTTCAGTGGTATCAGAGCTAGATCTATGCGTAGATGTGTTTCACGAGTAGAACGCAACATGGTTGTTGCGGGCGTTGATGTTTTCTGTTGCAAGCCTCTTGTTTGTGTTCTTCTTATGACGCGGGATAGTGAGATTGAAGCGGTCCAGGCCAACGTTACGCGACGTCGTTCGCGAGACCGGCTCCGCACTTGACGTGTGGCTTGTTCCACACAGGCGGCTGGTGGATGTCAGTTTCTCTCACTATAGTTGTCATGGGATTAACACCGGAGTTTGGCAACCATAATATCACCGTTGTGGCTTTCCGTAGGTAAGAATCGTTCTTAGCATCTACTCCCATAAGCCACGTAAAACATGCAACAACAAAGTAGAGGCGTCTAACTTGTTCTTGCAGGGAGTGTTTTCTGTGATATGGTATGGCCCAAGATGTGATGTGTATAATGTATGCGATGATCATGTTTTGTAATGTTTCACGACTTGCATGTCGATGAGTACACAACTGGCAGGAGCCATATGGTTGTCTTTATAATTGTGTATGACCTGCGAGTCAACTTCTTATACGCCATGTAATAGCTTTACTTTATCGCTAAGTAGTTAGCAATAGTTGTAGTTGCTATTCGTGGTGGAGGCAATCATGGTGGATTGATGGAGATCCTGCCGGAACGCACAAGATGGAGATCATTGCGCGAAGATTGGCTATACCATGTCACATAAAGTTATATGCATGTGATGTTTATCCCTTTGTGTATCTTATTATGCTTAGATCGCAACGGTAGCATTATAAGATGATTCCTCACTTAAAGATCAAGATAAAAACTGTGTTCTCCCCAAGTATGCACCGTTGCGAAAGTTCGTCGTTTCCAAGCATCACGTGATGATCGGGTGCTATAGACTCTACGCTCACATACAACGGGTGCAAGCCAGTTTTGCACACGCGGAAATACTTGGGTCTAGCTTGACGAGCCTAGCATGTACAGACATGGCCTCGGAACACAAGAACCTAAAGGTTAAGCATGAGTCATATGAATGATATGATCGACACTTTGTTGTCCACCATTGAAACCACATCTCTTCTCGTGATGATCGGATTAGGTGTGGTGAATTTGGATCGTGTTCACTAAACAACTTGAGGGATGTTGAATTTAGTGGGAGTTCATCTAGTAATTTGATTAAGTTGAACTATTTATCATGAACATAGTCTAAATTGTACTTGCAAATACTGTAGATCCAATGGCCAAGTCCAACTTCAACTTCAACGTTTTTGCTGAGAAAGAAAAGCTTAGAAACAATGGGTCTAACTTCACCAACTGGTTCCGCAATCTAAGAATCATTCTGTCTGGCGGACAAAAGGACTATGTCCTTGAGAAAGCGTTAGGTAACCCCCCCGCTGCAACTGCACCGGCTGATGAGAAAGCTGTCTATCAGCAAGAAAGATGATTATGGTGTGATTAAGAGCACCATGTTGTTTGCTATGGAACCGAGCTTCAAAATCGTTTTGAAACCTATCCCGGCCCTTTGAGATTCTCGAGGAGCTGAAAACCATGTTTTACTCAAGCCCGCTCGAGAGATATGAGATCTCCGAGAAGTTCTTTAAGCGCAAGATGGAGGAAGGGAGTTCCGTTAGTGAGCACGCCATAAAGATGTCGGGCTACACTCAACGCTTGAGCAACCGGAATGCACGATTCGGAGGAGCTCAAGATTGACAGGTTCGCAATCACTCCTCCCAGCTACAAAAGTTTTGTAGTGACTCATAATCAGATTGGTTCCATCGATACGATCACCGAGCTCTTCAAAGTCAAGGCTGCGAGGTGGACATCAAGAAGGATAATCATGTGTTGATGGTCAACAAGCCCTCCTTTAAGAAATGTAAGGGAGCAAAGAAGCCCTTCAAGAAGGGCGGCGGCAAGCGCAATGCCCCTGCTGAGAAGAAGCTCAGGTCTGGTCCTAAGCCGGACACTGAGTGCTTCTATTGCAAGGACAGGGGTCACTGGAAGCGCAACTGTCCGAAGTACTTAGCGGACAAGAAGGCTGGCACCATCAAAGGTATATTTGATATACATGTTATTGATGTTTTCCTTACTAGCCCTCGTTGTAGTGCCTGGGTATTTGATACCGGTTTAGTTGCTAATATTTTTAACTCGAAACAGGAGCTACGGAATAGACGGCGGCTTGCGAGGGATGAGGTGATCTTGGCGTTGGCAACGGATCAAGAGTTGATGTGATGGCCGTCGGCACGCTCTCCTTAGTTTTACCTTCGGGATTAGTTTTAAACCTTAATAAATGTTATTATGTGCCTGCGTTGAGCATGAACATTATTTCCGGATCATGTTTATTGCAAGACGGTTATTCATTTAAATCGGAGAATAATGGTTGTTCTATTTATATGAGTAACATCTTTTATGGTCATGCACCTCTTGTGAATGGTTTATTTCTTCTAAATCTCGAAAGGGATGAAACACACACCCATAACATTGAGGCTAAGAGATGCAAAGTAGATAGTGATAATACTACTTATTTGTGGCACTGTCGTCTAGGTCATATTGGTGTAAAGCGCATGAAGAAACTCCATTCTGATGGACTTTTGGAGTCTCTTGATTTTGAATCATTTGACACATGCGAACCATGCCTCATGGGCAAGATGATCAAAACCCCGTTCTCCGGTATGATGGAGCGAGCAACGGACTTGTTGGAAATCATACATACCGATGTATGCGGACCGATGAGTGTTTCGACGCGCGGTGGATATCGCTATTTTCTCACTTTTACCGATGACTTAAGTAGATATGGGTATATCTATTTAATGAAACAAAAATCTGAAACGTTTGAAAAGTTCAAAGAATTTCAGAATGAAGTGGAGAACCATCGTAACAGAAAGATTAAGTTTCTACGATCCGATCGTGGAGGTGAATATTTGAGTTATGATTTTCTCACGCATCTTAAAGCAAGTGGAATCGTTTCACAACTCACGCCACCCGGAACACCACAGCGCAATGGTGTGTCTGAACGCCGGAATCGAACCCTATTAGATATGGTCCAATCAATGATGTCTCTTACTGATTTGCCGTTATCATTTTGGGGTTATGCATTATAAACCGCTGCATTCACTTTAAATAGGGCTCCATCTAAATCCGTTGAGACGACACCGTATGAACTGTGGTTTGGTGCTAAACCTAAGTTGTCGTTTCTTAAAGTTTGGGGATGCGGCTTACGCCAAGAAGTTGATGTCGGACAAGCTCGAACCCAAAGCGAGAAATGCGTCTTCATAGGATACCCTAAGGAAACCATTGGGTATACCTTCTATCACGTAACCCAAGGCAAAGTGTTTGTGAAGAACGGTTCCTTTCTTGAGAAGGAGTTTCTCTCGAAAGAAGTGAGTGGGAGGAAAGTAGAGCTAGACGAGGTTATTGAACCTTCTCTTGAATTGAGAGTAGCGCAGCACCTGAAATTGTTCGGTCACCGCACCAACAATAGAGGAAGCTAATGACAAGGATCATGAAGCTTTGGACGATGTCAAGCATCGAACGTCGCAGGTCGACAAGGTCGCGTGCCCCTCCTGAGTGGTATGGCAACCCTGTGTTGACTGACTTGGTAGAAGACAGTGAACCTACGAACTATGAGGAAGCGATGATGAGCCCAGACTCTGAGAAATGGCTGGAAGCCATGAAATCCGAATTAGGATCCATGAGCGAAAACCAAGTATGGACTTTGGTGGATCCTCCTAGCGACCGAAAGGCCGTTGAGTGCAAATGGATATTCAAGAAGAAAACGGACGCGGATGGTAATGTTACCGTCTATAAAGCACGGCTTGTCGCAAAAGGTTTTCGACAAGTTCAAGGTGTTGACTACGATGAGACTTTCTCTCCCGTAGCGATGTTTAAGTCCATTCGGATTTTATTAGCAATTGTTGCGTTTCATGATTATGAAATATGGCAGATGGATGTCAAGACTGCTTTCCTCAATGGGAACATTGATGAAGAGTTGTATATGATGCAACCCGAAGGTTTTGTCGATCCTAAGGATGCTAGTAAAGTATGCAAACTTTAGCGTTCCATTTATGGACTGAAGCAAGCATCTCGGAGTTGGAACCTTCGTTTTGATCAAGTGATCAAGAGTTTTGGATTTGTTCCAAATTGCTACGAAGCTTGTATCTACAAGAAAGTGAGTGGGAGCTCGGTGACGTTTCGGATCGTATGTGGATGACATATTGATTATCGGAAATGACATCAACATGCTTAACGATGTGAAGAGTTATTTGAACAAGTGTTTTTCAATGAAAGACCTAGGTGAAGCTGCTTATATATTGGGCATCAAAATCTATAGAGATAGACAAAGACGCCTGATAGCTTTAAGCCAGAGTACATACCTAGACAAAGTTCTGAAAAGGTTCAGAATGGATAAGGCAAAGAAAGGTTCAGTGCCTATGTTGTCAGGTAAGATATTGAGAAAGGCTCAGTGTCCAGCTACGGTAAATGATAGGGAAGCTATGAGCAAAGTGCCTTATGCCTCGGCCATAGGTTCCATCATGTATGCCATGCTGTGTACTAGACCAGATGTGTCCAATGCTCTTAGTTTGACGAGCAGATATCAAAGTGATCCAGGAGTGGAACACTGAACAGCCGTGAAGAACATCCTAAAGTACCTAAATAGAACTAAAGCAATGTTCTTAGTCTATGGGGGTGATGAACAGCTTGTCGTAAAAGGTTACGTCGATGCTAGTTTCGACACCGACAAGGATGATTCTAAATCTCAGACAGGATACGTTTATATTTTGAATGGAGGAGCTGTGAGCTGGAGAAGTTGCAAGCAAAGCGTGATCGCGGGATCTACAGTAGAAGCGGAATACATGGCTGCTGCAGAAGCGTCAAGTGAAGGAGTTTGGATCAGAAACTTCATCACTGAGCTTGGCGTGGTTCCAAGTGCATTGGACCCACTGGAGATATTGTGTGACAACACTGGCGCCATAGCACTCGCTAAGGAACCAAGATATCATCCAAAGACCAAGCATATCAACCGCAAGTTTCATATAATCCGAGATTATACAGCAGATGGAGATCTGAAGATTAGCAAAGTACATACGGATCTGAATGTCGCAGATCCACTGACTAAACCTCTTCCACATGTAAAACATGATCAACACCTCAGTGCCATGGGTGTGAGATTGTTGCCAAATGTAAACTAGATTATTGACTCTAGTGCAAGTGGGAGACTGTTGGAATTATGCCCTAGAGGCAATAATAAAGATGTTATTATTATAATTCTTGTTCATGATAAAGTTTATATTCCATGCTAGAATTGTATTAAGCGGAAACTTTAATACTTGTGTGGTTTGTAAACAACACCGTGTCCCTAGTACGCCTCTATGGACTAGCTCATTGATCAATGATGGTTAAGGTTTCCTAACCATAGACATGAGTTGTCAATTGATAATGAGATCATATCATTGGGAGAATGATATGGTGGATAGACCCAAACAAAGCAGAGCAATTAGATCGTGTCATCGTGTTCGTCTTTGCGAAGCTTTTCCTATGTCAAATATTGTATTCCTTAGACCATGAGATAATGCAACTCCCTGGTACCGGAAGAAAGCTTTGAGGTCATCAAACGTCATCCTATGAGAGGGTGATCATAAAGGTGTCTCTCAGGTGATCAAAAAGTATCTGTTGGGTTGTATGTATCGAGATGGAATTTGTCCCTCCCAAGTCGGAGAGATATACTTCGGGCCCACTCGGTAATCGATATCAACACCGCTTGCAAGCATGTGGTTAAGGAGTTAATCACAAAGTGATATCGGTTTACTGAACTAGTAAAGTACTTTGTGTTAACTATATTGATCTAGGTATGACGGTACCGACGATCGAATCTCGTGCAAGTAAAATATCGCGATACGAAGGGTATATATATATGGGATTGATTGAATCCTGGCATCGTGGTTCATCCGATATGATCATCGATGAATGTGGAGTCAATATGGGTGCCTGCACCCAGCTGATTATTGATAGAAGATCATGTCTGCATATTCTCGAACCCGCAGGGTCACACACTTAACGTATCTCGACGCTAGGATAGATTGGATAATTGGTTTATGAAATTTTGTTCGGAGTCTCGGATGGGATCCGGGATATCACGAGAGGTTCCGGAATGGTCCGGAGAATAAGATTCATATAAGGCAGTGCAGTTTTTGGAGTTCTAATTATTCAAGTTAATCGGTATTGTACCGGAAGCTTCTAGAACCTTCCGGAAGGGGACCAACGTGGCCCCACCTCCCGGGAGGGGGCATGGGCCTATGAGGGAGTGTCCTGGCCGCATTGGGCCAGGGGCACAAGGCCCCATAGGGCCCAGCCGATCCTAGATAAGTTTAAACTCGTTTAAACTAGAGATGGGATTTCTAGATAAGGGAGAGTTTAAATCGTTTAAACTAGAGATAGGATTTCTAGATAAGGGAGAGTTTAAATTGTTTAAACTAGAGATAGGCTTGGAGGAGGGGCAAGGGCTGGCCGCCCCCCCTCTATATATAGAGGGGTGGTGCGCGCCCTCCCCCCCCCCCTACTACACACCTTCCTCCAAGCCCTAGCAGCCTTGCTACCTTCCTCTTGTTGGAGATATGCCCAAGAGGCAATAATAAAGTGGTTATTATCATGTCTTCACACTTATGATAAATGTTTACATACCATGCTATAATTGTATTAACCGGAAACATTAATACTTGTGTGATTTGTAAACTAAAATAAGAGTCCCTAGTAAAGCCTCTTGTTAAACTAGCTTGTTGGTTAATATATGATCATGGTTTCCTGATCATGAACATAGAGATGTTATTAACAACAGGATCATATCGTTAGGAGAATGATATGGTGGACATACTCCTATAGACAAGCATAGCATAAAGATCAAGTCATTTCAATAGTTCAATTGCTATATGCTTTCTGATACATAGTAACCTAATTCCTTCGACCATGAGATCATGCATATTGCCTTTACTGGATGGATGCTTTGATGTCATCAAACACCACACCGTGGTGGCTATAAAGGTGGCATTGAGTGTTCGAGTATTGGTTGAAACACATGGATCAAGAGTGGATTTGTCCATCCACATGACGGATAGATATTCTTCTCGGTGAAATGTCATCCAATTAGCTTGCAAGCATGTGACTTGGTCACAAGGGATCACATATCACGGGAGAAAAGAGTACTTATCGAGGTTGAACTAGGTATGCGAGATACCGACGATCATAACCTCGGATAAGTAACATATCGTGAGACAAAGGGAAATTGGTATCGTATGTAAGTGGTTCATTCGAAGTAATCGTAGAAATATGTAGAGCCATATGAATTTCCAGATTCCTCTATTGGTTATTGTTCTGAGAAGTGTCTCGATCATGTCCGCATAATTCACGAACCGTAGGGAGACACACTTAAGGATTCGACGTTGTTTGAGTAGTTATGGTATTATGAGAAAGAGACCGAATGTTGTTCGGAGTCTCGGATGGGATCCGGGATATCACGAGGTGATCCGGAATGGTCCGGAGAATAAGATTCATATAAGGAAAGTCCCATTTCGGAGTTGGGGAATGGTTCCGTGTTTTCATCGAACATTCTAGAAGGTCCGGAATGTCCGGGGAAGGGTACATGAATGTGTCATTACATATTGGAATGATTGCATCATGTACTAAGTGTTCTCGCTGTCCAAAATAAAGGGTTTATTTAAATCCTAAATTGAAAAGTCAAAACGGCTAGTTTGAAAGTCAAACGGCAAGTTTTGGAAAGTGGAAAGAGGACGAATAGATGAGACCTAGTTGGGGGAGGAGTCCTCCTCCCCGGACTCCCCTCCCCATGGCGCAGCCAGCCCTCCCACCTATAAAGGGAGGGGCAGGGCCTCCCCTCCTCACACACACAACTTCCTATCCTCTAAACTAAACCCTAGATCTAAACCCCGGTTTAGAGCTATTTGGTTTAGAGCCTTCTAATTGGTTTAGAGCCCTCTAATTGGTGTGTCTAATTACTAGACCACTAATAGCCTCTCTCATAAGCTCCACCATACTGATCTCCCTCTACCTCCGGAATCGCGAGGAGAGTGCTACAACCTCCGGAACAAGGGAGAGGAAGGTCTTAAGGATCGTCTGGCGATCTTGAGATCGGAAGAACTACATCACCCACGAGAATCTGCTCTCGTTAAACACTTTGGAATCGTCGAGGGTGAGTTATTCCATCGACTCGTTGCTGCAATCTAGTAGATAGATCTTGGCTTGTTTGTTTGTATGCGATAGAAAATCTTTGTTTTCCATGCTACGAACCCCTGTATCGAGCCGTGTCTATATGTAGATAGTAGAACACAATGGTCATTGTGGGCGTTGATGCTTTTATTGTAGATTGCTTTTGTGTACTTTGCATCTTGCGGTATGTTGGGATGAAGCCTAACCTTACATGACATCGTTCATGAGACTTGCTCCACGCTAACATGCAACTTGTATTGCATAAGTGGCTCTTCTCCTAGCATAGTAAAGATCCAATTTACAACGGTGATCAACAATGCTAGTATCAATGTTGTGGTTCTTGTTCGTAAGTTAGAACGACACTTATTGAAAGCCCCAAACCACGTAAAATATGCAAAGAAAGTAGAGGCGTCTAACTTTGTTTTGCGATATGATATGGCCATGATTGTGATTATATTTGATGTATGCAATGTTCCTTATTGTAAGTTGGCAATATGGTTGTCTTTAATTTTAAAGACCGTGTCTATTCAAAGTGGTTGTAATAGTTGAAGCTGGTGGACGACAACCATGAAGAAGCGTCATTGACCTTGATGCTATGCCGTGATGATGGAGATCATGTTCGTGCTTGAAGATGGAGATCGGAAGCACAAAGAAGAAAGGCCATATCATATCACATATTATGAATTGCATGTGATGTTAATCCTTTATGCATCTTGTATTGCTTAGTTAGCATTATAAGATGATCCCTCATGCACATAAATTTCAAGTTCTAAAGTGTTCACCCTTAGTATGCACTGCCAAAGCTTGAGCACCACGTGATGATCGGGTGTCTTTGATTCCGGGTGAATACAACGTAAGCAAGCCAGATTTGCGGTAGCTAAGGTTGATCTTGACGAGCCTAGCATGTACGTATGGCCTCAAGGTAAAGCATGAGTCATATAGTAGATATGATGAACATGTTGATTGTTCGCCATTGAAGCTACATCAACTCTCGTGATGATCGGTTTTGATGTGGTGGATTTGGTTCGTGTGATCACTAAAACAATGTGAGGGATATTGTTTTGAGTGGGAGTTCACCTAGATTAATTTAATTATTAATTAGAACTCAATTTATCATAAACTAAATCAAAGTGAATTTGCATAGTTGTTGTAGTCATTGGCATCCGTTTACCACCTTGCGCTTAGTTATAATTGAGATGATAGAACTATAGAATTCTGGTTAGTTACTTTGTATCGTATTGTATTGAAGTGTTAATCTAAAATTTAAAAGTCCTATTGCAAACTTTCAGTAAGTTCCGGTTACTCCATGAAGTTTAATAATTAGTATTAAATCAAGAGTAACAATTCCAAAGTGTTAGTATTTGAGTATCATGTTTGTCTCCATGATTCTTGATATTCAAAGGATTGTCTTAATATCAAGGTTATCTAGGATCTGAAAGAGTTGTTTCAGAAACCATGATGTGTGGAAGATATTGTGATATCAGTTTTGTTACAACATGATAGAGTATAATATGGCAAAGTCATGTTCTCATGTTTGATGAGAATTTGCAAAAGGTTGGAGACACTTGTTGTCCTAATCCTCCAAAAGGTTTTGGAAAGCAACATTATACTCATAATTCATCGTTATAAGCTAAAAGTAGCTTGATCATGGATGATTCCATGATAAAGTGAATATTTGATGTAGGTAAAATGTTTACTACACCAAGAGATTACTAAAGAAAGGAATTTGGAAGAACACCAAACATTTGATGATGGTGATCTACTTCAAAGTGCAAATCCAAAGACATTTGTATTTAATTATACACGCTTTGGATTATGTGTCATATGTATGACTCCACTATTGATGTTGATAGATTCTTTCAAGAAATCTTGAAGAGAATCTCGTAAGTATATGGCAGAAAAGAAAAGACTAGAATTGTTCAGTTTAAGTATATAGATGATATACATGTTATGGCTATATTCTTTGCTTATTAAACAATGTGGTTCTTAAGTATTTGATACTGAATTTGTTGGTATGAATCGTCATACGAAACAACACAATTCATGAACTACAATGGCCTAAGTAACTAGCAAAAGAATAGGTGATGATGTTCATCGAGAACAAATAAAGGGTTATTTTGTTGCTCGTTAAAACATCAATGCTTACCTTCAAGATTTGTTTTATCAGGTATTATGAGAACAAAAGGGTTGTTCAAATAATTGCCGTAATCCATAAAAGATGGATGATTCACAAATCTCGTTGGAGAAATCACATCCATAAAACTAGTGCTAAAATTGTCGAAAGGCAAATTGATTGAAAGATCACTTAGGAAGTGACATCGCCGTTTAAATTATATTGGAAAGAAAACATGAAGAAACTCCATGTGGATGGAATTTTGGAGTCTTTTGATTTTGATCAAATGACGTTTGTGAAACTTTCCTAGAGATAATTAAAACTTCGTTCATAGGCCAAAAGGGAAGACTAGCTTATTGGAACTTGTGCATATTGTTAATCCATTATGTGTAGTCAAGAGCGATGGATTTCAACTTCATATGCTTTCTCCGAAAATTTGAGTGAATATGTGAATATTTACTTAATAAGGATGAAGTGTGAAATATTTGAAAAGTTCGAAAGATTTTCAAGATGAAGTGCAAAATCATTGTAACAAGAATATAAATAGTTTATGATAAGATCATAAAGGAAGATATTTGAGTTACAAGTTTAGCATAATACCTAAGATTTAAGGAATCGTTCCGTGGATTTGCATTTCCCGAAACACCATAAGGGTATGGAGCGTTCGAGATATGTAATTGAACCTTGTTTGACATGGTAAGATCGAAGGTATAATCCATAAAACTGCTATTATATTTTAAAGATTAAAAGCTTTAGAGACTACCGTTTTCCACTAAAAGAGCTCCATCATAATCCGCTGAAATGACACCATATAAAGTTATGGTTTGGGATAAAACCCAAGTAGTCCTTTCTTAAACATTGGTATGCTATGCATAAGAAAGATGTTTGCAACCAAAGTCGGATAAACCTGTCTTTGTATTCTTGTATAAGTATTCCTCCATAAACACCGAAGACAAAAGTGTTTGTCGCTTAGAACGTCAAGTTTCTTTGAGAAGGAATTTTTCGTGAAAAGTTAAGTGGGAGGACAATAGAACTTTGATAAGGTTAAAAGAACCTTAGCTATATGATCAGAGTAAAGTGTTAATAATGCTCATGGCTCACGTGCCTCAAAAGTTGTGGTCACGGAGGTCTAAGTTTCTATTGAAACAAGTAGGTCGGATGAACAATCAAATACCAAGATTTGAGGGTTGAATCATTATTTGAGAATAATGAACCTACTACATGCAAAGAAGCAATGATGGGCCTCGACCAAATGGCTTGAAGCCATATAATCCGTGATAGTTCCATACACGAGAAATCAAGTTTTGAACTTGAAGGACCCTCGAAAAAGGTGTAAAACCTTGCAGTTGTGTTTGGATCTATAAAGAAGTAGACATGGATGTTTCACATCTATGAAATAGTCGACATGTTGAGAAAGAGTTCACAACAATGTTCAAAGGTTGACTATGACAAGATTTGATCTTTCATAGTGATATTTAGTCTAGACGGATTAATGTAGCAACCACTACATATAATTTGTTATATGGTAGTTGAATAAACAAAACAAGTTCTTCTAAGAGAATCGTTACCTAGGACATGTGCATAACACGGTCCATAGGGTTTTGTTAATTCAAAGGATGCTAAAAGCATATGCAAACTTCAATGGTTAGAGTAAGCATAGCGGAGTTGGAATCTTCACTATGATGAAACTGTTAAAAGAGTTTAAATTCATCAGAGACAATGAAGATGCTTGCATTTGCAAGAAATTAAGTGGGAGCGCTAAGACATGTTTCTAATACATTATGTGGAAGACATATTGTTGATTGGAAATAATGTATATTTTATTAACACATATTAAGAATTTCATCCCGATGAAAGACTTAGGCAAAACCCAAATATTTGGCATCAATAGATGCTAATATGGTTGTGCCAAAAGTACATAGACAAGATATTGAATGAGTTCAATATAGAAACTACAAGAAAGGTTCTTGTCGCACAGAAAGGATTGAATGAGTTCAATATTGATGATATATTCAAGTGTATTGGCACTTGGTAAGTGAAACAAAGATTCAAGTATAGATTGATACTTGATGTATGAAATCACAAAGAGTATTTATATCAATCATACTGTGATATGTACAAATCCAGATATGTCCTATGCTCTAAATGTTGTGAGCATATACCAGAATGATTTGTAAGATGATCATTGGACAATAGTAAGGATATTCTTATGATCTTTTGGAAGAACTAAGAGTATATTATTTGTAGAAGTGACAAATAGATGGTTAGTTCATTGTAAATGTACTACATTGATACTAGCTTTGTCACAAAGTACAAATTTAGTTTATCTCAATCTAAACTAAGGGTGGCACAATATAATGGAAAGCGAGTTCCATAATGGATTTGGATGAGTTCCAAAGTTAAGACATTGTGACAGATACTACAACAAAAGGCTAAGTATATGACTGCTATTATAGCAGCAAAAGAGGGCATTTGTGTCAAGTAGTTTGTTATCAAACTAGGTGTAGTTCGGATAATACTATGAAGATATATTGTACGACAATATTGTCAACATGTTTTAACCCCAAAAGAACTAAAGGTCACACCGAAAGACCAAATTTATACAAAGCCATCTCATTAGAGAATGAGTGATGCGTAAAGACGCAAAGACATGCAATTACACACGGACCTGGAAGTGTCAGATCCGGAGATCAGTTGACCACTAGCAATCGTGTACATACAACACCGGAAAGCCATAGGTGTTGAATACACAAAAGTTTGAAACTAGATTATTGACTCTAGTGCAAGTGGGAGACTGTTGGAGATATGCCCAAGAGGCAATAATAAAGTGGTTATTATCATGTCTTCACACTTATGATAAATGTTTACATACCATGCTATAATTGTATTAACCGGAAACATTAATACTTGTGTGATTTGTAAACTAAAATAAGAGTCCCTAGTAAAGCCTCTTGTTAAACTAGCTTGTTGGTTAATATATGATCATGGTTTCCTGATCATGAACATAGAGATGTTATTAACAACAGGATCATATCGTTAGGAGAATGATATGGTGGACATACTCCTATAGACAAGCATAGCATAAAGATCAAGTCATTTCAATAGTTCAATTGCTATATGCTTTCTGATACATAGTAACCTAATTCCTTCGACCATGAGATCATGCATATTGCCTTTACTGGATGGATGCTTTGATGTCATCAAACACCACACCGTAACAGGGTGGCTATAAAGGTGGCATTGAGTGTTCGGAGAGTATTGGTTGAAACACATGGATCAAGAGTGGGATTTGTCCATCCACATGACGGATAGATATTCTCTGGGCCCTCTCGGTGAAATGTCATCCAATTAGCTTGCAAGCATGTGACTTGGTCACAAGGGATCACATATCAGGAGCGAGAAAAGAGTACTTATCGAACGAGGTTGAACTAGGTATGCGGAGATGATCATAACCTCGGATAAGTAACATATCGTGAGACAAAGGGAAATTGGTATCGTATGTAAGTGGTTCATTCGATCGCAAAGTAATCGTAGAAATATGTGGGAGCCATATGAATTTCCAGATTCCTCTATTGGTTATTGTTAGAGAAGTGTCTCGATCATGTCGCATAATTCACGAACCGTGAGGAGACACACTTAAGGATTCGACGTTGTTTGAGTAGTTATGGTATTATGAGAAAGAGACCGAATGTTGTTCGGAGTCTCGGATGGGATCCGGGATATCACGAGGTGATCCGGAATGGTCCGGAGAATAAGATTCATATAAGGAAAGTCCCATTTCGGAGTTGGGGAATGGTTCCGGTGTTTTTCATCGGGAACATTCTAGAAGGTCCCGGAATGTCCGGCACTCCGGAGGGGGAAGGGTACATGAATGTGTCATTACATATTGGAATGATTGCATCATGTACTAAGTGTTCTCGCTGTCCAAAATAAAGGGTTTATTTAAATCCTAAATTGAAAAGTCAAAACGGCTAGTTTGAAAGTCAAACGGCAAGTTTTTGGAAAGTGGAAAGAGGAGGAAAAGAGGAGACCGAGTTGGGGGAGGAGTCCTCCTCCCCAAGCCGGCGCCCCACCAAGCCGAGTTGGGGAGGGACTCCCCTCCCCATGGCGCAGCCAGCCCTCCCACCTATAAAGGGAGGGGCAGGGCCTCCCCTCCTCACACACACAACTTCCTATCCTCTAAACTAAACCCTAGATCTAAACCCCGGTTTAGAGCTATTTGGTTTAGAGCCTTCTAATTGGTTTAGAGCCCTCTAATTGGTGTGTCTAATTACTAGACCACTAATAGCCTCTCTCATAAGCTCCACCATACTGATCTCCCTCTACCTCCCGGTACCACGCCGTTGTCAATCGCGAGAGAGTGCTACAACCTCCGGAACAAGGGAGAGGAAGGTCTTCGTCAGTACCCGAGCGATGTGACCCCATTTGGGAGGCCCTTCTTGGCGCCGGAAGGATCGTCTCACGATCTTGAGATCGGAAAGAGTACATCACCCACGAGAATCTGCTCTCGTTAAACACTTTGGAATCTTCGAGGGTGAGTTATTCCATCGACTCGTTGCTGCAATCTAGTAGATAGATCTTGGCTTGTTTGTTTGTATGCGATAGAAAATTTTTGTTTTCCATGCTACGAACCCCTACACCTCTCTCCCTCCCGACTGTTTGTAGGCGAAGCCCTACAGCAGAAATTCTCCACCATATACACCACGCCGTCGTGTTGTAGATCCAATCTATCTCTCCACCATACTCGATGGTCCGAGGAAGGAGGAGACGTCGAGGTGCTGCACGTGTGCATCTCACGGAGGCACCGCCACTTGTGGTGCTAGATCGGATCGGATCGCGAGGAGGAGAAGCGAGTACGACTACATCACCCACATTCCGACGAACGTTCCGCTGTGCGAATCTTCAAGGGTATGAAGATCTAATCCAATCTCTCTCGTTGATTGCATATCCTAGATTAGATCTTGCCTTTCCCTCTGTTCGCATCCGTAGAAAACTTTTATTTACTATGCCGCGAAACCCTTCAACACTATCATCTAAAGTCCTACTATTTTCATTATACTTAGTGGATTTTGAAAACATGCATGAAAACAATTTTATACTTATGCTATGCTAAATCCTAATAGGATTCCCTATACACTCCTTAGTGAAAATATTGTAGTTGTTACATGCTTAGCCATGATATATTTTAAAAAGAGATACATGTTGAGATTTTACAAAGGTTGAGAAAAGGACTTGTGTTTTACATAATAAAACAAGGACTCAATGAACCACCTAGGTGGAGGATACTTTAAGTTTTGGAGAAGGTGGCAACAAAAGGAACCATGTTTATGGGTATCACTTTGTGTTGTGCTCCAAAAGAAAACCACCTAGGAAACTTAGATATTGAACATGTTTCTCCAATTGTGGCTTTCGTGTGCAACCACATGCTATTATGGCTCTGGCTTAGTCAACTACATTGGGAAGACCCATGCACTGTCTTCAGTTAACTGGACATGGGGATCTGGAATGCTTCATGGGTGCTGAAGGCAAGCTAGCAATGGTGTATGGGAGGACCCTTTGGAAAGAGTTCATCACATTCTCAATCTGCCAGTACTCCATCTTGGTGAGCACTAATCCAGTAGGCCACTGGTGGCAACAAGATGGGATTGTGACATGTGGGTAAAGTGTACTCCTTCTGCAGAAGATAATAAAATCTAAGTACTTAGCCGTGTCCCCGGTTATGGACAATACTGAGCACTAAAGTTTGAACTATGGGAGATCTCGACATTCCAACTTCTAAAATAAAAAGTTGATGAACTTGGGGGTACCATGGAATTCAAAGAGATTTTGTTAAGCTTGATGCACTTGGGGTTACCAAGGTGCTCAAGAGATTTTGCTTAAAAGCATGATGTACTTGGGGTTACCAAGGAACTCATGAGATTTTGATAAAACTTGATGCACTTGGGGTTACCAAGGGCTCAAGGGATTTTGACAAGGACTTGAACACTTGAGTTTCTACCAAGGAGTTCAAGGAACTTGGAAAAGAGATTTGACAAAGGACCAAACCCCTTTTGAAAAGATAGGATAAATATTGCTTTATGCAAATGAGCCTTGAACTCTACTTAGCCAAATATGCATGTAATGATAGGATCCACTTATATTCCACATAGTAGTGAAACTTGCCAATACAATTCAAATGTATTGACCCTTGTGGATGTAACTTGTAATGTTGCAGGTTTGATTGATTTTAGTGAAGATTGTTTGATTAGGATTACAAAATCTACAACCAACATCTGCCTGTGGCACTTTGAAGATGAAGGACCCCATGACTATAGTTATTCCGCTGCAATGTATTGTAATAGCCAAATGAGCTATGTGTGATGTAATATAATTATGTTATTCCTTGTTATAAAGTTATAATATGACCTTTGTATCTTGATATTACATATTAACTGTGGATGCTAGCTATTGATCCAGGGACTAGCATTGTAAACAGATGGGGCTCTATCTTATTAAAGATTGGGACCTCTACAGATGGTATCAGAGCATTGTGTTGCCTGTAGGATTTGTAAACCTAGGATTGGACAAAAACCCTTAGAAAAATAGGAATTATATTTTGATCCAAAACTTATTTACAAGAACACTTGTAAACTCTTTCCTTAACCATTTTTGGTTTCAACTCTACATCTCTTCTATTTTCAACTGATGGAAAAACCTACCCATGGCCAAAGATTACACCATGTGCAAAGGACTTCTTCAACACTTTCAACTCTAATGACTTCAACTTCTTCAACTCTAATGACTTCAACTTCTTCAACTCTAATGACTTCAACATCTTCAGCATATTCACCAAGGACCTCCAACTTGGATATCACCAAGGACTACAAGTGAAACAAGGAAATCTTACTCAAGAATTAGAGACTGAGGGAATGCAAAAGTTAGAAGGAACCTACATCATTTGAAGTTTTGCAACCAAGAGTTTTTCTCAAGGAAACCATGATCCCAAGTAAGAAGAAGCAACCAAGAATGATGGAAAGATCACAAGTGAACCATATATATGGACCACCATAATTTAGTTAAGTCAAACACACCAACTTATGTGGTGTAACAAAAATATTTTGTTGCCAAAGTAGGTGCTTGAACTTTGTTGTTTGAGTGCAAAGTTGTTTGTGAATGTGTGGTTTGTGATTCCATGCACATTGCTTGTGTGAATTATGATGTGTGTGATTAGAATTGAGTCCTTAGAAATATCTTGCATATTCTAATCTCCCTTCAACCCAAACAGATGACTACTCCAAAAGACTCCAACATCAAGGTTGATGACATCAACACCGACCAAGAGGACAGCATGAAAGAGCTCATAGCAACCCAGAACCAGTTAAACCAACTGACAGCTCAGTTCATAGCCAACAATAGTAATAAAGATCCAGCACTGCAAAAGTTTTTGGAGGAACAAACCGAACTGATGCTTAAGGTGACTAATCAAATGATCAACATGGAAGAAAGCTACCCCAAAAGAGTCTATGACAACAAGGATGACAGAAATATTGTTCTAGATGGAGCACCAGCTTGCATTATTTGTGGAGACAAGGATCATACTTCCAAGGAACATGAAGGTCAATGCCCTAACTGTGAAGAAAAACATCCTGTTGGACAATGTCCCACCTCTCAAGCTACTTGTTACCTTTGTGAAGGAAATGGCCATGTCCCTATCCAATGCCCCATCTATGCCATTGTGGAACAAAGGAAATGTCACATCCCAAGATTTTCCAAATCTTGTAATGTGAAAATAAATTAATAAAACAAAACTTTGTTTGATTTTTAGAGCCAGAAGAAACTTTTTGAATTCAATTGGAACCTCAAACCAATTTGAATCAAATAAATCCTAAAGGGATTTAAAAAGATAAACTTTTATTAAAGGAAAATAAAAATATTTAATTCTATTTTGGATCTTTTAATAAAAGATTTTGTTTTCAAATGAAAAGGTGGATTTATAAATAAAGATTATTTTATAAAGCCAAATTAAACTTGGCCAAGGTTTTGAAACAAAAGAGTTTTCTTTGATTAAAATAATAAAAGTTTATTTTAAATAAAGAAATAAAGATTTAGCATCCAACCTTATTTGAAGATAAAGGGTTTTACCAATTTAAAATTAAAACAATCAAAACTTATTAAAATTAATTAAAATAAGTTTTTCCAATATTGGATATTGACAAATAAAACCTATTAAAGTGTTTTGACTTTACTTTAGATTTTAAAATAAATATTCTCAATAAAACAAATCCTATTTTAATAAAGAAGTTTATTATATTAATTAATAAGGGACACTAAAATAAAAGATTATTTTGTTTTCAACAAGATTTCCAAATATCCTTATTTTCAAATAAAACCTACTGGTTTGATTTTGAAAGTAATTGGATTTCAAATAGGAATTTTATTAATTAAATCAAACCATATTTTATTAAATAACCAGGTCCATTTTATTCAAATAATAAATGGATCCTAAAGTAAATAAAAATATTATTTTGAATTTGGATTATGTTACTAAATAGAACCAAAATATAGGTTCAAAGTTTGTTGGATGTTTGATTGGATTTGAGTGTGATTTGTTTGATTGAAATATCAAATCAGGAAATAGAAACAGAAAAAGAAAAGAAATCAGAAACAGGAAAAAAAATAACAAAGAGGGCAACCCAACCCAGGCAGCCCAACAAGGCCCAGCAAGCCAGCCCAACTCTCCTCCCCCGCAGAAAACGATTCGAACCAACTAATCAACCCGCAAGGAGACTGGCAAGTGGACCCTCCCTCCTTTCTTTTTCCACTGACCGCTGGACCCCCTTTTCCACTGTTCTCCTTCTTCCCCGCGCGAACCTTTCTCCCCTCACCTCGCTGCCGTTGCTGCAGTAACTCCGCGCGTTCAATTCGCCTTAACACCGCGATAATTCATCGTCGCGACCACGTCCTTATAATCGCCTTCTCCTCCGCGACGTATTTCCCCGGCCCACTTTCCCTCTCTGCCTCTAGGCTGTCGCCAATTCTCTCTGTACCGCCGCCACTCCGACGAGGTTCAGGTGATGATTCCGGCGGAACCAGACCACCCCAAGCCTCACTGACCAAGCACGCAACTTCCCCACTCCCTGGCGCACCCCCCTGTACCAACCGTTCATCCGCGGGCGTCCCAGGAAGTCGACTTCGACAAGGATCAGAAGCGCCGCCGTCTGCCTTCTTCTCCGACGAGCCCCGCAGGTAGAACCCAGTCGCCCCTCTTCTTCTGGTGCATGCTCACATCATCTCCGTGACCTCCTGCGTCTAACCCAGCCCTTCGTTTGTATTCTCGTGGACCACAACAACGTCCCTGTCATCGACCAGAGCCGACCATCGCCAAGAACAACTCCGGCGAGAGATTCTTCCCGACACAGTGCGCCCTGAGCCACGCCGACCACACGACGTGCTTCACCACAACCTCGCGACCTCGGTGAGCTTTCCCCCTCCCTGTTTTGCTTCCTGTTTACATGACACCGTGTAATCGTCGCCGCCCGTTAGCCATCGCCCGGCGCGCTTCATGAATGGTCGAGCAAGCGAACACCGTAGGATCTCTGTCCAACGCCCGAGATAGATCCACTTATTCTCGAAGGGGTATGTGCTCAGAACCATCCGATCTAACTTAATCCAGCGGCCCACGATGCCGATCCACGCGAAGCGGTACCCGCGAGTAGAAACACGCCGCGTGTCGTCTGTTAGAATTAGAAACAGTTTTGAATCTGATTTAAATTGCAAACTTCAAACATTTATAACTTGAGATCTACACGTCCAAATTTGACAAATTTTATATCAATAAAATCAGGAGAACAAGCCCTAGCCAACCATGGCCTTAGTTTGTCAAATAGTATTTGTTAGCTTGTTTAAATTTGCAGACTCTTTTGTGTGCTTGCTAACATTAGAAAAATCATTTAAAAATGATTTTTGAATTAAAACCTTTGCAAAATGGTTTGTTGTGACCTTACTGACCCTAGGAACCAACCCATGGTTTGGAAAATAAATTTGGAAAAGTTTGGAATGGATTAATTAGTTTAATCCATTTCTAGCCAAATAAAATTGTGGATTTTATTATAAAAATGTTTATGGAAAGAAATCTTTGAGAAAATGGTTTGGACCAAACCTACTGACCTAAAAACACCAAGTTTTGCAATAGCAACTCATTTGGTGAACAACTTAAGAGTTTTGCCTTAATAAAAACATTTTTCACCACATGAAATGATGAATGGATTTAAAAATAGTTTTTGGACAAAATCCTCTAACTAATGACTTTGCCACTTTGGTAAATGACCAATTTGGAACTTACAAAGTTTGGAAACCCCATAGAGACCCTCTTTGCAATAGAACCAACCTTTGCATGCTTACATGCATGACTTAGATCCCATTGTCTTGTGTGTGTGAATTTGTTTGAGTGATTATTGGTTTGGAATGTGGATTGAATTTGTGTTTGCTTGTTTGATTTGTAGTGAAGTGTGAAACTAGCAAGATCAAGGAGTGAACCACCATTCCCTACCAAAAAGGCAAGTGATGCTTCATACTTTTTGTCCTATTACTTTCACTATGCATTAGTGATTTTGCTAAATAAAACATGCATGGATTTTTGCTAAGTGTAAACCTTACTATAGGAAAAACTAGTAGATAAATCCTTAGTAGGATTTTCCTAAGTTAAGATTCCTACTACTATCAAGCTTAGCCTAGCTAATAGAAAACATGGGTGGAATATATATTCACACTATGGAAAAATATTCTAAGTCTAAAGGACTTGTGTTTTGTTTAATAAAACAACTAAGTTAATGAATCACCTGGGTGGAATGGGCTTGCTTGGTGGAGAATGGTTGAGTGGTTCACAATGCCATGGACTTGGGTTGTGTATCTCACTTGTGGTATGCCACCCAGGAAACAAAGGGATTCGAGATGTCAAATGTTGAGAAGCTTCAAGTGCAACCACTTGGCAATATGGGCTCTGCCATGATCATATAGGTTGCAAGAACTTAGCCATATGGACAGTTGGTGGTAGTGTTATGATAGGTTTGGGAACGCGTCCATATTGGTCTAAGGGAAAGCTTCTGAAAGATCTTGTCTTGGGAAACCAAGTCTTGTGGGGAAAGTGCACCACCTCTGCAGAGTGTAAAACCTAAGTACTTAGCCATGTCCCTGGTAAAGGACAATTTGAGCATCAAGACATGGAAGCAATCAAGAATCTCATCACTCCAACTTCTAAATTAAAAATTTGTGGGTGAACAAGGGTTGTGTGAAATTCTTCAATCTTTGATTGAGAGATGGCTTGTTTAAGGATCTCCAATCTTTGGTTAAGAAAAATGATTTTGTTTGAATTCTTCAATCATTGATGGAGAGATGGCTTGGTACAAGGATCTTGAAATCTTTGATTAAGGAAAAATGATTTTGTCAAAACAAAAACTTAGTATTTTCAAAATGATAAGGAAAATCTATTTTGAGCAATGCAAGCCTCAACTCCACTTAGCCAAATGCATGTAGATGATAGACTCCACTATATTATCATAGTATCACTTGCCAATACAATTCAAAATGTATTGACCCTTTGTGGCTGTAACTTGTATGTTGCAGGTTTGATTGTTTTTAGTGAAGATTCGATTAGGATTACAAAACCTACAACCAGCATTTGCCTGTGGCACTTTGAAGATGATGGACCCATACTTATAGTTATTCCGCTGCAATGTAATGTAATAGCCAAATGAGCTATGTTTGATGTAATAAACTTATGTTATTCCTGGTTATAAAGTTATATTATGACCTTTGTTTCATGATATTACATCTTAACTGTGGATGCTAGCTATTGATCCAGGGACTAGCATTGTAAACACAGGAGGCACTATCTTATTAAAGATAGGGGACTCTTACAGGAAACAAGAAGGATCCAAGTATGCCAAGAATGTTGATAGCAAAGGAAAAGGACCACTTATACCTCCAAACAAGACAACCCAATTCAAAGGATCAAAGAAACCCAAGAATCAAAAGATTGACAAAAGCCATGTGCAATGTCATCAGTGTAAGGAAATGGGACACTATTCTGGTGAATGCCCAAAGAACCCGAAGAATAAAGAGATTGGCCAAGTAGTGTGCAACAACTGCAAAGAGCTAGGCCATTATGTGGCAACTTGTCCACAAGAGCCACGTAAAGAACTCAAGGACATCCATTGTTTCAACTGCAAGAATCCAGGACATTATGCAAGCAACTGTCCAGAAAAGATGAAGAACAAGTTGAACAAGCCTATATATAAACTCAACCTTGGCCCATGAGTCAAGTGTGAAAATCAAGGACACAATGCAAATGTTTGCCCATGAGAAATTTTCCCCAGGATCCTAGGAAGACCAATATGTAATTTTTGTTTGAGAGTTTTTTAGGGTGGTAGTACCCTAGTTGTTTTGAACCTGCTTGTAACCCTAACCTTCCCAAATCTCGGGACGAGATTTATTTAAGGGTGGTAGCCTGTCACATCCCAAGATTTTCCAAATCTTGTAATGTGAAAATAAATGAATGAAATAAAACTTTGTTTGATTTTCAGGGCCAGAAGAAACTTTTTGAATTTAATTGGAAACTTCAAACCAATTTGAATCAAATAAATCCTAAAGGGATTTATTAGGATAAACATGTATTAAAGGAAATTAAAATAATTTGGGAATTACTATTTTGGATCTTTTTATAAAAGAATTTAGTTTTCAAAAGAAAAGGTGGATTCATAAATAAAGATTATTTTATAAAGACAAATTAAACCTTGGCCAAGCTTTGGAATTAAAACATTTTGTTTTGAATAAAATAGCAAAGGTTTATTTAAATAAATTAATAAGGATTTAATATCCAATTTTATTTGAATAAAAGGTTTTACCATTTTAATTAAAACATCAAAAAATTATTAAATTATTTTAAATAAGTTTCCCAAATATTTTATATTCTCAAATAAAACCTACTGAAATGTTTTAACTTTATTTTAGATTTCAAAATAAATATTTTAATAAAATAAATCCTAGTTGATTTTATAATGAAGGTCTATTGTGTTTAATTATTAATGGACCCTAAAATCAAAGGTTATTTTGTTTTAAACAAGTTTCCAAGTATTCTTTATTTCTAAATAAAACCTACTGATTTGGTTTTGAAAATATTTGGATTTCAAATGGAGATTTTATTAATTAAATCAAACACTATTTTATTAAAAAACTAAAGATCCATTTTATTTAATTAAAAAATGGATCCTAAAAAGAATAAAAATTATTATTTTATTTTGGAATTTGGTTTATGTTACTAAACAGAACCAAGTTCAAAGTTGTGAAGTTTGGTGATTGTTTGAATCAATTTGAATGTTGTTTGATAGTTTGAAATTCAAAACAGAAATTAGATTTAGAAAAAGAAAAATGTTTCAGACAGAAAAAAATAGTGCAAAGGACCCAGCCCAACAAGGCCCAACAACCAGCCTAGTTTCCCTCCCCGGAGAAAACCGATTCGCACTCAGAATCTAACTCAGACAGAGGCTGACCAGTGGACCCTCCCCTCACTCTTTTTCTCAATGACGACTGGACCCCACTCCTCCTGTTCATCCCCCTCACCCGCGCGACCTCCTTCCCCCAAACCTCGCTGTCGTTGCTGCCATTCAAAGCCGCGATTAATTCGCAGTAATGCCGCGCCTTAAACCTCGTCGTGACTGCACGCTATTAAGCACCTGCATCTTCTCCTCCTTTCCCCTCTGTCACCACTCCTTCTCCGCCCCGAGGCTGCCACAATGCGGCCCGGCACTCCCTCTGTTCTGACGACACCTCGGTGACGATTCCGGCCAAGTTTCACCACCACTTGCCTCCCTGACCTCGCACCCAGACTCACCACTTCTTGGCGCATCCCCCAGTACCTTTCGTTCGACCGCGGGCGCCCCAGAGCGTCGGCTACGTCAAGCTTCTGAACGCCGCCGCGTCTGCAATCTCTCCGACGACCTCCCCCGGTAAGCACTGACCGCCCCGGGTCTTCTTGATCACGCAAACATCCTTGCCTTGGTCTTGCGCGCCTAACCATGCCCCTGTCTTGCCTTAGGGCGATCTACAACGTCGCCTTCGTCCGTGGACAGAACCACCCGACGCCGTTCTTTACTCCGGCGAGGAATTACTGCAGACCCTGAGCGCCCCTCGACCAACCGACCACTCCCCAAGCATCACCTCGTCCTCGCGATCACGGTGAGCATCCTCACCTCGTACTTTGCTTCCTAGAACCACCACTAGCACCTCGCCTGACCGTCGCCGCCGTCTGTCATCGCGTAGCGCCGCCAGCTTCTGGTCAAGCACGCAAGAGCCGTTAGATCTTAATCCTGTGGCGTAGACAGAATGACTTAAGCGAACCGGTATGGAAGCATCTGAGCCGCACGATTCACATTAGATCCAACGCACCGCAACACCGATCCGGCCGAACCGGTACCACCCAACCAAAACGTGACGCGTGGCCATGTTTTTGTTTTAAAAACAGATTTGAATATGTTATAGATTCAATTTTCAAACCCTTGTAACTTTGGATCCACACGTCCAAAAATTACAAATTTTATGTCGTTGGATTCAGGAGAGCAAGCCCTAGCCAACCATTCCCTTGGTTTAGTAAATAGTATCTGTTAATTTACTTGTTTTTACAGATTCTTTTGTATGCTTGTTTAGAATAGAAAAATGAGTCAAAAATGTTTCTAAGTTTGAAACCTTGGCAAAATGTCTTGTTGTGAACTTACTAACCCTAGGAACCAACCCTTGGTGTTGAAAATGATTTTGGTAAAGTTTAGGTTAGATTATTTGACTTAGCCATTTTTCTAGCCAAATAAAATTATTGATTTTATTATGAAAATGTTTTTGCAAAGAAAACTTTGGAAAAATGTTTTGGACCAAACCTACTGACCCAAAACACCAAGTTTTGCAAATGGCAACAAAAACATAAAGTTTTGCTTTGATAAAAATATTTTTCACCACATAAAATGATGATGGGATTAAAAATGGTTTATGGACCAAAACTCTTTTTGCAAATGACTTTGCCATTTTGGTAAATGACCACTTTGAACTTTACAAAGCTTAGAAACCTAGTGGAGACCACCTTTGCAATTAGAACCATCTCTTACATGCTTACATGCATGACTTAGATTTTAGATCCCATAGTTTTATGTGTGTGTAAAATGTTGTTTGATTGATTATTTGGAATGCTAGTTGATATAGAGTTTGCTTGATTGATTGTAGTGAAATTAGAAAAGTGTGAGACTAGCAAGATCAAGGAGTGAACCATCATTCCCTACCAAAAAGGCAAGTTACACTATCATCTAAAGTCCTACTATTTTCATTATACTTAGTGGATTTTGAAAACATGCATGAAAACAATTTTATACTTATGCTATGCTAAATCCTAATAGGATTCCCTATACACTCCTTAGTGAAAATATTGTAGTTGTTACATGCTTAGCCATGCTATATTTTAAAAAGAGATACATGTTGAGATTTTACAAAGGTTGAGAAAAGGACTTGTGTTTTACATAATAAAACAAGGACTCAATGAACCACCTAGGTGGAGGATACTTTAAGTTTTGGAGAAGGTGGCAACAAAAGGAACCATGTTTATGGGTATCACTTTGTGTTGTGCTCCAAAATAAAACCACCTAGGAAACTTAGAGATTGAACATGTTTCTCCAATTGTGGCTTTCGTGTGCAACCACATGCTATTATGGCTCTGGCTTAGTCAACTACATTGGGAAGACCCATGCACTGTCTTCAGTTAACTGGACATGGGGATCTGGAATGCTTCATGGGTGCTGAAGGCAAGCTAGCAATGGTGTATGGGAGGACCCTTTGGAAAGACTTCGTCACATTCTCAATCTGCTAGTACTCCATCTTGGTGAGCACTAATCCAGTAGGCCACTGGTGGCAACAAGATGGGATTGTGACATGTGGGTAAAGTGTATTCCTTCTGCAGAAGATAATAAAATCTAAGTACTTAGCCGTGTCCCCGGTTATGGACAATACTGAGCAACTAAAGTTTGAACTATGGGAGATCTCGACATTCCAACTTCTAAAATAAAAACTTGAAGCACTTGGGGGTACCAAGGAATTCAAAGAGATTTTGTTAAGCTTGATGCACTTGGGGTTACCAAGGTGCTCAAGAGATTTTGCTTAAAAGATGATGTACTTGGGGTTACCAAGGAACTCATGAGATTTTGATAAAACTTGATGCACTTGGGGTTACCAAGGAGCTCAAGGGATTTTGACAAGGACTTGAACACTTGAGTTTCTACCAAGGAGTTCAAGGAACTTGGAAAAGATATTTGACAAAGGACCAAACCCCTTTTGAAAAGATAGGATAAATATTGCTTTATGCAAATGAGCCTTGAACTCTACTTAGCCAAATATGCATGTAATGATAGGATCCACTTATATTGCACATAGTAGTGAAACTTACCAATACAATTCAAATGTATTGACCCTTGTGGCTGTAACTTGTAATGTTGCAGGTTTGATTGATTTTAGTGAAGATTGTTTGATTAGGATTACAAAATCTACAACCAACATCTGCCTGTGGCACTTTGAAGATGAAGGACCCCATGACTATAGTTATTCCGCTGCAATGTATTGTAATAGCCAAATGAGCTATGTGTGATGTAATATAATTATGTTATTCCTGGTTATAAAGTTATAATATGACCTTTGTATCTTGATATTATATCTTAACTGTGGATGTTATCTATTGATCCAGGGACTAGCATTGTAAACACAGGGGTCTCTATCTTATTAAAGATTGGGACCTCTACAGATGGTATCAGAGCATTGTGTTGCCTGTAGGATTTGTAAACCTAGGATTGGACAAAAACCCTTAGAAAAATAGGAATTATATTTTGATCCAAAACTTATTTACAAAAACACTTGTAAACTCTTTCCTTAACCATTTTTGGTTTCCACTCTACATCTCTTCTATTTTCAACTGATGGAAAAACCTACCCATGGCCAAAGATTACACCATGTGCAAAGGACTTCTTCAACACTTTCAACTCTAATGACTTCAACTTCTTCAACTCTAATGACTTCAACTTCTTCAACTCTAATGACTTCAACTTCTTCAACTCTAATGACTTCAACATCTTCAGCATATTCACTAAGGACCTCCAACTTGGATATCACCAAGGACTACAAGTGAAACAAGGAAATCTTACTCAAGAATTAGAGACTGAGGGAATGCAAAAGTTAGAAGGAACCTACATCATTTGAAGTTTTGCAACCAAGAGTTTTTCTCAAGGAAACCATGATCCCAAGTAAGAAGAATCAACCAAGAATGATGGAAAGATCACAAGTGAACCATATAGATGGACCACCATAATTTAGTTAAGTCAAACACACCAACTTATGTGGTGCAACAAAAATATTTTGTTGCCAAAGTAGGTGCTTGAACTTTGTTGTTTGAGTGCAAAGTTGTTTGTGAATGTGTGGTTTGTGATTGCATGCACATTGCTTGTGTGAATTATGATGTGTGTGATTAGAATTGAGTCCTTAGAAATATCTTGCCTATTCTAATCTCCCTTCAACCCAAACAGATGACTACTCCAAAAGACTCCAACATCAAGGTTGATGACATCAACACCGACCAAGAGGACAGCATGAAAGAGCTCATAGCAACCCAAAACCAGTTAAACCAACTGACAGCTCAGTTCATAGCCAACAATAGTAATAAAGATCCAGCACTGCAAAAGTTTTTGGAGGAACAAACCCAACTGATGCTTAAGGTGACTAATCAAATGATCAACATGGAAGAAAGCTACCCCAAAAGAGTCTATGACAACAAGGATGACAGAAATATTGTTCTAGATGGAGCACCAGCTTGCATTATTTGTGGAGACAAGGATCATACTTCCAAGGAACATGAAGGTCAATGCCCTAACTGTGAAGAAAAACATCCTGTTGGACAATGTCCCACCTCTCAAGCTACTTGTTACCTTTGTGAAGGAAACGACCATGTCCCTATCCAATGCCCCATCTATGCCATTGTGGAACAAAGGAAACAAGAAGGATCCAAGTATGCAAAGAATGTTGATAGCAAAGGAAAAGGACCAATTATACCTCCAAACAAGACAACCCAATTCAAAGGATCAAAGAAACCCAAGAAGCAAAAGATTGACAAAAGCCATGTGCAATGTCATCAGTGTAAGGAAATGGGACACTATTCTGGTGAATGCCCAAAGAACCCGAAGAATAAAGAGATTGGCCAAGTAGTGTGCAACAACTGCAAAGAGCTAGGCCATTATGTGGCAACTTGTCCACAAGAGCCACGTAAAGAACTCAAGGACATCCATTGTTTCAACTGCAAGAATCCAGGACATTATGCAAGCAACTGTCCAGAAAAGATGAAGAGCAAGTTGAACAAGCCTATGGAGAAACTCAACCTTGGCCCATGAGTCAAGTGTGAAAATCAAGGACACAATGCAAATGTTTGCCCATGAGAAATTTTCCCCAGGATCCCAGGAAGACCAATATGTAATTTTTGTTTTAGAGTTTTTAAGGGTGGTAGAACCCTAGTTATTTTGAACCTGCTTGTAACCCTCTCCTTCCCAAATCTCGGGACGAGATTTATTTAAGGGTGGTAGCCTGTCACATCCCAAGATTTTCCAAATCTTGTAATGTGAAAATAAATGAATGAAATAAAACTTTGTTTGATTTTCAGGGCCAGAAGAAACTTTTTGAATTTAATTGGAAACTTCAAACCAATTTGAATCAAATAAATCCTAAAGGGATTTATTAGGATAAACATTTATTAAAGGAAATTAAAATAATTTGGGAATTACTATTTTGGATCTTTTTATAAAAGAATTTAGTTTTCAAAAGAAAAGGTGGATTCATAAATAAAGATTATTTTATAAAGCCAAATTAAACCTTGGCCAAGCTTTGGAATTAAAACATTTTGTTTTGAATAAAAATAGCAAAGGTTTATTTAAATAAATTAATAAGGATTTAATATCCAATTTTATTTGAATAAAAGGTTTTACCATTTTAATTAAAACATCAAAAACTTATTAAATTATTTTAAATAAGTTTCCCAAATATTTTATATTCTCAAATAAAACCTACTGAAATGTTTTGACTTTATTTTAGCTTTCAAAATAAATATTTTAATAAAATAAATCCTAGTTGATTTTATAATGAAGGTCTATTGTGTTTAATTATTAATGGACCCTAAAATAAAAGGTTATTTTGTTTTAAACAAGTTTCCAAGTATTCTTTATTTCCAAATAAAACCTACTGATTTGGTTTTGAAAATATTTGGATTTCAAATGGAGATTTTATTAATTAAATCAAACCCTATTTTATTAAATAACTAAATATCCATTTTATTTAATTAAAGAATGGATCCTAAAAAGAATAAAAATTATTATTTTATTTTGGAATTTGGTTTATGTTACTAAATAGAACCAAGTTCAAAGTTGTGAAGTTTGGTGATTGTTTGAATCAATTTGAATGTTGTTTGATAGTTTGAAATTCAAATCATAAATTAGATTTAGAAAAAGAAAAATGTTTCAGACAGGAAAAAAATAGTGCAAAGGACCCAGCCCAACAAGGCCCAACAACCAGCCTAGTTTCCCTCCCCGGAGAAAAACGATTCGCACTCAGAATCTAACTCAGACAGAGGCTGACCAGTGGACCCTCCCCTCACTCTTTTTCTCAATGACGACTGGACCCCACTCCTCATGTTCATCCCCCTCACCCACGTGACCTCCTTCCCCCAAACCTCGTTGTCGTTGCTGCCATTCAAAGCCGCGATCAATTCGCAGTAATGTCGCGCCTTAAACCTCGCCGTGACTGCACGCTATTAAGCGCCTGCATCTTCTCCTCCTTTCCCCTCTGTCACCACTCCTTCTCCGCCCCGAGGCTGCCACAATTCGGCCCAGCACTCCCTCTGTTCCGATGACACCTCGGTGACGATTCCGGCCAAGTTTCACCACCACTTGCCTCCCTGACCTCGCACCCAGACTCACCACTTCTTGGCGCATCCCCCAGTACCTTTCGTTCGACCGCGGGCGCCCTAGAGCGTCGGCTACGTCAAGCTTCTGAACGCCGCCGCGTCTGCAATCTCTCCGACGACCTCCCCCGGTAAGCACTAACCGCCCCGCGTCTTCTCGATCACGCAAACATCCTTGCCTTGGTCTTGCGTGCCTAACCATGACCATGTCTTGCCTTAGGGCGATCTACAACGTCGCCTTCGTCCGTGGACAGAACCACCCGACGCCGTTCTTTACTCCGGCGAGGAATTACTGCAGACCCTGAGCGCCCCTCGACCAACCGACCACGCCCCAAGCATCACCTCGTCCTCGCGATCACGGTGAGCATCCTCACCTCGTACTTTGCTTCCTAGAACCACCACTAGCACCTCGCCTGACCGTCGCCGCCGTCTGTCACCGCGCAGCGCCGCCAGCTTCTGGTCAAGCACGCAAGAGCCGTTAGATCTTAATCCTGTGGCGTAGACAGAATGACTTAAGCGAACCGGTATGGAAGCATCTGAGCCGCACGATTCATATTAGATCCAACGCACCGCAACACCGATCCGGCCGAACCGGTACCACCCAACCAGAACGTGACGCGTGGCCATGTTTTTGTTTTAAAAACAGATTTGAATCTGTTATAGATTCAATTTTCAAACCCTTGTAACTTTGGTATGTCGTTGGATTCAGGAGAGCAAGCCCTAGCCAACCATACCCTTGGTTTAGTAAATAGTATCTGTTAATTTACTTGTTTTTACAGATTCTTTTGTATGCTTGTTTAGAATAGAAAAATGATTCAAAAATGTTTCTAAGTTTGAAACCTTGGCAAAATGTCTTGTTGTGAACTTACTAACCCTAGGAACCAACCCTTGGTGTTGAAAATGATTTTGGTAAAGTTTAGGTTAGATTATTTGACTTAGCCATTTTTCTAGCCAAATAAAATTATTGATTTTATTATGAAAATGTTTTTGCAAAGAAAACTTTGGAAAAATGTTTTGGACCAAACCTACTGACCCAAAACACCAAGTTTTGCAAATGGCAACAAAAACATAAAGTTTTGCTTTGATAAAAATATTTTTCACCACATAAAATGATGATGGGATTAAAAATGGTTTATGGACCAAAACTCTTTTTGCAAATGACTTTGCCATTTTGGTAAATGACCACTTTGGACTTTACAAAGCTTAGAAACCTAGTGGAGACCACCTTTGCAATTAGAACCATCTCTTACATGCTTACATGCATGACTTAGATTTTTGATCCCATAGTTTTATGTGTGTGTAAAATGTTGTTTGATTGATTATTTGGAATGCTAGTTGATATAGAGTTTGCTTGATTGATTGTAGTGAAATTAGCAAAGTGTGAGACTAGCAAGATCAAGGAGTGAACCATCATTCCCTACCAAAAAGGCAAGTTACACTATCATCTAAAGTCCTACTATTTTCATTATACTTAGTGGATTTTGAAAACATGCATGAAAACAATTTTATACTTATGCTATGCTAAATACTAATAGGATTCCCTATACACTCCTTAGTGAAAATATTGTAGTTGTTACATGCTTAGCCATGCTATATTTTAAAAAGAGATACATGTTGAGATTTTACAAAGGTTGAGAAAAGGACTTGTGTTTTACATAATAAAACAAGGACTCAATGAACCACCTAGGTGGAGGATACTTTAAGTTTTGGAGAAGGTGGCAACAAAAGGAACCATGTTTATGGGTATCACTTTGTGTTGTGCTCCAAAAGAAAACCACCTAGGAAACTTAGAGATTGAACATGTTTCTCCAATTGTGGCTTTCGTGTGCAACCACATGCTATTATGGCTCTGGCTTAGTCAACTACATTGGGAAGACCCATGCACTGTCTTGATTAATCGGACATGGGGATCTGGAATGCTTCATGGGTGCTGAAGGCAAGCTAGCAATGGTGTATGGGAGGACCCTTTGGAAAGACTTCGTCACATTCTCAATCTGCCAGTACTCCATCTTGGTGAGCACTAATCCAGTAGGCTACTGGTGGCAACAAGATGGGATTGTGACATGTGGGTAAAGTGTACTCCTTCTGCAGAAAATAATAAAATCTAAGTACTTAGCCGTGTCCCCGGTTATGGACAATACTGAGCAACTAAAGTTTGAACTATGGGAGATCTCGACATTCCAACTTCTAAAATAAAAACTTGATGCACTTGGGGGTACCAAGGAATTCAAAGAGATTTTGTTAAGCTTGATGCACTTGGGGTTACCAAGGTGCTCAAGAGATTTTGCTTAAAAGCATGATGTACTTGGGGTTACCAAGGAACTCATGAGATTTTGATAAAACTTGATGCACTTGGGGTTACCAAGGAGCTCAAGGGATTTTGACAAGGACTTGAACACTTGAGTTTCTACCAAGGAGTTCAAGGAACTTGGAAAAGAGATTTGACAAAGGACTAAACCCCTTTTGAAAAGATAGGATAAATATTGCTTTATGCAAATGAGCCTTGAACTCTACTTAGCCAAATATGCATGTAATGATAGGATCCACTTATATTCCACATAGTAGTGAAACTTGCCAATACAATTCAAATGTATTGACCCTTGTGGCTGTAACTTGTAATGTTGCAGGTTTGATTGATTTTAGTGAAGATTGTTTGATTAGGATTACAAAATCTACAACCAACATCTGCCTGTGGCACTTTGAAGATGAAGGACCCCATGACTATAGTTATTCCGCTGCAATGTATTGTAATAGCCAAATGAGCTATGTGTGATGTAATATAATTATGTTATTCCTGGTTATAAAGTTATAATATGACCTTTGTATCTTGATATTACATCTTAACTGTGGATGCTAGCTATTGATCCAGGGACTAGCATTGTAAACACAGGGGGCTCTATCTTATTAAAGATTGGGACCTCTACATCCATGCATACACATATGCATGCATTCATGATTTTATTTAGAAAAGTTTTTGTTAACCCTAATTTTGATGATTAGTGTTTGATGATCCAATTTTGGTATTTTTGGGATGTTACATTTACGAAATATATTTTTAACACAAATGTTAGTGTTTTGAGGTCAAGTGTTTAATATTGAAACCATTTGCAAAAGGTTTCACCTATAAACCATTTTTATACCAAATCAATATTTTATGTTGTTGAAAATGTTTTTTAGCAAAGTAATAATTTATAGGGTTCATGAAATATATTTTTAAATCTTAAAACTTGGTGTTTAGGGTCAGAGAGTTTAAATCAAAACATTTCCCAAAGGTTTTTCTCCAAAACCAGTTTTAACATATAAACAATTTTTTTACTAGAAATGTTATAAATCAAAATTTCATCTTTCAACTTCACAAAATACACTTTTAATTACACAAATTTGTTTTATATGGTCAGTAGGCTCAAAACAAGCCATTTGTCAAAGATTTTATCCTAAAAACATTTCTAGAATAAATTTTATACACAAAATATGCCTATACAAGTTTCTGCAAAAACAACCAATTTAACAGAAGCAATTTACTAAACAAAGTGCATGGCTGGATAGAGTTTGTTTTTCTGATTCCATTGATATAAAATTTGCAAAATTTGGACGTGTAGATTTAAAGTTATGCAATTTACAAGATTGAACATCTAATAGAACAAATTCTGTTTTCAAAACCAATCACATGCCACGCGTCTTGTCCTGATTGGTCCATACCGCTTCAGTTGGATTGACTAACACAGACCACAGGATTTCATTTTTATCGTGCGGTGCTGATGCTACCATACTGCTTCACTAAGTGAAACTATCGCAGCGGTTGGATCAAAATCGGACGGCTCCCAGCTTCTTGCCAAGAACTGGCGGCGCTGGCGATGGCGCCGGATGCAGTGAGGTTGATGAGGTTCTGAGGCGAGAGGAGTAAGGTAGAAGCTCACCAGAATCGTCGTGGCGAGGGGATTCTCGACGTGTGCTCGGTTGTCGAAGGGGCGCTCGAGGTCGATCTTAATCGCACGCCGGAGTTGCCTTCGGGCTGGGGTGTGGTCAGTCGTTGTCGGAGGCGAAGCTACGGTGCGTTCTAAGACAAGACAGGGGTGCAGTTAGATGTGCATGGTGCTGGGGATTATATGCGTGTCAACGAGAGGGGAGGGGTGGTCAGGACATACCGAGGGAGATCGCCGGAGTTGGGGAGGTTCACGGTGGCGCTCAGACTTCGAAGTTGCCGAGCCTCTGGTGCATGCGCGGCCAAGCTGGGGCTATGGGCAGGTTCTACTGACGGTGGGGAGCAAGCTGGTGGATGCCAGGGAGTGGAGGGTGGTCTAGCTTCGCCGGAATCGGCCGGAAGAGGTCATCGGGCAGTGGGCTGCAAACGAAAAATCGGCACAGCCTGGAGGCAGAGGAGACATGGGGTCTAGGGGAAAGATAGAGGGGGAACGGGCGCTTAAAGGAGCGTGGTCGCAGGGGGTAAAGGCTGCACCAATGTCGTGTATTGAATCGAGCTTTAAACGGCAGAAACGGCCGGCGAGGGCGCGATCACCGCGGGGGGGTGAGGAAGAAGGCCTACCGGGTGGGGCTCAGCGGTCAGCGAGAGGGGGAAAAGAGAGGTGGGTCCAGGCGTTCAGCATCTTTGCGGGTTGATTCGCAGGTGAAAGAAAACCGGTTCGGCTGAGAGGGGGTGGTTTTTTGCTGAGCTTAGTGGGCTGGTTGGGTTGGGCTGGCTCCTTTCTATTTATTTTTTTGTTCTGTATCACTTTTTCTTTTTCCTATTTCTTTTTCCTGTTTTGATTTTGTTTAAATGATTTCAAACCTTGTTTGAATTCAAACCTTTTTCAAATGTTGAGTATATTTCCATACTGTTTAAACTTGTATTTTAAATACCATTTTATGAATAATTCTTTTATTCTTCTTATGGTTTTATTCGTTATTAAAACAAGCATATGTTATTAATCAAATAAGATTAAATACATTTGCAAATCCTTTATTTCAATTCAAATTTTCATTAAACCTTTTCAGTAGGTTTTATTTATTCAAATGGGTGTTAAATAATTTACCTTGAATTATTTAAAGTATTTTAATATGATTATTAATCATTTAATTTGGGCAATTGTCTTCATTCCAATAGAATTAGAATTTGGTTAATGCCATAATATTTTATTTGGATATTATTTATCCATTTATTTCATTTGGATTTGGATTATATTTATTCCATTTTCTTATGTATTTGTCCAAGATTTAATTTGGCTTTTAAATACTCCTCTTTTAATATTTCTTTCTTTATCTTATAAAACCCATATCTTTTTATTTATAGATCCAAAGTTGGTGATTCCAATTTGTAAAATCTTATTTAATATTTGTTTATCCTTTTAAATATCTTTAGGATTATTTGCTCACCATTTGGTATGGATTTTTAGATAGGTGCTTTATTGGCTTTGGAAATTCAATTTCCTTATCTTACTAAATTCATAAGATTTTATCTATGGCTCCAAATTAAGTGAAATCAATTTCTATGGTTTTATAATATTTTTATTTATCAACCTTGATTATTTCTAAGTGTTTATTGACAAATTTTATATGGATCAAATCCATAGGCTTAGAGTAATCTTGGAAATGATTTTCTCCCATTAGGTTTTTAGAGTTTTGGTTTATTTTACAAGTGTTTAAATTTCAAGATGCAATTAGGGAGAATGCATTTTACTTGATTTGAATTTTTGTTGGGTTCAAATCTTATTCAAAGTTTGTTCAAGATGGGTTTTTTTTGAACGATAAAGACCCCGAAGGGCCTGGAATCTGCTTCATTACGGCGGAGGGTGTACAATTACAATTACAAGGGGGTCCCTGGAGAAAAGGAAAATAACAAGCCCACCCTGCATTCTTACAAACAACACCCTACAAAGAAAGATGGAAAAGCAATCAGGTCCAAACACACCGCCGACGAACTTTGACGGCCAGCCCCGGCCACCGCTAGCACCTCCGGGGACGAAACCACTTGGAGGGGCAGCCGCGTTCTCCGCCACGACTGGAACCGCGAAGATCCTCCTTTTTAGGAGGAAGAAGATGCCCGAACTATCGGGCTCTGCAGGGCCAACGCCATGGCCAAGGATAGCGGCAGCACATCGCTGACGCTTGGGAGCTGCAGACGAGGGCGCAGATTCCAACGCCCGCTGCAAAGCCACATCAGGAGAGGCGCACTCACCCACTCGTCCGCCAACACCATGTCGGCAGGAGAAGAGGGAGGGCACCGCCGAGCTCCGAATCACCTTGCAGCAACCGGACCACCATCTTGCCATGGAAGGGGAAAGCGCTCTCCACCACATCTCCTCCTCGCCTCCACGGCCGGCCAGGAGAACCAGCAGAGCCTCGCACACCACACCTCTGGACCTCTCTCCCTCGCCTCCACGGCCGGCCAAGAGAAACCCAGGAGCACAGCACCCACACCACACCAGATGGACATCGACCTCTAACTTATTCAGGGAGAAGGCGTTCCCCTTCGACTCCAGCAGCTCCGACCGAAGGAGCAACAAGAAGAGGAAGAAGAACCCTAAGAAGCTCTGGATCTGGCCGCCGAGATTCAGAGCACCTCTCCAACTACCAGGCATAAAGCCCAAACCTAGCAAGCAGCTAACTATCCTACATCTACTGCATATACTACTACAGCAGGCGTCGCCAGCCACTCTCCCGTGGCGGCCACGAGGAGGGCCTCGGCTCGGCCCGGCCCCGAGAAAGAAGCTCTCAAGCTACTGTGTATAGGAGAGAGAAAGGAAAGGGGGAAATGAGGGCCGGTGACTTTCTTTTCAAGATGGGTTTTGATGTTTCCATTTGGAATCAAAAAGTTTCTTTTCACTCTAAATTTCAACAATTATTTATTTTTCACATTACAAAATTTGGAAACTTTTGGGATGTGACAGGCGGGATGCGGTGGGAAATGGCGGGAAATATCTTTAGTCCCGGTTAGTGGCTACAACCGGAACTAAAAGCTACGTTCAGAGGGAAAGGTCGGGAAAACATGGCGGGAAGCGGTGCGAAATGGCGGGAAATATCTTTAGTCCCGATTAGTGGCTACAACCGGGACTAAAATCTCCGTTCAGAGGGAAAGGGCGGGAAAACATGGCGGGAAGCGGTGGGAAATGGCTGGAAAATTCGAAACGGGCATGTTTGTGTGTTGAATCGTGGCATAGTTTGTGATATTGTGCCCATATTGTGCATGCATGTGCATATTGGGATGGAGAACAATGTTGCAGGAGGAAGTTTCCCTTTTCGTCGCTCGGAAAAGACATTTTCCATTTTTCAAGCGCAAAAAGACGGGTCGTTTTGTGAAGCATCCACCAAAATGCAGTTACAGAATGCTACCATCCCATTTTTATAAAATACTAAAACACCTTAAATGAACTATCTCCCAACCGGGGGATCTCAAACCTTTCTGTCCTTCCCGTGCGAAAAAGACAAATGTGTGCCGAATCGGGAGGAAGTGGGTCTGGTTTGAACTACAGGTACATGATCTAATGCCCGTGAATTTTGAAAAAATCATTTTTAGACTCACAATATGTTGTTTCTTCAGAGATCCAATGCAAGTTCTAACATTCTCATCCCCTATCTTCACGCACGCCATTTTGACCTAAGTTCGAAACGGGAAACATTCAAAATGGGCATAAAAAATTCAAAAAAGGTCCGAACAGTGTAAATCCTTCGCGTGGTGTGATATTATGTGACATAGTTGCAAGGAAAATATCAAACTTGGTATATTGATTATGTCTCGAAAAAACCTTCACAAAATGACCTATCATGTTCGAGGTTTCATGGCTTTCGGTCCAAGAGACGGATGTTATGTGCTGAATCGTGACATAGTTTGTGATAACGTGCCCATATTGTGCATGCATGTGGATATTGGGATGGCGAACAATGTTGTAGGAGGAAGTATTCCTTTTCGCCACTCGGTAAAGTCATTTTCCATTTTCCGAGCGCAAAAAGACGGGTCATTTTGTGAAGAAGACACCAAAATGCAGTTACAGAATGATACCATACCATTTTTATAAAATACTAGACCACCTTACATGAACTATCTCCAAACCGGGGGATCTCAAACCTTTCTGTCCTTCCCGAGTGAAAAAGACAAATGTTTGCCGAATTGGTAGGAAGTGGGTCCGGTTTGAACTACAGGTACATGATCTAACGCCCGTGATTTTTTGAAAAAACATTTTTAAACTCACAATATGTTGTTTTTTCAAATATCCAATGCAAGTTCTAACATTCTCATCCCCTATCTTCACACACGCCGTTTTGACCTAAGTTCGAAAAGGGAAAAATTCAAAATGGGCATAAAAAATCAAAAAAGGTCCGAACAATGTAAATACTTCGCGTGGTGTGATATTATGTGACATAGTTGCAAGGAAAAATATCAAACTTGCTATATTGATAATGTCTCAAAAAAACCTTCACAAAATGACATATCATGTTTGAGGTTTCATGGCTTTCGGTCCAAGAAACGGATGTTATGTGCTGAATCACAGCATAGTTTGTGATACCGTGCCCATATTGTGCATGCATGTGGATATTGGGATGGCGAACAATTTTTCAGGAGGAAGTTTTCCTTTTCGTCGCTCGGAAAATCCATTTTCCATTTTCCGAGCGAAAAAGACAGGTCGTTTTGTGAAGCAGCCACCAAAATGCAGTTACAGAATGCTACCATCCCATTTTTATAAAATACTAGACCACCTTATATGAACTATCTCTCAATCGGGGGATCTCAAACATTTCTGTCCTTCCCGGGTGAAAAAGACAAATGTCTGTCGAATCGGTAGGAAGTGGGTCCGGTTTAAACTACAGGTACATGATCTAACGCCTGTGATTTTTTGAAAAAATCATTTTAGACTCACAATATGTTTTTTCTTCAGAGATCTAATGCAAGTTCTAACATTCTATATAAAGGTCGAAACGGGAAAAATTCAAAACGGGCATAAAAAAATTCAAAAAAGTTCCAAACAAAGAAAAATGGGAACAATTATTTTATTTACATCTATATAACAGAGTAGGATAATAGATTTAAATTATAGATCTTTTATTTCTGCAAATTTTGATATATAATAGTTAATTTTCCTAACTGCTCATTTGTTTTTCAAAAAAGGTATAAAAACAGACCTTTAGTCCAGGATTGTATTACCAACCGGGGCTAAAGGGGTGCGGCCCTACGCACGAAACGCTGTGCGCCAAACACCCTTTAGCCCCGGTTGGTAACACAAACCGGGACTAAAGGTCAACCTTTAGTCCTGGTTTGTACTACCAACCGGGGCTAAAGGGGGGGTACCCACCCCGTGTGCCTCGGTTCGAGCACCGAACCGGAGCACCAGTCATCTTCCTTCTTGCGATCTAGCGCCCACGCCGCCACGCCGAGCCATGCGCCCCTCCCCCACGCCTCTCTGCTGTGCCGCCTCCCGCCGCTTGCCTCTGCTCTGCCGCCCGGCGATCGGCCATGCCGCCCACACCACCGCCCAGGTGAGCTCTCTCGCGCCCGTGTCGCCCCTCTCCGGTCGTTTTCTAGGGTTAATTAGTGTAAATTTTATTTGTTAGGGTTAATTAGTGTAATTTTGTTAGTGTAATTTTGTTAGTGTAATTAGTGTTAATTAGTGTAATTTTAGGGTTATTTTAGGATTTAGGGTTAATTAGGTAGTTAGTTCGAAGTTTAGGGTTAATGTAGTTAGTTAATTAGTTATAATTTAGTTAGTTTGAAGTTTAGTGTAATTTTGTTTAGAGATTTTAACTGATTTTAGTTAGTGTTTACTGTAGATAATTAGTTTATTTTAGTTGAATTTAGTTTGTGTTTAATATAGTTTATTTTAGCTGATACTATTTACTTTTGTCATGTTTAAAGTATATTGGTTTAATTTAGTGTTTAGGATTATGTCGCGTCCTCATCATCGTTCACTTGGCGGGAACAACGGATCACTACTAGTGTCTGTCGTCGGGCATCCACGGGACTGGGCTCCTCCAGGCTGGCACTGGGAGGTGCTACCGGCTGGGATACGTGGTATGGTGAGGAATCTGGGTGTCGTCGTCGACCTGAATCTTCTGTGGTGGCAAATGAGTGGTCCAGGTGCGATGCAGAGGGAGCCGGCCCCCGATGAGGTGGTACAGCGTCGTGTCAGGGAGGAGGACGAGCACGTCCGATGTTACATGTACATTTTAGAAGTCTGGTCGCCAATACCTGGCAGCTTCTTCAGGCACCTTACCCGAGATATTCTCCGGTGATGGTTCCTACTCTTTGGGTGCACACCTCCCACGGCTCAGTAGACAGGGCTCAACGTCTTCGTTGAGCTAGATGTGTAATAGCTAGGGTACTATCTTTTATTATTGTTGTACTAGCTGGATTATTCGAGATGTATTGTTGTTTAATTGGTACTTTATCTTTCTTCATCGCATTATTTAATTGGTACTATAATGTGTAATATGGTATATTAAGCCGAATTACTTTATCTTCCTTTATTTATCGCATTAAGCAAAATGGTTTTATCTTTATTCTGTATTAGTTAAGTTATGGACGGTAGAGACAACGAAGAGCACATGTACAACATGAGGGTACAAGAGGTTACCATTATGATGGAGCACACGACGATGGAGATGATGATGGCTCCCAATACCTCAACTTGGATGAAGCCGACGGAAGAGACAACTATGATGAATTCTTTGGTGGAGACGACGGTGGACCTGATGGTGGAGACACCGTAGCAAAGTCCGACGAGGTATATAAAGCCTATGTTAATCACGAGCTAGTAGATGCATTAGTTGATTCATATATATATATGTGTGTGTGTGTGTGTGTGTACTAATGACTGTTTCTTCTCTTAGACCTCCGCATCGGGCGAATCTTCTGCAAGGAAACGAGGCCCGACCAAAAAGTTGGCCGATGGTGTGCGTTTCACTATTGATCTAGTTTTTGAGTGCGGCGAACCTTTGGAGCCGAAAGAGGCCGCAAGTGTATTTGTATATCGATGCGGAGCGATAGTCAGGGACGCCATCCCGATCACCACTCAGAAGTGGAATAATCCAGGAAAGAAAAGTGATTGAGTTGGAGAAACTTTTGTCGATGACAGAGCCAAAGAGGGTCTTTGGAATTCACTCATGACACACTTCTCTCGGCCTAATTGGACACTCGTGAACTCAATGAGGCATTAAGGTTGAAATTCAGAAAGTGGGCCCTTAAGAAGATGGGAGAACAGTTAAAGGACTGGAAGAAAAGATTGTATAACAACTATGCCAAGAAGGGGCTGAATCCGGCATTCACTGGCCCACTGGAGAAGCAGTGGGATAATTGGGCCCCATTTTTCACATACAAGGAATCAGAAGCAGCTACGGCCAAATCGGAAAAGAATAAGTTAAATGTGGCCAAAAAGAAATATTACCATACTATGGGGACAGGTGGATACAAGACGGTTGTGCCTAAGTGGGCAAAAACCAAGAAAGAAATGCGTTAAAAAGGGGTCACGCCAACTACAAATCAGTGGCCCGTGAGGTCAAAAAATTGGCTCCTTGGGCATGGGGGGTCGTATGACACTAAAACTAGGGAGACTATTGTTACAAAGAAGGCCATTACTAAACCCAAAGGTGAACTTGTTAAAGTGATATAACTGAGAAAAGATGGTAAGATCTTTCCCTACAGAGAGAAAGATGAGCTGACATATGCCCTCGGGAATCCTGAAAAAGTCGGGCAAACACAAGGCTTTGGCCCATTTGTTCCATGGAAGACAGGGTTTCCCGAGGACATCGACACTTATAGAAGCCGATCGAGAAAAATGAACGGGCAGAAGGCGGAGGAGGCAGTGCGGTTGGAGGCGGTTGAAAAAAGGAATGAGGAATTTCAAGCCATGTTCAAGCTGCAGCAGGAGCAGATTAATGAACTTAGAGTACTGGCCCGACAGCAAGATCCTGCATTAGACAGTCCGGTGGGCCCATCTCGGTGGAGAAGCAGCGTGGCTTCCACGGAGGTACAAGCTAATAATCTAATGTTGATGGAGAACAATGCACCGGAGATAGATGATACGGCCGGTGCAATGATGGTTCGCTACCCCGTGGATGAAGTCGAGGCAAGGACAGCTTGTGAGCTACATGTCACAGTGAAGAACATTTCTATGAAGGTGGCGCTCGTCTTTGCTTTACCTTGTCCACCGGAAGTGACCTACCATGGAAGTCAGATTCCAGCTGGCTATGCTCGTGTCGGTGTGGATGAAGTTGAACCGACATGTCGATCACTTGAGCTTGACATCCCTGCAGGCGAAGGGGAGAAAACACTGGGAGAAGTGGAGGGTGGGATCATTCTTTGGAAAAAACAATACATCGTGTTTCCAAGCTGGGCGCCAAGGCAATCTTCTCCTCCGAGAAGCAATCCATCACATCCGAGTCCACCATCACCTCCGAGTCCACCGTCTCCACCAAGAAACAATAGTCCACTCCTTCCTGAGAGGGACCACAGCGCGACTGCATCTCCATCTCCGGTGCCTCCGCCTCTGCCTTCGCCCACTGAATCAAAGGGAAGAAAGCGGAAGAATAACACTGCTACGTCTAGGGATACCCAACACCGAAAACGACAAGATCCCCTCCCAAGAGTACCGCCGTCTCCTCCCAAGGTAGCTTATCACCGGACTGATGAGGAAAGCATGGTGATCTCTCAAGCCAAAGTGAAGGCCCATTTTGCACCAAAACAACCCGAGGCACAGGTGCAAATTGATCCAAAAGTCAAGAAGCACTTCAAGGCATTACTTGAGCAACCACCCCAACATGTGTTAAATAGGAAATATGACTATACACGCTGACTTACGAAGAAACTAAAAGAGAAGTCATCAAGCAGTACTGCAAGCGGGAGAAAATCAAAAGAAGTTGCCCAGCTCGGCAAATAGGCAAAACAATTCATCGCCCCGCTCAAGGTGTTACCCCAGCCCACACAAGGTGGAATAGATATGGAAATAGCTATTAAATTAGCCAAGGAGTGTAACGTGCCCGTTGAAGCACTTCTAGCCGGCAGAGATAATGTCGCCAATGGATCAATAGCACGGAAATTTGTCTACGGGGAGCCTCTGGTCAGCGATGAGGTATTTGATGATCTGCCAACACATATGCGACTGTTGCATATCTGGTACTTGAAAGTCACAAAGGAAGGGCGACAAATTCTCCTATGTAAAGTTGGAGAGGAGTACTTCCGTCCAGACGAGATCTCCATTGAACTTTGTGAACTATTTCAGTTATTCAACCTAGACGCCCTCGACAAGTCCCTCCTCAGCTGCTATTGTCTGTAAGTAATTAAGTCACTAACTCAGCTCGTTCAATTCATTTCATGTCGTTATCCTCACTATATCTCCTTCTGTATGTTATTATGTATGCAGAATGAAGATTCAAGAATGTAGAAGAAAGTCAATCTAAAACATTGGGTTCATTGATTCAAACAGAGTTAATGCACATACGCTAATAAATAACCTCGAGGAAATGGAGGATAGCTTGCTAATGTTTTTAATGGAGCAACATTACAAGACGCAAATACTATTTCCATACAACTATGGTTGAGAGTCTTACTGTCTTGTACACATTCAATTTTTGTTTACTCGATGTTAACTGTATATAAATCGTGCGCAGCTTCCACTGGATTCTTCTAAATATTGATGTTGACCATGCAAAAGTTGAAATCTCGGACTCATTAAAGAAGCCGATGAAAGACTACCGCAGCATAATTGATTGCCTCCAAAAGTAATGCCAATCATTATCACACTATATCTGTCTCTTTCATTCATTCTCTGAGATGTAAACTAATTAATAACTCATTTATTTCTTTTTTGCCGGACAGGGTTTGTAAAAGGTTCACGGAGGAGGTTCAGGGTGAATGGCATGAGGAGCTCACTTTTCGTACGGTCCCGGTAAGTAGTACGAGAGCTAGGTCCTCGCATCTCTTCAATTCTAGTCTTCATACAATTATCATGCTTGATTATTATTTGATTGAATTATATTTCGATTGAAAAGTGTGCGACGCAGCCACATGGGACTAATTTATGTGGATATTACGTATGCGAGTTCATTCGTGGGTATATGGAGCAGGGCACAGACTTTCTTCGAGTACGTAAACAATATATTCAGAATTTATTTTATACCATAGTTTTGTTGAGTTCCATTCATAATGATCTACTTCTTTATATATAGTTGGATGCGATGCGGGATAAGCTCCTACCACATGAACGCCTACTAGCAATTCAAGAGGAGTTGTCGGGATTTTTGCTCAGGGACATCATAAACATAAAAAGAGAGTACAAATAGACCTTCGTGTAATCGTGGATAGACACAAAAGGACAGCATCCGTGTAATGTAATGATCTTCGTGTAAATCAAATAGACGAGGTCTAGTCTCGGTTGTGTATATATTTACTAGCAAAAGTTCCATGCACTGCAGGGAATTTTTTATTATTATTCTTATGAAGTAAGAACTAAGGACAAGTTTGCAAAATAATATAAATAGTCAATAATACTTGAGTAATATATATCCATTATTCTTGGACACGAACATAAGGTTATTCTTACCTTGGAATGTAGTACCATATATGACTATCTCCAGCTAGATGGTTACTTCTTCCACTAAATGAAAGACTCAGCATAAGGCTAGCCACGAAGACTGAATTAACATAATATATGATCAACTTGTAAACTGAGAGCAACCTGGCTTTGATACTGGAGTGAATAAATGACCGTGATGACACCAGGAGTAGATTACCACTAAAAAGATTAGAAATATATAAGAATTTACCATTGAAAGAACAAACATGGATAATAACCTTTACATTGTTAGACTCTGTTCGATGCTGCCAGGTGATGCTGTTCACGTCGTTGTCTCGCGTTGCTTAGTCCTCTTGATGGTTTTCCGAATGATATAGAAGCCATTAATTAATTGATCACTATTATAAATATAGGAAGAGTAGAATCAAACACTGACTAGCATGCATATAGATCAGATTTGGTTGGTAAAAATTACCTTTGCCTGCATGGTCGAGAGGTACCAGATGCCAAATTAATATCGCGGAGCTGCCCTCCGCCGGTGCTCGCCACCGGCTCCTCGGGCCTGAGATTCTCGTAACTTCACCTCATGGGGCAATCTACATTTTTTTGCTTTTTTTGCAATCGATCTGGAGTTCTTCTCACCGTGTGGCATCTAGAGTTCCGCTCCGTGTGCCCGTTCAGGCCACCGGTTGTCTAAACCCATGAGTCCTCATATCATGACCACATGCACGACTCGCAAGGAGAAATCGAACAAGCACCTGTTATGGCTTCTAGGGGTGCTCGGTGCATTGCAGCAGTCATGGCTGTTTTGTCCGTGGTTTGATCACACTGGTAGAAAACGCCCTATAGGTTCCGGTTGGTAAGGGGCATTAGTCCGGTTGCCCAATTGAGATGGGCAATCGGGACTAAAGCTCTAACCTTTAGTCCCGGTTGCTCCACCAACCGGGACAAATGGGGGCACACGTGGCGGCATCAGAGCGTGAGGGGGTGGAGCAACACGAACCGGGACTAATAACCTGCTGCCGCGGCAGAGATTTGGCTCATTTCTCTGCCGCGGCAGAGAATTCATTTGGCACATTTTGTTGCCGTGGCAGCATTTTCGCCACTTTTTATGCCGCGGCAGAGAATTCATTTAGGTTGTTTTATTGTTTATTTAGTGTTTTGCACTTAGCAATGAAGGAACCTTATATTACACAAGATCATCATGACAATATTACATTCAATACACGGATCGAGTTCATGCACTACATACAAAAGTTGCTATTCGATGCTACCGGCCAATTCCTTCAAAGTTGCTATTTTTACAATCCCTATTATCTATACACAGCAGAATAGTATTCCCCTTTCGGGTCTAGGACTTCTGCATCCAAGAATCCCGTCAATTCCTCCTGAATTACTCGTACGCGATCCTTTGGCAGAAGACCGTCCCGTAGACGTTCGATCTGATTTAAAAAAGGAGTCAGCCTATATGAATGAAACTAAACACAATTTGTTTGAAATTAAAAACTATAGAAATTGTTTATGTACGTGGAGTTGCTCTAAATTTCTGCTCTTCTTATCGCACGTCTGCCGGATGAACTCGCATATATAGTAGCCACATAGATTGTTACCTGGTCCCTGCGTCAGACACTTTACGAGAACATAGTTCAATCAAAATAATAATCAAGCATGATAATAACTGTATCAAAACTAGAATCAAAGAGATGCGCGGATATAGCTAGTGGTGCGTACATCTAGTGGTTGAAATGGAAGCTCCTCTTTCCAAACTGATCAGTAGTTTGTCCATGGCCATGCCTACCATGGCCATGCCTACCGAGACGACAAGGAGCGGTGGCTTCGAACAAATTGAGCCATCTCACCGTGTAGTGGCCGGTAATGCCCCATCCGCTCAGCGATAGGTAAACCTAATTTGAGTAGGACCCATCGTTCTAGATGTCTTATTACTGGCCGACTTGTACACATGTTTGCGACTCGATGGTTTTTTACTTAGCGGTGGTAGTTGTGGGTAATACGTGGTTTTATGAAAGGACAAAACAGTTCAAAAAAGTGTTGGACCGAAAGAAACACACTTCGTGCCCGTGCTTGCACCGGAAGAGACAAAACTAACTTTTCGGTGCTAATCATCTGGCAACCTAAATTTTGTCCCAAATTTAATCAACAGGTGCAAGCCTAACTTTAGTTCGTCCTTTTGTCTTAGTCTATAATTTTTATTTGATTTAATCTTTTGGACTTCATTGTACCCTTAAAAGCGTACTATCTTGTTTTCTTCGTCATATACCTAGCCCATGGAGGTATCGGGTATATAAAGTAGTCTTGACAAAGACCGTTTCAATTTAGTATTCCTCGATGTTCTTGATATCGTTCTTGATTTTGTAGAAGGTCGTGATTTTCCTCTCATCTTTGAGCTCCCTGTACAATGTGAATTTCATGTCTATGGCCTCGTCAATTTTGTCCATCTCGCCACCGGCATTGCGTCTGCCTTCAATATTGAATTAACAAAGGCAATCACTTTGTCACAAAGGGGCTCAAAGAGCACCGGAAGAAGCAAAAGTGCAACAATGATATGAGAACATTATAGCAAGTATCAGCGATGTGTACCAACAATGTAGCAGCATTGCATCGGACATGTGTCCGTGAGCCCGTCAGCATGAACCACATAATTTAAAAAACTGGAAATATTAAGTGCAAGCCTTGTGTGTTATTGTAAATATTATCAGGAACACAGCGGAATAACCGAATAGTTCTCTAGAAACCTTCTTTTTACCACACAGAAGTATCGAAATATATAGCCAAGCTTACAAATGATTATTTGACCTATAGCAATGTGACCCACTATGTGACCTGAAATACAGTACGGAACACTCTAAAAATTCTTGGAAAAGTGCCCACCCATGAAAAAAGGATGCACCATGTAATCCTGAAACATGTAGGAAAGGAAGGAACTAAGATCTTTAAGCACCAAAATATGCGAATGATTGATTTTTCCTTGTTAATTAATATTTGAACAAACTACTTTGTAGCTAGACCAATGTAAGGTCTCACATAGCAGAAAACATGAACTGTTTTGTATTAACAAGAAATCATCGAATGGATTGCCTTAATTCAGAAAAAATCTTGAGTGTCAACCATGAACATTTATTTTTAGAAGTGCATTCAACAATGAAAAAAAAAGGATAAACCTGTAAAAGACAACGGAAGCTAGCTACCTGCTCATGTCACCACATATATGAGAAGGTTACATAAGTAGGTCATGTTGTCTAGTAACGTATAGTAATCCTGAACTACAATCACCGTAAGAGATGTGCAATTGTCAATTCACATATCAAAACTATATTAGGATCTGTTAGAATACCTCCAAAGTAGCACAAATTCAACAACTCAATAACAAATTTTAATTGAAACTACATATGTAATCTGGTTGTACAAAGGACATCATAAATGGGAATAAAAAAAGTAGAGATATTGAAAAGCAACTCGGTCTTTCCTCTGAACTATGGGTTCAAATACAAATACTGTAAATAGCTAAATTTCAGCATACAGAGTACATCATAATCCAGTCTGATAAGAAAAATGGCACTGCATGGAGGGACCGTAGTATGACATCTACTGAAATTTGGGCTCCTACAGAGCAAAATATGCCGATATCTCTCAGAGATACTTGCGCAGAAGGGCAAATGCCATAGCAAATACAATAGGCCATGCGAGTTAATTAATCAATGTCCAGTTCAGTAATGCACAGTCAGTAGTACTCCCTCCGATCCATATTACTTGTCATAGAAATGGATGTATCTAGCACTAAAACATGTCTAGATACATCCATTTATGCGACAAGTCGGAGGGAGTACGTCAATTAGCGTCAGACATGGAGGATCAAATTACCTGGAGCAGGGGTTGCATTGTTGTAGATGTAAATCACAATAATGAAACTGACAATAACTGTACTTTAGAAATGGACAGAGACACACGCAAAACAATAGTGCACGGGATTGGCTCTGAAGCTGTCCTGGTGGAGACGACTTCAGGCTGTCCTGGTGGAGACGACTGCAGCAACAACAAAACGGACGAATCGACCAACGCCGGTCCTCCATAGTTCGAACAACCACACCAGAGCTTGAACCGTGGGAGAAGGAGAACGGCTAGGCTGCAGTAATTCACCAGCGGGGGTCATTGAGCTTTGATGCCCTTCTGGCCATAGAGCTGGAACGGACGAGCGGGAAGGAATCGGGGAGGCACCTGGGTGCCAGGGGATGTGTGGCGGCGCCAGCGAACCAAACTGGTAGAGTATTTGAACAGGCTGTAACGGAAATTTCTGGGCGGCACATTAGACATATGAAACTGCGGAGCTAGGTGTCCATGGAGGCGGGCTGCACCGGGGATCGCATCTGGAACCAAATCCGGCAAGAAATAAACGGAAAAGCAGGGATTTATTTGGACCTGGGAATGATCCTGGATGCAGGGGACGGGAGGTCGCCTCCATGGGGTGGCGGTGGATCGGACTTCCGCGGCAGTGGCATCTCGGGTAGGAGGACACCTCTGGCAAGAAATAAACGGAAAAGCAGGGATTTGTTTGGACCTGGGAATGATGCTGGATGCAGGGGACGGGAGGTCGCCTCCATGGGTGGCAGTGGACTTCCGTGGCAGGGGCATCTCGGGTAGGAGGATACCTCTGTGCTGGCTGTGCAAGACCGGTCCAGGTCGGCGGCGGCGGTGCGGAGCCTGATCCAATGAGATGGCGGTGAGAGGATCTGGTCAAGGGCCACAACGGCGCACCGGGCCTGCACTCGGGGGTAGGTGGCGGAGTTCGGGGATCTAGGGAGGCCGGAGGAGGCGAGCGGGGAGGATGGCCGGCGTGGGAATTTTTTTTATCGGATGAACCGGTAAGTTACCGTGGCATCGTTGGTAATATATGGTTTGGTGGAGGGTAAAACGGTCTAAAAAAATGTTAAACCTGAAAAAAATACTTCGTCCTTTATTATTATTAGCAAACACTAGTTGAATGCCCGTGCGTTGACACGGTCTAACAAAATATAGATTTCGATATATCAAACAAAATATGTATAATTTACTATGCGTTTCACACAGCTTATGGTTGACTTCTGAAAAATATCGCCTTGCGCTTAATTTTTTGTAGTGATTATAGCGTGACCTTTTTCAACCTCTTTCCTCTTGTCACATTTGAAATAATGCACGTGAAAATTGCATAAACAGTGATGTCCGAATATAGCTAGCTGCTCAACTTGACTATTTTGGTTTCTGGTAGATTTGGATATAAGGGGGCATGAAAAAATTGTATTCCTCCTTGCGATTTAGCAGCAACGACACATGTGCGATAACTGGCTTTGACTCTGCTTGGCGAAGGGTCCCATATTGATCGAGTCTTTCACCGCACATTGCATGTCCTCTTGCAAATACAGCCACTTCCCACAACATTGTTAAACATTCGCTTCATGCCAAAACTCAAATAAGTCTATTCAAGTTGGTAGGTGACAAGTTCTAACACTTGTAAGTATTTCTCAAGCTAACTCCACAATCCATATAGTACAGAGTCTAACAATAATTTTGCAAAGAATGACCTGTAGCGGTGGCTCCAGTAAGTAGAGTGCATGATTGGATTGAGTTTCTAAAACTGATGTTGTAACAAACATAACACAAGTTCAGTTACCTTAAAATCTTGCACTTTCTCTGAATCCTCGTGAACTCAAGTTCATTTAACTTGAAACTATATCAAGCTGACAACAATTTCAGAAAAGGGCCAGCAACAGCCATGTTTAACTGAACTTAGATTAGTATTGTTTTTCGGGTGCACAAGCAGCAGTAGTAGTCCATCTCTCTGAGATAGGTCTTAGATTAGTATTAAAAAACCTGGTAGCCTGAATTTCTTATAGAGTGTGAACATTGTAGAATTAGTAGAGCGTCCACAAGCCTCTCTTTTCAAAAAAATAAAGGGCATGGAAGGATTCGGGTGGAGCATTCGGGCGAGAGACGGAGCTGAATTTGTACAAATATTTTTCAGTAGTGCGGATGGATCATGAACATGGATCGCGCGCATAGGAGTCTTGTTGCTGCCGGAGGACACCGACGGCCCTGCTGCTCTAGCCGGTGATCTAGACTCCATTGGCAACTCGACAGGCTCAGTCCGTGATGAATTTTTGAGCTGCTAGTTTGATTATGTGATTTATTCCATTGCCTAAATAGTCCGTGGCTAATCTCCATGCTCCAGAGAAGCATCTACAAGTGGGGAGAACTCGAATCGACATCCGTTCCATGCCGGTCTTGGCCGTTGACGAGCGCGAGAAGTGCATGGACGAGGCACCCAGGCCCAAGCTACAGCATGTAGGATCTGTTTGCCGCGCGGGCTGGCGCCTCTCTCCCGTAGCTCTTCATCCTCTCTCCACTCCCTTCGGCTACCTTCCCTCCCGCGCGTGCTGGGAGTCCCCATCCCCTCCAATCGAGCTCGTCCCCAACTCTCTCTAATTGTGTTTAACAAAATCGCGAGCAACGCTTCCTTGCGGAGGCCCAAGGCAGTAGCGAGGGACCGGCCGGGGCGTCCAATTCATCCACTTCCGCGCTCGAGAGGGACCGGCCGGGCATGGAGTCATCCTCGACGCTCAGCTGGCCAGGCGGCCACACTCGACGTGGTAAACCTTGTCGTGGAGGCCCGGGACCTACTGCTTCGTCGGGGCTCCGGAGGCCACGCACCAGGGATCCTGGGTGGCACGGGGAGGATCTTCGGTTGAGCAGGGACCTGGGGGCGGGGGAGCAGAGGGACCGGCCGGGGCGTCCAATTCATCCACTTCCGCGCTCGAGAGGGACCGGCCGGGCATGGAGTCATCCTCGACGCTCAGCTGGCCAGGCGGCCACACTCGACGTGGTAAACCTTGTCGTGGAGGCCCGGGACCTACTGCTTCGTCGGGGCTCCGGAGGCCACGCACCAGGGATCCTGGGCGGCACGGGGAGGATCTTCGGTTGAGCAGGGACCTGGGGGCGGGGGAGCAGATGGCGGCGCGAGTCGCAGAGAGGGGCGGCGCACTGATTGGGTTGCTGCAGCACGCTAGGCGTAGGTCACCGGGGCTGGGAGCCATGGAAGCGCTCGGGGTTGGGGATGTATGGGTAGAGAGCGACCGAGGGATTGGTTTTGGAGACCAACAAGGAGCAGAGTTGTTTACAAGCTCACGGCCTTTCGGTAATAAAAAGCGGTGGACGTACGACGGACGAAGGTGACGAAAACCACCATAGGATGAAAACGTATTTTCGGTGAACGGAAACGTATTTGACTAACCTACCTTAAGGAAAATTAGTAGATAGATACCCGTGCGTTGCAACGGCAGAAAATAAATAGAAAAACATCAGCTACCAAATCAGTTTGCTTTTGTCATCTTGATAGTCGAGACAGACCTTCGGACCTCACAAAGGTAGGCCGTAGTTACCATGTGTGTCCTCTAATTCCTCTTAATTTAGCTTACTATACACCATCCAACCGGTGTCCAATGATGCTCCTTCCTTTCATTCAAGAATGCAAAGGTCCGCTTTTTGTTTTAATTCATGCATGAAGTAGAGCCCAACACAGTCCCATTTAATCCTCTGCCCACCATCGGCACATGGGGTCATTTGATTTCATACCAGTCATTACTGTTTTCGCTTGCTGATACTACAATGGAATTTTTAGCGTATATAAACTGGTTATACTCGTTGTAAAATAGCAATGTGGGACTATTTTTTAGCCCAAAAATCTCGTTTGTACTTCTAATTGCATATCGTTCCTAGACGCGCCAGCACATGACTCCTGAACGAGCTTAGCTAGGGCAGCCCTAAAATATTCAGCAGGAGTGCTCGCTTGCATTAGCCCATGACTCCTGAACCGGCTTAGCTAAGGGCAGCCCACAAATATTCATCAGGAGCGCTCGCGCGCAGCACACCTTGCGGAAACGGCCGGCGGTAGTCGTATCATGGCGGTAGTCGTATCATGTACTTTGGTAGGAGGGTAAATCTGTCTAAAAAAGTGTTGGACCGAAAGAAACACTTCGTCCTTTATTATTATATATATATAATAGAAAAAAGACCCGTGCTTTGCACCGGGAGAAAAAATATCCCTCACTCTTCTAATAAAGAAACACAGTGATGAATCGGGCTCTCTTTTTTAGCTATAGACTCATTCATGGTTAGTGCTAATGCGTGTTTTGAAATGGATGCACGACGTTTAGATTATAACATGTTTTCATGCTAGTGTTTATAGTCGTCGCTATATATGGTCTAGTGTCCTATTTGTAATTTTTATTGTTTTTAGGATTGTTTATTAGTGTCCTATTTGTAATTTTTATTGTTTGTAGGATTGTTTATACTACCGTTGTTGATTATTAATAGATCAGTCGAATTTCGCCAAAAAAGTAATGAAAAATCTACTTGAAAATCCATTATAAATTATTTTATTAACGGTGGAACTCCTCTTTCAGACAACCTATAATGGCATCACTCCTGAAGAACCCCACTGATGATTACGAACTGGACATTGAACAGAGAACAATTCTTGTATGCGGAAATGGAAATAAATAAGCAAATATATATTTATTTATTTTTTTCAAGTAAGACATATAGCAAAGTACATATGGCAATTAGAACTGAGTCGCGAAGCAAACCGGAGTAGCAATATCTTGAAGAACTTCATGAAAAGAGGCGTGCAACAGGATATCTCTGGCGGAGTGCTGACCTTGCCGTCGATGGACCACCACCACCGCTTGCCGGGCAGCACGGGTCATATCACATCAAGGAGTGGCGCGTGAATCGGGTTATTTTTTCTAAGATCAGAACAGACCGAGAAGCCCTGTTCGTGAAGAAGCGATTGAGCAATTCATCATACGTAGAAGCAGATGGAGCCCTCGCAAGCATGGTCGTCCTCATCGGCAGCTTGGAAGAACCGTGTGACGCCACATGTTGTAGAGCTAGGACCACTTGCTCTCAGGTCCCCGATCCATTTTGTGTTAATTCGGTACAACAACAATAAGATTAGGGATCAAGCAATGTACTTAAAAAGTGCATTAGCTGAATCTTTGCTTTGTTTTTATCCGTGTTGTACCTTTTTTTGGTAGACCCGATTTTTCTGCTTGTTGCTGCTAGCCCTGCTCCACTGCTCTGCTCAAATCAGATCAGAAAAGCTTAACCAGGCAAGCAAATCGGCTCCTCCTCAAGCTTCACCTAGAGAAGCCCCATTAACTCGGATGTGTAGGAAAAAGTGAGGTATAGAGGCGCCGCCTTTGGAGCTACCACGGGACACGCATGCCGTGCTATGGAGCAGAAGTGCAGCCTAGAGGAAGGGCCACGACTGGTGGCGCTGATGAAGAGCGCGGGCTCGAAGTTAGGCGCCGCCAGGATCCGCTCGATGCAGCGGGAGAACGGGAGGGCCAGGCGTCGCCGGCGACCGAGATGGGATTAGAAATCGCCATCTGATACAAATATACAATTTGGGGAAGACATGGACGATTTGGAAGGACGGGGTCGGGAGTTTGGGGAATGAGAGGAAACTTACAAAGAGGTATTGATATGCTAGGCTTTCCATATGCCGGCGATAAGGAAGCTTGTCGGCGGCGGCCGGCGCACTCCTAGGGACTCGGCCAGCGGCGCTCCAAGTTCTTCCATGGTCGCGAGACGGCGAGCATCTTCGACCGCGGGCGACGCGGATCGCCTCCAAGTTCTTCCATGGTCGCGAGACGGCGAGCATCTTCGACCGCGGGCGACGCGGATCGCGATTGCATCTCCCTGGTTGGTGGTGACCCCGACCACGAAATAGAGCGTCGCTGACGACGGTGGCCGCACATCTCCCGTACTGTGTCAGGGGAGGAAGAGAACGATCTCCCACCTCGACCGTGTCCTACCGAACCAGGCGACGTACGGAATAATTTTTTACTTATAGATTTTTTTCAGATTTTTTTCCTTTTTCACTTACCGGTGGTATTGGTGGGTAATTTATTTTCTGCTCAAAGGGTAAAGCCGTCCAAAAAAGTATAGGTACTACAAGAAACGCTCCTTCCTTTATTATTAGGTATAGAGTATAGATATATATATGTATAGATATATAAGATATAAGATAAGATAAGACAAGATAAGAAACATACCCGTACGATGCACCGGGAGATGAAAAATAAAGCTTGGTGCGGCCCAAATTATTGCTTTGAATTTTGGAGAAGATAAATCATAATGATAAATTCTTAGAATTATATTTTAATGGATGCACTACACCGGGAACCCTATAAAATACTTAGCCCTCTTACTATAATATATACTACTAATAGTATGTGTTTGGCTACGAAAAGTTAAAAAAATGTCTCGGAACGTGCCTTGCACTGGCTAATAATAGTATTTAGAGACAGTAATGCTACATCTACGGAAGATTCCTACGGATTTGGTTTTACGGACAAACGTGGCAGGTGGAGAAATCATGCGGGAGATTTTTTTTGCAACCACCGCCCCTGTTTCATCCAATGACTCGGTTCCACATCGGTCCATAGGGTGTGTCCGTAGGAAATAATCCGTAACTCTAGCATTATTGATTTAGAGAAAAGCTTATAAATATAAGATAACTGCTTCCACCCTAGTACAAGATATAGTAGGACTGGTGCCATCCCTTAATTATCTTGTACCTTACCAATGTGTGTTCCATTCAACCCACCGTGATAGAGCTGTGATTGCTGACCATCTGCATCGTCGGTCGGCGAGAGTTTCACTTGCCTCCATTTCTTGTATGTTGTCTCCATCGACCTCGTTGCAGGTTTCCTGGCAAAAAGAAATTGCACCATCGTTGTTGATGTTGGTCAGCTGATAGTCATTTCTAACACACAATTAACAAAGTGAATAGGAAAAACAAAAGCTAAATTAAGTTAGATTAGGACAAAATGACACAGCAGCTAGCAGTTGTTGCATGTGCACCAGCGGGATGGCGACAATATTGCAGCAATCTGCTCCAGCAAGCTATTAAGGATTGCCTCGCACATGATTAACCACCGCAATGAAACCTCCGTGTAACAATACCATGATCTAGATCTGATACCATGATCCACTATCAAGTTCACGGGTACCTACAACAAATGCAATGATACTTACTGAGCTCAGCTACAACGGCAAATAAATCAATGAACGGTCCTGTTTGCAGTTCAGATTCCACGTATGCAGCATGTTTCTGGTAGATTCTACTGCTAAATCAAGGCATCACTTCAATTAACTATCGATAGAATTCCAAAGAGTGTGCCATTGGAGGAACAGGTGATTGTACCACAATCGATACCAACAGTTTCTTCTCTCTTCTGTCAAAGAAAAACAAACAGTTTCGCTGCTCCCGAGCAGAGCCCTCTCTGCACTCTGCACAAAGGCAGTGAAGTTGCTGGCTGGGGGAGCTTGTCCTCCTCGCGCTCGTGCTGGAATTCAGACGAGAAGGGCCAAAGTGGACTATCAGAGCGGGGCCGATAGACCTCCTGAGGCAGTCTGGTGTGGTCTCTCGGTGCACCAAGGTGCAACAGTGGTGGGGGTGCCTGGCGAAAGGCGAAGCTGGTGGCCTGGGTGCTCGGGGTTACGGCGCTGTATACCTGGAGGCTGAGTCGGTGCGGCGTCCTGGGCTTGGTGCAGGTGGTGCAGGGTGCCAGCCTGCCGGCGCAAGTTGCCTGTTCTCCATCGCGTCGAGACAGACCTGAGAGCGCCACCTTCCACTACTCCTCATACGCGGCTGCCACGGGCCTAACCTTGGCAACCTTGCTGCCTGTACTTCGACGCTTCCTACCCGCTGCATGGTGGCCTTCGTCGCGTTGCCATGCTACATGCAGATCTTGGCTAAAAATCTTCTCCGCGTGCAGCCCCACCCACGCCACGGCATCCCAAGCACCGCTTGCCCTACACCGCCTCCTCCACTGACTACCGACGCCTCCATCGCATACCCGGTATCAGTGCCCAAGGGAGATCCGGCGGCCTCTACGGCAGGAGAACTCAGGTCGTGAGGAGCGAATTATTTATAGAACGGGTGGGCTAGAGCGAGAATGTCGGACTGGATCGGAGCCTCTCCACGGTGCGCACTGGCGACACTTGGCCGGCCATGACTGAAGCTCCAAGCCATAGCCCCGTTCATGTCTCCTGCCATGGTGTCGTGGAAAACACACTGACGGGGACCACCGTCACCCCGATTTGAGGCGAGACTGCTTGGCCAAATCCGATCGAAATCGAGGCGAAGAAAGAAGGATAGCTCCTCGATCTCACATAGGTCTCCACAATCTCACGTTATGTACAGTTCCTTTTCTCCACGAGATCTTATCCGTCAAGCCATGAGGCATGCGAACGGTTGACGCTAAGAATAGGGTTTCCTTAGAATCGAATATAGCGTCCAATACAATGGTGTTGTTCTGTTATATGTAGTTTGGTGGGAGGGCAAATCGGTCTAAAAAAGAGTTGGACCGGAAAAAACACTTCGTCATTTATTATTACTAGCACAAAGCCCGTGCGTTGCTACGACGCAACACCAAATCAAAATCTTTGTTGTATTTATTTGCGCCATGAGCTTCCTCTCGTCCCATCTCCACCGCGACGGATGAAGGTGGGAGGAACTAATCATTTTCCTGTTAAAATTTAACTGTTTGTAAATAATTTTAAAAGAAAATAGGAATTAATAAAAAATGGTTTTTAAAGAAAAATAGGAATCCAAAGGGCCATGAGCGAGGTGCCTTCGTTCGGTTTGCACCCCCACACACACTTGCTGTTAACAACGTCCCAACACCACGAACCTGAGTGTCGATCCTCCACCTACCCCCACCAAACTCATCCTGAACCCATCGACTTCGTGCCTCCATCCTCTGTCCCCGAGTTCTTCCATCCTCGCCACGAGCACGCAGCACCGCCCCTCTTCCCCGGTCGAGCGGCCTTCCCCTGACCCCCGGATTCTCCATCCTCTGTCCCCCCGAGTTCCTTCCATCCCCGTCGCCTCTGCACGAGCGCGCAAGCAGCGCCGCCCCTCTTGCCCGGTCGAGCCGGCCTCCCCCTGCCCCCCGGATTATCCATCCTCTGTCCCAGAGTTCCCCGCCGCCTGAATAGAAACGAAAAGTGAAGTATGAACAGTTAGGTAGCATGAATCATGTTGCAGTGAGTTACACGCGTGCATAGAAAAACCCCTCTTAATATTGTCATGGGAAGAAACGGCCAAGAAAAATAATACTCCTCCGACCCAAATTAGTTGACTCAAACTTGTCAAGATACGGAAGAATCTAATACTAAATCATGTCTAGATACAATCGAATCTAGACAAATCTAAGTGAAGGGTCGGAGAAAGTAGGAAAAGATTGTGTGTGTTTTCTTACCTCTTCACCATGTATTAGTTGTTTAATCTCTATGGAATTTCCACCTAGTAATTCCCGAACTGAACTTAGCTAAGAGAGATGTTCTTTTTCTTCTCATCAACGTGTTTGGTTCTTAGGCAACAACATGCGGCGCTGCAGCGGCAGAACCAAAAAATAAATCACAGGGGATTAGCTCAGCAAGACATGTGACAAGAGAGCCGCTGGGCAGCCGTGAAATAGCAAACCATCCATGCGACTGGCGGCCCGTCCTGTCCGGCGGCTCATCTCGACCTTCGCCAGACCCAGCTTGTCGTGCTCCTATTCAGGTTGAGCACCGATTCTGCATAGTACAATCTCGTGCTGGTCATATGGTGTCCGGCGCCTCATATGGTTAAGAATGAGGGTACTTCACTTCTCGTTTTGTCGAAGCAGACATGGCTCTCTGCATATTTGATCATGTCTCCCGAGGTCAGAAATTTGGCGGGCACCAGGGAAGGTTTCGGACAACACATCGGCAGGCGTGATCTTGCAGCTAACGATGCCCTTGGCTGATCGTGCCTCGTGCACAACACCGGTTTTTTTTTTTTGAACAGAGCAACACCGGTTTGGGAAGGTCATACCACTGCCCTCTGGCAGCACCGGCCTGGAATCGTACGGCCCGCAACCGTGTTGTCCTCGGCCGCTGAGCTGGGCTGGAGACCTAATCAATCCACGTTCTCTCTAGATGCGATGCGATCGACAAGCTGGGACGGCGGTTCGAGCACATAGAGTCATTTTTCTGCACGGGAGCCTAAACCGACGGGCATGGAGAGGAAACACTAAAATTAAATTAAATTTGTTTTTCATTTTCACTTATAGGTGGCATTTGATGTAATATAAAAATTGGTGAAAGGGCAAAATGGTCCAAAAAAGTGTTGGACCGGAATAAACACTTCGTCCTTTATTATTAGGTATAGACTAGCAGAAGTGCCCGTGCATTGCACCGGTTAGATTGTTAGTAAATAGAGAAATAAAATAAAAATTTGTTAGATAATTTGTACATTTATAATTTAATATAAAAAGTTGCATTCGGTTTTATCCTTATTTCTTTAAAAAAATATATACTGACAATACATGCAATGTCAACTTGGATATTTTGTGCCCAACTAAAATAATAATGTAATCCATATTCTACAGAAGCAGACGTACATACACATAGAAAAAGGCACATTACCTCATCAGAATGAATTATTCCAGCCGCTCGTTCGAATTATTCACTACACTTTGTCAATCACCTAGCCAGAAAATCGAGAAGACTGTAATGAGACAAAAGATCATGAACACATCAAATTTTATAGATTGATGAAAAAAATCATCGGAATGGTACATCAAGATATTTCCAGCTGCATGTCACACGTCGCTGCATGTTGCAACTTGCTAGTCGATCAATCAATAAATTGAGCTAGGCTTTTCTTCTCGCGTAACGGCGCTGCCTTGTTCTTTGTGCCCCTCCTCCACAATCAATCAGTGCGACGGAGGAGGCCAGCCCGGGAGTTAGGCATGGTCGCGGACCGGAAGCTCGGGGGCGAGGTCATCGGCTTCGGAGGAGAGAATGGAAGGAGCTCGCGTTGCGGTCTAGCTCGTCGAGAAAATCGAAGGCTGGCGTGATGCCACGCGCGGACAGGCAGCCACCAGCAAGCAGGACAGGGCCACGGGTCTGCCGGCGAGCCAACCATTATCGCCTCCAAGCTGCCGCCTTTTTCGACAATCAATCGATACTCTCTTGCAAAGTCTAGATGTGATCTATGAGCTGACCATAGACGACCGATCAAATATATAGAAAGAGGAGAGGACGATGCAAAGTCGTAGGCCCACAAGAATCAAAACACCGTAGCTAGCCAGGACTCTGCTTCCGAAAGTATTATTTTTCACGTGACTTGACTTACGAATGGCGTGGTGGGTAATACATGATTTCGTAGGAGGGTAAACCTGTCCAAAAAAATGTTGGATCGGAAGAAACACTTCGTCATTTATTATTACTAGGAAACATGCCCGCGCGTTGCTACGGTCCAATTTAAATGAACATGAAGCATTCATTCATTCATTCAACAATCAATCAGATCTTAGAAACACAAACCAAACAAAAATCGCTATTTCTTATACCAGACAAATATTGTAAACTTATATTATATAATATGTTTTGGGACTTTGCGATGGTTTAGCCGGAATTATTTTTTCTCCAAGACATACGACGACCAACTCCAATATAACAACAAAGATATATAGTAAAGAGTTGAATTGAATGTCAGCAATATAAATTGTCTTCATTCAACTATTATGCTGATGCAATACTCTCGTCTATAAACTCAACTCAGTAAATCTACAAACGACCAGATTTATTCTATTCAACAATTAAGTGTTGCCTGCTTTGCTAACAATGTATCAGCAACACTTAATAGTCGAATAACATAAATTTCATCAATTTCAACTACAACCCGGAACATTCTCCAATCCAGCTCCTGAGAGTTGTGATAGCATTTGAGAACCGATTATCTACCACAATAAAGTTATATGTGTTCAAACACAGATCGACCAAGCTCAGCATCACCACTTGTTGCTGCTCCACTAAGCAATGGGCCCGAGACATTTGCATTTGGCTCAGAAGGCATCTTGGTTACAAACTCCAGCGCACTTAAGTATACCAACACGGTTGAGCAAAATATTTATCGATCAGTGCACTGACAACACTGATCATAATCACTTTCTGATCACTTTCCCCTCAACTTTCTTTGCTTACAGTAGTGTTGAGAATAACGGAACTGAATGCGTCATGATTGGATTGTAGCTGCATTTGGGCGTATGGTAGCTTTCATCATCTGATGCAGCGAGTCAACAACATTAGATTGTCATCCCTTTTGAATCAGTCGAGAAATCAATGCATTTCAAGTGTTGACACCACATCCTAATCTATGATTTAAGATATTTTTCTAAAATAGGCACCTTGCGGGCTCAGGGTAGCATTACTAATAAATAAACCTATAAAGAGCGGTAGGCTATTCTAAGAAGAATTTACTGTAAAATAGAAATCTCTTTGCTAAGTCTGGAAGCAAGTTAATCATATGCCGGACCTATTCGTCCATCAATGTATTATGCATCAGTTGGTCCTGCACATATGTGATCATGCAGCTATCGCTCTTGTGATAAAAAACTTGATTGTACCTGGTAGATATTTCTCCAGTTGTGTTGGACGGTCTCCACACTTTGGCCGCACTGGTATCCCTCGCCGAAATGCCGTATTGTCTCTTGCAGTAGTACATTCTAAAGGTATCCGTGTGCAGGGATTTCTCATACATCAACCAAACAGAACTCGTTTTTATGCGTCTAGTATTTTTTAGGTTACAAATCATAGACGGCTTTTCAGGTGCCCACTGGTTCAGTAGCCACCGATCTTCCCCTCCTCTCCTACGATTGACATTTGTAGTGAAGAAACTCTCGTATGCTATGCTGCACAAATGCAAACTGCAAAATTTGAGCATGGGCACATGTAGAGATCAGTGCCTCTGTGTCCACCGAATCAATCGACCTCCCAGCTCTTCACATAGACGACATCTCTCCAAGCCATCAGCATGGTTGTTCCCCTTCTGCCGCCTGTCAGGATAGCACAGCTGCCGGGCTCCTCTATCCTCTCTAGCTGCTCTATTTCCACCACAACCATCGTGTGCGACTGGACGCGTCGTGAGGAAATCCCTCCTTCAGATCATATCGAGAGGGGAATCCGGTCGCCGCCACCGGCACGGGAGCACTACAATGCAGCTCAACACCAAATCCGGCAAATTCCATGCCAGCGCCTCCCTTCGCGTCTCCACCAGCCCGAGACCCTCGCCGGCTCCCCTTCCTGCGGCGCCTCACCACTCAACGAGATTTTCGCCTCCCGAGCTGCTCCTCGATGACCACCCAAGAGAACCATATATCAGCGTTCAACGATCAATGGCAGCTGCCAGCGTTCAACGATCAATCAGTATATCGGTCACCATATGTTTCCCAATATGTATCTTTTTCAGATCAATGGCAGTAGACGTTCTGACCGAAAAACATGAGAGACGACTCTTTTCTTTGCCTCAGGTCAACAAAAAAGTGACGTTGGGACAACATACAATCAGTGAGAACTCTCCAACGCATAAAGAGGCAACATCTCGCACTCACTCAGGCCAGCCAAGTATTGAAGTTTAGACGGCATATAGTGCAGAATTTCAGATGGAGAATTTTTTCTAGATGAGAAACCGGTTCGTGTCCTCATCCTCCCATCTACGCATCCCCTGCAAAAGCAACCAGTTGCCATGAGTTTTCCGTCAGAAATCCCACATCAGACGCTACAACAAACAAACAGACATTGGGTCAGCTGAGGCCCACTCGTCAATCTCCTTTGGCAAATACTGAAGTGATGAAGTCCACTTGTCGATCTTCTTCAGCAAACACCGAGCGGCACACAAACAGACGTTGCAGGCTTTAGTTATTTTGGGAGTATGGGGAGAGGGATGATGGGGGTCGCTTGTTTGCAGCCTGCAACGTCGGTGCCGGTCATGAGAGGCAGACCCTTCCAAATCAAGCCCAAATACCCTCGCCATGACGCCTACCGTTGCGGACTCGCTGTGGATGTGTCCGGTGATGGACGAGGCAGTGGTGACTGGAATAACTTCTCCCCAAATCCGATCTCTAGAAGAATATAGCAGGGGCTAGAGTGCTCGACATGGCGTCCGATGGCAGCGAGATGTGATGAGCATCGAATTCCGGCTACCTCTAGCGCGATCTGTTTGGTAGGAGTTTTTCGAGAGTTTCTATGGGAACCAAACGTGGAAGAGGGGCCCTATATATCGGCTACTTTCGTGAGCGGCGGGTAAGAAATTAAACAGAAATCGAGCTATATATTCTAGACGAAACGTGTTATGTATGAACTTGTTCCGGTTCGATTGGATACGTTGGAACGATGCGTGATCCTTTTTTTTTTGACTTATAGGTAGTACGGTGAGTAATATTCTCGAACTAACAGGGGTAAATCGGTCTAAAAAGTGTTGGACCGGAAGAAACACTTCGTGCTTTATTATTATTAGGTATAGATATAGACTAGGAAACATGCCCGCGCGTTGCTGCGCCAAGAGCAAGATCGTTGACCAATGAATCGATCAATTTAATTAATTTAATTAAATATTCTTTATACCACAAGAATTTAATTTTGTTATTGTTCAAAACAAACTCTCCGAAAAGAAATAATGAACTTTCAGACGAATAAACTCGAATTTGTTAGACAGTCGAGTGATGCATCTATACCTAATAAAAAGGACCCTTCGACTCGTTTCTCGTGCTTATATTTAGATAATCATACTCTTTGTTTATATTGAGATTATGCTACTGCTAAATATCTTTGTTTCACGACTTAAATACATGTTGCAGTCAAATTCTTAGTGCCGCAATTCATGCTCGCCTGCACATTTTACCCCTGACCTAACTTCTTTACATAGTTGAACCCCGATAAAATATACTGAACATTCTTGCCAACAAAACAATGGGCCGCTGCCATTGACGAATTGAACTTTAGACCATTATGATGCACCGCATTTTGTTGAACTGCATTCGGCAAATTAAACTTTTATTTTTTATTCTTGGTCAAACATCAGCATATATATGTATTTTGCAGACTCTGCTTATTTTTGTCTGAAAACACATAGAACAAACACACGGAGCAGATGTGGTTGGACTTGGAATATGCTGGTAAGCTGCTACGGTGCCTTCGCTATAAAACGTGTTCTCTCTAAACCAATTAATTTTACGAAGAAGTAGGGCCTCACCAGGACTTGTCCGACGAACACCATCTGTTCCCGTCTGTCGTTGCTGACGGTGACTGAGGTTCAGGAAAGTTTAGAAAGAAAAAACGAACTGTCCAATTTCTTCAACGCGTTCTCTCTGAACCAGTGACTGTTAAAAAGAAAGAAGTAGGGCCTTTCCAGGACTTGTCCTAGCTGCGTGGTCCAGCTGAAACATGGAGGAGGAAGGGGGGGGGGGGGGGGGGGGTTGTGCCTCCCTGCACGTCGCCGGAATTAATTAGGGGATAGTTGATGGATATAGCTGATGGATTTATTGATTAGGCTCCTAGCCGAGTACTTGCGGACCTGTAGCATGATCTAAGCTGGATATAGCTAGCGGAACGATTGATTGATTAGGCTCCTGGATAATTACGTAGACGCAAAGCTAACTATGAATGAAGAATCGACTTAGCCAAACATGGCGTTTGCTTTGAACTCGCGGAACCGAGTTGTAGGCATTGGCGCGTCGCACCAACTGAGCGGGCGAACCAAGGGAGTGGGGCATCCCTTATAGAAGTGTGTCGATTATGACGTGATTTCAGATCAAAACTGACGAATAGCACCGGCAGGTTGAGTTGAACAAAACTCGATCGGTACAAAGAAAAAAAACAATTAAACAATTAATTGACTTATGTGTGGCATGGTGGGTAATACACCTAAACTGTTAGGGGTAAAACGGTCTAAAAAAGTGTTGGACCGTAAGAAACACTTCGTGCTTTATTATTACTAGGAAACAAGCCCGTGCGTTGCGATGGGATAAAAAAATCTATACAATATCCTTTGGTTCGCATGTCATGGTGGCACCATAACGAGGTTGTGCAGAGCTGATAACATACGTGATCTATGAGCTCCTACTCCGCCTAGTTACTCTTTGTGTCGACAACGACCGCCTCCATTTTCCGCCGGTTGACGAGAAGCGGGTTAGCCCTTGTTGTATATGTGGTCGCGTAACGTTGCCTAGATCATTCAATCTCGTCGTGTCGTTGGATGCGTTGTGCTTCTGTGTTCGTGATTTCGATCGAGACCTTTATTGCGGCAGTTTGAGAGTTATAAGTATGACCCGTTGACAATAAATTCCACACTATGAATTGACAAAAATTACAAAAACTGTAAACAAATGCATGTAGGTCCAGCTCTCTTCCCATCGTTTTCACCCACGTATGCCACCCCTCCTCCATCTCTCCCACATGGACCTTCCAATCTCCGGCCATAGCTCCTTTACCAAGCAGCGGAGCCACCTGACGCCCAGATCCCTAGCAGGCGCCGCTTACACCTTTTTATGTCTCAAACTTGTGAAGGATTCCTTGTTTTTAATCATCTCATACCACATATAATTAGGCAACTGCTCTCGTCAGCATATGGGTATTCTTTCCGCCACTTATAATTAGGCAACCGTATATCTCATCAGCACATGGGTATTCTTTGTGCTTGCTTGTTGATCCCTACTTGGCCTGCTGATGATATCCCAGGCAAATTTGTGGTATATAAAGCGGTGGGAGAGAGGTTAAGGGAGCAGGGTGGGACTAAACGTGAGTTGTACGCTGCCTACCAAATCTTAAGTGCATGCATATATGTCTGCCAGGTCCTCGCAGGTAGCTGGTTCACCGGGCTTTGATCCACGATATAGGCCCATGCAAGCCGGTCACGCTGTTTTTATTGGCTGTTTTTGATGTGTGTATGCATCGACCCACCAAGCATGTTATTTATTTTTTCAAAACGTTATTATTTTCACTTAGCGGTGGCGTCGGTGGACAATTTAGTGTCTTGTGGGAGGGCAAAACCGTCCAAAAAAGTGTTGGACCGGAAGAAACACTTTGTCCTTTATTATTAGGTATAGACTAGGAAACAAGCCCGTGCGTTGCGATGGGATAAAAAATCTATACAATATCCTTTGGTTCGCATGTCATGGTGGCACCATAACGAGGTTGTGCAGAGCTGATAACATACGTGATCTATGAGCTCCTACTCCGCCTAGTTACTCTTTGTGCCGACAACGACCGCCTCCATTTTCCGCCGGTTGACGAGAAGCGGGTTAGCCCTTTTTGTATATGTGGTCGCGTAACGTTGCCTAGATCATTCAATCTCGTTGTGTCGTTGGATGCGTTGTGCTTCTGTGTTCGTGATTTCGATCGAGATCTTTATTGCGGCAGTTTGAGAGTTATAAGTATGACCCGTTGACAATGATGACAATAAATTCCACACTATGAATTGACAAAAATTACAAAAACTGTAAACAAATGCATGTAGGTCCAGCTCTCTTCCCATCGTTTTCACCCACGTAGGCCACCCCTCCTCCATCTCTCCCACATGGACCTTCCAATCTCCGGCCATAGCTCCTTTACCAAGCAGCGGAGCCACCTGATGCCCAGGTCCCTAGCAGGCGCCGCTTACACCTTTTTATGTCTCAAACTTGTGAAGGATTCACTATTAGGAAAACGGCTATAGGTAATCAGCACATCCGTGGCTCACATGGTTGAAGTGCCCCACGGCTAAAACAGGCGTGGCTCACCTATGGGCAGTGCCCTACTAATAACTAGAACAACCGTGGCGCACATGACTATAGTGCGCCACAGATGTGTGTGGGCCAGGGCCCTGTTGGCCACACGCCAAACATCTATAGCGCACTATAGTCATGTGCGCCACGGTTGTTAGGGTCATCTATGGCGCACGTGTGCCTGGTGCGCTACGCCTGAGCGCATGCCCACCTCTGCTCTGAAACGGCCACAAACTTCTGTGGCGCACTCCGCCTAGTGCGCCACAGGGACTAGGAGCATCTGTGGCGCACTCGGCCTAGTGCGCCACAGAAGTTTGTACTCCCTGTGGCGCACTAGGGCCGTGTGCGCCACGGATGTGTCGATTATTTTAGGACAACACTTTATGTGCACATGTGTGCCCACACATCCACCACCCACACTTCACTTTCCCCTTCTTATTCCTCCTTAGATCTAGTCGGGATCTTCTCCTTCCCACCTCAATTTCTCCATACATTCACCATTTTTAGCATGCAAAACTTGCTTTGGATGTTACATAAGTAATAGAGGAGGTCTCCGGTCTCTCATCTATCCGTCTCCGGTCGACGCGCGCACCTCTCCTTTCCATCTTTCTCGCGATCGGTCTCTCATCTCGGTAAGTTGTCCATGTAAGGATGTGTTCATGTGTATATGGATGATGCATGTGCTCATATGTATGTAGATGATCGATGCTCATGATGTGTGTATGTGTGGAGAGGATCGATGGTCATATGTGTGTGTATATGGAGAGTATCGATGATGCTCATGCATGTGTGTATGGAGAGGATAATGATATGTTCATGTGTGTATGGATCGGTCTCTCTCTCTCTTGTGTTTGTATGTGAACAAGTTGCCATTTGTTTTGCCAAAATGTTGATTCATTTCCATTTTGGCAAGACTTTGGCATTCATAAAGGTCCTAATTTTAGGATAGGTCATGCCGAAATTTTCTATCGACCATTGCATGCATGCATTCATTATGTGGTTCTAATAGACTTCAAAATTGTACCGTGTACATCGTGCAGGCAAAAATGGTCCGCATAATGAGCGAAGGCATTGTGGCTAGATTTTTGAAATGTGCGACGGCCGACATGATATGAAATAACAAGACAGATATAAGATGTCCGTGCAGAAGATGCAAACTCAACTAGGTGATCGACCCAGATTCCGGGAATCTGCAGGCGCACTTGCTCCGCCATGGTTTCATGGATGGATACACTCGTTGGATAAGCGATGGCGTAGATGATGGAGACGGTGAAGAAGGTGGCCAACATGACGATGATCATCATCACGGCGTGAACAGGCGAGATGATGAAGAGGCTCCTGGAGATGGTGAAGGTGCGGAAGCAGACCGGGATGATGATGATCTAGATGCCGGAGGAGCAGACGACGATGGAACAACGTCAGGCTGCGGGACCCTTATGTGCAAGAGCTGCTTCTCAAGCGATTTAGTAACGCCAGGCTGCCGCTAGAGAGAAAGCCAAGCTTAGCAACTTGAGAAAGACGCGGTTACTCCATTGTATGAAGGATGCAGGCCCGATGATACCCGGTTGAATGTAACGCTCAAGGCTATGGAGATGAAGGCAAAGCACAAATTGAGCGACGCAAGCTTCGACGATATGATGGCATTCTGGCACGATCGTCTCCCGGAGGGGAACACATGTCCAACTAGTATCGAGGATGCCAAGAAAATCGTCTGTCCTCTCGATCTACCGCATGTTAGATATCACGTATGCATCAACGATTGCATCATTTATCGGGGCGAGGACGCGGAGAAAACCACATGTTCGGTGTGCGGCGTGAGTCGATACAAGAAAGGGAAGAAAGCACCTCGAAAAGTGGTATGGTACTTTCCTATCACCCCTCGTCTGCAGCGCTATTTCGCGGACCCTAAGGAAGCGAAGCTCATGCGATGGCATGCGGAAAGGAAGAAGCCAGGAGATGATAATGACCCCAAAAATGATGAGCTGCTGACGCACCCTTCAGATGCTAGCCAGTGGAAAGCATTGGACCTCGAATTCCCAGAATTCGGTGGAGATTCGAGGAACATCAGGCTTGGTGCGAGCACCGATGGACTCAATCCGTTCGGTAGCTGGAGCACGCACAACACTTGGCCCGTGTTTGTATGGATGTACAACCTCCTCCATGGTTGTGCATGAAGAAGAAGTACATACAAATGAGTATGCTAATTCAAGGGCGAAACAACTGGTACCGACATCAATGTATCTCGGCTGTTGAAAGAGGAGCTAGCCACGTTATGGGAATCTGGAGCCAATACTTACGGCCGTCACACAAGATTATTTCACTATGAGAGCGCGTTGGTCACTACGGTGCAAGACTATCCAGGTTATGCGGGTATATCTCGGCAGGTTATCCAAGGATTACGCATGCGTTAGGTGCATGGATAACACAAGCTATCTCCAACTAGAGAAAGATCCGGTCATCGAAAACCATGTTCATGGCGCCGGAGGTGGCTCGGCAAGAATGATCCATGGAGAAAACGTGGAGACCTGTTCGATGGCAAATCGAGACCCGAGGAATCCCAGGCGTAGGAGCAGCGAAGAAGTGGAAGAGTTGTGAAAACCGGAAAGATTGTCCTAAGCCCGGAAAGAAGCGAAAGAGGCAACAAGACAAGCGGTGATGAAGGTATGGAAAACAAGGTCTGTTTTCTGGGAGTTTCCATACTGGAAGTTTCTCCGCACGCCTCATAGCCTCGACATCATGCATATCACGAAAAACGTGTGCGAGAGTCTGGTCGCCACCATAATCAACATGCCAGATAGGACGAAAGATGGTCCGAAAGCAAGGCACGACCTGATATGCTTGGGTATCCGGAAGGAGCTTACGGAGGACGCACTACTCCTGATGATCAGGAAGATGACGATGATCATGAGTCGGAGACGACACAAGGTCGTCGGAAGGGTAAAAAGTTCAAGAAAAACGAATATTACTGCCCTCCTTCTTGCTTCACTCTAAGCCAGGATGAGATCAAACAGTTTTTCAAGTGCCTTCTAGGAGTCAAATTTCCTTACGGCTACGCGGGCAAGATAAGCAGATACCTAGACGAGGCGAAGAAGAGGTTCAGTGGCATGAAGTCTCACGATTGTGCCATGCTAATGACGCATGTACTTCCGGTCGCACTAAGAGGATAATGGACGAGCACGTCTGTGAAACGTTATTTGGCCTATGAAAGTTTTTCGACGTCATCTCTAGGAAGTCGATTGGCTTGAATCAGCTCGGAAGGCTACAGGAGGAGATCGTGGTGATACTATGTGAGCTTGAGGTCTACTTCCCACCCGCATTCTTCGACATTATGGTGCATCTGCTGGTCCATGTCGTGGAGGACATCGTACAACTCGGGCCGATGTTCCTCCGCAGCATGATGGCATTCGAAAGGATGAACGGACACATCAAAGGATACGTTCGCAACAGGTCCCGTCCAGATGGAAGCATAGCCAAGGGCTTTCTGGCCGAAGAGTGCATCTCTTTCTGCACGAATTATCTAGACATCGAGAACCCTGTCGGTCTTCCCGTCAACAGACACCTTGGCAAGCTCGACGGATCTGGTCACCGAGAGGGTCGTCTCATACTGCATGCAGACTTCGATTTTCGATGCGCAGACTTTGATCGAGCAAACCTCGTCGCGCTACAGCATTTAGAACTGGTCGATCCTTGGGTACAGAAGCACAAAAGGTTAATCGAGAAGAAGTACAGTGACCGGGGCATACAGAGGACGCAGGGAGAAATAATCAAAGAGCACAACTCAGATTTCACGCGTTGGTTTAGGCAGACGCTCCTTGATAATCCCCCGCGCTCGCATTCTTCTGACACGGAAAAGATCATATTCACCTTGTCGCAGGGACCAATGCAAAACCTGGTGACCTATCAGGCGTATGATATCAACGGCTACACATTCTACACGGAGGAAAAGGACAACAAGTGTGATTATCAGAACTCAGGCGTAACGTCGGAATTCTACACCGATGACAACGTGAAGGAAAGATTCTACGGAAGAATCGAGGAGATCTGGGAGCTCGACCACTGTGGAGAAAAGGTGCCGATGTTCCGTGTCAGATGGGCAAAGAGCATCGAAAGAGAAGACCGGTATTTCACAACCATGGTTATACCCGAAGCAGCCAAATCCAAGGCCGGTGCAAACGTACGCGAAAAATGAACCGTGGGTATCAAGCTACCAAAGTGGACCAATGTTTTTCATTACCGACCGACAAAGCCTAGCCGTGTTGTCGGAGGAGAGGAAAAGAAACATCATCGGAATGGATGGAGTCGCCAACGAGCAAGACTTCACCGACGTCTGGCGATCCAAAGATTGAAGATGACGACGACTACGATGCAGCAACATACATCACAAGAAGAAAAAGGACAACCCTACCCAAAAAAGGTAGCCCATTCGAAAGAAGAAACATTAAAGTGCCGGGGCTAAATTATTCAACTGCGACAAAGAAGGGAAAAAAGATTGTAAAACGCTAGCTCAAAAAATATTGTAAAACGCGTGGTCGAAAAAGATTGTAATATTCATGGACAAAGTATTATGAAATTTAGTTATACTTTGAATCATATTTGTAACACTTTTATGACATATATTATCACTTTTGGGCATTTTTGGAATAGTTAAAAGTATTTTAAAAACAAAACAAAATTTGTATGGCATGTATCACCACTTTTGGAACATTTTAAAGTATTTTTTGGAACATTTTAAAGTATTTTTAAAGTAAAAATAAAAAAGTGGAGCACCAGGATTCGAACCTGGGTGCTCATCGTTTAGAATAGAGCTAAGGGCAAAACCAGTGGGGTAAGACAGTACTAGTGTTAACTAGTGGGACGGCCGCCCTCTTATCTGATAGTCCAACCCACACACGCGTAGCGCATGTGGCATCCCGCAAAACCACTACTAGAAAATCGCGTTGTTTTTTGTGCATTGCATCGACATCATCATATGTTGTTTGTCAAAAACTATTTTCGCAAAGCCCGATTTGTTTTCCAAACGCCCCATCTTAATTCAAATGCAAAGCCGGTTCTCCGGATTAATTATTTTGGCCGCTATCGGTTTGCACACGGCCCGTTTAAAACAAATAAAAAGTTTAATTGTTTTAGCGGGGGCAGTCGAACGGGCCGTATCGACCCGAACGACCACCCCATTTTCTAATCGGTCCACCAGACAATCCTAAAGCTACCAGTTAATATACCCAGCCCTCCTCTCCACATCATCCCACCCAATCAGTGTGTGCCACCTCACCCTCTTCCCTCACCCCCTCCAATCAGACGCTGACACATCACCCCCACTCCTCTCTCTCTCACCTCACTCCTCACACCCACACACACAACACCACGCACGCCACCTCCCCACACCGGATCCCCCACCCCGCTGACCCTACGCGCGGCCCACCCCGCCAGTCCCCAACCTTCCTCCCCTCCTCTCGCCTTCTTCCCCGCACGCGACCCCCACCTCCTCGCCTCCACCTCCCCTGGGCCAATCCTCCTTGCCATGGCTCGCCTGCTTCACAGCCCACTTGGCCCACGCGTCTCCGCCAAGCCGCCTCGCGCTCACCGCCGCTGCCGAAGTCTCTTCCTTCGCCTGCCCGCATCCCGCTCTCCTTCAAGCCCTCGCCGTCGACTCCCCACCGCTTCGCCTTACGCCCAGCCGAGGCGTCGACGCCCGCGGCCAACCCCTTCGCCCACACCCTCCTCACCGCTCTGGTACCTAACGGCGTCGACATATCCCTCCGTGGCCGAGCGCGACGCCGCAGGGGGGCTTTCCTGCCCTTCGTCGGCAACCTTCATCGACTTCGCGGGTCTCTTCTTCGTCTTCCGCTCCAAGAGCAAGTTCCAGAAGGTGCTCGTCGAGACGGGTTTCAGATTCCAGGACGTCGTCAAGTAGTACATCCCAACCGCCCAGGCCGGGGTGCCCTTCTTATCCTGCGCCGCGTCCGCGTCCGAGTCCGTTGAACTATTTATCGGTGTCGGAGAAGGCCAAGTCCAAGGCGCCGTCGGGATGAGCGGGGGAAATGATGAGAAGAGAAGGAGTGAGCATTTCGACCATCAACCAGCTGCTCACGGTCGGAGATGGACGGCCTCTCTGGAGACAGCGCCAACAGGCCTGGGCTCCACCAAGGGAGGTTCGTTCCATTGGGAGGTTCAGATGTCGTTGGACATGCCAGGATCCTTGAGGTTACAGGTGCACCACATCAACAGGGGACGACAAGTACTTCGTCGTGGGCCCGGGTGAGGCAAACCCGAAGACGGTAGACGCGACAAGAACTCCGACAAGGACCATCCGATGCCAAGGTCTTCTTCCCGGACCCGATCCCGAAGACTGACGCCCGGCGACCGAAGCCGAGAACCCCGACACGGACACACCAAGTTCTCCATCGAGGAAACCAAGGCCGTCGACGTGGAACCGTAGAACGCCGAGTGCTTCACCCCGGACACCGAGAACTTTCCCCCTGAACGCCATGACCGTCGACATGACCCGAAGACCACGGATGCGCCAAGATCTACTACCCCAATCCGAAGACCCTAACCCCGGAGTCCGAGAACGAGCCGCCGAGACCGAACCCCAGATCCGGACCCTGGACCCCGAACCCCGGAACCCCAAGATCTCCCGAACCCTAATGTGCGAACCCCTTTTTCCGAGAACCCTATTTTAAAAATGGTCAACTATATAACTTGTTGCATATTAAATTGTCATACTTGCATGCATCCTTGTCTGTGGTTTGGGGGCCTTATGCCGAATCACCTCATAATTAAATATGGGGCCCATATGCGGGCAAATCTAGCCTTATATTGGCCTCCTTTAAACTTGTGTAGCGAACCAGTACTATAATCTTGCCTTGTTAAAACAACATTTAAATTGCGTGGGTTCTAAATAACTTGAACCGCTTAATTAATTGTCGGGACCCCGGTTCCGCTTAATATGATCTATTGCATCGCACCCTTGCCATGTCATCCATCATACATGCATCATGCCGATCTTCTGCCATTGTATTAAATAGTGCATCCGGTGTTTCTTCTAGTGTTTTGCTTCTTCGCAGATAAGGCCGTTGAGTTGATGTGAGCTTCGCCCTGATCTTCGGATGAACCTTCGACAATGTTTTCAGGCGAGCATCTCCCCCCTTTCTACCTATCTTACTTTATAGTATTTACTTCCCTCCTGTTGATCTTTTGCTATCTGTGTTGCGATGCTCTAGCTTCGTTCCCTGGATATTCCCTGCAGCCTCATATTGCCTTGGACACATCCTATTACCTGTTGTTTGGTAGGTAGTTGGACTTGCGTGTCGTAGTTGCTTGCTCAAGTGCTGTTGCGTGTCGTTCAGTGCCACAGTTGTTGATGTATTGCCGCATGTTGTTGTTGGAGATGATCATAGTTTATTTATCGTTCACTTTAATTCCTGTTTAACAACTAAAATGGAATTAAGCAGAGGCATCGGTGGGTGATAGATAATATTTGGTTTCCGAACGCCCACTTGTGTCCCGTAGGACCCCGAGTACTTGATACCTGTTCCTTGTTTTATCGCGCTATCCACATCCGGGAGGTATATGGGACCCCCCTGAGCCAGAGCTTGATTCAGTCTTATTTCTTGGGGCCACAAACTAGTTTGAGGTTTTATTTACGATCCTGTACTTATGCCATGCTACTTTCTGTATTTACGTTTGTGCGAGGAGCACACTGTACTGTTTAGGATCGTGGCACGATTCCGCGGTGTCGACAAGCCCAGCCACACTTTCGGGTTCCCAGTCGTTCACAGCCGTCCCCACAACCTTAAGTCCGTCTCGGAGCCGGCCGGCTTCGTTGCGGGTTCTACTTTAAGGGGTGGCCCCCTGAAATATTTCTGAAACCTGTGATTGTTCAGTCGTGAAAGCCGCGTTGGGTTTTGAGTTGGTTTTTCCGAGGTTGATCGAGCGTGTGTTGCTATTGGTGCACCCCGGCCGGGTAAAACTTTCTGAAAGCCGTGTCCGCGGATATGGACGACTTGGAGCACAGTATCTCGATCATAGACAAGCATAACTAAAGCTTATTGCTATAAATTTGACTTTATAATGACTAGTAATCAGCTTCACTATAATGGAATGGCTAAATAATTCTGACCACCATTGCTTGTTTGGAGTGTCGCTTGCGACCATTGTACCTGACTAGTAAGTATTGCAACTACAACGGAATGGCTGAATAAAAGTACCAACAACTGCTGGGTTTGGGTTTATCTCATGCTAATTGTATCTGACTAGTAAGTGTTGCAACTATCACGGAATGGTTAACTAAAAGTGCCCACTGCTTACTTTATCAGGATGATTATCTATATTTGACTAGTAATAGCTACAACGATAACTGAATAAATAAAACTGCCAACGGTGTGAGTTACTCGGTTGACTTCCTCGTTTGGTCTCGAGGGGGAAACGCCAGGATGGGTTTGTTTGATGATAGTATCAGGATGGATCCGAATAGGTCTTTCCCACCCCTCTCTGATAACCGCTAGTTGTATCGAGTCTCTATAGGTTGTTTAGTGCATGCTGCCGCTGCCGCTTCAGTCCACCATACCTATGTAGGCGAGGACCGCCGAATTCTAGCCTCGCTGTCTTCGCCTCAAGATCGACGCTCCTCTTTTTCCTTTGCCCTTTGTCGGCACCCCTTTTGTTTAAGCAGGTTTTGAGATCGACGTCGTTAGCAGGGTTACCCTTCCGGCTTGGCCTGGGCAGGGTTATGGACGCCATTGGTTATTCTTCAGGGCTCTTAGCCCCATTTGCATCTTGTCCGTAGTCGGACGCTCTATCATTTTCAAGGTGATTTGGATCTTTGTACTTTATATCTGTACTCTTGACTCATGGAGTCGTTGCTGTATATATATCTGTTCTGTGGGTCCCATCGAGGACTGTTGTGTAATGCTATTACTTCGTTTTCCACCCGCACGAAAGTGCCTGGTGGGCACCTTTGAATCGTTTCTATGCGGGTTTGGCGGGTTTCGCTAAAACTTGCATAGGTCTGATTCTGAGGGTGTTACAGCGCACCCTGGCCAAGTGCGCTACCGATAACCGTAGCGCACTTGGTCAGGGTGCGCTACGCGTGTGTGGGTTGGACTAGTCAACTGCGCGCGTGAGCCAGCCCTCCCATCGTCGTCGTCAGACACATCGTCCCCATCCCGGCCCATCCCCATCCCCGCATCGAGGCGCCGCCGCCGCCGCATCCCAAGAGGAGGAGGCCGCCATGCCAGGAGGAGGAGGCCTCCACGCTAGGAGGAGGAGGCCGCCTTGCGCGCGCGCTCGTTCCGTGGAGGAGGAGGTCGGTGGCGGCGAGGTTCCTGCAGAGTCGGCTCCGCTCCTCCGACGGCAAGGCGCTCTGCCGCTCCCTCCCCCTCGTTACCTCGTCCGCCAGCCCTCGTCGTTGTCATCTCCCCCTCTCTCCTCGAGCAATCTCAGAGGTGAGCTCTTCCCCTCCCCTCTATCCTTCTCCCCCTCTCTCTCCTCAGAGGGTTAGGGTTAGGCTATTGTACTTTGGTGTTTGCATCTAGTTAGGGTTAGGCTATTTTCTTCCTGAATCCATTGCATCTGGTTAGGGTTAGGCTATTGTACTTTGGTGTTTGCAGAATGTTAGAAAAAAATGTGCTAGTGCTTGCAGAATGTTAGACAAAAATGTAGTTTGGTGCTTGCAGGCTGCCTCGAGAAAGCATCTGTAATTATTGACAAAGATGGCATGTATATCTTTCTATATACATACTGCTAGTGACCTGATGAGCGATGCTAGTTAAGTGAAGATGGCATGTATATCTTTGTATGTGTAAGACAGAGAAACCAAATGGACCGTTGATGTGCCAATTTGGTCATTTTTTTGCGAGTAATTTGGTCATTTAGTCCATGCACAATGCAAATGCTTAGCAAAACACAATGCAATGCTGAATTGATGCCACCTCTTTTAATCTCTGTTGCACTGCTTGCTCTTCTGAACATATAGTATGTGGATTTAGTACTGTTGTGCTTGCAGTTTGCATATATACTATATGTCCACCCTATAAATCCACATACTGTTCAGCATACTATAGATCAATCACTCATAGGGTGGCATCAATTCAGCATTCAGAATCTATAGGGTTGATTCAGTATATATGTCACATACTGATTAATGCCGCATATAGTATGTTGATCTATAGGGTTCAGAATCTATAGAATGATTTGATCCTTTTGTTAGGTTTGTTACTATGATAGTTCATCAGTAAAAAATATTCACATATTACTTATTTGCATATGGAAGGACTAAAAGCATGTGATGGTCTTGGGCCTCTTAGTGCTCAAGAGTTCATGATCATCGGTTTAGAAGCATATGGTTTAGAAGCCTCTTAGTGCTCAAGACTAAAAGCATATGGTTTAGAAGCCCTGAGATACTGTAACAGTCCCATTTTTCCTTAGCCTAGCTTGGAATATCTAGGTTTAGTATTGCCCCTATCTCATAACTTGAGATAGTTGTTGAGTAAGTGACAGATGTAAAATATTTTGCGGCTAATATTATCTGTACTTGGAAGTATTGTTCGTTTTGGGCCCCTACTCTCACCTTCATGAATCTGGAATCATAATAGAGGTATCATGGATAGCAGCGGGTTGTTCAGTGATCACTAATTTAATCTGTACTTGCAAGTATTACTTGCTTGTTTAAGGTGCTGCTCTCGGCTTCACAAATCTGGATTGTTAATAGATTGTTCAGTGATCATTCTTGTGGTTACCATTTATGCTTGATGTACTGTTTGTGTGTTGGCCATTTATTCTAGTTGTGCTCCATTTTTGCATGAAACAGATTTATTGTGTGCTGGTTGTGCAGTTGTGCTGGCTATAGGTTGCTCTGGCTACTACTATCTGTGTTGTGCTGGCCTTATATCCATCCTAGTGTTGCTCTGGCTACTACTATCTGTGGTGCTACTCATGTGCTTCTACTACTATCAGTGCTGGGACAACAACACCTTGAAATTGTGCTTGTGCTTGTATATGAAGCACTTTATTATGTGTGTATGCAGGTTCTTGTATGAAATGAGTCCCGATTTTTGCCGGAATGTTGATTAACTTCCGTTTTGGCAGAAATCGGGCACTCCTAGTTTAAGAAAATTAGAAAAGGTCATGCCGGATTTTTCCGTGCATTTAACCAATTATTTGTTTTTTATTAGTGCAAAGATGTGTGACAACGACGAGGCTGGATGTTCTAAGCGCATCAGCGCTGAAGGAGAACTCAGACCTCCGAATAAACAATTGACATTCTGGGAGGCGGCCCAGCGTCTAGAAGACGATGAAGAATACCATCCTTCGGAGAGCGAGGATGATGAGATGGAAGACGCGGAGGAAGAAGCCAAAGGAACAGCGGACGATGAAACCACTGATGGCGGCGAGGGCACAGGGAGTGGTAGCAACCCTCCTAAGAAGAAGAATAAGCCGAAGGACCGGCGCCCGAACACGGTCGGCACGGTCAGGGAGGAAATTACCGAAGTGAGCCCATCAGGGGTTCCTTTGGAGCCCGCCCTTGTCGTCAAAGGGTACGGTGGGCAAGTGGCGGCGATCACCCGGACAACCATCTCGATCAACACCGAGAATCTCCGGCATAAAGATAATGGCCACTTGCGCACACTCCTCTTCGAGAAGCTGCACGCAAGATACAAGTTCCCCGCTAAGTATCAGAACACAAATTATCATGGGAACGAAGTAAACAAATCTGCCCTCACAAAGATGAGCACCGCCTGGCCACGGAGAACCCGGATAAAGAAGAAGATCTATAAAGAAGGCAAAAGTCTCGAGGAGATCCGGAAGATTGACCCGCAGATCACCGAAGATCAGTTCCGGAGTTCAAGGAGAGGTGTGAATCCGAAGAGCCTGGCCAATAGTAATCGGGAAAGGTGCCGCAGCGATGAATATAGGTCATCACCATCTCGGATATGGTGGATCTGAGAATCATGGAGGCCAAATGGAATAAGGAGGACGAAGAGTATAGATCCAAGGGGATAGAAAACCCCTTTGCTAAATTCGAACCCGGGCAGGTTCGAAACATCATCAGGGCCTGTTACCATGTGGACCCAAAAACCAAACAACTCACCGCGGCTCCTGCGGTGAAGGAATTCGAGGAAATTGTGGTAAGTATAATCTAATTACCGCGGATCAACACGATTGCAATCTAATCGATGATCTAAATGATTCATCATTACTTCTTCCGCAGGAGGAGGAAATTGTTGCTAGTCATGGATCCTGTGGTTCCTCATCCTGTGGGTCGACGGCCACCAGTGGGATAACCTTTTAACAGTATGCGATGAACCGGCCAAGAAAATAGAGCCGATTACGAAGAATCCGTCGTCGTTGGCCGTCTGCCGCCTCGGGGTAAGAATTGGGTGGATCATTTTGGTCCACCGCCGAGGACGCATGTGGCGCCGTCGGGAAGGAGCGAGGAGGAAAACAGAGAGGTTCAAGAACTTAAGGCACAAGTGGCGCGGATCCCGCAGATCGTCCAAGACAACCTGGCAATCACCCTTACGTCCTTCCTGCCTACCTTGGTGGAGTCAATAGAGAACTGGAGTGCGGGTGGTCGAGTAGGGTCGTGCCCGATTCCAAGCATGGTCAGCAGCCACTCAAACAACGCGGCGCCGACGAATCAGGCGAACTACGTGTTCGTGACTCCGCCCGCTAGCACCGCGGCGCCGCAAGTGTTGGTGACTCGCCATCACCGCGGCGCCGGAGTACATGTTGGTGCCCCCCTGCCATCGTCGCGGCGGCACCGGAGCTCCAAGCACCCGTCGGTAGGGAGAATACACCGGCGGCCAGCACCGCGCCATCAAGCAGCCCTTCCGTCTCTTGGACGCCCGTCACCGTATGCGGTGCGTCGACATTAGCCGATCTCGACGCCATCACGGTAAACAAATTGCTTTAATTACCGCCTTTCATGCCATCTATATATTACTCTTGTGGCATCTCGCTCTGACGACGCCGTACATGTTTTCGCACGGATGTTCCTTGCACTCTCTTATGCTACGTGAACAACGAGCTGAGGATGTTGCCAAGGGTACCATCGTTCAACCCTTGCAGCGCCGTTCCACTCAAAACCGATGCGGATAACGTGCACGGGGTTAAAATTAGTCGGTGCTAAGGCGACGACACTGGAACCTCCCATTCAACCCCGAGTGGATGAAGAAGAGTCGTCGTCTCGAAGTTGCTTCGCTTGTTCTTGCTATGGCCAAAGAGCATGATCCATTTGGGGACGGGGCCATCACGCCACGTTGACACCTCTGTCGTGCCAGCGACAAGCGGTGGCAAGGCCCCCTTACTGCCCTCGCCGTCACCTCCACGCGGTGGGTCGGATGATCATGTTGATGATATGCACATGGCGCAGATCCGGTGAGGACTTCAAGACGGAATGATCACTTCTTCAGCACTCGGTTGGCAACGAAGAAGACCTAGCTGGTGGCCCCACAGAAAGCCACTATCAAGCGTCATTTGGTTCTCGGGAGACGCCTCAGCTTGCGCTTCTGAGCCAGCTGATACAACCAACCGCCCTTTATTCTAAGCCCTGACACACTACATAGGGCGGCGGTGCTCAGATTATGCTGCCCGCTCTCCAAAAGGAAAAAAGGGCAGGAAAAGAAAATCTAGCAGCTCGAGCCAGCCGGTGGCGTCAACAACTGCGAATCCGATCAGGTTTCGGGACGGGCCACCAAGACCCGAGGGTATTATGTGGAGGATTCATGTGGCGGGTGAGCCCATGCTACCTAAGAATTTGCGGAAGCTCGCCAATTCGGAACTGCAGAGTGTGCATGACGGCGTGCTGACGATAGAGAGACGCCTTCTATCGGAGAAAGATCCCTCGCACCCGGTATTCGTGGTTAAGGTGCCACCAGGCTTGGGCTTCGTCGACACTGCCCCCGCGGATCTGTTCTTCCTGCGGTTCGAGGACATCTTCAATATGTTCCACCTATACCCGCTGCACTATACCATGGTCCGTCTCTTTTCTCTCAGCCTGGCCACGCAGATCATTAGAGAGAACACACCGGGCATCGCTATAGTGGACCCCTACTACATGCGTGATGGCTGCTTGGGTTCCCCAGCCGAACGACGTATCGTGGCCTCGTACCTAAAAAGAATCCTCGTGGCGAACAAGACAAAGGAATACATTCTCGTGCCTTACTTTCCCGAGTAAGTCGTTATTCAGTCGCCACCGTCGATTGGCTTTATTAGATCATCATCATTCTTTTTTCAACACATTCCATTTGAATTTTTTGCGCAGAGATGAACACTGCACGCTCATCTCCTTATCGCCGAAGCATTCCCACGCCACGTATTTCGACTCGGGGAGTCTAGAAAAGAAGAAAAACTACGACAAGATCAAGGAAGTTCTGGATGATGCTCTCACTGGCTTTGCCTCGACGGAAGGCACCAGCTTCGTGCGTGAGAAGGTCAAGTTCGAGCACGCCTTCAACCACGTAACGAGTTCCCTGCGTGAAGCAGCCGGAAAACGATGAAGGAAGCCTACTACGCACTCCATCACATGAGGGTGTTCCTACTTGACCAGCAGAATTCTCTGCCGGATCATCTCAAGCAAGGGCGAAGCAAAGGCCAAGATCAATGATTCGGATATTAGACAAGAGATGTATCGCATCCAGCAGCAGTTTGGGGCAATCATCTTTCGTGATGTCATGACTTCGGGGGGGATCTTCTACGGAGGAAATATCCCGAATAACCGTGACATAGAAGATCGCCTAGAGATGCGGGGTGACTATAGGAAGTTCATGGCGAGACAGATGCGTCCTCCGCTTCCTAAGCCGAGCCGGAAGGCTTGATGTTGGCCTAGTTGTAGTTGCAAACTATAGATGACCTTTGTGTGTGTGTGTGGACGACAAGTGTACTTATATTATTAGGTTTATGAATCACCGCTTACTTATTTTGCTTATTATTATTATATATCAATCAATGCTTGGTCTTTTTGCTTACTCTTTGGTTTTTTTGCTTACTCTTTGGTTCTCGGACAACAAGTGTGAGTTATTTTTGTCTTTTTCGAGAATATGCGATGATTGAAATGTCGTGGCACAATATATATGTGAATGTGCTATGACGGGATTGTTAGCCTTGTGATATGCACAAGTCCAGGAATTGTGCATCCTACTTGGCTAACAGTCCATTATAAGCATATTCCTGTGTCCAACAACCTAGTTATATATGAGGCATGCTTTTCGAGTTATTTTTGTCTTTTTCGAGAATATGCCGATGATTGAAATGTCGTGGCACAATATATATGTGAATGTGCTATGACGGGATTGTTAGCCTTGTGATATGCACAAGTCCAGGAATTGTGCATCCTACTTGGCTAAATTCCGTCATAAGCATATTCCTGTGTCCAACAACCTAGTTATATATGAGGCATGCTTTTCGAGTTATTTTTGTCTTTTTCGAGAATATGCCGATGATTGAAATGTCGTGGCACAATATATATGTGAATGTGCTATGACGGGATTGTTAGCCTTGTGATATGCACAAGTCCGTGAATTGTGCATCCTACTTGGCTAATTCCGTCATAAGCATATTCCTGTGTCCAACAACCTAGTTATATATGAGGCATGCTTTTTGAGTTTGCTCTTTTTGATTTAAGAGTACTTTCTATAAGTGTATCTTCATATGCGACTTTAATTATACATGTTTTTTCAATCACCGGTTAGTTATTATTGTCAACTTGTAGATGACGTGGTACGTCGTGTACAAGGGACGGGTTCGAGTCTCGATGATTGGGAAGACTACGGAGACAGGTGCACCGTTTCAGCGGCAATAGCTACAAAGGGTACAACACTATGGCGGAGGCGGAAGCTAGATACACGCGATATCTAGCGGTAGTTAGGACAAGGAACCGGATGAAGACCTACACCTTCGTCGCGGCGGTGATCATGCTTATCTTCTTTGGTTATTATCCCGCGTTTGTGTCTAGCTAGCTAGTTTAGATGTCTAGGCGAGCTTCCGAGCTCTAACTTGTTCGATCGACACATGTATTCGCATGTCACCAACTACTACTTTGTAACATGATCAAAACAATGTAACTTGGACTATGTATTCATGTATGAGACTTATCTATATGTATTTATTTCAATCTTGTTTTTCATATTGAGTATTTATATATATAATTGTATATCTTGTATCTGTGTGTGTATATCTGCTGTAATATTGTATATAATCTGTATTGCATATAATCTGGCTTGGAAATAAATAAAAAATAAAAAATACATCTGTATGCACATGGTTCACCTTACATGGCACTACACCTAAAGCGCACCATGGATGTTTAGTGGCGCACTAGGTAGTGCGCCACAGAAGATCCAAGGGGTAGCGCAGTGCGCCACAGATGATGGTTTCAGGTGCGCCACTAAAGGCCGTTTTCCTAGTAGTGATTCCTTGTTTTTAATCATCTCATACCACATATAATTAGGCAACTGCTCTCGTCAGTATATGGGTATTCTTTCCGCCACTTATAATTAGGCAACCGTATATCTCATCAGCACATGGGTATTCTTTGTGCTTTCTTGTTGATCCCTACTTGGCCTGCTGATGATATCCCAGACAAATTTGTGGTATATAAAGCGGTGGGAGAGAGGTTAAGGGAGCAGGGTGGGACTAAACGTGAGTTGTACGCTGCCTACCAAATCTTAAGTGCATGCATATATGTCTGCCAGGTCCTCGCAGGTAGCTGGTTCACCGGGCTTTGATCCACGATATAGGCCCATGCAAGCCGGTCACGCTGTTTTTTATGGCTGTTTTTGATGTGTGTATGCATCGACCCACCGAGCATGTTATTTATTTTTTCAAAACATTATTATTTTCACTTAGCGGTGGCGTTGGTGGACAATTTAGTGTCTTGTGGGAGGGCAAAACCGTCCAAAAAAGTGTTGGACCGGAAGAAACACTTCGTCCTTTATTATTAGGTATAGACTAGGAAACAAGCCCGTGCGTTGCGACGGGATAAAAAAATCTATACAATATCCTTTGGTTCGCATGTCATGGTGGCACCATAACGAGGTTGTGCAGAGCTGATAACATACGTGATCTATGAGCTCCTACTCCGCCTAGTTACTCTTTGTGCCGACAACGACCGCCTCCATTTTCCGCCGGTTGACGAGAAGCGGGTTAGCCCTTGTTGTATATGTGGTCGCGTAACGTTGCCCAGATCATTCAATCTCGTCGTGTCGTTGGATGCGTTGTGCTTCTGTGTTCGTGATTTCGATCGAGACCTTTATTGCGGCAGTTTGAGAGTTATAAGTATGACCCATTGACAATGATGACAATAAATTCCACACTATGAATTGACAAAAATTACAAAAACTGTAAACAAATGCATGTAGGTCCAGCTCTCTTCCCATCGTTTTCACCCACGTAGGCCACCCCTCCTCCATCTCTCCCACATGGACCTTCCAATCTCCGGCCATAGCTCCTTTACCAAGCAGCGGAGCCACCTGACGCCCAGGTCCCTAGCAGGCGCCGCTTACACCTTTTTATGTCTCAAACTTGTGAAGGATTCCTTGTTTTTAATCATCTCATACCACATATAATTAGGCAACTGCTCTCGTCAGCATATGGGTATTCTTTCCGCCACTTATAATTAGGCAACCATATATCTCATCAGCACATGGGTATTCTTTGTGCTTGCTTGTTGATCCCTACTTGGCCTGCTGATGATATCCTAGGCAAATTTGTGGTATATAAAGCGGTGGGAGAGAGGTTAAGGGAGCAGGGTGGGACTAAACGTGAGTTGTACGCTGCCTACCAAATCTTAAGTGCATGCATATATGTCTGCCAGGTCCTCGCAGGTAGCTGGTTCACCGGGCTTTGATCCACGATATAGGCCCATGCAAGCCGGTCACGCTGTTTTTTATGGCTGTTTTTGATGTGTGTATGCATCGACCCACCGAGCATGTTATTTATTTTTTCAAAACGTTATTATTTTTACTTAGCGGTGGCGTTGGTGGACAATTTAGTGTCTTGTGGGAGGGCAAAACCGTCTAAAAAAGTGTTGGACCGGAAGAAACACTTCGTCCTTTATTATTAGGTATAGATATAGACTAGCAAAATGCCCGCGCGTTGCGGCGGAAGAATTTAGTCTTTGTTATGCCGGAGGTAAGTATTTTAAAAATCAGTGGCACGTCGTAGTATAGACAATTTTTTTAACTTGCTCGGTGACATCCGCTCCTTGATCAATTGATTGTTACAATTCGCAAGTACTCTCCCTATCTTAAAATAGATGTCGCAGATTTATGAAAATTTAGACGAATCTAGGTTACTATTTCCCTTTCATCTCCTCGTGAAGTGCGTGTCGCTAGCAGCTATGTTTTACATCATCACGTTTAATTATCTCACGCATTTAGTTTATTATCAACCCACGCGATCCTTACAACCCGATAAATGGTTACATCGACCTAGCAGCGTTGGCAGTCAAAAGTCGAATTGCTAGACGCTCGACGATGCAATGGTTGGTCGAAGGCATGGTACCAGGAGTGCTAAGCTCCTGGCTTCGTGGAGGTATAACTCTTGTAACAAATCAAACCTATCAATCTAATTCAGTCTCTCCACCTGTCTTTGACTTGCTATCATGCCATTCCCCCATGTACAGGACTGCCGGCGTGCTAGTCTAGAAACCAAAAACCTCACAAAAATTCTATATAAAAAATAAATCACGGAAATTTGTTGGCACATGCTGAAGCTAACATTGTGGTAGAAATAAACATACAGAAGACACTATCATTAGGACAGAAACTTACTTTGATGTGGTGCCTCTCCCTTGGTCACAACTCGCCTGATGAACACATGGCCTGTGTTGTAGCCCATAGTCTGCCACAAAATTGCATTTGAAGAATCAAATTTGATATGTATTTTAAGAAAATAAATTCAAAAGACTGCAACGAAGATCACAATGTCCAGACACTCCGGTTCCTGGAACAAGTATGACACCTACAGATCAGATTATCACAACTAATCAGAAACAAAGTAGAAACAAATTAATAATCAGACAATCCATAAGTTTGAAGGGCCAATCCATTTAACAATGAGACATAGGAAATTTTCAATTCACATGAACTGCCACTGCTATTGGTTCAGAGAACCTCACAGATTTGAAGTTTGGTACTGTAGCATGAGTATATTGGGTGCCAATAATCGATGAATCAAGATTCTGCCCATTGTGCTTAGCAAAGTCCTAACGATCGCAAGACGCAAGCTCATCTACTCTCCATCCTAATCATATTGACACAGAAAGTACTCAATTTCAGCACACAAGAAACAATCTAAGAGCAGGGCTATACCGCTATTTCCGGAGAATCCATCCATCTCATGAACAGTTGGTCGATGGTATGCCCATCGCGGCATCACCTTGCCTCCCGACGGCATCAACCTGATCGATGAAGATGCTGGCGTCTAGGCCTTGGCCTTCTCAAACAGGTCCCTCACCCTCCGATGAAGAGCTCCACGAACACCGAGGCAACGAAGAGAAGAACGGCACCCCGGTTGCCTCTTCCCAGTCTGGGGCAGGCCAGAGAGAACGAGCACGGTGTGCTCTTCATGTTTTTTTGAGGAAATCAACGATCTCCTGACTCCGGCAACGACAACGTCCTGGAATCTGGACCAGGTATTGGACACCTCGTAATTTCTGCTGAACACTACTAGGAAAACGGCCTTTAGTGGCGCACCTGAAACCATCATCTGTGGCGCACCTGTAGTGCGCCACGGGCCTTGCGCTACGGCTATCTCTCAGCCGTGGCGCACTGCCTAGTGCGCCACGGTTGTGTAGAGATAGGCGTAGCGCACCTCCTAGTGCGCCACAGAAGTTTGGCGTGGTGCGCTACCCCTTGGATCTTCTGTGGCGCACTACCTAGTGCGCCACTAAACATCCATGGTGCGCTTTAGGTGTAGTGCGCCACAGAAGGTAGACCATATACGCCATAGAATGTATTTTTTGTTTTTTTTAATTTTCAAGCCAGATTATATGCAATACAGATTATATACAATATTACAGCAGATATACACACACAGATACAAGATATACAATTATATATATAAATACTCAATATGAAAAACAAGATTGAAACAAATACATATAGATAAGTCTCATACATGAATACATAGTCCAAGTTACATTGTTTTGATCATGTTACAAAGTAGTAGTTGGTGACATGCGAATACATGTGTCGATCGAACAAGTTAGAGCTCGGAAGCTCGCCTAGACATCTAAACTAGCTAGCTAGACACAAACGCGGGATAAATAACCAAAGAAGATAAGCATGATCACCGCCGCGACGAAGGTGTAGGTCTTCATCCGGTTCCTTGTCCTAACTACCGCTAGATAGCGCGTGTATCTAGCTTCCGCCTCCGCCATAGTGTTGTACCCTTTGTAGCTATTGCCGCTGAAACGGTGCACCTGTCTCTGACAGTCTTCCCAATCATCATAGACTCCGGGAACCCGTCCCTTGTACACGACGTACCACGTCATCTACAAGTTGACAATAATAACTAACCGGTGATTGAAAAAACATGTATAATTAAAGTCGCATATGAAGATACACTTATAGAAAGTACTCTTAAATCAAAAAGAGCAAACTCAAAAAGCATGCCTCATATATAACTAGGTTGTTGGATACAGGAATATGCTTATGACGGGACTGTTAGCCAAGTAGGATGCACAATTCCTGGACTTGTGCATACCACAAGGCTAACAATCCCGTCATAGCACATTCACATATATATTGTGCCACGACATTTCAATCATCGGCATATTCTCGAAAAAGACAAAAATAACTCGAAAAGCATGCCTCATATATAACTAGGTTGTTGGACACATGAATATGCTTATGACGGGACTGTTAGCCAAGTAGGATGCACAATTCCTGGACTTGTGCATATCACAAGGCTAACAATCCCGTCATAGCACATTCACATATATATTGTGCCACGACATTTCAATCATCGGCATATTCTCGAAAAAGACAAAAATAACTCGAAAAGCATGCCTCATATATAACTAGGTTGTTGGACACAGGAATATGCTTATGACGGGACTGTTAGCCAAGTAGGATGCACAATTCCTGGACTTGTGCATACCACAAAGCTAACAATCCCGTCATAGCACATTCACATATATATTGTGCCACGACATTTCAATCATCGGCATATTCTCGAAAAAGACAAAAATAACTCGAAAAGCATGCCTCATATATAACTAGGTTGTTGGACACAGGAATATGCTTATGACGGGACTGTTAGCCAAGTAGGATGCATAATTCCTGGACTTGTGCATATCACAAGGCTAACAATCCCGTCATAGCACATTCACATATATATTGTGCCACGACATTTCAATCATCGGCATATTCTCGAAAAAGACAAAAATAACTCGAAAAGCATGCCTCATATATAACTAGGTTGTTGGACACAGGAATATGCTTATGACGGGACTGTTAGCCAAGTAGGATGCACAATTCCTGGACTTGTGCATATCACAAGGCTAACAATCCCGTCATAGCACATTCACATATATATTGTGCCACGACATTTCAATCATCGGCATATTCTCGAAAAAGACAAAAATAACTCGAAAAGCATGCCTCATATATAACTAGGTTGTTGGACACAGGAATATGCTTATGACGGAATTTGTTAGCCAAGTAGGATGCACAATTCACGGACTTGTGCATATCACAAGGCTAACAATCCCGTCATAGCACATTCACATATATATTGTGCCACGACATTTCAATCATCGGCATATTCTCGAAAAAGACAAAAATAACTCGAAAAGCATGCCTCATATATAACTAGGTTGTTGGACACAGGAATATGCTTATGACGGGACTGTTAGCCAAGTAGGATGCACAATTCCTGGACTTGTGCATATCACAAGGCTAACAATCCCGTCACCTCACATTCACATATATATTGTGCCACGACATTTCAATCATCGGCATATTCTCGAAAAGACAAAATAACTCGAAAAGCATGCCTCATATATAACTAGGTTGTTGGACACGAATATGCTTATGACGGGACTGTTAGCCAAGAAGGATGCACAATTCCTGGACTTGTGCATATCACAAGGCTAACAATCCCGTCATAGCACATTCACATATATATTGTGCCACGACATTTCAATCATCGGCATATTCTCGAAAAAGACAAAAATAACTCACACTTGTTGTCCGAGAACCAAAGAGTAAGCAAAAAAACCAAAGAGTAAGCAAAAAGACCAAGCATTGATTGATATATAATAATAATAAGCAAAATAAGTAAGCGGTGATTCATAAACCTAATAATATAAGTACACTTGTCACACACACACACAAAGGTCATCTATAGTTTGCAACTACAACTAGGCCAACATCAAGCCTTCCTTCGGCTTAGAGAACGGGAGGACGCCCAGTCTAGTCATGAACTTCCTATGTCTCCCTGCATATCTAGTCGATCTTCTATGTCACGGTTTTTCGGGATATTTCCTCCGTGAAGTCAAGTCATGACATCACGAAGATGATTGCCCCTCGCTGATCGATGCGATAAATCTCTTGTCTAATATCCGATCATTGATCTTGGCCTTTGCTTCGCCCAGCTTGAGATGATCGTGGCGGTATGGGAATGCTTGGCGATAAGGAGATGAGCGTGCGGTGTTCATCTCTGGCAAAAATTCAAATGGAATGTGTTGAAAGAGATGATGATCTAATAAAAAATCGCGGGCGTGGGGTGGCGACTGAATAACGACTTAAAAGTAAGGCGAGAGATTCCTTTTGTATTCCTTTTTGTCTTCTTTTTAGGTAGATCTTTTTTAATGCGTCGTCGTTTTCGTCAGGGGAACCTGCAATCACGCAGTAAGGTCCGGGTTCACGATAGCGATGTTGATGTTCTAATGTGCTCGCTCTAGTTGGAGGAGCGGAGAAAGACAGACCATGGCGGAGGACGGTGGTATATGAACATAGATAGTGTGGGTGCCTGAAGAACGCGGAGAACAAGTCCAGGCAGGCGACCAGGCCGGTAGGCAACTTAACCACGGCAAGCCCCCTGGCAGGCAGGTGATCTCCGGATCGAGGCGTTTTCTTCGTCTCTCTATAAATGCTCTCACGAACTCGGCCGCCCGTCGCGAAGCCCTAGCAGCAGGCCTTAATGGAGCATGGGCTCACCACATAACCCACTCAATACCCCTCATCGATCCTCCCGGCCCCTTGGTTGAGTTGTTGATGCCTTGTTGATGCCACCGATGTAATTGCTCGACAGATTTTTTTTTTTTTCTTTCCTTTTGCTTTTTTGGCTTTTGCTGCATTTTCCCACTCTGAGATATGGGGCTTAGAGTGTAAGGGGCTTGAGGCCGCATTTGGGTTGGTTTGTAATTTATAAAAAGGCCGGTTGGTTGTATCGAACCAAGTGATGAAAAGGCAGTGGTGGGGGCCTCGTAGCTAGTCTTTCTCGCTTTAAACCCAGTGTCTTCGTTGTGAAACTGAGTCCGGAAGAATCCTCGATGTCAGGCTCCATGTGCATATCATCAACATGATCATCCCATATCATCATGAGGATCGCGCGAGGGATGTAGGAGGTCATGAGAAGATGCGCGGCCCAAGCTTAAGCAGTGCGCGAAGACAGGCGTGATGGCGTCGGCCAGTTCCGTGAATGGTCCTATTGTCTTGTCTGTGATAGCCCCAAGCCGAGCCACAGCGGGAGGACGTACGACTCTTCTTCATCCAACCGGGGGTTGAATAGGAGGTTCGGTTTAATCTTCTCACCCCTTGCAAACTAATTTTAACCCCCGCGCACGCCAAGCCGCATCGTTTTTAACTGGGCCTTGTACCGCAGCGCCGCGAACGATAGTACCCCTTGGCATCCTATTCTGCTATTCACGTGAAATACAAGAGTTGTTCCGTTCGATAATCCGCGCAACATGTAATCGATGAACGAACATACCAAGAGCGATTATGTGCGGGTATGATGGGCGATAATTGCAATTAATAATACCGTGATGGCGTGATGAATCGTAATTGTCGACGACCGTCGGCTGAAGCGCTTACCCGCGTAAAAGCGACGCGAGGGTCGGCATGATCTTGCAGCGGTGGTTTCGGGCGGTGTATTGCGCCTGACGGGTGCGGTGCTCTCCGCGTACTCGGCGACTTGGGCGGCGGGGCACCCACAAAGTACTGATACGCAGCGGTGTGATGTCCTGGAGTCACGATACGTTCATCGGTGCTAGTTAGACCGGAGTCACGAACAGTGGCGGTTGCCGACCCGCGTAGTTAGAGTCCGTGGATACCATTAGCCGAATCGGCACGCCTTGCCTCACCATGCTTGTAGCCTTCGGCTATTGACTCCCACCCGTAGGCGTGAAGACGGGAGGGTGATTATACCAGGTAACTATATTTGACCTATGCAAGTTTACCAAAACCATCCAACCTGCCCGCTAAACGCTCAATTCAAACCAGAATGTGGAAGGCGAAGTAATAACATTACACAACAGTCCTCGATGGGACCTGAGGTAAGATATAACCACGACTCACTCAAGAGTCAAGAATACAGATATAATATACAAAGATCCAAATCACCACGAAAATGATAGGCGTCGACTACGGACAAGATGCAAATGGGGCTAAGAGCCACGAAGAATAACCAATAGCGTCCATAACCTGCCCAGGCCAAGCCGGAAGGTAACCCTAACGGCGTCGATCTCAAAACTGCTTAAACAAAGGGTGCCGACAAAGGCAAAGGAAAAGAAGGAGCGTCGATCTTGAGGCCAAGATGCAGCGAGGCTAGAATTCAGGTCCTCGCCTACAAAGGTATGGTGGACTGAAGCGGCAGCGGCAGCATGCACTGAACACCCTATAGAGACTCGATACAACTGGCGGTTATCAGAGAGGGGTACGAAAGACCTATTCGGAAAAAACCTGATACTACCATCAAACAAACTCACCCTAGCGTTTCCCCCTCGAGTCCAATCGAGGAAGTCAACCGAGGAACTCACACAGTTGACAGTTTTATTTATTCAGTTATCGTTGCAGCAATTACTAGTCAGGTATAGATAATTGTCCTGATAAAATAAGCAGTGGGCCCTTTTAGTTCTTCATTCCGTTGTAGTTGCAACAATTACTAATCAGATACAGATAGCATGAGATAACCCGAAACCCAGCAGTTGTTGGTACTTTTATTCAGCCAATTCGTTGTAGTTGCAATACTTACTAGTCAGGTACAAGGGTCGCAAGCGACAATCCAATCGAGCAATGGTGGGCAGTATTAATTAGCCATTCCATTATAGTGAAGCTGATTACTAGTCATTATAAAGTCAAATTTATAGCAATAAACTTTAGTTATGCTTGTCTATGATCGAGATACTGTGCTCCAAGTCGTCCATATCCGCGGACACGGCTTTCAGAAAGTTTTACCCGGTCGGGGTGCACCAATAGCAACACACGCTCGATCAACCTCGGAAAAACCAAATCAAAACCCAACGAGGCTTTCACGACTGAACAATCACAGGATTCAGAATTATTTCAGGGGGCCACCCCTTGGAGTACACCCGCAACGAAGTAAGCAAGCTCCGAGACGGACTCAAGGTTTGGGTAGACGGCTATGAACGACTGGGAACCCGAAAGTGTGGCTGGGCTTGTCGACACCGCGGAATCGTGTCCCGATCCTAAACAGTACAGTGTGCTCCTCGCACAATTTAAATACAGAAAGTAGCATGGCATAAGTACAGGATCGTAAATAAAACCTCAAACTAGTTTGTGGCCCCAAGAAATAAGACTGAATCAAGCTCTGGCTCAGGGGGGTCCCATATACCTCCCGGATGTGGATAGCGCGATAAATCAAGGAACAGGTATCAAGTACTCGGGGTCTTACGGGACACAAGTGGGCGTTCGGAAACCAAATATTTTCTATCACCCACCGATGCCTCTGCTTATTTCAATTTTAGTTGTTAAACAGAAATTAAAGTGAATGATAAGTAAAACTAGAATCATCTCCAACAACAACATGCGGCAATACATCAACAAGCGTGGCCTTTGGGACACATAACACTTGAGCAAGCGACTTCTGACGCCATAAGTCCAACTATCTACCAAACAACAGGTAATAGGATGTGTCCAAGGCAATATGGGCTGCACGGTATATCACAGGTACGGAAACTAAAGCATCGCAACACAGATAGCAATAGATCAACAGAAGGGAAGTAAATACTATAAAAGTAAGATAGGTAGAAAGGGGGAGATGCTCGCCTGAAAACATTGTCGAAGGGTTCAACCGAAGATCGGGTCGAAGCTCACATCAACTCAACGGCCTTATCCGCGAAGAAGCAAAACACTAGAATAAACACCGGAGGTAGTATTTAATATAACGGCAGTAGATCGGCATGATGCATGTATGATGTATGGCATGGCAAGGATGCGATGCGATTAGGTCATATTAAGTGGAACCGGGGTCCCGACAATTAATTAAATGATTCAAGTTGTTTAGAAACCCGCAATTTAAATGTTGTTTAACATGGTAGAAGACAACACCGGGTCGCTACACAAATTTAAATGAGGCCAATATGAGACTAGATTTGCCCGCATATGGGCCCCATATTTAATTATAAGGTGAATCGGCATAAGGCCCCCAAACCACATGAATGTATGCATGCAAGACAATTATTATGCGACAAGTTGTATTTCAATTATAAAAATAGGGTTTGCGGGAGAGGGTTCACACATTAAGGGGTCTCGACGAACTTGGGGAATCCGGGGGTTCGGGGTCTGGGGTTCGGGGTCGGTCTCAGGGTCCAGGGTGCGACGGAGGTCGTTCTCGGACTCCGGGATCGTTCTCGGATATCGGGGGGGTAGTTCTTGGCGTATCCGTGGTCTTCGGGTCATGTCGACGGTCGTGGCGTTCGGGATGAAGTACTCCGCGTCCTCGAGGGATTACTTGGCGTTCCGGGCCCTCGACGAATCTTGGCGTCCGAGAAGAAGATCATGTCGCATCCGCGGTGGTCGGTCCATGTTGTCGGTCTTGTCGTTTCACGGCGGAGATCTTGGTGACCCGGGTCTCGGCGTCTTCGGATCCGGGAGGGAGAACTTGGCGTGTCGGGGGCTCGGCCTTCGGATCCATGAAGGAGTTCTTGGTGCTCCGCATCGAAGACCTTCGGGTTCGGGGCCTCGGACAAATATCCCGGGTAGTAGATCTTGACGCTTCGAGGGTGGCGGGTTCGAGGATCTTGCGCACTTGTCGAGGTAGAGTTTGGTATTGCCTTGGGCCAGGTAGCTCAAGGATACAGGCAACCAGACCGAGGTGATGCCGCGAGGCAGGAACAACGGGGCATCGGGAAACACCATCAACACCACATCTCACGAGTACCCCTTCGCAACAACACATCAGCTTAGCATCTGACGAAAACGGGTAGCATTACCCAAACACGGTGCAAGCTTGGTCTACTTCCTTGGACTAGGTAAACCGTGGAAGAGGGAGCCTTACACAGGGGCGGCAGAGGAGGCGCAGGGTGGGCGGCTTGAAGGACGCCTTCGCCGGCGGCGCGTCTTGGCCGGGCGGAAGCGGGAGCGGCGAGGCCAGTCTGGCTCGGGCAGAAGCGGCCAAAGGCGCCTTGAGAGACCGGCTCGGGGCAGACGGTGGCGTCAGCGTCGGAGCGGAGAGGCGGAGAAGCGTCACGGAGGTGGCGAAGCCTGGAGCGGCGGGCGCCTGCAGCGTGGCGGGCGGCCCGAGGAGGCTGCCAGCGGCGGCTGCGAGGTCGTCGCCAGCTGCTGGCGATAGGCGAGGCGCGCCTTCGGGGAGGAAGGCGGCAATGGCGGGGAGAGGGGCAGCGGCGGGAGCTCTGGCAGCGGAGAAATGGCGGCAGCGTGTGCGGAAGTTAGTGTGGCGGCGCTCGGCGGCTTCGCTAGGCGAAGCGGCGGGCCAGGCCTTGTGGAGAGCGAGAGAAGAGGAGCGCGGCGCAGCAGCGGCAGCGGGCAGGCTTCAGCGGAGGAGCTTAAGCCTTGGTGAGAAAGCGAGCTTCAGGCGAAGGAGCTGGTGAGAGAAGAGAGGACGGGCGAGGTGGGTGGTGGGACCGGGGCGGGGCAGGGCGTGGGCCACACGGTGGGACCAGGGGACAGGGGCGGGGCCCAGGGCGCAGGCGGCTGGTGAGGGGCAGGTGAGGGTCTGCGCGCGTGTGTGTAGTGTGAGCTGAGTGGGGGAGAGAGGAGAGAGATTAGGTGGGGAGGGGAGAGGTGACGTGGCGAGTGGTGATTGGGTAAGGGAGAGGGAGGAGGTGAGGTGGCGTGCTCCTACTGGTTGGGGTGATGTGGAGGAAAGGGGTGGGTAGATTAGTTGGTAGCCTTAGGATTTAGAAGGGCAGGTGTAGGTGGACCGTTTTGAAAAATGGGGGTGGTCGTTCGGGTCGATACGGCCCGTTCGACTGCCCCCGCTAAAATAATTAATTAAATTATTTATTTCAACCGGCTTTTTGCAAACTAACAACGGGCCAAACAAAATACTCCGGTGTCCCGGGTTTGCGCGTTAATTAAGGTGGGGCGTTTTAGAAAACAAAACGGGCTTGCGAAAATAGTTTTAGACAAACAACATATGATGATGACGATGCAATGCACAAATTCAACGCGATTTTCTAGTAGTGGTTTTGCGGGATGCCACAATTCGACACCACTAACAATGGATCTCGCCCTCGAGATCCGCCTCATGGTACCGGAAGGAAGGTCGGCGGACGGCATCTCCTCGCTTCATGTAGATCCTCGCGACACCACTAACAAGGGTTCCTTCTTCATCTTGAAATCGGCGACACCACCAACAATAGGGTCGTTGGCCCTGATCGTCGAGGAAACACTCCGGAGAAACAAAGGACGAAGGTAGAGGTATCAAACGATAAGGCCACCTCTAACTTCCATTAGAAGAGGGAAAAGTTACATTGATCCACCAGTTCGATGTACAGAGCAAACAGTAAGAGTCGGGTAGGGTGATCAGTCCATCCCGGACCCAAACTATCAACTCTCTACATGGGTAGGAGAATCAGGCAACTCAACTCTCGAGATTTAGACTGAAGATCTTCATAAGCGGTTTCCGGAACAAAGGGATAATGCCAGCAGAAATCGTATGAAGGACACAATGATTAGGTTCCGCGATGGTTACATTGGCATGAACAACACATGCTCAAGGTATACTCCAACTTCACCAAGGCTCGCCCTTCTCATATGTTTTTCAACGACACTGATATCCAGCAAGGAACACATATGGATAAAGAGCTCAAGGACAGAAGATTGGATGAAGGGCACAACAGACCAGCTGCAGATTGATGATCGTAACACCTCCGTTACAAAAGGGAGAAAGCGAAACCCTGAAGGTACGACGGAAACCCAACCACGAGAAATCCTGGACTCGAAGAAAAGATAAGAGAGTAGGTTCAAAACACGTCGAGATAAGAGGAGAATAGCAGAGGGGTAAGGAGTAAAATCAGACCTAATCAGAACTATCCAACCGATTTTCAAAAATAGTTTTGACACCCTACTTCGGCCGTTAGCTAGGTTATCCTACAGGCTGGACTTGTGGGGTATCGCAACTGCTGAGCTCTGATACCACTCTGTAACTCCCTCAGAATAGGACCTATGCAAGTTTGAGCAAAATTCGCCAAACCCGCATAGAAACGATTCAAAGGTGCCCACCAGGCACTTTCGTGCGGGTGGAAGACGAAGTAATAACATTACACAACAGTCCTCGATGGGACCCACAGAACAGATATATACAACAGCGACTCAAAGAGTCAAGAATACAGATATAATATACAAAGATCCAAATCACCCTGAAAATGATAGAGCGTCCGACTACGGACAAGATGCAAATGGGGCTAAGAGCCCTGAAGAATAACCAATAGCGTCCATAACCCTGCCCAGGCCAAGCCGGAAGGGTAACCCTGCTAACGGCGTCGATCTCAAAACCTGCTTAAACAAAAGGGGTGCCGACAAAGGGCAAAGGAAAAAGAAGGAGCGTCAGTACTGAGGCCAGTACACGGCGAGGCTAGAATTCGGCGGTCCTCGCCTACAAAGGTATGGTGGACTGAAGCGGCAGCGGCAGCATGCACTGAACACCCTATAGAGACTCGATACAACTGGCGGTTATCAGAGAGGGGTACGAAAGACCTATTCAGAAAAAACCTGATACTACCATCAAACAAACCCACCCTAGCGTTTCCCCCTCGAGTCCAATCGAGGAAGTCAACCGAGGAACTCACACAGTTGACAGTTTTATTTATTCAGTTATCGTTGCAGCAATTACTAGTCAGGTATAGATAATTGTCCTGATAAAATAAGCAGTGGGCCCTTTTAGTTCTTCATTCCGTTGTAGTTGCAACAATTACTAATCAGATACAGATAGCATGAGATAACCCGAAACCCAGCAGTTGTTGGTACTTTTATTCAGCCAATTCGTTGTAGTTGCAATACTTACTAGTCAGGTACAAGGGTCGCAAGCGACAATCCAATCGAGCAATGGTGGGCAGTATTAATTAGCCATTCCATTATAGTGAAGCTGATTACTAGTCATTATAAAGTCAAATTTATAGCAATAAACTTTAGTTATGCTTGTCTATGATCGAGATACTGTGCTCCAAGTCGTCCATATCCGCGGACACGGCTTTCGGAAAGTTTTACCCGGCCGGGGTGCACCAATATCAACACACGCTCGATCAACCTCGGAAAAACCAAATCAAACCCAACGAGGCTTTCACGACTGAACAATCACAGGATTCAGAATTATTTCAGGGGGCCACCCCTTGGAGTACACCCGCAACGAAGTAAGCAAGCTCCGAGACGGACTCAAGGTTTGGGTAGACGGCTGTGAACGACTGGGAACCCGAAAGTGTGGCTGGGCTTGTCGACACCGCGGAATCGTGTCCCGATCCTAAACAGTACAGTGTGCTCCTCGCACAATTTAAATACAGAAAGTAGCATGGCATAAGTACAGGATCGTAAATAAAACCTCAAACTAGTTTGTGGCCCCAAGAAATAAGACTGAATCAAGCTCTGGCTCAGGGGGGTCCCATATACCTCCCGGATGTGGATAGCGCGATAAATCAAGGAACAGGTATCAAGTACTCGGGGTCTTACGGGACACAAGTGGGCGTTCGGAAACCAAATATTTTCTATCACCCACCGATGCCTCTGCTTATTTCAATTTTAGTTGTTAAACAGAAATTAAAGTGAATGATAAGTAAAACTAGAATCATCTCCAACAACAACATGCGGCAATACATCAACAACTGTGGCACTGGACGAAACGCAACAGCACTTGAGCAAGCGACTACGACGCGCAAGTCCAACTATCTACCAAACAACAGGTAATAGGATGTGTCCAAGGCAATATGGGCTGCACGGTATATCACAGGTACGGAAACTAAAGCATCGCAACACAGATAGCAATAGATCAACAGAAGGCAAGTAAATACTATAAAAGTAAGATAGGTAGAAAGGGGGAGATGCTCGCCTGAAAACATTGTCGAAGGGTTCAACCGAAGATCGGGTCGAAGCTCACATCAACTCAACGGCCTTATCCGTGAAGAAGCAAAACACTAGAATAAACACCGGAGGTAGTATTTAATATAACGGCAGAAGATCGGCATGATGCATGTATGATGTATGGCATGGCAAGGATGCGATGCGATTAGGTCATATTAAGTGGAACCGGGGTCCCGACAATTAATTAAATGATTCAAGTTGTTTAGAACCCTGCAATTTAAATGTTGTTTAACATGGTAGAAGACAGCACCGGGTCGCTACACAAATTTAAATGAGGCCAATATGAGACTAGATTTGCCCGCATATGGGCCCCATATTTAATTATAAGGTGAATCGGCATAAGGCCCCCAAACCACATGAATGTATGCATGCAAGACAATTATTATGCGACAAGTTGTATTTCAATTATAAAATAGGGTTTGCGGGAGAGGGTTCACACATTAAGGGGTCTCGACGAACTTGGGGAATCCGGGGGTTCGGGGTCCAGGGTGCGACGGAGGTCGTTCTCGAACTCCGGGATCGTTCTCGGATATCGGGGGGGTAGTTCTTGGCGTATCCGTGGTCTTCGGGTCATGTCGACGGTCGTGGCGTTCGGGATGAAGTACTCCGCGTCCTCGAGGGATTACTTGGCATTCCGGGCCCTCGACGAATCTTGGCGTCCGAGAAGAAGATCATGTCGCATCCGCGGTGGTCGGGCCATGTTGTCGGTCTTGTCGTTTCACGGCGGAGATCTTGGTGACCCGGGTCTCGGCGTCTTCGGATCCGGGAGGGAGAACTTGGCGTGTCGGGGGCTCGGCCTTCGGATCCATGAAGGAGTTCTTAGTGCTCCGCATCGAAGACCTTCGGGTTCGGGGCCTCGGACAAATATCCCGGGTAGTAGATCTTGACGCTTCGAGGGTGGCGGGTTCGAGGATCTTGCGCACTTGTCGAGGTAGAGTTTGGTATTGCCTTGGGCCAGGTAGCTCAAGGATACAGGCAACCAGACCGAGGTGATGCCGCGAGGCAGGAACAACGGGGCATCGGGAAACACCATCAACACCACATCTCACGAGTACCCCTTCGCAACAACACATCAGCTTAGCATCTGACGAAAACGGGTAGCATTACCCAAATACGGTGCAATCTTGGTCTACTTCCTTGGACTAGGTAAACCGTGGCAGAGGGAGCCTGACGGTGGCGGGCGTCGACGAGCGGAGGAGGGCCGGAGAGAGGCGATGCGGGAGGTGGCGAGCGCGCGGAGGCGAGGCGGAGGCGTGACGCGGCGGGCGGCGGCTGGCCCGGCCGAGAGGAGGCTGCGGCGGCGGGGTCGTCGCCAAGGCTGGCGATGGAGGCGAGGTGGGCGCGCTCGGGGAGGAGGCGACGGCGGGCGGGAGAGGGGCCGGCGACGGGGAGCTCTGGCGCGGCGGAGAGGCGGTGAGCTGGCGGCGGCGCGCGGGAGTTGGTGGCGGCGAGCTCAGCGCTTCAAGGGCGGGCATGAGCGTGGAGCGCCAAGGCCTTGGGAGAGGGAGAGCGGGCGAAGGGCAGCGGCCGGCGGGCCGGAGCTCGAGGCGGAGGAGGAGCTTGGGGCGGCGCGGTGAGGGGCGGAGCTGCGGAGCTCGGAGGCGAGAGGGCCTGGCGAGGAGAGCGGGATGGGGGGGAAGCGGCGGCGCCGGCGGAAGGCTCGGGGGTGCGGGAGAAGGGACGGCGAGGTGGTCGCCGGGAGGCGAGGCAGGGGGACCCGACGCGGGGAAGGAGGGCCAGGGGAGAGAGCGAGCGTGTCGGGGGAGGAAGAGAGGAGAGAAGAGAGGACGGGCGTGGGCCACGCGGTGGGACCAGGGGACAGGGGCGGGGCCCAGGGCGCAGGCGGCTGGTGAGGGGCAGGTGAGGGTCTGCGCGCGTGTGTGTAGTGTGAGGGGCTGGTGAGCTGAGTGGGGGAGAGAGGAGAGAGATTAGGTGGGGAGGGGAGAGGTGACGTGGCGAGTGGTGATTGGGTAAGGGAGAGGGAGGAGGTGAGGTGGCGTGCTCCTACTGGTTGGGGTGATGTGGAGGAAAGGGGTGGGTAGATTAGTTGGTAGCCTTAGGATTTAGAAGGGCAGGTGTAGGTGGACCGTTTTGAAAAATGGGGGTGGTTGTTCGGGTCGATACGGCCCGTTCGACTGCCCCCGCTAAAATAATTAATTAAATTATTTATTTCAACCGGCTTTTTGCAAACTAACAACGGGCCAAACAAAATACTCCGGTGTCCCGGGTTTGCGCGTTAATTAAGGTGGGGCGTTTTAGAAAACAAAACGGGCTTGCGAAAATAGTTTTAGACAAACAACATATGATGATGACGATGCAATGCACAAATTCAACGCGATTTTCTAGTAGTGGTTTTGCGGGATGCCACATTTCCAGGTTGTCTTGGACGATCTGCGGGATCCGCGCCACTTGTGCCTTAAGTTCTTGAACCTCTCTGTTTTCCTCCTCGCTCCTTCCCGACGGCGCCACATGCGTCCTCGGCGGTGGACCAAAATGATCCACCCAATTCTTACCCCCGAGGCCGGCCAGACGGCCAGCCAACGACAGCTTCTTCGTAACCGGATCTATTTTCTTGGCCCGGTTCATCGCCCTGTTAAAAGGGTTATCCCACCGGGTGGCCGCCCTTGACCCCTGGGATGAGGAACCCTGGGATCCATGACTAGCAACAATTTCCTCCTCCTGCAGAAGAAGTAACAGTGAATCATTTAGATCATCGATTAGATTGCAATCGTGTTGATCCGTGGTAATTAGATTATACTTACCACAATTTCCTCGAATTCCTTCACCGCAGGATCCGCGGTGAGTTGTTTGGTTTTTGGGTCCACATGGTAACGGGCCCTGATGAAGTTTCGAACCTGCCCGGGTTCGAATTTAGCAAAGGGGTTTTCTATCCCCTTGGATCTATACTCTTCGTCCTCCTTATTCCATTTGGCCTCCGGTTCAGATCCACCAGATCCGAGATGGTGATGACCTATATTCATCGCCTGCAAGACCTTTCCCGATTACTATTGGCGAGGCTCTTTCGATTCACACCTCTCCTTGAACTCCGGAACTGATCTTCGTGATCTGCGGTCAATCTTCCGGATCTCCTCGAGACTTTTGCCTTCTTTATAGATCTTCTTCTTTATCCGGGTTCTCCAGCTGGCAGGCGGTGCTCATCTTTGTGAGGGCGGATTTGTTTACTGTTCCCATGATAATTTGTGTTACGATACTTAGCGGGAACTTGTATCTTGCGTCAGCTTCTCAAGAGGAGTGCGCAAGTGGCCATTATCTTTATGCCGGAGATTCTCGGTGTTGATCGAGATGGTTGTCCGGGTGATCGCCGCCACTTGCCCACCGTACCCTTTGACGACAAGGGCGGGCTCCAAAGGAACCCCTGATGGGCTCACTTCGGTAATTTCCTCCTTGACCGTGCCGACCGTGTTGGGCGCGGTCCTCGGCTTCTTCTTCTTCTTCTTAGGAGGGTTGCTACCACTCCACATGCCTCGCCGCCATCAGTGGTTTCATCGTCCGCCGTTCCTTCGGCTTCTTCCTCCGCGTCTTCCATCTCATCATCCTCGCTCTCCGAAGGATGGTATTCTTCATCGTCTTCTAGACGCTGGGCCTCCCAGAATGTCAATTGTTTATTCGAGGTCTGAGTTCTCCTTCAGCGCTGATGCGCTTAGAACATCCAGCGTCGTTGTCACACATCTTTGCACTAATAAAAAACAAATAATTGGTTAAATGCACGGAAAAATCCGGCATGACCTTTGCTAATTTTCTTAAACTAGGAGTGCCCGATTTCTGCCAAAACGGAAGTTAATCAACATTCCGGCAAAAATCGGGACTCATTTCATACAAGAACCTGCATACACACATAATAAAGTGCTTCATATACAAGCACAAGCACAATTTCAAGGTGCTGTTGTCCCAGCACAGATAGTAGTAGAAGCACATGAGTAGCACCACAGATAGTAGTAGCCAGAGCAACACTAGGATGGATATAAGGCCAGCACAACCACAGATAGTAGTAGCCAGAGCAACCTATAGCCAGCACAACTGCACAACCAGCACACAATAAATCTGTTTCATGCAAAAATGGAGCACAACTAGAATAAATGGCCAACACACAAACAGTACATCAAGCATAAATGGTAACCACAAGAATGATCACTGAACAATCTATTAACAATCCAGATTTGTGAAGCCGAGAGCAGCACCTTAAACAAGCAAGTAATACTTGCAAGTACAGATTAAATTAGTGATCACTGAACAACCCGCTGCTATCCATGATACCTCTATTATGATTCCAGATTCATGAAGGTGAGAGTAGGGGCCCAAAACGAACAATACTTCCAAGTACAGATAATATTAGCCGCAAAATATTTTACATCTGTCACTTACTCAACAACTATCTCAAGTTATGAGATAGGGGCAATACTAAACCTAGATATTCCAAGCTAGGCTAAGGAAAAATGGGACTGTTACAGTATCTCAGGGCTTCTAAACCATATGCTTTTAGTCTTGAGCACTAAGAGGCTTCTAAACCATATGCTTCTAAACCGATGATCATGAACTCTTGATCACTAAGAGGCCCAAGACCATCACATGCTTTTAGTCCTTCCATATGCAAATAAGTAATATGTGAATATTTTTTACTGATGAACTATCATAGTAACAAACCTAACAAAAGGATCAAATCATTCTATAGATTCTGAACCCTATAGATCAACATACTATATGTGGCATTAATCAGTATGTGACATATATACTGAATCAACCCTATAGATTCTGAATGCTGAATTGATGCCACCCTATGAGTGATTGATCTATAGTATGCTGAACAGTATGTGGATTTATAGGGTGGACATATAGTATATATGCAAACTGCAAGCACAACAGTACTAAATCCACATACTATATGTTCAGAAGAGCAAGCAGTGCAACAGAGATTAATAGAGGTGGCATCAATTCAGCATTGCATTGTGTTTTGCTAAGCATTTGCATTGTGCATGGACTAAATGACCAAATTTCTCGCAAAAAAATGACCAAATTGGCACATCAACGGTCCATTTGGTTTCTCTGTCTTACACATACAAAGATATACATGCCATCTTCACTTAACTAGCATCGCTCATCAGGTCACTAGCAGTATGTATATAGAAAGATATACATGCCATCTTTGTCAATAATTACAGATGCTTTCTCGAGGCAGCCTGCAAGCACCAAACTACATTTTTGTCTAACATTCTGCAAGCACTAGCACATTTTTGTCTAACATTCTGCAAACACCAAAGTACAATAGCCTAACCCTAACCATATGCAATGGATTCAGGAAGAAAATAGCCTAACCCTAACCAGATGCAAACACCAAAGTACAATAGCCTAACCCTAACCCTCTGAGGAGAGAGAGGGGGAGAAGGATAGAGGGGAGGGGCAGAGCTCACCTCTGAGATTGCTCGAGGAGAGAGGGGGAGATGACGACGACGAGGGCTGGCGGACGAGGTAACGAGGGGGAGGGAGCGGCAGAGCGCCTTGCCGTTGGAGGAGCGGAGCCGACTCTGCAGGAACCTCGCCGCCACCGACCTCCTCCTCCACGGAACGAGCGCGCAGGCAAGGCGGCCTCCTCCTCCTCCTAGCGTGGAGGCCTCCTCCTCCTGGCGTGGCGGCCTCCTCCTCTTGGGATGCGGCGGCGGCGGCGCTTCGATGCGGGGATGGGGATGGGCCGGGATGGGGACGATGTGTCTGAGGACGACGATGGGAGGGCTGGCTCACGCGCGCAGTTGATTAGTCCAACCCACACACGCGTAGCGCACCCTGACCAAGTGCGCTACGGTTATCCGTAGCGCACTTGGCCAGGGTGCGCTACGCGTGTGTGGGTTGGACTATCAGATAAGAGGGCGGCCGTCCAACTAGTTAACACTAGTACTGTCTTACCCCACTGGTTCTGCCCTTAGCTCTATTCTAAACGATGAGCACCCAGGTTCAAATCCTGGTGCTCCACTTTTTTATTTTTACTTTAAAAATACTTTAAAATGTTCCAAAAAATACTTTAAAATGTTCCAAAAGTGGTGATACATGCCATACAAATTTTGTTTTGTTTTTAAAATACTTTTAAATATTCCAAAAATGCCCAAAAGTGATAATATATGTCATAAAAGTGTTACAAATATGATTCAAAGTATAACTAAATTTCATAATACTTTGTCCATGAATATTACAATCTTTTTCGACCACGCGTTTTACAATATTTTTTGAGCTAGCGTTTTACAATCTTTTTTCCCTTCTTTGTCGCGGTTGAATAATTTAGCCCCGGCACTTTAATGTTTCTTCTTTCGAACGGGCTACCTTTTTTGGGTAGGGTTGTCCTTTTTCTTCTTGTGATGTATGTTGCTGCATTGTAGTCGTCGTCATCTTCAATCTTTGGATCGCCGTACTGGTCGAAGTCTTGCTCGTTGGCGACTCCATCCATTCCGATGATGTTTCTTTTTCCTCTCCTCACGACAACACGGCTAGGCTTTGTCGGGTCGGTAATGAAAAAACATTGGTCCACTTTGGTAGCCAGTACCCACGGTTCATTTTTCGCGTACGCGTTGCACCGTGACCTTGGATTTGGCTGCTTGGTATAACCATGGTTGTGAAATACCGGTCTTCTCTTCGACGCTCTTTGCCCATCGACACGGAACATCGGCACCTTTTCTCCACGAGTCGAGCTCCTAGATATCCTCGATTCTTCCAGAATCTTTCCTTCACGTTGTCATCGGAGTAGAATTCGACGTTACGCTGAGTTCTGATAATCACACTTGTTGTCCTTTTCCTCCGTGTAGAATGTGTAGCCGTTGATATCATACGCCTGATAGGTCACCAGGTTTTGCATCGGTCCTTGCGACAAGGTGAATATGATCTTTTCCGTGTCAGAAGAATGCGAGCGCGGGGGATTATCAAGGAGCGTCTGCCTAAACCAACGCGTGAAATCTGAGTTGTGCTCTTTGATTATTTCTCCCTGCGTCCTCTGTATGCCCCTCATCGTACTTCTTCTCGATTAACCTTTTGTGCTTCGTACCCAAGGATCGACCAATTCTAAATGCTGTAGCGCGACGAGGTTTGCTCGATCAAAGTCTGCGTCGAAATCGAAATCATGCGATGTCACGACGACCCTCTCGGTGACCAGATCCGTCGAGCTTGCCAAGGTGTCTATTGACGGGAAGACCGACAGGGTTCTCGATGTCTAGATAATTCATGCAGAAAGAGATGCACTCTTCAGCCAGAAAGCCCTTGGCTATGCTTCCATCTGGACGGGACCTGCTATGACGTATCCTTTGATGTGTCCGTTCATCCTTTCGAACGCCATCATGCTGCGGAGGAACATCGGCCCGAGTTGTACGATGTCCTCCACGACATGGACCAGCAGATGCACCATAATGTCGAAGAATGCGGGTGGGAAGTAGACCTCAAGCTCACATAGTATCACCACGATCTCCTCCTGTAGCCTTCCGAGCTGATTCAAGCCAATCGACTTCCTAGAGATGACGTCGAAAAACTTGCATAGGCCAAATAACGTTTCACGGACGTGCTCGTCCATTATCCCTCTTAGTGCGACCGGAAGTACCTGCGTCATTAGCACGCAGTCGTGAGACTTCATGCCATCGAACCTCCGCTTCGCCGTCTAGGTATCTGCTTATCTTGCCCGCGTAGCCGTATGGAAATTTGACTCCTAGAAGGCACTTGAAAAACTGTTTGATCTCATCCTGGCTTAGAGTGAAGCAAGAAGGAGGGCAGTAATATTCGTTCTTCTTGAACTTTTTACCCTTCCGACGACCTTGTGTCGTCTCCGACTCATGATCATCGTCATCTTCCTGATCATCAGGAGTAGTGCGTCCTCCGTGAAGCTCCTTCTAGATACCCAAGCATATCAGGTCGTGCCTTGCTTTCGGACCATCTTTCGTCCTATCTGGCATGTTGATTATGGTGGCGACCAGACTCGCACACGCGTTTTTCGTGATATGCATGATGTCGAGGCTATGAGGCGTCTGGAGAAACTTACAAGATGGCAACTCTCGGAAAACAGACCTTGTTTTCCATACCTTCATCAGCGGCTTGTCTTGTTGCTGCCTCTTTCGCTTCTTTCCAGGCTTAGGACAATCTTTCCAGTTTTTCAGCAACTCTTCCACTTCTTCGCTTCTCCTACGCTCTGGGATTCCTCGGGTCTCTGATTTGCCATCGAACAGGTCTCCACGTTTTCTCCATGGATCATTCTTGCCGAGCCACCTCCGGTGCGCCATGAACATGGTTTTCGATGACCCTGGATCTTTCTCTAGTTGGAGATAGCTTGTGTTATCCATGCACCTAACGCATGCGAAATCCTTGGATAACCTGCCCGAGATATACCCGCAACCTGGATAGTCTTGCACCGTAGTGACCAACGCGGCTCTCATAGTGAAATAATCTTGTGCGACGGCGTCGTAAGTATTGGCTCCATTCCCATAACGTGGCTAGCTCCTCTTTCAACAGCCCGAGATATGATTGATGTCGGTGCAGGTTGTTTCGCCCTTGAATTAGCATACTCATTTGTATGTACTTCTTCTTCATGCACAACCATGGAGGGAGGTTGTACATCCATACAAACACGGGCCAAGTGTTGTGCGTGCTGGCTACCGAACGGATTGAGTCCATCGGTGCTCGCACCAAGCCCGATGTTCCTCGAATCTCCACAATTCGGAATTCGAGGTCCAATGCTTTCCACTGGCTAGCATCTGAAGGGTGCGTCAGCAGCTCATCCTTTTCGGGGTCATCATCATCTCCTGGCTTCTTCCTTTCCGCATGCCATCGCATGAGCTTCGCTTCCTTAGGGTCCGCGAAATAGCGCTGCAGACGAGGGGTGATAGGAAAGTACCATACCACTTTTCGAGGTGCTTTCTTCCCTTTCTTGTATCGACTCACGCCGCACACCGGACATGTGGTTTTCTCCGCATCCTCGCCCCGATAAATGATGCAATCGTTGATGCATACGTGCTATCTAATGTGCGGTAGATCGAGAGGACAGACGATTTTCTTGGCATCCTCGATACTAGTTGGACATGTGTTCCCCTCCGGGAGATGATCGTGCCAGAATGCCATCATATCGTCGAAGCTTGCGTCGCTCAATTTGTGCTTTGCCTTCATCTCCATAGCCTTGAGCGTTACATTCAACCGGGTATCATCGGGCCTGCATCCTTCATACAATGGAGTAACCGCGTCTTTCTCAAGTTGCGCAAGCTTGGCTTTCTCTCTAGCGGCAGCCCTGGCGTTACTAAATCGCTTGAGAAGCAGCTCTTGCACATAAGGGTCCCGCACCCAGCCTGACGTTGTTCCATCGTCGTCTGCTCCTCCGGCATCTAGATCATCATCATCCCGGTCTGCTTCCGCACCTTCACCATCTCCAGGAGCCTCTTCATCATCTCGCCCGTTCACGCCGTGATGATGATCATCGTCATGTTGGCCACCTTCTTCACCGTCTCCATCATCTACGCCATCGCTTATCCAACGAGTGTATCCATCCATGAAACCATGGCGGAGCAGGTGCGCCTGCAGATTCCCGGAATCTGGGTCGATCACCCAGTTGAGTTTGCATCTTCTGCACGGACATCTTATATCTGTCTTGTTATTTCATATCATGTCGGCCGTCGCACATTTCAAAAATCTAGCCACAATGCCTTCGCTCATTATGCGGACCATTTTTGCCTGCACGATGTACACGGTACAATTTTGAAGTCTATTAGAACCACATAATGAATGCATGCATGCATGCAATGGTCGATAGAAAATTTCGGCATGACCTATCCTAAAATTAGGACCTTTGCGAAATGCCAAAGTCTTGCCAAAATGGAAATGAATCAACATTTTGGCAAAACAAATGGCAACTTGTTCACATACAAACACAAGAGAGAGAGACCGATCCATACACACATGAACATATCATTATCCTCTCCATACACACATGCATGAGCATCATCGATACTCTCCATATACACACACATATGACCATCGATCCTCTCCACACATACACACATCATGAGCATCGATCATTTACATACATATGAGCACATGCATCATCCATATACACATGAACACATCCTTACATGGACAACTTACCGAGATGAGAGACCGATCGCGAGAAAGATGGAAAGGAGAGGTGCGCGTCGGGGAGACGGATAGATGAGAGACCGGAGACCTCCTCTATTACTTATGTAACATCCAAAGCAAGTTTTACATGCTAAAAATGGTGAATGTATGGAGAAATTGAGGTGGGAAGGAGAAGATCCCGACTAGATCTAAGGAGGAAGAAGAAGGGGAAAGTGAAGTGTGGGTGGTGGATGTGTGGGCACACATGTGCACATAAAGTGCTGTCCTAAAAGAATCGACACATCCGTGGCGCACACGGCCCTAGTGCGCCACAGGGATTACAAACTTCTGTGGCGCACTAGGCCGAGTGCGCCACAGATGCTCCTAGTCCCTGTGGCGCACTAGGCGGAGTGCGCCACAGAAGTTTGTGGCTGTTTCAGAGCAGAGGTGGGCATGCGCTCAGGCGTAGCGCACCAGGCACACGTGCGCCACAGATGACCCTAACAACCGTGGCGCACATGACTATAGTGCGCTACAGATGTTTGGCGTGTGGCCAACAGGGCCCTGGCCCACACACATCTGTGGCGCACTATAGTCATGTGCGTCACGGTTGTTCTAGTTATTAGTAGGGCACTGCCCACAGGTGAGCCACGCCTGTTTTAGCCGTGAGGCACTTCAACCATGTGAGCCACGGATGTGCTGATTACCTATAGCCGTTTTCCTAGTAGTGGAAGCATCCGTCGTCCTTGGAGAACTGCACACGCTCCACCTCTTGCTCCTCTTGACGACGCCCAGGAACTCGATGTAGCGCCACTCGCCGCCGTCGGGGATGACGACGTATGTCGAGAAACGGGACACCCAGCATGCTGGGTACAAATATTTTACGGATCTCCCTGAACATCATCTGCATCCTATCCAATACACGTGGGCGATTACAGAGTGGAGGAGTCAAGGATATTGCCGACGTCCTCCTTGGTCGGGCTAGGGTTCCTAGCTAGGTCCTCCATGAAAAATCCGCTCGCGATCTGATATCAATCCTCGACGAAAAATCCGCTCACGATCTAGTATCGATCCTCAATGAAAAAACTGCTCACGATCTGATATCGATCCTCGACGAAAAAGCTGCTCATAAAAGTAGATCGATTCGGGACTCGCTAGGAAAGATTGTGCTGTCGAGTTGATAGATAGATCGAGGGACGATTTGTGCATATATAGGACAGGACTCAAACTGTCGATTCCGGACTCGCTAGGAAAGATTGTGATGTCGAGTTGATTGATAGATCGAGGGACGATCTGTGCATATATAGGACGGGACTCTTTTTTAGCTTTTTTATAGACGGGTGGTGTTAGAGGTAATTTGTGATTTGGTGTGAGGGCAAAACGGTCCAAAAAAGTGTTGGACCGGGAGAAACACTTCGTGCTTTATTATTAGGTATAGACTAGCAAAATGCCCCGCGTTGCAGCGGAAGAAGTTACTCTTTATTGTGCCGGTGGTGAGTTCTTTTTAAAATCAGCCCACATCCCTTCACTTAGTTGCTACTTGTTTTGATTTTTTCATTTAATGCTCTGTTAGATGGGAAAAAGTCTAAGGTGAAGGCCTAGTCCAGTTTGCCCGTAACATTTTGCTAGAAATTCATCCATCTTTAGCCGTTCTACGGTGAGGCAAACCAACGTCGCCCTCCTCATCCAACCCAACGGGCGGAGTCCGATATCAACTGAGAAAGCACCGCGGACTCGCTATCCGCTGCCTTAGGTGTATTTATAAAAAATAATGCTTATCTCTAAGGACACACGGGTAAGTAAACCAAACCAGGTTGAAAAAAAATACACGATCACAAATTAAATGATAGCTCGGGCGAATAAAAATAGAAAATAAAAACTGTACTGTACTAAATATACACTCAACATTATCCCCTTTCACATAATCGTGAAAGAGATTTTACTCTTGCAGTATGCAGGATGTCAACAAAAAATTCACCCAACTAAAAAATAATAATTAAACAAATAAGCATCTAGTCAATGCAGTTGTGTAATGCCTACAAAATATTTCAAGATAAAAATTACGAGTACCAAATCCTAGCACTAAACACGCAGCCGCTGCCACTACAATCACACACACTGCACTACACGTACGCTGGCCACACTTAATCTCACGCAGCACACACGCAACTCCCAGATCGCCACACTTAACCTCCATGCCTCTCGTCCCCACGATCTCCCAAGATCGCCACCAACCCCGCCAACTTCTTCCTCTGCTCAGCACCTTGATCGTCGCCGCCGCCTCGTCACCTGCCTCCCCATCCTTGGTCGCTGCCGCCCTCTCGACCTCGCCGACCGCCGCCCTGCACCGCACCTCTGCCCTCCTCACCGGCATCTGCTCCAGCCCGTCTCCCATGGCCGACTTGGGCCCCATATTCTTGCGGCCCGCGCGCCCGCCGCCAGGACCGTCGGTCTCCCTCATCACCGACGCCAAGCGTCGCCCCTGCCACAGCTCCTTCTCCGGCCAGCCGCCATCATCCTCTGCTCGATCCCCTCCTCATCGGCATCTCTGCTCGAGCCCGGCGCCGCCCCCGCTCCTCTGCTTCCTCACGCGCTGCCACTGGCCCATTGTAGCAAGTTGTCAGCCTCCTCTCTATGCGATTGCCATTCCATTATATTTCATTGGGATCATGTCACTTGGCTGCTTGTTGATAGTCAATTTGTCTAAGTATATAAGCTGGTATATTTTCGTTTAATAGAGCGAGGTGGGACTATTAAATGTACGCCATGATCAAGAAATTGAGCTAGCAGGGAGAGCCGGTCAGATGATTGGGCATGTGGACCATGTGGATCCTAACAAAGGATGAGCCCAAGTTGTGACGCGGGAGAGAGGAAATCGGAAGAAATCGTCTAGAAAACTTACAGGTGGCGCTAAGGGTAATAGGTGGTTTTGTGGGAGGGTAAATTGGTCCAAAAAAGTGTTGGACCGGGAAAAACACTTCGTGATTTATTATTAGGTATAGATATAGGTATAGATTAGGTATAGATATAGATATATATATAAAATAGATATATAGATAAATAGGTATAGGTATAAATATGTCTTTATGTAATTGCGAGAGAAATTATATTATATATATATATTAATATATATAATATGTATATAAAACACAAAATGAAAAATAATCAAACATAAAAAAAAACCTAAAACTCCACCTCCTACTGTGGCAACAGGTTGGTGCAAAACGCTGCCGCGGTAAAAGAACTTTATTAACACGAACCGAGACTAAAGATCCTCCAGCCAGCGCGCGCAGTGGAGCCACGTGGAGACAATTTAGTCCCGGTTTATAGTCCCAACGGACTAAAGCCTCTTACAAACCGAGACTAGAGTCTTTTTTACTAGTGATCCATATGCCCTCTCGTGTTGGCCTAAACCATTGTTTCTCTTCTACCTCTGGAGGTGCCTTCTTTTCCAATCATAGGGAAAATAAAAAAATAAAATCAATGAATTACTATAGCAAGAATCTAGCATTATGGCATTAACGCATATGAAGAGGAACCGGACAAATTTTCATAGCTAGGTGCAGCTGCTTTAGGTCAGTACTCTGCGAGGGACACATCTGAATAATGCTCAAGGCAACATTCAATCAAAGCCAATTTGTAGTGCATTAGATACAGGCGCCATTAGAATAGATACATGCTCTGGATTGATCAATATACTTATCCCCGGTACAACATATTTATCCCTCTTTCGTCGTCGTCCTCCAACTTGCTGTACCAAGAAGCATCCTTCTCCTTCTCAATCATGTTATCATCTACTCTCTTATCCACCTCCAACTCGCGTTTAGCCTCCAAGTCCTTAAGCGCGAGTTCATCCCAAAATTCCACCTTCAAGTAGTCCAACCTTCGCATAGTAGCCTCCTCCTTGAAGTCCAACTCGCGTCGCCGTCTAGCCTCCAACTCCTTAGGCGTCAGTTCATCCCAAGAGTCGTCCTTAAAGTCCAACTTGCTTTGCATGGTAGCGTCCTTCAGGATGGTGCCCACCTGCAACCGGACATGAGCCCCCTGCAGGATCATGTCGGTGCATGTAGCATCGTCCTCCCCTTCCTTAATGATCATTTCGCGCCTAGCCTCCATCTTTTCCTCAATCATGCATCTCACCCTAGCCTCCTCTGCCATCAGCCAAGCCTCATCACGCACGCCATATAACTGCAAAATATAAATGGGGTACGTAGTGACATGTTATTTGTCCTTCTCTGCACATTAGTAATTTCATATGAATAATATTCAACTCCTGCCCTGGCAATATTGGATCTATCCTCACTGGATGCACTACGGTCATCTATCCTAATTTGCAGCATGTATATGTAGTTGGCTGTTTTCTTGAGTAACTGAATTTGATTATGTATACATACATGCTATTTAAATATTGGACAGTTGCCCACAACAGTCAATTTAAACTTACGCAAGAAAAAGGCCAGCTTTCAAGGATAGTAAACACACCTTCTCAAACAGCTCAGCTCCATATGCATCAGCACGAGTACGACGTGATGGTGATGATCTTACAAGAAACTTGTGGGGGCGGCCATGGTTGTATCCATCATCAATGGGGTGCTTCATGTCTTCCATTTCAACTTCACACACAATGCATTCACCTTCAAAAAGAGGTAAAAATAGGTGAATAAATACATGTACACAACATTGTCATAGCTAGCTAGCATTCACGTTTGATGACTTAAGCCAGCCTTATAAACAATCTTCAACAACTGCTTTTGTCTTTCAAATGTTTGACTGTTAACTTATTATTAGTTTGTGTCTTTACGACTGCACTACTGCATGCAAAAACTACAAACTAGCAGTGCACCAACAAGTTTGATAGATGAAGACTGTAGTCAAAGTAGTAGGTATAATACCATTACCATTGTGATCAGGTTTAACCACGCAGAAACAGGTGAGCACATATGCTTCGTAATCTTGACGCATACACGTGACTTCAGCAAAATATAGATCCTTCTTGGCATTAGCTCGTTTAGTCTTCTTTTTCAGATTGTAATCCTTGTTGGCATTCGCTCCTTTAGTCTTCATTTTCAGATTGTAATCCTTGTTGGCATTAGCTCCTTTAGTCTTCATTTTCAGATTGTAATTCTTGTTGGCATTAGCTCCTTTAGTCTTCATTTTCAGATTGTAATGAGAATAAGACCTGTACATACCGTCTTTCCCATCAAAACAATCATTGTACCTCACAATATCTTTTAGTTCATATGCACGATCCTGAAGTAGTAAAAATAGATAATGTTAGTGAGCATAGCACGAATACAATGGCATTTAAGCAATATGCAACCAAAAAAGTAAAGAGAGCAAACCCCCAGAAGATTATTGTCCTCATTATGCCTATCTAGCAAAGCCTTGAGCAATTCCCATGTAGAATTGCGGGCAATGGAATCATAAGCTTCTGCTGAATGCTTCCTTGTGCCATCATGATACCAATATAGAATGTTTCGTACAGCCCTCTCCTCATCGGAAAGGCCATCCATGCATCTATGTCAGATATAAAGTATTGTATAAATGATAGTATACTTTATTTAATGGAAAGTGGAGAACATAAATAGAATAATAACCAAACTACCAAAGATTTTGGTTGATAAGTTTGAATGCAAAGTTACACGGTGACGTAAATATAGTAAAGTTGAGTGACTTTACATATTTTTCCGCTGAACAGCGTGATGTGAATCAATAGCTTCCTGGGCTTCCTCTAAAGTGTGAAATGGCCCACCACGATCAGGATATGTATGGAAAAATCCCCCCTTGTCGACTCTGACAAAATATTTTATAAATAGACCAGTGGGCACCATTGAAAAAACAATTGAAGACGACATGAGAGCCGTGTGGAGCTTCAATGCCAAGGGATCCGGCACCTCAGACCTGAAGTGGAACACAAAAAGTATATATGATTTCGATTAGATCAGAAATAGGAGATAATAAGGTGGAACAGAAGTAATCATGCTACTTCACTTCATGCATGCATTGCAACATTTGTTCACCCGCTCCAAACACATTCGAAACCATCAGTGGTCCCTCCTTAATCAAAAGCTCAAAAAGAATAACTGACGATTTAAAACAGAGAGAGAGGGGGGTTCATACAGTAGAGACTGCAGCAGAGAGGGAGAAACGCTAGCGATGCACGCTTTGTCAATTGCTGTAGTGTCAAGCAACTTCTTCAACAAATTTGTTTCCCTATCCTCGTGCCTAAGAAAGTAAAAAAAGAGGCAAATTGTCATGCAAAAAAAGTAATCATCTGGTTTCATCAGAGTAAAATAAAAAATAAACCACATGCAAACTTAGATAAAAAATGATCTTTTCATCGAAATAACACGTTGTGAACTGTTGTTGATGTGCTTGATCTGTCAGTTGCAAAACTGGCACAAGCAAAAGAGTAAAGAAAGTTGGGATAAGTGGTTGAAAACGGACATTGGATTTATTTAGTGATTTAAGTGTGGCAATAATGTTCTGTCATTAATTAGTTCAGGGAGAAAGATCGAGTATATATATACATATATATATATATATAGTGTGCAGTAGCTCATCAATGGCACAGCAGCTATATCACAAATTGAATTCATAGCCAGGCTTGGTGTTGTCAAAGTTTTTTTGTGTCCTTTGGCGGTGATGCTAAACTGTGTCAAAATGATTAACTAATTATTGCCTAGCTATGCACAGTTTAGAGAAGTGTCCATTGATGAATGATGGGAGCTAGCTACATACAGCTCTATTGTCCTGTATGTACCTGATCAAGAATCTAAGCCTGGACTACAACTTGTACTCATTCGAAAATCAAAATCCAGGTAGAGAGGGAGAGAGGTTCATACGGTGGAGAGGAAGAGGAGGCGTTAGCGATGGACGGTGGTTCCTCCTCCAGTGTTGTAGCGTCGAGCAATTTGTTCAAGGGCAAGACATTTGGCTTCCTGTTCTGACGCCTGAAATAATAAAGAGGGGAATATTGTCATGTCATGTGCTAGAAATAAAAATCTGGTTTCAAGAGAGAAAAGAAATAAGAAATTAAAGGGCAAGCAACTTATTAGGTCGAAATAATCTCTTCATCTAAACAACACTCTGTGAACTAGTCTGTGTGCTAAAGAAGGGGCACACGTACGCAAGAGAGTCAAGAAAGTTGGGCTGAGTGGCTCAACACTTGAAAGTGGGCATTGAATTTAACGGAGTAGGTGGCAATGTTGTATCAGATGCCAAGAAACTTGAAGAAAGCGAGCATTGGATTTATTTAGTACTCCCTCCGACCAAAATTAGTTGACTTGAGTTTTTCTAGATTCAGATGTATCTAGCCCTAAAACATGTCTAGATACGTCCAAATCTAGAGAAATCTGAGTCAACTAATTTGGGTCGAATAAGAGTAATAATTTATTTATAGGTGGCGGAGGCTTGGGCCGATCGATTGCAGTTACTTGTGGTTGGGACTTGGTAGAGGGCTCAGCCGGCCATGTCGGTGAGGAGATTCCCATATGCCGGCCGGAGTAGGTCGGGAAGACGAAACCACTAGAGATTGGGCTGGAGTTGGCGGCAGCAGGGCAGGGGACGTAATTACTAGGGTTTCGAGAATTCGTCGGTTGGGAGGGGTGTTGTTGGGTTGAAAAAAATAGCTAGGGCCGGGCGAGGTGGCGGCGTTAACGGCGGAGGAAGGAAGGAACACAGAGGAGAGGGGAGAAAGGCTTACGGCGGCGCAGGCACAAGCGACGACATGTTGATTTCCGTTGATTCTTCTTCTTTCACCCGCCGAGACACGAGACGATCGAGTGATATAAGTAGATCAGGATAAGTAGATCTGGAATCACTCGAACGAGATCCTCCGACTTTGTTTCAACTACTGCAGACGGACGTTGGTCCCTTCTCGTTCCATCGATGCGCATCGAACGGCAACAACTACAACGCGCTGGGAACGCAGGGAGACACAGCAAAGACTCGGCCCAAAGCCCATTATCCACTATCGGAAGAGAAAAATAGCGCTTTGGTTTAGATAAAAAACTTCCTTAAATTCCCTTTCACTCGCGAACTTTTTCTTGCTTGTCGCCACCCAGTCGCCGTCCACTCGGCTGCACGGCCAGCTCCACCACCGCGGCCTCCGTGGCCATGCACGCCGTAGCCGTTTGAAAGAGCAGTGTGACATCCCGCAAAAACCATTATTAGAAAATTGCGTTGTTTTTATGCATTGCATCATCATAATTGCATGCTCATGTCATCATGCCACATTGTATTTGAGCATCGTCATCATCTGGCATTTGCTTGCATAAAACTATTTTCGAAAAAACCTATTTTTGTTTTCTAAACGCCTCGTCTTTATCAAACACAAAACCGGGTCTCCGGATTAATTTGTTTTGTCGGTCAACGGTTTGCAAAAGTCCCGTTTGTAAATAATAAAATATTGAATTATTTTAGGGGGCAGCCGAACCGGGTCGATCCGACCCAGTCGGCCACCCCCAGAATAAAACGGTCCACCCAAACTCTAAATCCTATTCCTACCCAAACCTAGACTACCCACCAATCCCCTCCCTCCACCTCACCTTCCCTCCACCTCATCACAGCCACCGCCACCTCATCAATCCACCAGCCCCCTCTCCCTCTCTCACACAGCCCCTTCTACCCCCTCTCCCTTATACCCTGGCCCCACCCCCAACACACACACCCAGCGGCCCCACCTCCCCACGCCACCTCTCCTCACCTCTCGGGACCTGCCCCACCTCATGGTCCCACCTGTCCGCTTCTCCCTGGCCCCACCTCAAAGACTCCAACACACGCACGCCACGCACACCCGCCCACGCCCGCGCGCCCACCTCCTCCTCTCTCTCTCCCATGACCCCGCTTTCTGCTTCTCGCCACGTCGCCTCCCGCCGACCCGCCTCCACCTCTCTTCCTCGGCCCGCCTCCTCACATGACCACCTCCCGGCCAAGCTCGCAGGCCACGATCTCCCTCCAGCGCCTCGGCCTCCTCCCGAGCTTGCCACGACGCCACTGAGCTCCCGCTGCCGCCAGGACCTCCGCCAAGGCCGTCTGGGCTTCTCCTCCTCTCGGCCTGCAGGTCTCCTCCTGCTCCTGCCAAGGTCTGCTGGTCGAGCTCCCGCGCGCCACCTCTCACTCCCTGCCTCCTCGGCGCCTCGACGACCTCTCCAAGGCTTCCACCGCCTCCTCCCCTTCCGGCTCCGCCAGACTGCTGGCTCAGCCTCAGGCCGTCAGATCCCGGCAGCGTGTCACCGACCTCCCGTGCTCGCCTTTCACGCCTGTGGTTACGTGTATGACTGTGCTTGAAGCAAAACAAGTTTCCCTTTGACCGACCCCGACAAGATCCACATGGAGGGTGCGCCCTCGTGAGGCTACCAGACACCACAAGATCCTCTTGTTGACCGGTACCACGGAAGAACGAACATGGTGGCACCCAACGAACCATCGACAAGTTCGCCTTTACGGAACGACAATATCACCCACATAGACAGCCAAAGACTCCGAACCTCGGACCCGAGACCCCGAAGCCCGATCCCGGTGATCTGAAGGCCCCGCCAAGACCCGGATCCGAAGATCCCCAAGATCGTCATCGGAACAACAAGCACTTCATCATGGAACACCATGATCTCCAACCCGGGACACCGAGTGCACCGACATGGACCCGAAGGCCGAGCCCTCGAAACGCCAAGATCTTCTCCCCGGAACGCCGAGTTCTCCATCTTGGAGGTCAAGCACGTCGACATAAAACCGAAGAACGCCGAGCGCCAAGCTCTTCATCTCGGACCCAGTAGCCCTGAGCCGCACCTGATCCCCGTCGAACCCTGAGACCGACCCCGAAACCCCGGAACCCCAAGATCTCCGACCCTCAATGTGTGACCCTGATCCGAGCCCCTATTTCTATAAATGCTATATATAAAACTTGTTGCATATTAAATTGTTCATGCATGCATACTTGTCTGTGGTTTGGGGGCCTTATGCCGAGTCACATTATAATTAAATATGGGGCCCATATGCGGGCAAATCTAGTCTCATATTGGCCTCATTTAAATATGTGTAGCGAACCGGTGCTATATTTTGCTATGTTCAAACAACATTTAAATTGCGGGGTTTCTAAACAACATAAGTCACCTAATTAAATTGTCGGGACCCCGGTTCCGCTTAATATGGCCTAATTGCATCGCACCTTTGCCATGTCATACATCATACATGCATCATGCCCGATCTTTTGTTGTAGTATTAAATAGTGCATCCGGTGTTTATTCTAGCGTTTTGCTTCTTCGCGGATAAGGTCGTTGAGTTGATGCGAGTGTCGACCCGATCTTCGGTTGAACCTTCGGCAATGTTTTCAGGCGAGCATCTCCCCCTTTCTACCTATCTTACTTTTATAGTATTTATTCCCTCATGTTGATCTAATGCTACCTGTGTTACGATGCTCTAGTTTTCGTACCCGTGATATCCCTTGCAGCCTTATATTGCCTTGGACACCTCCTATTACCTGTTGTTTGGTAGATAGTTGGACTTGCGCGTCGTAGTCGCTTGCTCAAGTGTTGTTGCGTGTCGCCAAGTACCACAGTTGTTGGAGTATTGCCGCATGTTTAATGTTGGAGATGATCATGGCTTTAATTATCGTTCACTTAATTACTGTTTAACAACTAAAATTGAAGTAAGTAAGCAGAGGCACAGGTGGGCAATAGATGTTATTTGGTTGTTACCCGTCCACTTGTGTCCCGTAGGACCCCGAGTACTTGATACCTGTTCCTTGAATTTTCGCGCTATCCACATCCGGGAGGATTATGGGACCCCCATGAGCCAGAGCTTGATTCAGTCTTATTTCTTAGGGCCACAAACTAGTTTTAGTTTTTATTTACTATCCTGTACTTATGCCATGCTTTACTGCTTTATTACGATTGTGCGAGGAGCACCTGTACTGTTTAGGATCGGGACACGTTTTCGCGGTGTCGACAAGCCCAGTTTTGGGTTCCAGTCGTTCACAGCCATCCACCCAAACCTTGAGTCCGTCTCGGAGTCAGCTAACTTTGTTGTGGGTCTACTCAATGGGGTGGCCCCCTGAAATATTTCTGAATCCTGTGATTGCTTTGTCGTGAAGGCCTCGTTGGGTTTTGATTTGGTTTTTCCGAGGTTGATCGAGTGTGTGTTGCTATTTGTGCACCCCTGCAGGGTAAAACTTTCTGAAAGCCGTGTCCGCGGTTATGGACGACTTGGAGCACAGTATCTCGATCATAGACAACTATAACTAAAGTAGTGCTATAAATTTGACCTTATAATGACTATTAATCAGCTTCACTATAATGGAATGGCTAAATAAAACTGCCAACAATTGCTTGTTTGGGTTGTCGCTGGCGACCATTGTACCTGACTAGTAAGTATTGCAACTACAACGGAATGGCTAAATAAAAGTACCAACAACTGCTGGGTTTTGGGATATCTGATGCTAAATGTATTTGACTAGTAAGTGTCACAATTACAATGGAATGGTTAACTAAAAGTGCCCACTGCTTATTTTATCAGGATGACTATCAATACCTGACTAGTAATTGCTACAACGATAACCGAATAAATAAAACTGCCAACTGTGTGAGTTCCTCGGTTGACTTCCTCGTTTGGTCTCGAGGGGGAAACACCAGGATGGGTTTGTTTGATGGTAGCATCAGGTTGCATCCGGATAGGTCTTTCTTGCCCCTCTCTGATAGTCGCCGGTTGTATCGAGTCTCTATAGGTTGTTTAGTGCATGCTGCCGCTGCAGTCCACCATACCTATGTAGGCGAGGACCGCCGAATTCTAGCCTTGCCATGTACTGGCCTCAGTACTGACCGCTCTCTCTCTTTTTCCTTTGCCCTTTGTCGGCACCCCTTTGTGTAAGCAGGTTTTGAGATCGACGTCATTAGCAGGGTTACCCTTCCGGCTTGGCCTGGGCAGGGTTATGGACGCCATTGGTTATTCTTCAGGGCTCTTAGCCCCATTTGCATCTTGTCCGTAGCTGGACGCTCTATCGTTTTCAAGGTGATTTGGATCTTTGTTCTGTATATCTGTATTCTTGACTCATGGAGTCGTGTTGTATATATATATCTGTTCTGTGGGTCCCATCAAGGACTGTTGTGTAATGTTATTACTTCGTTTTCCACCCGCACGAAAGTGCTTGGTGGGCACCTTTGAATCGTTTCTATGCGAGTTTGGCGGGAATCGCTGAAACTTGCATAGGGCCGATTCTGAGGGTGTTACAGAGTGGTATCAGAGCTCAGCAGTTGCGATACCCCACAAGTCCAGCCTGTAGGATAACCTAGCTAACGTCCGAAGTAGGGTGTCAAAACTATTTTGCAAAATCGGTTGGATAGTTCTGATTAGGTCTGATTTACTCCTTACCCCTCTGCTGCTCTCCTCTCACCTCTGCGTGTTTGAATCCGCTCTCTTCTCTTTCTTCGAGTCCAGGAATTCTCGTGGTTGGGTTCCGTCGTACCTTCAGGGTTTCTCCTCCCCCTTTGATAACGGTGTTCTACCATCCGGTGTTCATCTTTGTCGAGGAATCCGTCTCATCGTGGTACCATTCTTTGTTCCTTGTTTGTGTCTTCCGGTGTTTTCCGACGCGACGACATCATCTACGCTAGATCCGATGCAGAGTCTGCATCACCCCTTTGTTTCTGAACCTCGGTTGTTGAGATCTTTAGTCTAATTCCGAGAGTTGGTTGCATAATCCGCCTATTCGTGTGCAGAGTAATGGTTTGGGTGCGCGATGGACTGATCACCATCCGACTACTCTTATCATTCGCTCTTGTACATCGGATCAGTGGATCCAGCAATTTTACTCCGTCCACGGAAGCTAGAGGTGGCTTTATTGTTGATACCTCTACCTTCGATCTTTTGTTCCCAGAGTGTTTCCCTCGACAATCACGGACAACGACCTCTTGTTAGTGGTGTCGCGAGGATCTACACGAAGCGAGAAGACGCAGATCGCCGACCTTCCTTCCGGTACCATGAGGCGGATCTCGAGGGCGAGATCCATCGTTAGTGGTGTCGAATTGTGGCATCCCGCAAAAACCATTACTAGAAAATCGCGTTGTTTTTGTGCATTGCATCATCATGACTGCATGCTCATGTCATCATGCCACATTTCATTTGAGCATCGTCATCATCTGGCATTTGCTTGCATAAAACTATTTTCGGAAAAACCTATTTTTGTTTTCTAAGCGCCCCGTCTTTGTCAAACACAAAACCGGGTCTCCGGATTAATTTGTTTTGTCGGTCAACGGTTTGCAAAAGTCCCGTTTGTAAATAATAAAATATTGAATTATGGGCAGCCGAACCGGGTCAATCCGACCCAGTCGGCCACCCCCAGAATAAAACGGTCCACCCAAACTCTAAATCCTATTCCTACCCAAACCTAGACTACCCACCAATCCCCTCCCTCCACCTCACCTTCCCTCCACCTCATCACAACCACCGCCACCTCATCAATCCACCAGCCCCCTCTCCCTCTCTCACACAGCCCCTTCTACCCCCTCTCCCTTACACCCTGGCCCCACCCCCAACACACACACCCAGCGGCCCCACCTCCCCACGCCGACCCACTCCCTCACCCTCTCCCTGGGACCCGGGCCCCACCCCGCGGGTCCCACCTGCCGCTCTCCCCCGGCCCCACCCCGCAGCACCCAACACACGCACGCCACGCACACCCGCCCACGCCCGCGCGCCCACCTCCTCCTCTCTCTCCCTGACCCCGCTTCTCTCCCCACTGCCTCACGCTTCTTCCTGCCTGGTCCTTCTCCGTCCGCCTCGGCCGGTCCTGTCGCCTGCCGCGCTCGCCTCCCGCCGACGACCCGCCTCCACCCTCTGCTCCGGCCCGCCTCCCTCCGACCGACCACCTCCCGGCCAAGCTCGCAGGGCCGCCGCCGATCTCCCCCTCTGCAGCGCCTCGGCCTCCTCCTGAGCTTGCCAGCGACGCCACTGGAGCTCCCCGCCGGCCGGCCGTGACTTCCGCTCCGCGCCGTCCGCCCTCTCCTCCCCGCCGGCTGCCTGTAGGTCCTCCCCGTCTGCCGCGCATCCGTCGGTCGAGCTCCCGGTGCCACCCTCTCTGCCTCCTGCGCGTCGTCCTCCGGCCGCCTCCGACGACCTCTCCAAGGCTTCCACTGCTCCTTCCGGCTCACGCCAAGCGCTGCAGCTCCTGCGGCCGTCGTCTCCCGGCTGTCACCGACCTCCCTCAGGCTCGCCTTTCACGCTGCTCAGGGTTACGTGTGTATGACCAGGCTTGAAGCAAAACAAGTTTCCCTTTGACCGACCCCGACAAGATCCACATGGAGGGTGCGCACTCGTGAGGCTACCAGACACCACAAGATCCTCTTGTTGGCCGGTACCACGGAAGAACGAACATGGTGGCACCCAACGAACCATCGACAAGTTCGCCTTTACGGAACGACAAGATCACCCACATAGACAGCCGAAGACCCCGAACCTCGGACCCGAGACCCCGAAGCCCGATCCCGGTGATCTGAAGGCCCCGCCAAGTCCCGGATCCGAAGATCCCCAAGATCGTCATCGGAACAACAAGCACTTAATCATGGAACACCATGATCTCCAACCCGGGACACCGAGTGCACCGACATGGACCCGAAGGCCGAGCCCTCGAAACGCCAAGATCTTCTCCCCGGAACGTCGAGTTCTCCATCTTGGAGGTCAAGCACGTCGACATGAAACCGAAGAACGCCGAGCGCCAAGCTCTTCATCTCGGACCCAGTAGCCCTGAGCCGCACCTGATCCCCGTCGAACCCTGAGACCGACCCCGAAACCCCGGAACCCCAAGATCTCCGACCCTCAATGTGTGACCCTGATCCGAGCCCCTATTTCTATAAATGCTATATATAAAACTTGTTGCATATTAAATTGTTCATGCATGCATACTTGTCTGTGGTTTGGGGGCCTTATGCCGAGTCACATTATAATTAAATATGGGGCCCATATGCGGGCAAATCTAGTCTCATATTGGCCTCATTTAAATATGTGTAGCGAACCGGTGCTATATTTTGCCATGTTCAAACAACATTTAAATTGCGGGGTTTCTAAACAACATAAGTCACCTAATTAAATTGTCGGGACCCCGGTTCCGCTTAATATGGCCTAATTGCATCGCACCTTTGCCATGTCATACATCATACATGCATCATGCCCGATCTTTTGTTGTAGTATAAATAGTGCATCCGGTGTTTATTCTAGCGTTTTGCTTCTTCGCGGATAAGGCCGTTGAGTTGATGCGAGTGTCGACCCGATCTTCGGTTGAACCTTCGGCAATGTTTTCAGGCGAGCATCTCCCCCTTTCTACCTATCTTACTTTTATAGTATTTATTCCCTCCTGTTGATCTAATGCTACCTGTGTTACGATGCTCTAGTTTTCGTACCCGTGATATCCCTTGCAGCCTTATATTGCCTTGGACACCTCCTATTACCTGTTGTTTGGTAGATAGTTGGACTTGCGCGTCGTAGTCGCTTGCTCAAGTGCTGTTGCGTGTCGCCAAGTACCACAGTTGTTGGAGTATTGCCGCATGTTTAATGTTGGAGATGATCATGGCTTTAATTATCGTGACCTTAATTATTGTTTAACAACTAAAATTGAAGTACGTAAGCAGAGGCACAGGTGGGCAATAGATGTTATTTGGTTGTTACCCGTCCACTTGTGTCCCGTAGGACCCCGAGTACTTGATACCTGTTCCTTGAATTTTCGCGCTATCCACATCCGGGAGGATTATGGGACCCCCCTGAGCCAGAGCTTGATTCAGTCTTATTTCTTAGGGCCACAAACTAGTTTGAGGTTTTATTTACTATCCTGTACTTATGCCATGCTTTACTGCTTTATTACGATTGTGCGAGGAGCACCTGTACTGTTTAGGATCGGGACACGTTTTCACGGTGTCGACAAGCCCAGTTTTGGGTTCCCAGTCGTTCACAGCCGTCCACCCAAACCTTGAGTCCGTCTCGGAGTCAGCTAACTTTGTTGCGGGTCTACTCAATGGGGTGGCCCCCTGAAATATTTCTGAATCCTGTGATTGCTTTGTCGTGAAGGCCTCGTTGGGTTTTGATTTGGTTTTTCTGAGGTTGATCGAGTGTGTGTTGCTATTTGTGCACCCCTGCAGGGTAAAACTTTCTGAAAGCCGTGTCCGCAGTTATGGACGACTTGGAGCACAGTATCTCGATCATAGACAACTATAACTAAAGTAGTGCTATAAATTTGACCTTATAATGACTATTAATCAGCTTCACTATAATGGAATGGCTAAATAAAACTGCCAACAATTGCTGGGTTTTGGGATATCTGATGCTAAATGTATTTGACTAGTAAGTGTCGCAATTTCAATGGAATGGTTAACTAAAAGTGCCCACTGCTTATTTTATCAGGATGACTATCAATACCTGACTAGTAATTGCTACAACGATAACCGAATAAATAAAACTGTCAACTGTGTGAGTTCCTCGGTTGACTTCCTCGTTTGGTCTCGAGGGGGAAACACCAGGATGCGTTTGTTTGATGGTAGCATCAGGTTGCATCCGGATAGGTCTTTCTTGCCCCTCTCTGATAGTCGCCGGTTGTATCGAGTCTCTATAGGTTGTTTAGTGCATGCTGCCGCTGCAGTCCACCATACCTATGTAGGCGAGGACCGCTGAATTCTAGCCTCGCCGTGTACTGGCCTCAGTACTGACCGCTCTCTCTCTTTTTCCTTTGCCCTTTGTCGGCACCCCTTTGTGTAAGCAGGTTTTGAGATCGACGTCGTTAGCAGGGTTACCCTTCCGGCTTGGCCTGGGCAGGGTTATGGACGCCATTGGTTATTCTTCAGGGCTCTTAGCCCCATTTGCATCTTGTCCGTAGCTGGACGCTCTATCGTTTTCAAGGTGATTTGGATCTTTGTTCTGTATATCTGTATTCTTGACTCATGGAGTCGTGTTGTATATATATATCTGTTCTGTGGGTCCCATCAAGGACTGTTGTGTAATGTTATTACTTCGTTTTCCACCCGCACGAAAGTGCCTGGTGGGCACCTTTGAATCGTTTCTATGCGAGTTTGGCGGGAATCGCTGAAACTTGCATAGGGCCGATTCTGAGGGTGTTACAGAGTGGTATCAGAGCTCAGCAGTTGCGATACCCCACAAGTCCAGCCTGTAGGATAACCTAGCTAACGTCCGAAGTAGGGTGTCAAAACTATTTTGCAAAATCGGTTGGATAGTTCTGATTAGGTCTGATTTACTCCTTACCCCTCTGCTGCTCTCCTCTCACCTCTGCGTGTTTGAATCCGCTCTCTTCTCTTTCTTCGAGTCCAGGAATTCTCGTGGTTGGGTTCCGTCGTACCTTCAGGGTTTGTCCTCCCCCTTTGATAACGGTGTTCTACCATCCGGTGTTCATGCTGTCTGAGGAATCCGTCTACTGTGGTACCATTCTTTGTTCCTTGTTTGTGTCTTCCGGTGTTTTCCGACGCGACGACATCATCTACGCTAGATCCGATGCAGAGTCTGCATCACCCCTTTGTTTCTGAACCTCGGTTGCCGAGATCTTTAGTCTAATTCCGAGAGTTGGTTGCATAATCCGCCTATTCGTGTGCAGAGTAATGGTTTGGGTGCGCGATGGACTGATCACCATCCGACTACTCTTATCATTCGCTCTTGTACATCGGATCAGTGGATCCAGCAATTTTACTCCGTCCACGGAAGCTAGAGGTGGCTTTATTGTTGATACCTCTACCTTCGATCTTTTGTTCCCAGAGTGTTTCCCTCGACAATCACGGACAACGACCTCTTGTTAGTGGTGTCGCGAGGATCTACACGAAGCGAGAAGACGCAGATCGCCGACCTTCCTTCCGGTACCATGAGGCGGATCTCGAGGGCGAGATCCATCGTTAGTGGTGTCGAATTGTGGCATCCCGCAAAAACCACTACTAGAAAATCGCGTTGTTTTTGTGCATTGCATCATCATGACTGCATGCTCATGTCATCATGCCACATTGCATTTGAGCATCGTCATCATCTGGCATTTGCTTGCATAAAACTATTTTCGGAAAAACCTATTTTTGTTTTCTAAACGCCCCGTCTTTGTCAAACACAAAACCGGGTCTCCGGATTAATTTGTTTTGTCGGTCAACGTTTGCAAAAGTCCCGTCTGTAAATAATAAAATATTTAATTATTTTTAGGGGGCAGCCGAACCGGGTCAATCCTACCCAGTCGGCCACCCCCAGAATAAAACGGTCCACCCAAACTCTAAATCCTATTCCTACCCAAACCTAGACTACCCACCAATCCCCTCCCTCCACCTCACCTTCCCTCCACCTCATCACAACCACCGCCACCTCATCAATCCACCAGCCCCCTCTCCCTCTCTCACACAGCCCCTTCTACCCCCTCTCCCTTACACCCTGGCCCCACCCCCAACACACACACCCAGCGGCCCCACCTCCCCACGCCGACCCACTCCCTCACCCTCTCCCTGGGACAGGCCCCACCTCATGGTCCCACTCGCTTCTCCCCGGCCCCACCTCAAAGACCCAACACACGACGCACGCACACCCCGCCTTGCGCGCCCACCTCCTCCTCTCTCTCCCCTGACCCCGCTTCTCTCCCTCCCCACCGGCAACCGCGCTCGCCTGCCCCGTCTTCCTCTCCGACGCCGGCCGCCGCCACCGGCCCGTCCGCCTCCGGCCGCGCCCTTCCACCTCCCTCCTCGCCGCCCTCGCCCCGACCCCGCTTCGCCAGCACCCGCCTCCCCGCCGCCCTCTGCTTCTCCGTCTCCGCCGCCTCCGGCCGGTCCCGCGTCGCCGCCCTCGCCGCGTCTGCCTCCCGCCGACGACCCGCCTCCACCCTCTGCTCCGGCCCGCCTCCCTCCGACCGACCACCTCCCGGCCAAGCTCGCAGGGCCGCCGCCGATCTCCCCCTCTGCAGCGCCTCGGCCTCCTCCTGAGCTTGCCAGCGACGCCACCGGAGCTCCCCGCCGGCCGCCCGTGACCTCCGCCCCGCGCCGTCCGCCCTCTCCTCCCCGTCGGCGGCCTGCAGGTCCTCCCCGTCTGCCGCGCGTCCGTCGGTCGAGCTCCCGGCGCCACCCTCTCTGCCTCCTGCGCGCCGTCCTCCGGCCGCCTCCGACGACCTCTCCAGCGCGCTCCACCGCTCCTCCCCTTCCGGCTCCGCCCTGCACCGCCGCTGCAGCTCCTGCGGCCGTCGTATCCCGGCCGCGTCGTCACCGACCCTCCCCGTGCCTGCCTTCACGCGCGCTCTGTGGTTACGTGTGTATGACCAGGCTTGAAGCAAAACAAGTTTCCCTTTGACCGACCCCGACAAGATCCACATGGAGGGTGCGCCCTCGTGAGGCTACCAGACACCACAAGATCCTCTTGTTGACCGGTACCACGGAAGAACGAACATGGTGGCACCCAACGAACCATCGACAAGTTCGCCTTTACGGAACGACAATATCACCCACATAGACAGCCAAAGACTCCGAACCTCGGACCCGAGACCCCGAAGCCCGATCCCGGTGATCTGAAGGCCCCGCCAAGACCCGGATCCGAAGATCCCCAAGATCGTCATCGGAACAACAAGCACTTCATCATGGAACACCATGATCTCCAACCCGGGACACCGAGTGCACCGACATGGACCCGAAGGCCGAGCCCTCGAAACGCCAAGATCTTCTCCCCGGAACGCCGAGTTCTCCATCTTGGAGGTCAAGCACGTCGACATAAAACCGAAGAACGCCGAGCGCCAAGCTCTTCATCTCGGACCCAGTAGCCCTGAGCACTTTTGATCCCCGTCGAACCCTGAGACCGACCCCGAAACCCCGGAACCCCAAGATCTCCGACCCTCAATGTGTGACCCTGATCCGAGCCCCTATTTCTATAAATGCTATATATAAAACTTGTTGCATATTAAATTGTTCATGCATGCATACTTGTCTGTGGTTTGGGGGCCTTATGCCGAGTCACATTATAATTAAATATGGGGCCCATATGCGGGCAAATCTAGTCTCATATTGGCCTCATTTAAATATGTGTAGCGAACCGGTGCTATATTTTGCCATGTTCAAACAAAATTTAAATTGCGGGGTTTCTAAACAACATAAGTCACCTAATTAAATTGTCGGGACCCCGGTTCCGCTTAATATGGCCTAATTGCATCGCACCTTTGCCATGTCATACATCATACATGCATCATGCCCGATCTTTTGTTGTAGTATTAAATAGTGCATCCGGTGTTTATTCTAGCGTTTTGCTTCTTCGCGGATAAGGCCGTTGAGTTGATGCGAGTGTCGACCCGATCTTCGGTTGAACCTTCGGCAATGTTTTCAGGCGAGCATCTCCCCCTTTCTGCCTATCTTACTTTTATAGTATTTATTCCCTCCTGTTGATCTAATGCTACCTGTGTTACGATGCTCTAGTTTTCGTACCCGTGATATCCCTTGCAACCTTATATTGCCTTGGACACCTCCTATTACCTGTTGTTTGGTAGATAGTTGGACTTGCGCGTCGTAGTCGCTTGCTCAAGTGCTGTTGCGTGTCGCCAAGTACCACAGTTGTTGGAGTATTGCCGCATGTTTAATGTTGGAGATGATCATGGCTTTAATTATCGTTCACTTAATTACTGTTTAACAACTAAAATTGAAGTAAGTAAGCAGAGGCACAGGTGGGCAATAGATGTTATTTGGTTGTTACCCGTCCACTTGTGTCCCGTAGGACCCCGAGTACTTGATACCTGTTCCTTGAATTTTCGCGCTATCCACATCCGGGAGGATTATGGGACCCCCCTGAGCCAGAGCTTGATTCAGTCTTATTTCTTAGGGCCACAAACTAGTTTGAGGTTTTATTTACTATCCTGTACTTATGCCATGCTTTACTGCTTTATTACGATTGTGCGAGCAGCACCTGTATTGTTTAGGATCGGGACACGTTTTCGCGGTGTCGACAAGCCCAGTTTTGGGTTCCCAGTCGTTCACAGCCGTCCACCCAAACCTTGAGTCCGTCTCGGAGTCAGCTAACTTTGTTGCGGGTCTACTCAATGGGGTGACCCCCTGAAATATTTCTGAATCCTGTGATTGCTTTGTCGTGAAGGCCTCGTTGGGTTTTGATTTGGTTTTGCCGATGTTGATCGAGTGTGTGTTGCTATTTGTGCACCCCTGCAGGGTAAAACTTTCTGAAAGCCGTGTCCGCGGTTATGGACGACTTGGAGCACAGTATCTCGATCATAGACAACTATAACTAAAGTAGTGCTATAAATTTGACCTTATAATGACTAGTAATCAGCTTCACTATAATGGAATGGCTAAATAAAACTGCCAACAATTGCTTGTTTGGGTTGTCGCTGGCGACCATTGTACCTGACTAGTAAGTATTGCAACTACAACGGAATGGCTAAATAAAAGTACCAACAACTGCTGGGTTTTGGGATATCTCATGCTAAATGTATTTGACTAGTAAGTGTCGCAATTACAATGGAATGGTTAACTAAAAGTGCCCACTGCTTATTTTATCAGGATGACTATCAATACCTGACTAGTAATTGCTACAACGATAACCAAATAAATAAAACTGCCAATTATGTGAGTTCCTCGGTTGACTTCCTCGTTTGGTCTCGAGGGGGAAACACCAGGATGGGTTTGTTTGATGGTAGCATCAGGTTGCATCCGGATAGGTCTTTCTTGCCCCTCTCTGATAGTCGTCGGTTGTATCGAGTCTCTATAGGTTGTTTAGTGCATGCTGCCGCTGCAGTCCACCATACCTATGTAGGCGAGGACCGCCGAATTCTAGCCTCGCCGTGTACTGGCCTCGATCGACCGCTTCTCTCTTTTCCTTTGCCCTTTGTCACCCTTGTGTAAGCAGGTTTTGAGATCGACGTCGTTAGCGGTGGTTACCCTTCCGGCTTGGCCTGGGCAGGGTTATGGACGCCATTGGTTATTCTTCAGGGCTCTTAGCCCCATTTGCATCTTGTCCGTAGTTGGACGCTCTATCGTTTTCAAGGTGATTTGGATCTTTGTTCTGTATATCTGTATTCTTGACTCATGGAGTCGTGTTGTATATATATATCTGTTCTGTGGGTCCCATCGAGGACTGCTGTGTAATGTTATTACTTCGTTTTCCACCCGCACGAAAGTGCCTGGTGGGCACCTTTGAATCGTTTCTATGCGAGTTTGGCGGGAATCGCTGAAACTTGCATAGGGCCGATTCTGAGGGTGTTACAAGCAGCACCAGACCTAGCGCGTGGACCAAGCCATGTCGTCGGCAGCGCGGAATGTTCCAGCAACACACGCTGGCCGTTCCATCCAAGATAAGGAGCAGGAGAGCATGTAGGCATGATCGTCGCGTGTTCCCTTGCGATTTCGCTTCCTGTGTGTACGCGGCGGCGTCCTCCAAGGGTATAAGTAGGAATGGTGTCGTCATGTCATGTGTTTGCTAGTTGCTTGAACAAGAACAAGAACAAGTTCAGTTTTCATGTGTTTGATGTTGCTACTTGTACATATGTGTAGAGCTAATCAACTTATAAATTCTCCTGTGTTTACTACGAGATTATGAATAAATCAGTGTTTAACTGTTGTTCAAATAGACAGTGTGCATGTACAAATTGAGCAAGAACTGAATATTAGCTGTGTTTGCCATATAAAATAAATCTGAACTGAATATTAACAGTTTGTCCAAACTGAATTAAACTAAATGGCACCACACATGAACGAACTGAACAAATTATCACCTACCCGTAACAAAAGTGAGCTAAACAACACCCAGAACTAAACTAAATACTAAACTAAATGGCTATTATTGCCTAGAACTGATCTAAACTGAATGTCATCGAAAAACTAAGATTATTCATCACAATCCACTAAATTAAATAAATATGAGAGTAATATTTTTTAAGCAATATGACCTCTAGATTTGTAAACTAACTATATGAACAAGATTACCGTTAATAATTGAATGAAGGTACCATTATCTTTGTAAACTTCAGATTCGTTCCCTTTGCCAGTACAAACACTATCATTTGCAACTTTGTGCTTGTGCACTACCACTTCCTACCTCTTTTATCTTGTAAAAAATTTGAATGGTCATGAGAATTGATAAACATAATGATAATATTGAAGTCACATTTTTTGCTTAGCAATATACCTCTTTCCCGGACTGTGACGTAGGTTTGGTTTCTCTTTTTTTTCTAATCTTGTTTTTCTTATCAAGCCAACTTCTTCGTCGTTTTGAAGTTTTTGTTTAGAGCTCCTTTTTCTTTAGGCGTTGACATGGATATACTCTACGGATACCTGATATTGGTATACCTAGTCCAGCCCAGTGAAGGCCCATACGAAGACTTGATGCTAACGCAAAGCCCAGGGAGACTCCAGATGGCCCAAGCTCGGGAGAAGTTCGGATCCGTGGAGAACACGGCCAAGTTATAGATAGAATTTCAAAGGGCAGAACCCTAATTTGTAACTGACTCAACCTACCACAGGGATCTGGCCTATCTATATAAAGGCCAGGAGGGCACGGCGAGGAGGCTCTCTCCCAACTCATACACACACCTCACACCATCTGTGCACCCCCTGTAACCTTAAGTTCCACTATAAATCAAGAACAAATAAGCAGGAGTAGGGTTTTCCCTCCGGGGTCCTGAACCTGGTTAAGCATCGTGTCCCCTTGCTGCGTGTTTGTTAACTATCTCGCGATCTCCAGCATCCTCATCTTGTCCAAAACCTAAGTCCATAAAAATGGGCATTGACGAGTCGAACCCTCGTCAATTGGCGCCGTCTATCGGAACTGGGGACGCTGATCGTGCGATCGTGACGGTTCCATCCGGCGCGATCTTCGGTTCCTCCGCTGCAGAGAATCACCTCCTCTTCGGCGCGTTCGACTTCACCGCCCACTCTCTAGCCACACACAAAGATTTCGAGTACGTAGGAGACAGATTCGAGATGTTGTTCGGGAGATTCTGCTTCCAGGTGGGCCATATCGGCACCCTCCGCCTGCTAGAGCGGGTGTCGCCTCCATCGATCAGGCCCGCCTCATGGGCACCACCAATCGGCATCCTTGACACACCGACCCTGACGTACACTTCGGATGACAGGAGCAGCTGCAACTCTGATCTGTGTAATCCTCCCTCTGATGAAGGAACTTACGGTTCCGAATCTGAGAGATGTGGGAGCAATGACCTCCCCCATCGCTACATGTGCGCAACCATCCACGATGGTAACATCAGTGATGGCATCGACCCGCCAAATCCCCCTCCAAACCCGCAGGCCCCTAACGCTGCGAACGTAGGAAACGGACCACCCCCGCCCAATCCCAATGGGAACGGGGCATCTAACAAAGTTGAAGGCATCAAACGCGTCCATCACGAGATCAACCTCAACGACGTCGAGTGGGAAAGGGTGCGTGAAGCCGTGCGAGGCACCAATCCTCTGCCAATCGACACCCCTCACGACATGCTGATGGGTTACCACTGGCTCCTCATCGAGGAGCACAATCGTCAAATCAAGCAACAAGACGAGCTCGAGCGATGCAAGCGGGCAGCAGACGAGTCCAGCATGCGGCGAGCTATGCTCTCCTCCGCTTGTGGTTCTTCCTCAAAAGTCTATGATAGCCGAAAGTATCGCTCTCGCCTGGAGCGCATGGATCCTGCCGCACGACGCGAGGTGACCAAGGCACTCGAAATGTCCTTCATGACGATGGACTCACAGGGCAATATCATGCCCAAAACACTGCAGGCCACTGTGATGGCGGCCACCACCTACTTGGCATCAAACCCGCCGCCGGCGGGAGACCCACGGTACGTAATCCACAAATCTGCGATGGCAGGTCTTGGACTCGTCGGAGCTGTGCTCCACAACGAGGTAGCCGCGGAGCCGAAGAAAAAGGTCATGGTAAAGTTCACCCGAAGCCACACACACACCCTCATCCGATGAGGAAGAGCATGACCTGTCATGGCGTCATCGCAGCCCACAGCGTAGGAGAAGCAACTACGACACTCGAAGAGAGCTCGCGCAACGCAAGATTGATAAGTCATGCGCAAAGCGCGTGTGCTCCACGGAGTCCGAGGACGAGGGCATGAATTTGTGCGGTGCCAGGTGCGTCAGCAGGGCCGTGCGGCAATCACGTATGCCCAAGGGCTTCAAACTCCCTTCGGACAACCCGAAATTCGACGGCGCGCAAGAGCCAAAGATCTGGCTCTACGATCACTTGTCGTCAGTCAAACTCCATGGCGGGAGTAAAAACACAGCCATGCAATGCCTTCAGCTACAGCTAACGGGAGCAGCCAGAGCCTGGCTCAACAGCATCCCTTCCAGATACATCCGCATTTGGGAAGAGCTAGCATACTGCTTCATCCGCAACTTCAGGCACCAGCAAGAGAACGCCTTCAATCGAGGAGCTACGCGCCTATTGCTAGCGGTACAACGAGTCTATTCGCTCGTACATACTGCGCTGGTCCATCATAAGAAACTCCGCCGCGAACATCTCGGAGGAAAGGGCAATCTATGCCTTCAACGACAGTGTAAGGCGCCGTGAATTCAAAGAGGAGCTCGGGCGCGTCAAGCCCAAAACCATCGATCATTTGATGGACATTGCCAATCGCTAGGCTGATAGCGAAGATGCCATCAATCGAAAACGTTCTGATGATGAGGAAGGCTTTGGTCGCATATGCGACCGCCGAGGAAAAATAAGAATGTGCGCCTACGACGACCACGAAGAAGTCGATATGGTCGCGGCTGGCTACGCCGACCGCCGTGATGACGGAAACCGCAACAGCGGGTACCACAGCTCCAACTACCGCGATGGTGGAAGGCCAAGACGAACATGGCAGCGCCGCAACCGCGACGATGAGCCATCCGCATTCAAAAAACTGTCGGGTCCCTGCATCTTCCACTTCTACATCGACAAGTAGGATGGCAAAAGAAAGGCCAGCCACATGCTCAAGGACTGCAGGGACTTCTAGAAACTCCATGAGGGCTTCGCCCAGATACGCTGTTAGGCGGTAAATACAAGATTCGCCCCTGCCCCAGGAGCCATTGCACCTTGATACGTCGTAAACGTATCTATAATTTTTGATGTTCCATGTTTGTTTAGTATCTACTTTTCTATGCTTTGCCTACACTTTGAGGTATTTTTATACATTTTATCAGACCAACCTATTAACAAGATGCCACAGTGCCAGTTGCTTGTTTTCTGCTGTTTTTGGTTTCAGAAAATTTAGAAAGAAAATATTCTCGGAGTTGGACGGAACAAAAGCCAAAGTCAATATTTCACGGCTATGCGGATCCCGCTATGTATCCTAGAGGTGTCGGACACGACATTCCATGGCATCATCCCAGGGAAGGGAATGTACCCCCTGGGAAAAATATGGCTCGACGCTATCTTCGGCTCACCCAGCAACTTCAGGCGCGAGCGGATCGAGTTCGAGGTGGTGTACTGGCCCTCACAATACCACGCCATCCTTAGGCGAGTGGCATTCGCAAGATTCCTAGCAGTGTCGCACTACGCATACCTCTTGCTGAAGATGCCAGGACCTAACGGTGTCATCATCGTCCTAGGAAGCTTCACCAAGTCGAATAGTTGCGACATGGACTTCAACAGAATCTCCCAGTCGTTCGGCATGTAGGAGGAGCTCGCGAGGCTAAAGGAGGTCACAGACAATGGTCTGCCCCCAGTCACCAGGAAAAACACACCTAACATGTTGTTCGACTCCGCAGTCAACACAAAAAAGGTGCAGGTCCACCCTATATACCCCTCCAAGATGGATCTGATCGCCAACGACCTGAGGATCGCATAGCAACTCGCACTCGTCGAATTCCTCCGTGAGTGCTGAGAATTTTTTGCCTGGTGTCCTGCTGACATGCCAGGAGTTCCCATGGAATTCGCGAAGAACACACTCAATGTGTTTCCGGATGCAAGAGCGGCCAAACAGTCGATGTCTCGACTGTCCGAGCAAAGAGCTGAAGCAGTTGGTATCGAAGTCAACAGACTCCTCGATGCCAACTTTATAAGAGAGATAAAGGAAAGAACCTGGGTAGCTAAATGATGGCTGTGAAATATAGCCATCCACGTCCGCATTTAAACTAGATATTATTCATATATTTGATGAAATATCTCTCTAAAACCTTCCACTAATGCCTAATGATTTAAGGGGTATGCAATCCTTTCTTGCTATTTTTTCCTGTGCAGATAATGACGTATGATGATGGAAATCATGACATAAATGCCAAAGATACGAGATTTCCAACACGTCAAAGAAACTTGGAGCCGTGAAGATATTATTGCAAGCTTAATGACCAATTATACGGGCCTTCGTCGTATACACTGGTGGAAAAAGGGCCTCCAGTCCCGGCCGCAACTGGCTCTAGTCCCGGTTTTGGGCCCGGGACTGTGAAAACAGGACTAGAGGCCCACCCTCTAGTCCCGACTCGCTATGGCCCGCGACTGATAACAACCACGTGGCTGTTTTCAGCGTTGGCGGAATTTTCTAGTCCCGGGCTGTAACACCACCCGGGACTAAAAGGTTTCCTGCCGCGGCAGAGAAACACACATTTCTCTGCCGCGATAGAGATTGTGTATTTCCTTTTTTTTGCCATTTCGTTCCTTTTTCGTTTTGTGTTTCACTATAATTCAAACATATATTTCAGTATACATATTATACGCTACTACATACACACTACACATCGATGCATTTATATAATTAATTGATCACTTGCAAGCATACATATAATCAATCATATCAAAAGGAAGAAATGCTTTGAAATTACATGGTCATTGATGAATATATATATCATATCAGCTACTCCCTCCGTTTAGAAATATAAGATGTTTTAGGTTTGTGAAGTAGATGTATCTAGACACCTTTTAGTGTATAGGTTCAAATGAATCTAGACACTAATAGGTGTCTAGATACATCTCATTCACAAACCTAAAACATCTTATATTTCCAAACGGAGGGAGTACATGAAGATGACTAAGGCAAATCGAGTTCCACGTCATCCGCATAATGCTCTCCATGTACATCAAGGACTTCCTTCATCATAAATCCCGCCAGCTCCTCTTGAATTGCTCTTATGCGCTGGTCTGGCTCTAGTTTCTCCCCCAAATCATAAATATAATGTGAGTCAACTTTCTGCTCACTGATCAACTCGCAGATGTACTCGTAGACGTAGTATCCACATAAATGAGTTCCCGGTGGCTGCTGTAAACTCTTCACCATTTTATAAGTTAACTCCTCTTTGAATGGACCTGGTATTTTCTGTCTGAACCGTGTCCAACACCTTCTTGGCAAAGAAAATGAACAAAGGAGTTATTAGTTACTTGATATCAGGAAATGAATGAAAGAGGACGATATAATGCGATAATGATTGAAATTACTTATGGAGCATTGCTTTCATGTCGCTCCACTGCTCTTGGTCCCAACTTAATGAGTCGTGGACTTCAACTAGGGAGTTGTCAACTTGAATGTTTAGCAAGATCCTGTGGAATCTGCGGACGTTTATATAAGCATACATGCATAGCTCATCCAGTAAGCAAAAATAAAATGTGTACAAGATATAAACACTCACTTGAAGTTGTAAGGAAATAGTATTTCCTTAACAAAATTATGCTCGGTTAAGAACCTACACAGGTCTTCCTCCACGTCCTTGGGGTGATTCTTTAACGTATATTCATTAATGATATATGGATTAGTGAACCCAACGTCGTATCTTCTAGCTCTTTTGCATTCAAGCATCTTCATTCTGCAGAATATAATATCATCATACAAAAGGATATATAGTTATGATAATATATTAAATACAATGAACGAGCTGAGCTACAAACTTAATTATAGAAATAAATAACTTACAGACAGTAGCAACCAATGATAGATTTTTCGAGGGCGCGTTGGTTGTATAACTGAAACAGTTCGGTCATTTGAACATGTATCGAGTATGGTTTGAAGTGATGCTCCTTTCTAACGTCCACCGGAAACCAATCTTTCTAATGCTTTTTTTCTACTTGCGACATGTACCATTCGTGCAGATTTCGCATATGTGTGGATAGACGCGCGAGCTCCTCATTAGTGACTAGAGGCTCCCCTTGGACATACTGCCATATCCACCTAATCGGGCGTATCTTCATAGCCTAAATATTGACCAAGAGACATATTTGCTTTGTTAGCAAGTGCTTTGGCCTGCGATACAGTGATTCCCATAAGTGTAGCGTTATTACGGGCTCTAGGGTCCATTATTTGCATGTCCATATCCATTTCAGCTCTGAAGGCCTTGTCGAGGTCTGAAATGACTTTGAAGCGAGCATGATTGATTCTTCTGTGCTCCGAGCTGGGCAACTTGCTTCCCGCTTTTTGCACTTGTGTTTTTTTCTTCTGTGCTTGCTTAATAATCTCCCGGTCATAGCCTGATTCCAGATTCATCGATATCTGGGATGGTTGCTCAAGAAAGGACTTAGCCCACTTTTTGGTTTTTTCATTATATACCGGCTTTGGCTCAGGCTTTTTGGTGCAAAATGCGCCTTAACTTGCGCAGCCACATCCGTGTTAGTTTCCTCATTGCTCTTGTCATAAGGTCTCTTTGGAAGAGCCGGCGGGATGTCGACTATCTTTGCTGTTTGACCTTTCTTCGATGTGGGGCACGGGGGACCGTCGAACTTCCGTTTCTTCGACGAGGTAGTAGTATTGCACGGAGGCGCAGGCGGAGATCGAGTATTGCGTGGAGGCGTAGATCGAGTTGATGTACTCCTGCTACGGCGATCGTCAGCGGGGCGGGGTGGACTTGGAGGTTGGCGATAATCGGGTTGGGGTGGACTTGGAGGTTGACGATATTCAATGCGGGGTGGACTTGGATTCGTCGGAGTCGGTGGCCTTGGCGCCAAGCCTGGAAACTTGATGTACTTATTATTCCATAGAATGACGTTGCGCTTGACATCTCCTAGTTTCGTAAGGCCTTCAGGCGTAGAGATTTCAATCTCTAGGTTCGCAAAATCCTCCACTATGTCATCCACCGTGACACGAGCATAGCCTGGTGGAATCGGAAGTGAATGGTGGAGTGCTCCAGGTAGACAAGGTAAAGCAGTGCCGATCGCCACCTTGAAGGACAGGTTGTTCATTGGCTGATGTAGCTCACATTGTGCCATCTCTCTAACATCATCCACGGGGTAGTGAGGAGCCGGTGCATCATCCAGCAGTGCCTGATCATCAGCCCGGACCTCCGTGGAAGCCACGCTGCCTCTCCGCTGGCTAAGATCCAATGCAGGATCATCAGACCGCGGGTGAGTTGACGACGGCGGCCTTTGGCTAATTTCATGCATGAGGTTCTTCAGATCAGCTAGATCCTGCTCTACCCTGGAGATCCGGTCATCCTCCTGGTCCTTCTTTCTCTGACGGCTTCTGTAACTAGCATCGTACTGAGGAAACCCTTTCTTCCACGAGAGACCGGCGCCTTTGCCTCGTGTTCGTCCTCCCTTTTCAGGATTCCCTAGGGCGCGTATCAGATCGTCGTTCTCTCTCTCGGGACGGAACAATCCCAATTGAGCATCGTTCATTGCTTTAATAAGGTCTTGGGAGGGTTTTAGAATTTTAACATGAAATAATGTCTTCCCTGTTTCTGGGTCCAAGGATCCCCCGTGCATTTGTACCACGGTGCTTTGACCTCTCGGGCCATCCATCTGTACCAGGAGTGACGCCTCTAGCCCTCATGTTCTTCTCCATAGTTTCCCACTTAGGGACGGCACTCTTGTCGCCACCTGTCCCCATTTTATGATGGTATTTCTTGTTGGCAGCATTTAACGCGTTCTTTGTCGACTTTGCCTTTGCTTTATCAGATTGCTTGTACTGTACAAAATCGGGCCACTGTTCTCTCAACTTCCCGTTTACTCCTTTGAAGTCTGGAGTTTTCTTTTTTGCGACATATTTCGCGTATAAACTTTTCTTGTGGTTCTGGTACAGTTCAACCATCTTGCTCAGTGCCCACTCCTTGACTTTCGCTCTATTTTCAAGCCCACCCATCCTTGGGGTAATACCATCAACCTCAAATTCCTCATACTCTGGAGGTAGTATGAAATGCGCTATGAGCTTCTGCCAAAGGTCATCTTTGGCATCATCGGTGACATAGCTGTTGGATTCTTCAACGGGCTTCTTTGACTTATTCCATTCTTGGATGGTAATCGGCAGGTTGTCCCTAACAAGCACCCCGCATTGATTTATAAACATCCTCCGATGCTTCTCTAGAGCAATCGATTCACCATCATCATTTATTTCTTCGATGGTGAACCTCTGATTACCATCTAACTTTTTGTTCGGCCCTCATTTCGTTCGAGCTGTCGATTGCTTTGATCCAGTGGGCTAAAAGAAGAAGAGAGAGTGATTAATATATATCTAGATCAGTTAATGAATAGAGGTAACACAAGACTTTATATATATATATATATATATATATATATATATATATGTACCTCGCCGGATCCTGTCGAGGGGCCATCATTATTGTTGTTATTTGTTTGCCCTTCGTCCATCTGGTCTTCCCTTTGGTACATTAGGTTTTCCTCTAGTCCATCACCGGATGGATTCAGATATGAGGATATCTCTTCCTCGAGCAAAATATCTTCACCGGTAGTAATATTAAGAGGAATTTCACCTCTTATCATGCCCTGAAGAAAACCTTCACCGACGCGACCAGGATCTTCGGATGGATCCATGACTTAATTATCTATAACAAAAAGAGAGTTAAACAGGTTAAAAAAACAATAATCCTAATAACTAAAACAATATAATCCTAATTATAATAATCCTAATATTATTTGTGCTAAAACAATAATCCTAATACTAAAACAAAAAACCCTAATATAAAAAAAACTATAAAAAAACTATAGAAAAAACTATAACAAAAAACCCTAATAAACCTAATTATAATAATCCTAATACTAATCCTAATAACTAAAACAATAACTAATCCTAAAAACTATAAAAAACTATAGAAAAAAATATAACAAGAAACTATAAAAAAACTATAAAAAGTACTAACATTTCCTAATAATATAATAATAATATAAATACTAACATTTCCTAACATTTATACAAAACCTAAATATTACTAATAATAATAAATATTACTACAAAAACCTAAATATACTACTAATTAATACTAGACTAATTATATACAAAAACCTAACTATATAATTAAATAACCACCTCCGGCGAGGTGGGCGGCCAGAGGAACAACGGCACGGTGGGGCGGCGCGTCACAGCACGAGCGACACATACCACTACTAGAGAAAAGCCTATCCGAGGCGCACCAAAAAGCCTATCCGAGGCGCATATCACATGTGCCTCTAGCTTCAAGCCTCGGGTATTTCACATATGCGAGGCGCATATTGATATGCGCCTCGCATAATAATATGCGAGGCGCATATCGATATGCGCCTCGCATAATAATATGCGAGGCGCATATCGATATGCGCCTCGCATATGTGAAGTATAGGAGGCGCATATTAGATGCGCCTCGCATATGTCTCAGAATGCGCCTCGGGTATTTATATATATGCGCCTCGCATATGTTTCAGAATGCGCCTCGGGTATTTATAACATATGCGCCTCGCATATGTTTCAGAACGCGCCTCGGGTATTTATAGTATATGCGCCTCCAATAGTATCCTATATGCGCCTCCGGTAATATTTTCGAAATTTAAGTTTTACAGACCACTATATATAAATAATATACAGATATTCAAATATACAATATAGTCCACAGAATTATTCAGAAACTTGCATTTTGCCAAAGCATAATAGAACCAACATGAATACACATCAATCATGACATACAAGTTCATACATCAAGTGTTTGTGCCACAAGTTCACACCTCTGATCGGTACAAGTTCACAATCACATTACACCTTCGATTACAAGTTCACAATTCACATTACAACTCCAACGACGTAGCTCTACCTAGATGAAGTAGAACACAACCTACAATGAAGAGCAACAAGGTGGTGATCACGAGGAAGTTCCTCCATTTCTTCCTTCCATGCTTCCTCCACTTCTCTTCCGCCACCTCTCTACTCTCATAGCCTTGGTAGCTGTTGCCCGAGAAGTTGTTCACTTGCTTCTGGCAGTCTTTCCACTCCTCGTACACACCTGGAACCCGACCGACGTACACGACATAACACCTCGGCATCTCCTACACATAATAAAGATGATATTACTTATGTCAGTGGAAAGCAATAGCTAGCAGTTCACAAAGATAGAATCATCGGCATTTCGAAGAAAGACCAAAAAAAAGCAAACCAAGAATGACTTGGATTAGTGCCTCATACTTAGATTGGGCACGAAAATAACAATGCTCGCTGTTCGATCTTGTGCGGCAAGTAGAGTATATGCCCAAATTACTAGTCTACTTGGCACACAAGATAGAACAGCGGCATAGTCATACACGTGACAACACAACACGTTCTAATCATCGGCATTTCGAAGAAAGACCAAAAGAAAGCAAACCAAGAATGACATGGATTAGTGCCTCATACTTAGATTGGGCACAGAAATAACAATGCTCGCTGTTTGATCTCGTGCGGCAAGTAGAGTATATGCCCAAATTACTAGTCTACTTGGCACACAAGATCAAACAGCGGCATAGTCATACACGTGACACCACAACACGTTCTAATCATCGGCATTTCGAAGAAAGACAAAGAAAGCAAACCACAAGAAAGTAGGGAAGCAATGACAAATGAAAAGCAACAAGCACTTAAAATAGTTCGTAACACAAATAACTAGCTAGTGTCTCTCACAATCAAGTTCAACGGTTGACGAAACATATTCTAGAGGTTTTGCTAGGCAAGTTTAACACAGTGATAAGAGGTTACAACACGAGTTCGGAACTAACAGCTAGGTACCAGCAATGCAATCATGAAGTCTTCTTGGCTCTTGAGTCAGCTTTGGGGGCATTGATGAAGCCCGACCGAAGTTTTCGCCATTTGCATGAACATCCTGCCGTCACCCTGCTGCGCTAAGCGTTCGTCTATCTCCCTGTTGGACGGTGTATAGCCGCCGTGGAAGGTGCCTCCGGCTTTTATGACTCCCTGGTACACGATTGTCGCGATCTCCTCCTGGATGTTGAAGAAGTGTTGCCTGAGGTTGCGAGCCTGTATGCATGCAAGCTTTTCAGCCCACTTCACGAGGTCAGATGGCAGCGTTTTGGTCTCCATGTCATTGAAGAACGCCTTCATGTGGTAAATGGCGTAGAAGGCATCCTTCCACTGCCCGGTAGCTTGACGCAGGCAAACTTCGTCGTGTGGCGGAACACGTGCGCGCCGAACTTTACATGTGGCCTTGCCGGTTTGACGCCTCCCGCTGCGACGTAGCCGGTGAGAGCGCCATCAAGAATTTTCTTGATATTGGTGTAGTTTTCAAAGGATTCTTTCGCATAACAACTAAACTATAAAAGCCACATGCAATTATGTTTTGCTCAAAAGTAGTGGAAGAAAGAAAAAGTAGGGGATGGATATATCCAGGCTTGCAAGTGCAAGGGCGTCACCCCAGGAATCACACATGCACAGAGAGAGAGAGAGAGAGAGAGAGAGAGAGAGGAATATCGAGCTTGCTTCCACCCCTTCTTTTCTTTGGCATGTTGCTGCTGTTGCTAGCTACTATACTGCTGCTGCTATACCTAATACCACTCCTCACTCGCCACTCCTAGTCGAGATCCCTTCCTCTCTCCCCACATATGGCGGCAACCAAATTAAAACGTACATGCTCCAAATAAAAGCTACATATTAACCTCCACTGCACACTTAATCAGGAGTGAGAAGGGCAAATGATCAGAAGGCATCAGTAAAATTACAAAACATAGGAAGCAGAGGAAGAAGGTGGACGCCGGAAGCAGAGGAACCGCACCGGAGGACGGAGGTGGACGCCGGAAGCAGCCTCCACTGCTGGCGGGGAAGAAGCTCACACCTCGGCCGACGGCACGGGGAAAGAACCGCGCCGGAGGGCGGAGGTGGACGCCGGCAGCGGCTGAGAAACCCTAGAAGGGGAGGAGAGGGAAGAGGCATGGGTGGGTGGGGGGCGGGGACTCACCGGAGGCGTGGGTGGGTGGGGGGCGGGGGCTCCTCCTTCACGGGGACGGCGGCGTCGGGCTCCTCCTCCACGGGGTGGCGGCGAGCTCCTCCTTCACGGGGACGGCGGCGTCGGGCTCCTCCTCGTTCACGGGGACGGCGGCGTCGGGCTCCTCCTCCACGGGGCGGCGGCGAGCTCCTCCTCCACGGGGCGGCGGGCTCCTCCTCGGCGGCGACTCCTCCGATCCACGGCGTCGGGCTCCTTCGATCGATATGTTAAGTCTCGTGTCTGTACTAGCTGCTAGTGTGCGACTTGGTCGATGGGTGCCGGTTATGCGAGGCGCATATCGCAAAGTGCGCCTCGTATAATATTACGCGAGGCGCATCTGGGCTAAATGCGCCTCGCATAATATGCACTCCTAGACAAATAGGGCAGTGCGCATGTTTCTATCAACTATCACACAGCAGCCTAGTGGTAGCATGCCTTGTCCTTCACTGCTGGCCACCCAAGTTCGAATCCTAAGGGGGCCAATTTTTTGGAAATTTTTTTTAAAGGCCAATTTTCATGTAACAGCATACAAATATGAACTATAAAATATACTACCAATATTTTAAATATTCAAATATTGCTAAAACAACAAAAGTGAGTATTCTCAATGAATGTGTCTTGTCGATACATAATATTCTCAATGCAATATTATTATAACACACACATAATGAAAATTAAGAATGTTTTGATACATAATAGTAGGCCACACACACGACGGTTCTTGACAATGGTCGGAGCGCGCTAGCGTTTCTTGACAATGGTCGTCTTCTTGCCCTTCTTTGTCGCGGTTGCATAGGTTAGGTCCGGGACGTCTTCACTACTTCTCTTGAACGGAAGTCCTTTCTTAGGTAGGGTTGTGGTGTACGGTGTTTGGTTGCCATACCCGTCTTCTATCTTCGGGTCGCCGTTCTGGTCAAAGTCTTGCTCGTTGGCGACTCCGTCCATTCCGATAATGTTCCTTTTGCCTCTCCTGACGACAACCCGGCTAGGCTTTGACGGGTCTTTGATGTACCAGCATTGGTCGACTTTGCTAGCCAAAACCCAAGGCTCATTTCTTGCGGGTGCGTTCGCGCTGGTGGTCTTTGACGGTATAACCATCGTGGTGAAATACCGGTCTTCTTTCTCGACGCTCTTGGCCCACCTGACACGGAACATCGGCACCTTCTCCGTAACATAGTCGAGCTCCCAAATCTCCTCGATCCTTCCGTAGTATCTTTCCAGGATGTCGCGGTGTAGAATATCCCTGTTACCCCTGAGTTCTGGTAATCGCAGTTATTGTCTTTTTCCTCTGTGTAGAACGTGTATCCGTTGATATCGTAAGCCTGATAGGTCATGAGGTTGTGCGAGGCGCCCTGTGACAATGAGAATATGAGTTTATCTTCCTCCGAGTACTCGCCCTGCGGTGGATTAGCTATGACCTTCTCCCTAACCACCGCGTGAAACCGGAGTTGTGCTCCTTGATAACATCTTCCTCCCTCGGGACCTGGCGCCCCTGATCAGCGTAATTCTTCTTGATAAACTCTTTGTGCTCATGTATGTATGGATCAACCACCTGCAGGTGTTGCAGCGCGACCAGGTTTGCTCTTTCAAAGTCCTTGGTTCGGCCCTCCATGTCGACATGCTTTGCACGTCGACCCTCGCGGTGACCCCATCCAGCGAGCCTCCCGAGGTGCTTGTTGAATGGCATACCAAGAGGGGTCTCGGTTTGTAGAAAGTTCGAGCAGAAAGAGATGCACTCTTCGGCCAGGAAGCCGTTTGCTATGCTTCCATCTGGACGGGACTTGTTCTTAACGTATCCCTTGATGTGTCCATTGAGCCTTTCGAACGGCATCATGCTTCGCAGAAACGCAGGACCGAGCTGGACGATATCCTCCACGACATGGAGAAGCAGATGAAGCATGATGTCGAAGAAAGCGGGGGGGAAATAGATCTCGAGCTCGCACATTATCACCACGATCTCGTCCTGTAGCCTCGTGAGCTGCTTAATGCCTATCGACTTCCGAGATGACGTCAAAAAAGTTGCATAGGCCAAACAGTGTTTCACGGATGTGCTTGTCCATTATACCTCGGATCGCGACCGGAGTACTGCGTCATTAGCACGGCGACGTCGTGAGACTTCATCCCGCTGAAGCGCTGCTTCGCCTCGTCTAGCCATCTGCTTATCTTCCCCGCGTAGCCGTTCGGAAATTTGACTCCGAGGAGGCACTTCATAAACTGTATGGCCTCCTTCTTACTCAGAGTGAAGCATGAGGCCTTGAGCTTGACCTCTCCCTTCTTAACCTTTTTCCCCTTGCGACGACGGCTATTCTGTGTTTCTGTCTCCTCCACCTTGTCCTCCTCCTCATCATCGCTAGGTGGTGGTTGAAGTTCATCCCTGATGCCCATATGCTTCAAGTCGTTCCTTGCCTTCGGCCCATCTTTGGTCTTGTCGGTGTTAAGGAGGGTGGCAAGCAGACTCTCGCCCACGTTCTTCGTGATATGCATGAGATCAAGGCTATGAGGCACGCGGAGGATCTTCCAGTATGGCAAGTCCCGAAAATGCAGACCTCGCCTTCCATACCTTCAAAGAACGGCTCGCTTCTTCAGGTCTTTCTGGCGCAGGGCACTCCTTCCAGTTATTCAACAGCTTGTAGATTTCCGCGCCACTCTTCTGGTGTGGGATTCCTCGGAGCTCGATCGTCCCATCGAACAGATGTCCTAGCTTTCTCCAGGCGTGATTCTTGGGAAGCCACCTCCGAGCCCCAAGGAACACGGTTTTACCGGACCCGGGATCTTTCTGTAGCTGGCGGTACGTTGTATTATCCTTGCACCTAACGCACCCATAGAATCCTTGGACCACCTGCCCGAGAAGTATCCGTAACCGGGATAGTCTTGCACCGTCGTGATCACCGCCGCTCTCATGTCAAAGTACTCTTGTCTCGAGGCGTCCCATGTGGGCTCCTTCTTCACATAACGTGGCCAACTCCTCTTTCAACAACGTGAGATACAGATTGATGTCATGCCAGGTTGTTTTGGCCCTTGAACGAGCATACTCATGGTTACGTACTTCTTCTTCATGCACAACCAGGAGGAGGTTGTAGATCCATACAAACACGGGCCAGTCTTGTGTGTCTTTGCTCGCTTCCAAACGGATTGAGTCCGCTGCTCACACCCAGCCGAGGTTCCTTGACTCTTTCCCAAAATGTTGGTAATATTGTAGGTCCAACGCCTTCCACTGGCAAGCATCCGAAGGGTGCCTCAACATTTCCTCCTTCTCCGGATCATCGTCTTCCGGCCTCTTTCTTTCCGCGTGCCAGCGCATGAGCTGTGCTTCCTTAGGGTCTGCGAAATACCGCTGCAAACGAGGAGTTAGAGGAAAGTACCACACCACCTTCCTAGGAGCTTTCTTGGTCCCTCTCTTGTATCGAGAGGTCTTGCACACCGGACACGTGGTCTTCTCCGCGTCCTCGCCCCGGTAGATGATGCAATCATTTATGCAGACGTGGTATTTCACGTGCGGTAGATTGAGAGGACACACGACTTTCTTCGCCTCAGCGATACTAGTCGGACATGTGTTCCCCTTCTTGGGAAGAATATCGTGCCAGAATACAATGTTGTCGTCGAAACATTAAATCGGTCATTTTGTGTTTCGCCTTCATCTCCAGAGCCCTAAGCGTTACATTTAGACGGGTATCCCGTCGTTGCATCCGTCAAACAATGGAGTGACCGCGTCTTTCTCCATTTGCTCCAGTTTAGCCTTCTCTCTACCGGCGGCTCTGGCGTTACTCGTCTCCTTGAGAAGCAGATCTTGGACATGAGGGTCTCGCAACCAGCTCGAATCATGGTCGGCACCACCTTGATCATCTTCGTGTCCATGCCCGACGCCACCTTGATCATCTTCGTGTCCATGTCCAGTGCCACCACCCTGATCTTCGTGATCGTGACTGGCGTCTTGATCTTCGTGATCATCACTGGCATCTTGATCTTCGTGATCATCACGTATCCATCGAGTGTAGCCATCCATGAAACTACGTCAAGCGAGTGCGACTCCAGCATTCCGGAATCATGCCTTATCAGATACATCAGCTTGCAGTCCCGACATGGACATCTTATCTCTGTCTTGTTTGCACGTTTCATGTCGGCCCTCGCGCATGTCATCCACCTATCCACGCGGGCTTTGTTGATCAGTGGTCGGACCATGGCCGCCTGCGTGGTACAAAGAGCAAGAGAATAATTAGAGCATATATGGACGTGGATCGCCGGAAAAATTCGGCATGACCTCCCCTAAAAAGAGGACATCCGCGAGTGCCAGAAATTCGCCGGAAAAGAAATAAATCGACATTCCGGCGAAACATTGGCATCTCAAATGAAATCCCTGCAAAAAAAGTAGCACCACAACACAATCATATAGTCGGTGTCTCCGACAACGCGCATACATGCAAGCAACGCCTTCACGCTTCCTCCAACATCGACTTGCGCAAGAGAGCCGGAGGAGAAGTAAATGGACATGTTGTAGATCTAGAGGAGCAAGAGACTTCACTTACATATGGGTGTCAACCAATGGATGTTGAGCAAGATTCGAAGGTGAATCAATGGGGGAAATGAGGTGGGGAGGAGGAGGGGGGCGACCAGATTTGTTTGGTGGAGGAGGAAGAAGTGACACAAGTGAGTGGGGTGCTAGTTGCCTCCATGTGCAAAAAGCTGGAAAAAAGTGGTGCGAGGCATATTGCACAATATGCGCCTCCTATAATTCAAACTATAGGAGGCGCATATTGCGCAATATGCGCCTCGCATATGCCGCCACCTACCAGCGCCCGGGCCCGCATGAGTTACTTGAGGCGCATATGGCCATATGCGCCTCGCATATTGTCCAATATGCGAGGCGCATATAGCGCCTACCAATCTGGGCCCACAGAATATGCGAGGCGCATTCTGGCCATATGCGCCTCGCATATTGTCCAATATAGGAGGCGCATATAGCCATATGCGCCTCGCATATTGGTGCACCTACCAACACGCGGGCCCACACAGAATATGCGAGGCGCGTGCCTATATGCGCCTATCTGATATATAGGAGGCGCATATGACTAGAATGCGCCTCGCATAATATGTGGCTGCTAGATTCTGTCCGTACAGGGATTATGGGAGGCGCATTCTTATCATATGCGCCTCGCCTATTTTTATACTAGAGGCGCATATCGCAAAGTGCGCCTCGCCTATTTTTATAGGAGGCGCATATGCTAAATGTGCCTCGCATAAGCATGTCTCCTATAGCCTTTTCTCTAGTAGTGTACGGCGGGCGGCGCGGCGGTCGGCGGCCGGAGACGAGGGCGGCGACGCGGGAATCGGCCGGCGGGCAGCATCTCCCCTGTTCTCTACGTCGATGGCGCCTCGTCTTCGTCGTCAAATCTTGCTAAGTGCTGGCTCGGCGCGCCAGGGGCGAGCGCACGTATATAAAGGGTCAACCCTTTAGTCCCGGGCTAAGCCACGGGATGGGACTAAAGAGTCTTTAGTCCCGGGCCGTGGCTTAACCCACGACTAAAGACCCCTTTAGTCGCGAGTTAAGCCACGGCCCGGGACTAAAGGGTTTTTCGACCACTTTGTTTTCACGCGCGCAGGCACCCTTTAGTCCCGGGTCTAGCCACGACCCGCGACTAATTGTTTTTTTGTAAATTTTCTTTTTTAATTCAAAACAAATATAAAAACTTTGGAAAATCATATCTTTTATTGTAATAATCCAAATAAAACAAATAATATGTCTATTATTATCAGAAAAATATAAAGAATCTTAATATAATATCCATTTATCTGTTTGCATCATTTATAAATTATTTCATTTGTAAATTTTCTTTTTTTTAATTCAAAACAAATATAAAACTTTGGAAAATCATATCTTTTATTGTAATAATCCAAATAAAACAAATAATATGTCTATTATTATCATAAAAATATAAAGAATCTTAATATAATATCCATTTATCTGTTTGCATCATTTATAAATTATTTCATTTGTAAATTTTCTTTTTTAATTCAAAACAAATATAAAACTTTGGGAAATCATATCTTTTATTGTAATAATCCAAATAAAACAAATAATATGTCTATTATTATCAGAAAAATATAAATAATCTTAATATAATATCCATATATCTGTTTGCATCATTTATAAATTATTTCATTTGTAAATTTTCTTTTTTAATTCAAATCAAATATAAAACTTTGTAAAATCATATCTTTTATTGTAATAATCCAAATAAAACAAATAATATGTCTATTATTATCAGAAAAATATTAAGAATCTTAATATAATATCCATTTAGTCCCGATTGTAGTCACAAACCGGGACTAAAGATATTTCCGCCCTTTCCCACCGCTTCCCGCCAAGTTTTCCCGCCCTTTCCTTTCTACGAGAGCTTTTAGTCCCGGATGTAGTCATTAACCGGGACTAAAGATATTTCCCGCCATTTCCCAAAGCTTCACGCCAAGTTTTCCCGCCCTTTCCCTCTATATTTAGGGCGATCGCGCCATGGCTATCCGCACATCCACACCTTCCTCTCTTAGAACAATGGACAGCGCCTACTGGGCCATTCTGCGTACTATAGGACTAGGCAGGTGACTATGACGATGATGATGACGATGACGAAGAAGACCCTGATGCTGCGTACTATAGGACTAGGCATGATTATGAATAAAGGGGGCGGCTTTAGTCCTGAGTGTTAGCTAGTCCAGGTTTGTCCCGGTTTTTAAAATTAATAAATGTCTTGAGTGTTACCTAATAAATAGAGGGAAATGCCTATAAAGAGAGGGTTCATCTTTAGTCCCGGTTGGAGAAACCAACTGCGACTGAAGGGATTGCGGCAGACTGGGCCAGACAACACTAATAATAGGGGTGAGTGTCGACATTATCGTGTGGCTTGTACCTTGTCCCGGATGGTGTCACCAACCGGGACTAAAGATGAACCTTTAGTCCCGGTTGGAGACACCAACCGGGACAAAACATGAGTCAACACTAATAATAGGGGTGAGTGTCGACATTATGTCGTGAGTGTCGACATTATGCCGAGCTTCTTGTACTATAAATAGGCATCCTTGTGAGTCTAGTCCTCCAGCCAGTTTAAGGCATCTCCAAGATGGTTTTAGAGAGTAGGGACACCACTAAGGCCAGTTTCAGGGAGATGCCGCCGGAGCCCAGTCCTCCGGCATCTCCGAGAAACTGTTCATAGAGGCACTCCCTAATATGTGAAATTAGTTAGCTCCCAGGCATATTGATCTAGTTAGAGAAGTTACAAGCCGCAAGATGGTTTTCGAGAGCAGGGACACCACTACGGCCAGTTTCAGGGAGATGCCACCGGATCCCAGTCCTCCGGCATCTCCAAGAAACTGGTCATAGAGGCACTCCCTAATATGTGACCTCACGCGTTTGGAGATCAGATCTTAATGGTAAGTATGAATCGGGACTAAAGGCCCTCCTTTAGTCCCGGTCCAGCCACAAAACTGGACTAACACACTCAAGATTGTTTGCAGACAACATTAAAAAAATGGACACATGGAGCATCTTCACTCATAAAATGTTACAATTATTACATATCATTTCTTCGCGTTTGTTCCTTTCTGATCCCGTCGTATCCATGGAGCATCTTCATTCATTAACATGATGCTTGGGTCATCCTTAACCGCGAAGGGCGGAATTTCATGAAACTTATCACAATCTTCTGACATGTCTGTCTTGTCCTGCACTCCCACGATGTTTCTTTTTCCTAAAAGAACTATGTGGCGCTTTGGCTCATCGTCTGATGTATTATTTTTCTTATTGTTTCTTTTTCTAGGTTTGGTAGACATGTCCTTCACATAGAAAACCTGAGCCACATCATTGGCTAGGACGAATGGTTCGTCTAAGTACCCAAGATTGTTGAGATCCAACGATGTCATTCCGTATTTCTTGTCTACCTCAAGCCCTCCTGCTGTCATCTTGACCCATTTGCACTGAAACAAGGGGACCTTAAAAGTAGGTCCATAGTCAAGTTCCCATATCTCCTCTATGTAACCATAATATGTGGTCTTTGACCCATTGTTGTCTGTTGCATCAAAGCGGACACCACTGTTTTGGTTGGTGCTCTTTTTATCTTGGGCTATCGTGTAAAATGTATATCCATTTATCTCGTACCCTTGGAAAGTCGATATAGTCGAAGATGGTGACCTAGACAACAAGTATAGCTGATCTCCAAGAGTGTTGTTTTTTATGAGATGTTGCAACCAACCGCCAAAACTCTTCATGTGTTCATCTCTAATCCAAGAATCATGCTATCCAGGGTTGTTAGAGCGTAAGATTTTCTTGTGTTCCTCGATATATGGGGCTGCCAAGATAGAATTCTGTAGAACGGTGTAATGTGCTTCGGTGTAAGAATGTCCATCCCTACATATTATTGATTTCCTTCCTAGAGTACCCTTTCCACTCAGTCTCCCCTCATACCACGATTGAGGAAGACCAATCGGCTTAAGGTTAGGAACGAAGTCAACACAAAATTCAATGACCTCCTCTGTTCCATAGCCCTTGGAGATGCTTCCTTCTAGCCTAGCATGATTACGAACATATTTCTTTAAGATTCCCATGAACCTCTCAAAGGGAAACATATTGTGTAGAAATATAGGACCGAGAATGGAAATCTCTTCGACTAGGTGAACCAGCAGGTGCGTCATAATATTGAAGAAGGATGGTGGGAACACCAACTCAAAACTGACAAGACATTGGACCACATCATTCTGTAACCGTGGTAGATCTTTAGGATTGATTATATTCTGAGAGATTGCATTGAGAAATGCATATAGCTTCACAATTGGTACTCGAACATTATCTGGTAGAAGCCCCCTCAATGCAATCGGAAGCATTTGCGTCATAATCACGTGGCAGTCATGAGACTAGGTTTTGGAACTTTTTTCTGCCATATTTATTATTCCCTTTATATTCGACGAGAAGCCAGACAGGACCTTAATACTGCTTAGGCGTTCAAAAAATATTTCCTTCTCTTGTTTGGTAAGAGCATAGCTGGCATGACCTTGAAACCATTCTGGATGCAGGCCATCTGGGTCTTTCATACGTTGATGGTCCTTTCGTGCTTCCGGTGTATCTTTTGTCTTCCCATACACGCCCAAGAAGCCTAGCAGGTTCACGCAAAGATTCTTCGTCACATGCATCACATCGATTGAAGAGCGGACCTCTAAGAATTTCCAATATGGTAGCTCCCAAAATATAGATTTATTCTTCCACATGGGTGCGTGTCCTTCAACGTCTTTTGGAACAGATTTTCCTCCAGGACCCTTTCCAAAGGTTACCATTTGATCCAAATCTTTGACCATATCAAATATGTCAGCACCAATACACTCCTTAGGCTTCGTCTGGTGACATTCCAGACCGTTGAAATTCTTGCCTATCTTTCTTAAGGGATGCTTGGCCAAAAGAAATCGACGATGCTCATTGTATACATTCTTCTTACAATGTTCCAAATATATACTTTCAATCTCATCTAAACAGTGTGTGCATGCATTGTATCCCTTGTTTGATTGTCCTGAAAGGTTACTAAGAGCAGGCCAATCATTGATTGTTATGAAAAGCAATGCTTGGAGGTTAAATTATTCCTGCTTGTGCTCATCCCACACGCGTATCCCGGGTTCGTGCCACAACTGTAAAAGTTCTTCCACTAATGGCCTTAGGTACACATCAATGTCGTTGTCGGGTTGGTTCGGACCTTAGATCAACACTGGCATCATAATGAACTTCCGCTTCATGCACAACCAAGGAGGAAGGTTATGGATGCATAGAGTCACGGTCCAGGTGCTGTGACTGGAGCTCTGCTCCCCAAAGGGATTCATGCCATTTGTACTTAGACCAAACCTTAAACTCCTTGCGTCATCTGGAAAGTCCGGGTACTTTCTATCGATTTTTCTCCATTACGACCCATCAGCGGGGTGTCTCAACATCCCGTCTGACTTACGTTCCTCTTTATGCCATCGCAACAACTTGGCATGCTCTTTGTTTCTGAATAAGCGTTTTAACCGTGGTATTATAGGAGGATACCACATCACCTTGGCAGGAACCCTCTTCCAGGGGGGGGGGGGGCTCGCCCACAACGTCACCAGGGTCATCTCGTCTAATCTTATACCGAAGTGAAGTGCATACCGGGCATGCATCCAAATTCTCATACTCCTCACCGCGTGTCAACACCCGGATTTTTCAATCCTAGATGCCTGTTATGCCATACATCGCAATCCCAGGATTACCATTTTTGCGAGACATAACAGAATTGGATACCATAGTACTTCATCCATTACAAACGATACATAATTTCTTACACAAATAGGGATCTCATGATCCAGTTCTTACTACAACATCAAGCAGCGGAATACGTAATCATAACGGTAGCGTAGGCGAAGCTCCATCTTCGGGGTCACAGGCAATGCTGACGATGGGAGATGATCCTAGTTGTCGTAACCTTCATGGGGTCCATCTTCCAGGTACTCCTCTTCATAGTCTGGCCATGGTAATAGCCAGGGACAAAGCCATGAGTACTCTTTAAGTACTCGCAAACTAATACTAACAAGAAAAGGGGGTTTTTGGATAATAGGACACTAGGCTCTAGGGTTGTTTTGCAAAATCCAGATTTATCCTTACTAAGTTCCAAAGCTAGTCACAATTTTATAACTCCTAAGTGGGATCTTGTAATCCAGGTCACAACTCTGTTGTGGTCAAGTCAAAGTCTCAAGTCGTTTCACAAGTCATTTTGAAAAGTCTGACAGGGGAACAGTATGGCCACTCCAACTATCCATAACCGCGGACGCGGCTATTCGAATAGTTTGACACTCTGCAGAGATTGTACACTTTCACCACAACATTCGATACATCCGTCAGGAACAAATCCTGAATTCACCATACTTAGTATGCGGATAATCAATCCTAACCTTTCAATTACACTCCCTAGTATAAGCACCTCTCCTGTGAGTTTGGCCTCCCAACCATGACCACTGTCATCTTGGGTACTGCACAGGTGGACAATCTTCACAAGGTAGCCTCAGCTCAGACCTTGGCCATGAGGGAACTAATACTAAGGTATATAAGTTTCCAGTCAAGCCCTACCCAATATTCGGGTATTGTGGTTGTACAATAAAATTGGAATGGTAACGCATCCAGAAAACCATCAGTTTTGTAAAGGGGCTAAGGCTCCTGCCTCAACATTTTCATCACCAGAATCATCAAGTGTTTGGAAACACATGTCCAAAACATTTCCATAGAATGATCCATCATTCCAAGGTTTTTCATAACCATTTTTCCACCAAGTATTCCCATCTAAAGTTGATCAAGTTTTATGCTTAGCACTAGCATCTACAGGTGGGGTAGTACTAATGGGGTGGTGGTAACTAGTGGAGTTCAACTAAGTCCAACCTTATATCTTAGGCTGATATCAAGGTTTCTAGCTTAGGCCAAATTTTATGGTCTTTATGCAACCTTCAGCACAACTGTCTAGCATCTACCAAACTCGTGGGTAGACTCTAAGTGAGTGTTGATAAAGAAACAAAGTAAGATGCTTGCCATAAAACTAGGATTGGTTTAGTAAGTGGGTATGATCACATATGCTTAAGGCATAAGGTAGTCATCTCACAAGTATGGGTTTGTGGCATCAGGGAGGTATCTTGCAAGTGTTAGCTTGCACATTCACTAGTAGTATTAGGCTTGCATTGGTCAACTTGGTTAGTAAAGCTTGCACAATATTAGTATAAGCTTGCCTTGTGCAGAGCAGTGGTTGAAGTTCTCCTCGGCTTCCTATTCGTAGTATCCTCCTTCCTCCTCGTATCCTTGGTCGGTACTAGCGTCTATGAATAAATATGAGGTACACAATCACCAAACAATACTTAACTACTTGCAATCATCACACACAAGGGTCCTATAGATGATCTAGCATCATCTCTAACATTACAAGGTTAAAGCTTGGTTTAAATCCTTTTTATTTTTAGAAAAGTAATTTCTACTCATTGAAGAACTACTTAAGATTTAATATCCTCCAAACTAAACATGGGATCATGTTGACACATGTCATCACCACATATTGTAGTCCATGGGAATGTGATTTAAAGTGGTGTCACAATTTAATAAGGTTTTACCCTTTTATTTTAATTAATTAAAGTGGCTAGAAATGCTTATGAAGCATTCTTTTAATACTTGAACATTATTTCTGCAAGTAAACCTATATATATATTTTTATATATTCTGAAAGGTATGGTTAAATGTGATTTTTGAGAGTTGGAATCAACTCAAAAGCTTTTATGGTTTAAATTTGAAAAATGTTTGAATGCAGAAAAGCTTCTGCCTTGTTATTTTTACTATGGGTGATCTACAGATCCAAATGACTTGAATCCAATGGGCTTGGATTAAGCACTTACAGACCTTTCCAACAAAATTGGTTTCATCCAATTTGGTGCACTGAATCGATCTAGGTTAATTTTTGAAGTTGGGTACAGAAATGTGTTTGAATTTAAAAAGAAAAGGTTTAATTTGAATTGTTGGGCTGCGCAGGAAATGTTACTGGGCCGGCCTGCTAAGTGCAGTGCCTCCGCGGGCTGCTTAAGTGGGTGTCCCCACTCGTCAGTGACACGGGGCTGGGCGAAGCGGTATGGGGCAACGTGGATCGTTCGATCTAGTTCTAATCTAACGGCTGAGGGTCATCGTCGACGCGAGACAGCTCCGGCAAGAACGAAACCTAGTGCGGCCAGTGAGGGGTACTGGGGGCTCACCGGGGTATGGGCGAGGGTCGGCGAGGCGGGCGAACAACGAAGTCGACGACGGCGAACCTCCTGGTACCGGTGGCTTCTCCTGGGGTGGCTCCAATCGCTGGCTCCCTTCTTCTCCGGCAGCGGCAGGCTCCAGTGAAATTCCGGCGAGGTGGTGCTCGCCTTGCTCTGAGAATGGTGTGGCACGGTCAGTGGGGAGAGGGGAGTGAGATGGTGTGAAGAAATCGTGCGGGGGTGGCCTCTATTTATAGTCGAGCGAGGGGACCGTCGGGGCGCAAGGTGAGCTCGTCGGAGGCGACGTTACAGGCAGCTAATGGCATGGGCAAGGGTAGGGGACGGTGCTGTGTCTCCTGGCGATGCTCAACGACATGGTCGCGAGGCATGGGGCGGTGTGGTTTGGTCTGGAACGGGCGGTGCTCTGTGCGTCAGAGGCGGCGTCTTCGACGGCGGGCGGTGGCTGTATGGCACGGGGCGGCAAATGGGGATGTCTGGCGGTCTCCTGGGTCGGTGGTGATCGTGTGTGCGCGCGGTGAGGGCGGCACGCGGTCTGTGGACGCTGGTCGCGGGTGGCGCTCTGGCGCACGCTCGGCATGGTTTGGGCATGTCTTGTGCGCGTGGTCCAGGGCTTGGCAACGCTCGCGGATGGGACAGGCAGTGGCGATGGACGGTGGGCTGCCTCCAAGACAAGGTTGGCACGGCTAGTTCTGATCCTAGCTTGCTGTCCACATTGGGGTGACATGGGGGTGCTCGGCTGTTCACCATTGATGGCAATGGCAAGCTCACAGGGGTGCTAGTGTTGGCTAATCTTTCTAGATGATCTACTGGGTTGTGTGTGAGCTAACTAGGGAACAAGTTAGGCAAGAATCACTGCACACTATAGTGTTTGATGTTTTGTTTGATTTGTGTCTGCAACCTGTTTGATGAAATGGCCGCATGAAATCTAGTTTTGAATTTTGAAATTATTTTTGGTGGGTTTGCTAGATTGGTTCTGGTGAGTCTGCAGATGCTTGGGTTTTGAAAGTTGAGCTTGTTTGAGTGGGTTTTGAAAAAGTGGGATCTTCCCATATGAAGAAGATTCAATTTTGAATTGTCATTTAAACTATGCATTTGAAAGTTTCTGGATGATCACAAAGTGGGCCTTGATACTTTGTTATGAGTACATTCAAGGGGTGCAAAGATCCAGAAAAGTTTCTGTTAGGTTTTGAAAGTTTGAGACAGCCAAAGTATGCATGGGAGTTAAATTGGTCAAAATGACCATTCACTTAATATACTTGTTTTGATTTACTTGTCTTTAGGAAAAGTGTGGGGAATGTTTTAGATGATGTTTATTTCACCTAAGAAACATTTTACAAGCAATGGATCACACAAACAAGGTGGTTTTTAAAGAAATTCAAAATCCATGCATACACATATACATGCATTCATGAATTTATCTAGAAAAGTTTTTGTTGACCCTAAACTTGATGATTAGTGTTTGTTGATTTAAGTTTGGTATTTTTGGGATGTTACAAACCTTCACCCCTTAAACAAAATCTCGTCCCGAGATTTGAAAAAGGACGAAAAGATTGTAGGGGTTCGTAGCATGGAAAACAAAAATTTTCTACCGCATACAAAACAAACAAGCCAAGATCTATCTACTAGATTGTAGCAACGAGTCGATAGAGGAACTCACCCTCGAAGATTCCAAAGTGGTTAACGAGAGCAGATTCTCGTGGGTGATGTAGTCGTACACTTGCCGATCTCAGGATCGCGTAGACGATCCTTCCGGCCATGCTCGTTCGAGCGCTCCCTTGATCGTCACACACGTTAAATTTTCGATGAAGACCTTCCTCTCCCTTGTTCCAGCAGGCAGCAGAGGTTGTAGCACTCTCTTCGTGATTCCGGCAGCACGACGGCGTGGTACCGGAAGTAGAGGGGAGATCTCGCAGGGCTTCGCTTTAAGCCGGAGCGAGTATGGTGGAGTATGAGAGAGTTCCTCGGCGATCTAGGTTTTAGACACACCAAGGAGGAGGTGCTAGAGCCGGCGGCTAGGGTTTGGGGCACCCCAAGTCGGCGGCTAGGGCAAAAACCCTAGGGGGCGGCGACGGCTATGGTGGGCAGCAGCTGCTAGGGTTTGAGGAGAGGTACTTGTGTGTGCTAGGAGGGAGCCCTGCCCCTCCTTATATAGGTGGAGGGGCCGGCCGGCCAAGGGGAGGGAGTGGATTCCCTCCCCAACTCGGCTTGGGTGGTGCGCCGGCTTGGGTAGGAGGGACTCCCTCCCCAACTCGGTTTCACCTTCCTCCTCTTTTCCTCTTTCCAAATTTAGCCGTTTGACTTTTCAATTTAGCTATTTGACTTTTCAAACTAGGATTTGAATTAATCCTTTATTTGGAACAGCGATGACACTTAGTACATGATGCAATCATTCCAACTTGTAATGACACATTCATGTACCCCTTCCCCTCCGGAGTGCCGGATATTCCGGAACCTTCTAGAACATTCCTGATGAAAAACACCGGAAACATTCCCCAACTCCGAAACGGGACTTTCCTTATATGAATCTTATTCTCCGGACCATTCCGAATCTCCTCGTGATATCCCGGATCCCATCCGAGACTCCGAACAACATTCGGTCTCTTACTCATCATTCCATAACTACTCAACAACATCGAATACTTAAGTGTGTCTCCCTACGGTTCGTGAATTATGCGGACATGATCGAGACACTTCTCTGAACAATAACCAATAGAGCAATCTGGAAATTCATATGGCTCCCACATATTTCTACGATTACTTTGCGATCGAATGAACCACTTACATACGATACCAATTTCCCTTTGTCTCACGATAGTTTACTTATCCGAGGTTATGATCGTCGGTATCTCTGCATACCTAGTTCAACCTCGTTACTGATAAGTACTCTTTTCTCGTTCCCGTGATATGTGATCCCTTGTGAGCCAGTCACATGCTTGCAAGCCAATTAGATGACATTCCACCGAGAGGTCCCAGAGTTTATCTATCCGTCATATGGATAGACAAATCCCACTCTTGATCCATGTGCCTCAACACATACTTTCCGAACACTCAATGCCACCTTTATAGCCACCCAATTACGGTGTGGTGTTTGATGTCATCAAAGCATCCTTCCGGTGATGGTGATTAACATGATCTCATGGTCGAAGGAATTAGGTTACTATGTATCAGAAAGCTTATAGCAAACGAACTATATTAAATGACTTGATCTTTATGCTACGCTTAACTATAGGAGTATATCCATCACATCATTCTCCTAATGATATGACCCTGTTGTCAATAACATACCTATGTTCATGATCAGGAAACCATGATCATATATTAACCAACAAGCTAGTTTAACAAGAGGCTTTACTAGGGACTCTTTTATGTTTACAAATCACACAAATATTAATGTTTCCTGTTAATACAATTATAGCATGGTATGTAAACATTTATCATAAGTATGAAGATATGATAATAACCTACTTTATTATTGCCTCTTGGGCATATCTCCAACAGTCTCCCACTTGCACTAGAGTCAATAATCTAATTTATTAATACTTGAACATTATTTCTGCAAGTAAACCTATATATATTTTTATATATTCTGAAAGGTATGGTTAAATGTGATTTTTGAGAGTTGGAATCAACTCAAAAGCTTTTATGGTTTAAATTTGAAAAATGTTTGAATGCAGAAAAGCTTCTGCCTTGTTATTTTTACTATGGGTGATCTACAGATCCAAATGACTTGAATCCAATGGGCTTGGATTAAGCATTTACAGACCTTTCCAACAAAATTGGTTTCATCCAATTTGGTGCACTAAATCGATCTAGGTTAATTTTTGAAATTGGGTACAGAAATGTGTTTGAATTTAAAAAGAAAAGGTTTAATTTGAATTGTTGGGCTGCGCGGGAAATGTTACTGGGCCGGCCTGCTAAGTGCAGTGCCTCCGCGGGCTGCTTAAGTGGGTGTCCCCACTGCCCGCTGACACGGGCTGGGCGGCGGCGGGGGGGGGCAAGCGTGGATCGTTCGATCTAGTTCTAATCTAACGGTGAGGGTCATCGTCGGCGAGACAGCTCACAAGAACGAAACCTAGCGCCGGTGAGGGGTGCTGGGGCTCACCGGTGCAGGCGAGGTCGGCGAGGGCGAACGACGAAGTCGACGGCGAACCTCCTGGAACCGGTGGCTTCTCCTGGGTGGCTCAATCGCTGGCTCCCTTCTTCTCCGGCGTGGCGGGCTCAGTGAAATTCGGCGGTGGTGCTCGCCTTGCTCGAGAATGGTGTGGCACGGTCGGTGGGGAGAGGGAGTGAGATGGTGTGAAGAAATCGTCGGGGTGGCCTCTATTTATAGTCGGCGAGGGACCGTCAGGCGCAAGGTGAGCTCGTCGGAGGCGACGTTACAGGCAGCTAATGGCATGGGCAAGGGTAGGGGACGGTGCTGTGTCTCCTGGCGATGCTCAACGACATGGTCGCGAGGCATGGGGCGGTGTGGTTTGGTCTGGAACGGGCGGTGCTCTGCGCGTCAGAGGCGGCGTGCGGCGCGCGGTCTGTGGATGCTGGTCGCGGGCGGCGCTCTGGCGCACGCTCGGCATGGTCTGGGCGTGTCTTGTGCGCGTGGTCCAGGGCCTGGCAACGCTCGCGGCTGGGACAGGCAGTGGCGGTGGACGGTGGGCTGCCTCCAAGACAAGGTTGGCACGGCTAGTTCTGCTCCTAGCTTGCTGTCCACATTGGGGTGACCTGGGGGTGCTCGGCTATTCACCATTGATGGCAATGGCAAGCTCACAGGGGTGCTAGTGTTGGGCTAATCTTTCTAGATGATCTACTGGGTTGTGTGTGAGCTAACTAGGGAACAAGTTAGGCAAGAATCACTGCACACTATAGTGTTTGATGTTTTGTTTGATTTGTGTCTGCAACCTGTTTGATGAAATGGCCGCATGAAATCAAGTTTTGAATTTTGAAATGATTTTTGGTGGGTTTGCTAGATTGGTTCTGGTGAGTCTGCAGATGCTTGGGTTTTGAAAGTTGAGCTTGTTTGAGTGGGTTTTGAAAAAGTGGGATCTTCCCATATGAAGAAGATTCAATTTTGAATTGTCATTTAAACTATGCATTTGAAAGTTTCTGGATGATCACAAATTGGGCCTTGATACTTTGTTATGAGTACATTCAAGGGGTGCAAAGATCCAGAAAAGTTTCTGTTAGGTTTTGAAAGTTTGAGATAGCCAAAATATGCATGGGAGTTAAATTGGTCAAAATGACCATTCACTTAATATACTTGTTTTGATTTACTTGTCTTTAGGAAAAGTGTGGGGAATGTTTTAGATGATGTTTATTTCACCGAAGAAACATTTTACAAGCAATGGATCACACAAACAAGGTGGTTTTTAAAGAAATTCAAAATCCATGCATACACATATACATGCATTCATGAATTTATCTAGAAAAGTTTTTGTTGACCCTAAACTTGATGATTAGTGTTTGTTGATTTAAGTTTGGTATTTTTGGGATGTTACAAACCTTCCCCCTTAAACAAAATCTCGTCCCGAGATTTGAAAAAGGACGAAAAGATTGTAGGGGTTCGTAGCATGGAAAACAAAAATTTTCTACCGCATACAAAACAAACAAGCCAAGATCTATCTACTAGATTGTAGCAACGAGTCGATAGAGGAACTCACCCTCGAAGATTCCAAAGTGGTTAACGAGAGCAGATTCTCGTGGGTGATGTAGTCGTACACTTGCCGATCTCAAGATCGCGTAGACGATCCTTCCGGCGCTGCTTTCCGGCAGCGCTCCCGCAGTCGGTCACACGTTCGGTACTCGATGAAGACCTTCCTCTCCCTTGTTCCAGCAGGCAGCGGAGGTTGTAGCACTCTCTTCGCGATTCCGGCAGCACGACGGCGTGGTACCGGAAGTAGAGGGGAGATCTCGCAGGGCTTCGCTTTAAGCCTGAGCGAGTATGGTGGAGTATGAGAGAGTTCCTCGGCGATCTAGGTTTTAGACACACCAAGGAGGAGGTGCTAGAGCCGGCGGCTAGGGTTTGGGGCACCCCAAGTCGGCGGCTAGGGCAAAAACCCTAGGGGGCGGCGACGACTATGGTGGGCAGCAGGTGCTAGGGTTTGAGGAGAGGTACTTGTGTGTGCTAGGAGGGAGCCCTGCCCCTCCTTATATAGGTGGAGGGGCCGGCCGGCCAAGGGGAGGGAGTGGAGTCCCTCCCCAACTCGGCTTGGGTGGTGCGCCGGCTTGGGGAGGAGGGACTCCCTCCCCAACTCGGTTTCACCTTCCTCCTCTTTTCTGTAGGGTTCGCAGCATAGAAAACAAAAAATTTCCTACGATGGGAACAACTATGTACCAAGATCTATCTACTAGATACAAACAACGGGCGGATGTATATCCGTAGAGAACATACCCTTGAAGACCGACAAAGCTTAACGAGTCCAAACTCGTGGTTGATGTAGACGATCTCTTGCCGATCTCAAGATCGAGAGGAAGTCCTAGCGCCACAAAACAGCAGCGCATCAAGACACTTTTACGTCCGAGGCACCGAGCAACCTCCGCCTCCTCGCTCCAGCGATGCAGCGGAAGCACAACTCTTTCTTGCCGAAAAGCCACCGGGAACATGTATCTCGCTAGTCCGAGACCATGGGGAATAAATTCTAGAGGGGGAGAGAGATCCTTCACGAGGAGGTGTGTTGTGAGAGGAGGAGAGGGGGGCCTTTTATAGGGGAGAGGTGGGGCACCCAAGGGGCATGGCGCCCAGCCATGGGGCTGCCCCCACCTCTTCCACATTCATGTGGGTGGAGCTCCCACTCAAAAATGAAAAGCCTCCACTCCCATTAAAAAGCCTCCACTCATAAATCCACTCACATGCATTAAATTTCCACCAAATTTAATGCAAGCTCTCATTTAAATAAAACTCTTTTATTTATTTATTCAGAATTTTGTTAATTACTTTAATTAACAAACATTCACATAAAACCCCTTGCTAGTATTCCATTTCACATGCAGAACCAGTTTCAGCAATTTCAACCGAAACAGTTTCGGTGTCTAGTGAAATAAATTCCTGCGCTTTCTTTTTCTTTTCGGCATGAAACTTTTGCTCCAAATGGATGTCGGTGTCTCTTAAGTGTGTCACCCTACGGTTCGTGAATAATGCGGACATGATCGAGACCCCTCTCGGATCAATAATCAGAAGCGGGATCTGGAGACCCATACTGACTCCCACACATTCAACGATGACTTTCTTGTGATCGCTTAACCTTTTACGCTAGTATCTTAATCCCTTTGTTTCACGATATATTACATGTCCGAGATTCGATCATCGGTATCTCCATACCTAGTTTGATCTCGTTACCGACATGCACTCTTTTCTCGTTCCTGTGATATAACATTCTAGTGATCAAATCACTTGCTTGCAAGCTAATCAATGTGATATCACCGAGAGGGCCCAGAGTATATCTATCCGTCATCGGGATGAACAAATTCCACTCTCGATCCATGGGCCTCAACATAACACTTTAGTAGTTCTGAATCCATCTTTATAATCACCCTGTTACGGTGTGACGTTTGATGTTATCAAGAAACTCTTCCGGTGTTAGTGATTGACATGATCTCATGGTCTAAGGATTAGGATCACTTCGTAAGATGTTATAGCAATATAAACTCAATGACTTTGATCGTAATGCTATACTTCGGATGAATGTTCATCACACCATTACACTAATGTTGTGACCTCGTTATTAACAACATCCAATGTCCATGATCAGGAAACCTATGATCATCTTGTTAATCAACGAGCTAGTTTATAAGAGAGGCATAACTAGGAACTTTCTTTTTGTTTATTAAACACACATGTATTAACGTTTCCGTATTAATACAATTATAGCATGTAAAATAAACATTTATCATAAATAGGAATACGATAATAACCACTTTATTATTGCCTCTCGGGCATATTCCCTTCAGTCTCCCACTTGCACTAGAGACAATAATCTAGTTTGAAAACTTTGTGTATTGAACACCTATGGCTTTCTGGTGTTCCAAATACACAATTGCAAGTGGTTAACATAATCTACGGATCTGACGCTCAGGTCCGTGTGTATTTGCATGTCTTTGCGTCTCCACGCATCACTCATTCTCCAATGAGATGGAATTGTATAAATTTGGTCTTTCGGTGAGACCTTTAGTTCCTTGGGGTTAAAACACGTCGATACTATTGTCATACAATATATCTTTAGTGTTATCCCGTTGCGAACCACACCTTAGTTTGATAACAAACTACTTGACACAAATTCCCTCCTTTGCTGCTACTATAGCAGTCATATACTTAGACTTTTGTTGTAGTATTCGTCACAATGTCTTAAACTTTGGAACTCTTCCAAATCCATCATGGAATCTTCTTTCCATTACATTGTGCCACCCATAGTTTAAATTGAGATAAACTTAATTTGTATCTTGTGACAAAACTAGTATCAATGTAACGCTTTACAATGAACTATTTGTAATTGTTTGTCACCTCTACACAAATATATTCCTAGTTCTTCCAAAAGATCATAAGAATATCCTCACTATCGTCCAATGATCATTTTATGATTCATTCTGGTATATGCTCATAACACTTAGAGCATAGGACATATCTGGATGTGTACATATCATGGTATGATTGATCAAAACATTCTCGTGATTGCACTCATCAAGTGTCAAAGCACTTGAATCTTGTTTCACTTATCAAGTGTCGATACACTTGAATCTTGATTCAATTTCTTTCCATGCAACAAGAACTGTTTCTTGTTGTTTCTATATTGAACTCCTTCAATATCTCATATATGTACGTTTGGCATAAACATATTAGCGTTACAGTCTATCCACTATAGACATTCATGCTAAATATTCGGGTTTTGCCTAAGTATTTCATCGAAATGAAATTCTTAACCTTTGTCAATAAAATATACATCATTTCTAATCAACAAGATGTCCTCCACATAATGTATTAGAAATATGTCTCAGCGCTCCCACTTAATTTCTTGCAAATGCAAGCATCTTCATCGTCTCCTGATGAAAACTCTTTTTCATCACGGTGAAGATTCCAACTCCGCGATGCTTACTTCAGCCATTGAAGTTTGCATGCCCTTTTAGCATCCTTTGAATTTAACAAAACCCTTTGGACCGTGTCATGTACACGTCCTAGGTAACCATTCTATTAGAAGAACTTTGTTTTGTTTATTCATCTACCATATACAAAATTATATGTAGTGGTTGCTACTTTAATCCGTCCAGACTAAATATCGCTATGAAAGATCAAATCTTGTCATAGTCAACTCCTTGAACATTGTCATAAAATACTTTACGACATGTCGACTATTTCATAGATGTGAAACATCCATGTCTGTTTCTTTATAGATCCAAATACGACCGATAGGTTTTTACACCTTTCCGGAGGGTCTTCCAAGTTCAAAACTTGATTTCTCGTGTATGGAACTATCACGGATTTTATGGTTTCAAGCCATTTGACGGAGCCAGGGCCCATCATCGCTTCTTTGCATATAGTCGGTTAATCATTGTCAAACAATGATGATTTACTCTCAAATCTTAGTATTTGATTGTTTATCCGACCGACTTGGTTCAATAAGAACTTAGATCTCTGTGACCACAACCTTTGAGGCACATAAGCTATGAGCATTATGGCAACCTCCGGAACATTTTCCGGTGCTGCGCAACTCATCACATATAGCTAAGGTTCGTTAACCTTATCAAAGTTCTATTGTCCTCCCACTTAACATTTATGAAAAATTCCTTCTTCAAGAAACTTCACGTTTCAAGCGACAAACCCTTTTGTCCTTGGTGTTATGGAGGAATAACCAATTGTTATTCGAAATAACCTACAAAGACATGCTCATCCGACTTCGGTTGTAAACATCTTACTTATGTTTAGTATACCAAAATTTAAGAAATGACAACTTGGGTTTTACCCCAAACCATAACTTCCATGGTGTCATTTCAACGGATCTAGATGGAGCTCTTTTCAGTGTAAAAGCGGTAGTCTCTAAAGCTTTAATCTTTCAAAACATAATGGCAGTTTTATAAATAACACCTTTGATCCAACCATGTCTCACAAGGTTTCATTACAAATCTCAAACACTCCATACTCCTATGGTGTTTCGGGATATGTAAATCTAGGTGTTTTGCTAAAAATGCAACTCAAATAAATCCCTTTATGATAAAATCATAATTCATTTATTTTTCTTGTTACACTTGTAACTCAAATAAATCCCTTCATGATCAAATCATAATTCATTTATTTTTCTTGTTACAATGATTTTCCACTTCATCTTGAAAGTCTTTGAAACATTTTCAAATATTTCATACTTCTTTCTCATTAAGTGAACATTCACTCAAAATTCCGGAGAAAGCATATGAAGTTGAAACCCATCGCTTACGACTACACATAATGGACTACATACATCGATATGTATAAATTCCAATAATTTAGTCGTTCGTTCTTCTTTGGCCTTTGAACGAAGTTTTAATTATCACGTGGAAAGTCTCACAAGCGTCACTTGATCAAATCAAAGACTCCAAAAATCCATGAACATGGAGATTCTTCATGTTTTCTTTCCAATATAATTTAAACAGCGATGTCATTTCATAAGTGATCTTCCAATCATTTGTCTTGCGACATTTTAGCATTAGGTTTTATGGATGTGATTTCTCCAACTAGATTTGTAAATCATCCATCTTATATGGAATACGGTAATTATTTGAACAACCTTTGTTCTCATAATACCTGATTCAAATAAAAATTATTAAAACAAATCTTGAAGTCAAGCTTTGATGTCAACGAGAAATATAAACAACGGTTTGTTTGTTTTCGATGAACATCATCACATATTCTCTTGCTAGTTACTTAGGCCATTGTGGTTCATGAATTGCGTTGTTCCGTATGAAATTTCATACCAACCAATTCGGTATCCAATACCCAAGAACCACATTGTTTAACAAGCAAAGAATACAACCATAACATGTATATCATATATATACCTAAATTGGATATTTCCAATCTTTTCTTTTCTGCAAAATATATTTTATAGATTCTCTTTCAGCATTTCCTTTTCCTTTTTAAAAGAATTTATCAACATCAAAAGTGGCGCCATATACATGACACATAGTCCAAAGCGTGTATATTCAAATAATAATACCTTTGGATTTGCACTTTGAAGTAGATCACCATCATCAAATGATCGGTATTCTTTCAAAATCCATTCTTTAGTAATCTTTTAGTGTAGTAAACACTTTACATACATCTTCTATTCACCCTTATCATGACGACTTTCATGATCAAGCTACTGTAGCTTATAAAGGCGAATCGTGAGTATAACATTACTTTCCAAAATCCTTTTGGATGATTAGGATGTCTAGCATCTCCAACCTTTGCAAATTCTCATCCAATATGAGAACATATATTATACTCTATCATATTGCAACCAAAACATTGTTTCAGATATCGTTATATCTGCCACACATGATGGTTTCTGAAACAATTCTTTCAGCTCCTAGATAAACTTGATGTTTAAATCAAGAATCATGGAGGCAAACATGATACTTAAGATACTAACACTGGAATTGTTACTCTCGGTTTAATACCAACTATTAAATTTCACGGAGTAAATAGAGTTTGATGAAAGTTTGCAATAGGACTTTAAACTTTAGATTGACACTCAACACAATACGATACCAGTTCGTAAAGTAAATATCCAGAATTCTATAGTTCTATTATCTCAATTACAACTATGCATAAGGTGGTGAACGAATGCCAATGACTACAACAAATTATGCAAATTCACTTTGATTTAATTTATGATAAATTGAGTTCTACTAATCCAAATTAGAAATGAACTCCCACTCAAAAACGACATCCCTCGTGTCTTTTTGGTGATTACATGAACCAAATCCACTACACCAAGTCCGATTATCACGTGAGTCGGTATAGCTTCAAAGGCGAGCATCCATATGGTCATCATATCAAAACATATGACTCATGCTTAACCTTTCGGTCCGTGTTCCGAGGCCATGTCTGTACATGCTAGGCTCGTCAAGTAAGAACCTTAGTATTCGCGTGTAATCATCTTACACCCGAGATATGCTCGTGGATTCAAGTACACCCGATCATCACGTGATGCCTTGAAGCGACGAAACATTGTCGGTGCATACTTAAGGAAGAACACATTCTTATCTTGATATCTAAATGAGGGATCATCTTATTATGCTAATAAAACGCCAAATAAGCAATATAAGATGCTATCAAACATCACATGTTTATTAGTGGAATGATATGGTTCCCGCATATGATCTCTATCATGTGCACCGTGGTATGATCACTATCATACCTTTATGTGTAAATCAAAGGTCTATGGAGTTTACACGTTATGTATGTTGTAAGAGTATCATCTCATACTTCTACTTACAACATCACCATATCATAACACTAGCCCAGCAACAATCTAAACTAGACGCCTCTAATTTATCCATTGCAAATTTTACGTGGCTTAGGGCTTTCGAAGATAGAACCGTTCTTACCTACGAACATGAACCACAACAAGGATAACCAAATTGTTGACAACTCGTTGCAAATTAGATATTGACTATAGTAGGAGAGACAGACACCCGCTAGCCACTTATGCAAAACTAGTTGCATGTCAAGCGTGGAACAGGTCTCATGTGCGAGGACATGTAAAGTTTGTCCGGGCCGCTTCGTCCCACTATGCCACCAATATCCAAAGTACAACTAAGAAGCAATAAAATGATCATCATCGCCCACAATCTCATATGTGTACTACCCGTGCAAAGTATCTACGCATAGATCCGGCTCTGATACCACTGTAGGGTTCGCAGCATAGAAAACAAAAAATTTCCTACGATGGGAACAACTATGTACCAAGATCTATCTACTAGATACAAACAACGGGCGGATGTATATCCGTAGAGAACATACCCTTGAAGACCGACAAAGCTTAACGAGTCCAAACTCGTGGTTGATGTAGACGATCTCTTGCCGATCTCAAGATCGAGAGGAAGTCCTAGCGCCAATAAAACAGCAGCATCCGTGCTCGCACACACGTTCGAGGCACCGAGCAACCTCCGCCTCGCTCCAGCGATGCAGCGGAAGCACAACTCTTTCTTGCCGAAAGCCACTGAACATGTATCTCGCTAGTCCGAGACCATGGGGAATAAATTCTAGAGGGGGAGAGAGATCCTTCACGAGGAGGTGTGTTGTGAGAGGAGGAGAGGGGGGCCTTTTATAGGGGAGAGGTGGGGCACCCAAGGGGCATGGCGCCCAGCCATGGGGCTGCCCCCACCTCTTCCACATTCATGTGGGTGGAGCTCCCACTCAAAAATGAAAAGCCTCCACTCCCATTAAAAAGCCTCCACTCATAAATCCACTCACATGCATTAAATTTCCACCAAATTTAATGCAAGCTCTCATTTAAATAAAACTCTTTTATTTATTTATTCAGAATTTTGTTAATTACTTTAATTAACAAACATTCACATAAAACCCCTTGCTAGTATGCCATTTCACATGCAGAACCAGTTTCAGCAATTTCAACCGAAACAGTTTCGGTGTCTAGTGAAATAAATTCCTGCGCTTTCTTTTTCTTTTCGGCATGAAACTTTTGCTCCAAATGGATGTCGGTGTCTCTTAAGTGTGTCACCCTACGGTTCGTGAATAATGCGGACATGATCGAGACCCCTCTCGGATCAATAATCGAAGCGGGATCGAGACCCATCGACTCCCACACATTCAACGATGACTTTCTTGTGATCGTCGGAACCTTTTACGCTAGTATCTTAATCCCTTTGTTTCACGATATATTACATGTCCGAGATTCGATCATCGGTATCTCCATACCTAGTTTGATCTCGTTCCCGACATGCACTCTTTTCTCGTTCCTGTGATATAACATTCTAGTGATCAAATCACTTGCTTGCAAGCTAATCAATGTGATATCACCGAGAGGGCCCAGAGTATATCTATCCGTCATCGGGATGAACAAATTCCACTCTCGATCCATGGGCCTCAACATAACACTTTAGTAGTTCTGAATCCATCTTTATAATCACCCTGTTACGGTGTGACGTTTGATGTTATCAAGAAACTCTTCCGGTGTTAGTGATTGACATGATCTCATGGTCTAAGGATTAGGATCACTTCGTAAGATGTTATAGCAATATAAACTCAATGACTTTGATCGTAATGCTATACTTCGGATGAATGTTCATCACACCATTACACTAATGTTGTGACCTCGTTATTAACAACATCCAATGTCCATGATCAGGAAACCTATGATCATCTTGTTAATCAACGAGCTAGTTTATAAGAGAGGCATAACTAGGAACTTTCTTTTTGTTTATTAAACACACATGTATTAACGTTTCAGTATTAATACAATTATAGCATGTAAAATAAACATTTATCATAAATAGGAATACGATAATAACCACTTTATTATTGCCTCTCGGGCATATTCCCTTCATTTTCCTCTTTCCAAATTTAGCCGTTTGACTTTTCAATTTAGCTATTTGACTTTTCAAACTAGGATTTGAATTAATCCTTTATTTGGAACAGCGATGAAACTTAGTACATGATGCAATCATTCCAACTTGTAATGACACATTCATGTACCCCTTCCCCTCCGGAGTGCCGGACATTCCGGAACCTTCTAGAACATTCTTGATGAAAAACACCGGAAACATTCCCCAACTCCGAAACGGGACTTTCCTTATATGAATCTTATTCTCCGGACCATTCCGGATCTCCTCGTGATATCCCGGATCCCATCCGAGACTCCGAACAACATTCGGTCTCTTACTCATCATTCCATAACTACTCAACAACATCGAATCCTTAAGTGTGTCTCCCTACGGTTCGTGAATTATGCGAACATGATCGAGACACTTCTCCGATCAATAACCAATAGAGGAATCTGGAAATTCATATGGCTCCCACATATTTCTACGATTACTTTGCGATCGAATGAACCACTTACATATGATACCAATTTCCCTTTGTCTCACGATAGTTTACTTATCCGAGGTTATGATCGTCGGTATCTCTGCATACCTAGTTCAACCTCGTTACTGATAAGTACTCTTTTCTCGTTCCCGTGATATGTGATCCCTTGTGAACCATTCACATGCTTGCAACCAATTAGATGACATTCCACCGAGAGGGCCCAGAGTTTATCTATCCGTCATATGGATGGACAAATCCCACTCTTGATCCATGTGCCTCAACACATACTTTCCGAACACTCAATGCCACCTTTATAGCCACCCAGTTACGGTGTGGTTTTTGATGTCATCAAAGCATCCTTCCGGTGATGGTGATTAACATGATCTCATGGTCGAAAGAATTAGGTTACTATGTATCAGAAAGCTTATAGCAAACAAACTATATTAAATGACTTGATCTTTATGCTACGCTTAACTATAGGAGTATATCCATCACATCATTCTCCTAATGATATGACCCTGTTGTCAATAACATCTCTATGTTCATGATCAGGAAACCATGATCATATATTAACCAACAAGCTAGTTTAAGAAGAGGCTTTACTAGGGACTCTTTTATGTTTACAAATCACACAAGTATTAATGTTTCCTGTTAATACAATTATAGCATGGTATGTAAACATTTATCATAAGTATGAAGATATGATAATAACCTACTTTATTATTGCGTCTTGGGCATATCTCCAACAGTCTCCCACTTGCACTAGAGTCAATAATCTAGTTTCAAACCTTTGTGTATTCAACACCTATGGCTTTCCGGTGTTGTATGTACACGATTGCTAGTGGTCAACTGATCTCCGGATCTGACACTTCCAGGTCCGTGTGTAATTTGCATGTATTTGCGTCCCTACGCATCACTTATTCTCTAATGAGATGGCTTTGTATAAATTTGGTCCTTTGGTGAGACCTTTAGTTCTTTGGGGCTAAAACATGTTGATAATATTTTCGTACAATATATCTTCATAGTATTATCCCTGCTGTGAACTACACCTAGTTTGATAACAAACTACTTGACACAAATGCCCTCTTTTGCTGCTATAATAGCAGTCATATACTTAGCCTTTTGTTGTAGTATCTGTCACAATGTCTTAACTTTGGAACTCATCCAAATCCATTATGGAACTTACTTTCCATTATATTGTGCCACCCTTAGTTTAGATTGAGATAAACTTAATTTTTACTTTGTGACAAACTAGTATCAATGTAATACTTTTACAATGAACTAACCATCTATTTGCCACTTCTACAAAATAATATATTCGTAGTTCTTCCAAAAAATCATAAGAATATCCTTACTATCGTCCAATGATCATCTTATGAATCATTCTGGTATATGCTCATAACCTTTTAGTGCATAGGACATATCTGGATTTGTACATATCACAGTATGATTGATATAAATACTCTTTGTGATTTCATACATCAAGTATCAATCTATACTTGAATCTTTGTTTCACTTACCAAGTGTCAATACACTTGAATATATCATCAATATTGAACTCATTCAATCCTTTATGTGCGACAAGAACATTTCTTGTAGTTTCTATATTGAACTTATTCAATACATCATCTATGTACTTTCGGCACAACCATATTAGCGTCTATTGATGCAAATATTTGGGTTTTGCCTAAGTCTTTCATCGGGATGAAATTCTTAATATGTGTTAATAAAAGATACATCATTTTTAATCAACAATATGTCTTCCACATAATGTATTAGAAACATGTCTTAGCGCTCCCACTTTATTTCTTGCAAATGCAAGCATCTTCATTGTCTCTGATGAAATTAAACTCTTTTAACAGTTTCATCATAGTGAAGATTCCAACTCCGCTATGCTTACTTCATCCATTGAAGTTTGCATATGCTTTTAGCATCCTTTGAATTAACAAAACCCTATGGACCGTGTTATGCACATGTCCTAGGTAACAATTCTATTAGAAGAACTTGTTTTGTTTATTCAACTACCACATAACAAAATTATATGTAGTGGTTGCTATATTAATCCATCTAGACTAAATATCGCTATGAAAGATCAGATCTTGTCATAGTCAACCTTTGAACATTGTTGTGAACTCTTTCCCAACATGTCGACTATTTCATAGATGTAAAACATCCATGTCTATTTCTTTATAGATCCAAACACGACTGTAAGGTCTTACACCTTTCTCGAGGGTCCTTCAAGTTCAAAACTTGATTTCTCATGTATGGAACTATCACGGATTTTATGGCTTCAAGCCATTTGACGGAGTCAGGGCTCATCATCGCTTCTTTGCATGTAGTCGGATCATTATTGTCAAATAATGATTTAACTCTCAAATCTTGGTATTCGATTGTTCATTCGACCTACTTGTTTCAATAGGAACTTGGATCTCCGTGACCACAACCTTTGAGGTACGTGAGCCATGAGCATTGTTGCTACCTCTGGAACACTTTTCGGTGCTGCGCAACTTTGCACATATAGCTAAGGTTCTTTTAACCTTATCAAAGTTCTGTTGTCCTCCCACTTAACTTTTCACGAAAAAATTCCTTCTCAAAGAAACTTGACGTTCTAAGCAACAAACACTTTTGTCTCCGGTGTTTATGGAGGAATACTTAACAGTTATACAAAGACAGGTTCATCCGACTTTGGTTGCACACATCTTTCTTATGCATAGCATACCAATGTTTTAAGAAAGGACTACTTGGGTTTTATCCCAAACCATAACTTTATATGGTGTCATTTCAACGGATTATGATGAAGCTCTTTTCAGTGGAAAAAACGGTAGTCTCTAAAGCTTTTAATCTTTAAAATATAATGGCAGTTTTATGAATTATACCTTTGATCTTACCATGTCAAACAAGGTTTAATTACATATCTCGAATGCTCCATACTCTTATGGTGTTTCGGGAAATGCAAATCCACGGAACGATTCCATAAATCTTAGGTATTATGCTAAACTTTGTAACTCAAATATCTTCCTTTATGATCTTTATCATAAACTGTTTATATTCTTGTTACAATGATTTTGCACTTCATCTTGAAAGTCTTTGAACTTTTCAAATGTTTCATATTTCATCCTTATTAAGTAAATATTCATATATTCACTCAAATTTTCGGAGAAAGCATATGAAGTTGAAATCCATCGCTCTTGACTACACATAGTGGACTTCGTACAACAATATGTACAAGTTCCAATAAGCTAGTCATTCGTTCCCTTTTGGCCTACGAACGAAGTTTTAATTATCTCTGGGAAAGTTTCACAAGCGTCACGTGATCAAAAATCAAAAGACTCCAAAATTCCATCCACATGGAGTTTCTTCATGTTTTCTCTAAGTGATCTTTCAATCAATTTGTCTTTCGACATTTTTAGCACTAGTTTTATGGATGTGATTTGTCCAACGAGATTTGTGAATCATCCATCTTTTATGGATTACGGCAATTATTTGAACAACCCTTTTGTTCTCATAATACCTGATATAACAAATCTTGAAGGCAAGCTTTGATGTTTTACGATCAACACAATAACCCTTTATTTGTTCTCGATGAACATCATCACATATTCTTTTGCTATTTACTTAGCCCACTGTAGTTCATGAATTCTGTTGTTTCGTATGACGATTCACACCAACAAATTCAGTATTAAATACTTAAAAACCGCTTTGTTTAATAATCAAAGAATATAGCCATAACATGTATATCATCTATATACTTAAGCTGAACAATTCTAGTCTTTTCTTTTCTGCCATATACTTATGAGATTCTCTTTCAGTATTTCCTTTTCTGTTTGAAAGAATCTATCAACATCAATAGTGGAGTCATACATATGACACATAGTCCAAAGCGTGTATAGTTAAATACCAATGTCTTTGGACTTGCACTTTGAAGTAGATCACCATCATAAAATGTTTGGTGTTCTTTCAAATTCCTTTCTTTAGTAATCTCTTGGTGTAGTATACATTTTACCTACATCAAATATTCACCCTTATCATGGAATCGTCCATGATCAAGCTACTTTTAGCTTATAACGATGAATTACGAGTATAATGTTGCTATCCAAAACCTTTTGGAGGATTAGGACAACAAGTGTCTCCAACCCTTTGCAAATTCTCATCAAAATATGAGAACATTAACTTTGCCATATTATAATCTATCATGGTGTAACCAAAACTTCGTTTCAGATATCACAATATCTTCCACACATCATGGTTTCTGAAACAACTCTTTCAGATCCTAGATAACCTTGATATTAAGATAATCCTTTGAATATCAAGAATCATGGAGACAAACATGATACACATACACTAACACTTGGAATTGTCATTCTTGATTTAATACCAATTATTAAACTTCATGGGGTAACCGAAATTTACTGAAAGTTTGCAATAGGACTTTTAAACTTTAGATTAACACTTCAAAACAGTACGATACCAGTTCGTAAAGTAACTAACTAGAATTCTATAGTTCTATCATCTCAATTATAACTAAGCGCAAGGTGGTAAACGGATGCCAATGACTACAACAATTATGCAAATTCACTTTGAGTTAATTTATGATAAATAGTGTTCAACTTTTAATCATATTGCTGTTAAACTCCCACTCAAAACAATATCCCTCACATTGTTTTAGTGATCACACGAACCAAATTCACCATATCAAAACCGATCATCACGAGAGTTGATATAGCTTCAATGGCGAACAATCAACATGTTCATCATATCTACTATATGACTCATGCTTTACCTTTCGGTGATCCGTGTTCCTGAGACCATGTCTGTACATGCTAGGCTCGTCAAGATCAAACCTTAGCTTCCGCATGAGCAAATCTGGCTTGCTCATGTTGTATACACTTGCAGAATCTAACACACCCGATCATCACATGGTGCTTCGAAACAACGAGCTTTAGCAACGGTTCTTACTAAGGATGAACACTTTAAAACTTGAAATTTATGTGCATGAGGGATCATCTTATAATGCTACCGTCGTTAACTAAGCAATACAAGATGCATAAAGGATTAACATCACATGCAATTCATAATATGTGATATGATATGGCCTTTCTGCTTTGTGCTTCCGATCTCCATCTTCAAGCATGAACATGATCTCTATCATCACCGACATTGCATCAAGGTTAATGACGCCTCTCCATGGTTGTCTGTAACACCCTCAGAATCGGACCTATGCAAGTTTTAGCGAAAACCCGCCAAACCCGCATAGAAACGATTCAAAGGTGCCCACCAGGCACTTTTGTGCGGGTGGAAAACGAAGTAATAACATTACACAACAGTCCTCGATGGGACCCACAGAATAGATATATATACAACAACGACTCCATGAGTCAAGAATACAAATATTATATACAAAGATCCAAATCACCTTGAAAAAAAACGATAGAGCGTCCAGCTACGGACAAGATGCAAATGGGGCTAAGAGCCCTGAAGAATAACCAATGGCGTCCATAACCCTGCCCAGGCCAAGCCGGAAGGGTAACCCTGCTAACGGCGTCGATCTCAAAACCTGCTTAAACAAAAGGGGTGCCGACAAAGGGCAAAGGAAAAATAGGAGCGTCAGTACTGAGGCCAGTACACGGCGAGGCTAGAATTCGGCGGTCCTAGCCTACATAGGTATGGTGGACTGAAGCGGCAGCGGCAGCGTGCACTGAGCAACCTATAGAGACTCGATACTTCTGGCGGCTATCAGAGAGGGGTAAGGAAGACCTAATCGGATCCAACCTGATACTATCATCAAACAAACCCATCCTGGCGTTTCCCCCTCGAGACCAAACGAGGAAGTCAACCGAGGAACTCACACAGTTGGCAGTTTTATTTATTCAGTTATAGTTGCAGCAATTACTAGTCAGGTTTAGATAATCATCCTGATAAAGTAAGCAGTGGGTACTTTTAGTTAACCATTCCGTTATAGTTGTGACACTTACTAGTCAAATACATTTAGCATGAGATAACCCATAACCCCAGCAGTTGTTGGTACTTTTATTCAGCCATTCCGTTATAGTTGCAATACTTACTAGTCAGGCACAATGGTCGCAAGCGACACTCCAAACAAGCAATTGTGGGCAGTATTATTTAGCCATTCCGTTATAGTGAGGCTGATTACTAGTCATTATAAAGTCAAATTTATAGCACTACTTTAGTTATGCTTGTCTATGGTCGAGATACTGTGCTCCAAGTCGTCCATAACCGCGGACACGACTTTCAGAAAGTTTTACCCGGCCGGGGTGCACCAATAGCAACACACGCTCGATCAACCTCGGAAAAACCAAATCAAAACCCAACGAGGCTTTCACGACAAAGCAATCACAGGATTCCGAAATATTTCAGGGGGCCACCCCTTGTAGTCTTACCCGCAACAAAGTAAGCTAGCTCCGAGACGGACTCAAGGTTTGTGGGGCCGGCTGTAAGCGACTGGGAACCCAAAACTGGGCTTGTCGATACCGCGTAAACGGGTCACAATTCCTAAACAGTACAGTGTGCTCCTCGCATAATCGTAAATACAGAAGTAGCATGGCATAAGTACAGGATAGTAAATAAAACCTCAAACTAGTTTGTGGCCCCAAGAAATAAGACTGAATCAAGCTCTGGGTCAGGGGGGTCCCATATACCTCCCAGATGTGGATAGCGCGATAAATCAAGGAACAGGTATCAAGTACTCGGGGTCCTACGGGACACAAGTGGGCGTTCGGAAACCAAATATTATCTATCACCCACCGATGCCTCTGCTTACTTCAATTTTAGTTGTTAAACAGGAATTAAAGTGAACGATAAGTAAAACTATGATCATCTCCAACATCAACATGCGGAAATACATCAACAGCTGTGGCACTGGACGACACGCAACAGCACTTGAGCAAGCGACTACGACGCGCAAGTCCAACTATCTACCAAACAACAGGTAATAGGATGTGTCCAAGGCAATATAGGGCTGCACGGTATAACACAGGTACGGAAACTAAAGCATCGCAACACAGATAGCAATAGATCAACAGGAGGGAATAAATACTATAAAAGTAAGATAGGTAGAAAGGGGGATATGCTCGCCTGAAAACATTGCCGAAGGTTCAACCGAAGATCGGGGCGACACTCGCATCAACTCAACGGCCTTATCCGCGAAGAAGCAAAACACTAGAAGAAACACCGGATGCAATATTTATTACAACGGCAGAAGGTCGGCATGATGCATGTATGATGAATGGCATGGCAAAGATGCGATGCAATTGGGCAAGATTAAGTGGAACCGGGGCCCCAACAATTAATAAGGTGGTTCATGTTGTTTAGCTACCCCGCAATTTAAATGTTGTTTGAACATGGCAAAGGATAGTACCGGTTCGCTACACAAATTTAAATGAGGCCAATATAAGACTAGATTTGCCCGCATATGGGCCCCATATTTAATTATGAGGTGAATCGGCATAAGGCCCCCAAACCACAGACAAGTAAGCATGCATGAACAATTAATATGCGATAAGTTGTGTTATGTTAAAAAAATAGGGTTTGGGAAAAGGTTCACACATTAGGGGTGTCTCGACGAACTTGGGGTTCCGGGGTTCGGGGTTGGTCTCGGGGTCCAGGGTTCGACGGGATCGTTCTCGGACTCCGGGGTTTAGGGTCTTCGGATCGGGGAAGGGAGACTTGGTTCGGCGTCGGGGCGCATTGGGTCCGCCCTGGTCGATGTCGTTCTTGTCGCATTCGCGGTCTTCGGGTCATGTCGACGGTCATGGCGTTCGGGATGAAGTACTTGTCGCATCGGTGTCTCGGTGTCCTCGGGTCTGATTGTAGATCTTGGCGTCCTCGAGGGGGGGTACTTGTCGTGTCCGGGAAGAAGGACTTCGCGTTCGGTGGCGATCTTGTCGTCCCGTGTAGACGTCCTCGGTGTCGGGGAAGATCTTGAGGTTCTAACTTGTGCGTCGTGGACGGACTTGATTCGTCGTCGGGACTCGTCGGGACCAGTCTTCGGGGTTCCGACACCATCGCCCTCGGGATCGATGACGAACTTGGGATCCGTGAAGGAGACCTTGCATGCGTTCTAGGGGGCTTTCGAGTGGTCTTCGGAATTCAGGAAGAAGATCTTGGCGTTCCGTGTCAAAGGCCTTGGGTATCATCTTATTTGTTGGTGGCACACTTGGGATCGACGCCGAGGTCTTCGGAAGATCTTGCGTTAGGCGGTTCTCGTCGGGATTGGACAATCCAAACATCACCAACACGCATCATACATCACCATACTTCACTTCCCTCACCACAACAGCCGAGTAGAAGCAGAAGCAAAGGTGCACGAGCAGCAGGCACAAAACCAACAAAGGTACAGCAGTAGCGCATGGGGCCATGTCCATTCAGGCATTAGCTCGAGCACCTTGCAGGAACCAGGGAAGCGGTAAGCGGAGCCGGTGGTGGAGGACGGGGACGAGGGCGACGGAGCTCCTGGGCTTGCCGCGCTTGCACAGGAGGAGGAGGAGAGCGGTGGCAGAGCCCGAGTCCGGCGGCGGGGCAGCGGAGGTTGCGGACCGGTGGCGTCCGGCGAGGGAGCTGGCGGGACGGACGGCCGGAGCGGAGGGAGGCCGACGCTGCAGGAGGCGCTCGGGGGGGCGATGCGCCAGAGGGAGGCGACGGAGACGACGGGGCGAGGCCCAGGCGAGGCGGAGCGACGAGAGGCGGAGGGGGTGGCTTGCCGGCGGCGGGACCGGAAGAAGGGTGGCGGAGTCCCTGCGGGAGGCGGGCTCGAGGAGGCAACCGGCGTGGTCGTCAGCCGTGAGAGGCGAGCGGCGGAGGGCATGGTCGCGTGAGTGAGGGGCCGGGCAGTGGGAGGGAGGTGCGCGTCGGCCGGTGGCGGAGACGACGCGGTGGCCGGCGCCAGGAGGAGGCGGTGGAGGCGGCCAGGCGAGGGGGCTCGCGAGCGGAGAGGGAGGAGGCTCGGGGCGAGGCCGGAGCAGGTGGAGGGCATGGCGGCTGGCTTCAGCCTTGTGGCTGGGGAGGGAGAAGGTGAGCGGGGGTGGTGGCCGTTGGGGCGAGCGGGGCGCCAGGAGGAAGAAGATCAGAGAGAGAGGGAGGAGGGGCGCCGCGGCGAGGTTGGTGGCGGAAGGAGGCGGCCGAGGATGCGGCCTGGCCGGACAGAGGGGCGGGGGATAGAGGTTGGGGACGACGGCGGTGGACACCGAGCCAGGGGAGAAGGGGAGCGTGCGAGGGAGGCAGAGAGGGAGCGGGGTCGTGTGGGGAGAGAGAGGCGGGCGTGGGACCGGGGTGGGCCAGGGTGCTGGGATTGGGGCAGGTGGAGAGGAGTCAGGAGGGTGGGGTCGGTTCCAGGGAGTGGCCGGGTGTGTGCGTGCTGGAGGTTGAGTGTGTGGGTGTGTGGCCGGCTGATGGGGAAGTAGAGGGATGGGGTTGTCTAGGTGGCAGCAGGTGGTTGGTGGGGATTTGGGGAGGGGCGACGTGGCGGCGTGGGACTGGTCCGGGTGAGGTGGCAGAAGGGTGTGGGTAGATAGGTTGGTAGAAAAAGGTTTTGGGTTGGACCGTTTTGGAACTGGGGTGGTCGTTCGGGTCTATCCGGCCCGTTCGACTGCCCCACTAATATAATATAATATTTTATTTGTTTAACACGGGGCTTTTACAACCCGATAGCGGACAAAACAAAATAATCCGGGGACCCGGGTTTGCGTTTGAATAAGGACGGGGCGTTTAGAAAACACAACCAGGTTTTTCCGCAAATAGTTTTATGCAAGCAATTGCAAGATGATGACGATGCTCAAATGCAATGTGGCATGATGACATGAGCATGAGGTCATGATGATGCAATGCACAAAAACAACGCGATTTTCTAGTAGTGGTTTTGCGGGATGCCACATTGTCGTCCACAGGCTTCAACTATTACAACTACTTTGAATAGACACGCGGCTCTTAACAGAATTTAAAGACAACCATATGGCTCCTGCCGGTTGCCAACTTACAATAAGGAACATTGCATACATCAAATATAATCACAATCATGGCCATATCACATCACATCACACCCCTGCAAAACAAAGTTAGACGCTGTTATCGCCATATTTTGGCCAAAGAAAGAGATGGGCCGTGATCAAGATGGGCTTGGAAGATACGTATATTCAACGTGTTGTTGAATCGGCCTTGTACGTGGATTTGGGCTAAATTGCCCGTGTATCTTGTATCGTAGTAGGTTCCGTTTTAGTTTAGGTAAAGATAGAGTTGTAGAGTTATTCCAAAGATAGAAAGTCTCCGGACTATAAATATGTACCTAAGGTTATCGAGAAAAAGAGGACAATCACGTTCACAACAAACACAATCTCGGCGCATCGCCACCCCTTGTTTCTAGGGTTTCTTTCGGGTAAGTGTCATGCTGCCTAGATCGCATCTTGCGATCTAGGCAGTATTTTTACTTATGCGTTATTTGGTGTTACTCGTACTGAAGCCTTGTTGATGGCGAGTAACACTACTATCATAGATTTTTTGAGGCTAGCACCGGTGCTTTTCGTTATAATTGTTTGAATTATGCTACCTCTAGTTACCTCGCTACCTTTGCACCTTTTCCCAAGTGCAAGGGTAGCATCTTGCTTGATCTTTATTTAGCTAATTCGATCTGTTATGGTTATTCCTTGTTCACCAAGGTTTAGTTTGATATCTACGTAGTCAGGCCTTGCAAACGGGTTGAACGATCCAGTATTACGTAAGGACGTGGTTTACTAGTTCTAGAGAAGTTGTTCCGGGAATTGACTTTACGTCGGTTGTTAGGCCTCCTCTAGGGTTAGTTTTCTATCATCTTTTGTATCTACCAGGCTCAATTATGTGTAGGACGTTCCAGTTACGTGGTGAAAACGTTAAAACTGTCGTAGATCGATTTAACTTGTAATGATAAAGCAAAACCCCATGTTATCGTAAATCTAATGCAGAACCATGGGATAATCGGCTCTAGGAGCCGATTCACAGGGAAACCTGGGAGCCGGTCACGGCTCGAATTTTACGTATACTTGTTTACCATGCAGGAAATCTATCGGAGCAATCCTTCACCTTCCTGACCAGGTATAGGTCAGGTGGCACGCCCTCGAACCAAGCCAGGACGTGTGCCGGAGTTTTGCGGGCCGTTGCCCGAGGGACCAGGGCCCACCAGCAGTTCTGGGAGCCTCCCGGCTCTTCGTGTTGCTCGTCGCTGCTCGCCGGTGGGTTTTGGCAGGCAACACATTCTGGCACGCCCGGTGGGACCTTCAACAACATCTGCATCAACATCCGACGCTGAGATGGGGGACAGACCAGTCACGTACGACGAGCTGCCTGAGGAGCACAAGGCGAAGTATGACGAGATCAAAACTCTCTTCGAAGCCGACCTCATCGGCTCTTTTGAGAGGACCCATAAGCATGGCATCAAGTGGAGGGGGTTCTCACCCGAGGGTGCTCTTGATGAGGTGGATCTGTCTGTTCCTTCGGAGGAGCGCACCAGAGCTCTGCGACAGGAGGTCAACTACATGGTGGCTCATTCTCTTCACCGCCATTCTGAGAGCCTGGTGAACGCTTTTGAGCGGATCGCAGTTCGCGTAGTTCAGGAGATCATGAAACATCAGTATTCTCCGACGGGGCCTACTCTGGGGACTCACCAGGGAGAAAGATTGCTCCAGGCCAGGCCACCACTGCCATTCACACTTGCAGCTCCGGAGCCGCCATGGGCAGCGGCGTACGTCGTCTACAAGGTCGGAGGCGACCCAGGCGATTGCCAGTTCCTGTTTGAACCACCTAAAGAAATCCCACATGGATATGTGTGCACTTACGTGCCGGACTGCAATAACCTGACACACACCAACCAGGTTGCGACCGCAGGGATTTCTACGGCAGGAGTTCCTGGAGCAGAGGTTCCAGCAGGCGTTTCTGGAGCAGCGATGTCTGGGATGGACGCCGACAAACAGGCGTGGCTAGCCAAGTATGCCACTGGAACGAGTCATGAGAATCTAGCCCCTGCAGCTCAGACAGCGGAGCAAATCCGTACCATCTTGAGAGACCAGTTCGGCTTCGTGCCGAAGAGAAGGACAATCGGCTATTCAAAGCCGTACCGCAACGAGTTTGATCTGATCCCGCTGCCTCCCAAGTATCGGCTCCCTGAGTTCTCCAGGTTCAGCGGATCAGAAGGATCGAGCTCGATCGAGCACGTGAGCCGATACCTAGCACAGTTAGGCATGATTTCAGCATCGGATCAGCTGCGCGTAAGGTTCTTTGCGCAATCTCTGACAGGACCAGCTTTTGGGTGGTACACCTCACTGCCACCTGATTCGATTCAGACCTGGAAGCAACTGGAAGAGCAGTTCCACATTCAGTATCATTCAGAGGCTACCGAGGCTGGCATTGCAGACCTGGCGCAGGTGCGGCAGAAGCGGGGAGAAACTGTAGCCGAGTACATCCAGCGCTTCAGGACCGTCAATAACCGATGTTACTCAGCTCGTTTAACTGAGAAAGAAGCAGTCGAGCTAGCAGTGTTGGGTCTCTCAGCACCCATCAAGGATCTGGCTTTCCAAGTAGAGTACAACTCATTGGCGCACATGGCCCAGAAACTGACAATGTATGAACAGCGCCACCCTGAGTTGTACCAAGACAAGTTCAAACGTCCGATAGGCCTGGTCGATACAGAAGAAGATGATCCTGCACAAGACCAGGAGGTGGCCGTAGCTGAATGGGCTCGGGGAGCAGATCCTGTATCCTGCAAATGGGTGAAACAGCAAGGGCCTGCAAAAGGGTTCGACTTCGATGTGAGCAAAGCCGAGCAGATATTCGATTTACTGCTGAAGGAGAAGCAGCTGAGGTTACCCGAAGGCCACAAAATCCCTACGGCTCAGGAAATGAACGGGAGACCATACTGCAAGTGGCATCACTCGTTCACCCACACCACCAATGATTGCAAAGAGCTACGTCACCAGATCCAAACAGCAATAGAGCAAGGCCGTCTGATCCTGGGGCAGTTCGCCATGAAAGTAGACACAAACCCATTTCCCGGCGTCAACATGGTAGAACTCAGTCACTCCGCGAGGCGTCAGCTGGATTTCTCGTTCGATGTTAATATGGCAGGATCTGGGTACCACCATGACACGTACAAGGAGGAAGGCGGTCGCTCTCGGGGCAAAGAAAGAGAGGAGGCTGGTCCACGCGACCGGCCCAGCCACAATGACAGGCGGTACCTAACAGAGGAACAGGTGAGGAGAGTGCGATATCAGAAGCCGCATTCCACGCATCTCCTTAACAAGTATGAGCGTCAGTATGACCAACGTCGCCGGCGCGATGGAGACGATGAAGGATATGAGCACCTCGCTAGGGGACCGTCAAAAGAAAAGGAAGGCACAGACAAACATTGGGATTGTCCTTTCTTCAAGTATTGCTGGGATGCGGGAATGAGCCGATTGCCTACAGTCGACAACTGCCCGGAATGTGGACAGCAGAGGGAGGACACGTGGCTAGTTTCAGTGTTCAAACGTCTAGGGCCTCTCCCACCTCAGAGCCGTTACAGGGAGTCCACTCGAGCAAAAGACCTCGAGAAGCCAAGGGATGACAAAGAAGAAGACAGATATCACCGTCCAAGGTGGTGTCCCGACGGACTCAGACACACCCAAAAGCGTAGAGTACAGCGGCTGCGTAACCTGGAGGAAGCCGAAGCGAAGTATCTCCACGCTTTAAAGAAAGCATGGCCCGATCTGGCCGTTAAAATTAGGCAGACCTTGGAAACGGAAGACCGCCCGAAAAGGAAAGAGTGGCGCCCCAAACCGGTAAAAGCCGATGCAAAGACATCGGCTGGCACAAACATGGTGTTCATACTTCCGTCAGAATTCTGCGCGCCAGGAACCAATGAGCTACCAGTGGCACAGTTCGACTGCGGCCCACGGCCGGTTATCTTTGAGAAGCCACGTGAGAAGGGTTACAAACATCTGAAAGCCCTGTACCTACGAGGTTACATCAATGGGCAACCTGTCAGCAAGATGTTGGTGGACACCGGAGCGGCAGTCAATATAATGCCATACTCCATGCTACGGCGTTTGGGACGCTCCACTGCAGATCTGATCAAAACCAACGTCACGTTAAGCGACTTCAACGGTCAGACTTCGGAAACGCAAGGCTTACTAAACATGGATCTGACCGTGGGCAGGAAAACCATACCCACGTCATTTTTCGTCGTGGACAGCAAAAGCACCTACGCTGTCCTGCTAGGGAGAGATTGGATTCACGCTAACTGCTGCATTCCGTCCACGATGCACCAATGCCTAATACAGTGGGATGGAGATGAAGTGGAGGTCATCCATGCAGATGATTCTATCGAAATCTCCATAGCTGGCATGAACGTCTAGGAAGCAGAAGACCAAGAGCCGATCTCTGGAATCAGTCTAGACGGCTGTGAGCGCATTGAAGCTACAAAAAATGGGGTGAGGCTGGTCTTATCCATTGGCCTGACAGAGTAGCAAAGTCCACGATCGTACGTGGTACGGACGATCCTCGCGATCGGCCACAAAAAGTAAAAAGCAGCAATCATACGACAAGCAGATCACGTAGTCGTAGCAGGGAGATGCCGACGGAGCCCAGTCCTCCGGCATCTCCGAGAAACTGGTCATAGAGGCACTCCCTAATATGTGAAATTAGTTAGCTCCGAGGCGTATTGATCTAGTTAGTGAAGTTACAAGCTGCAAGATGGTTTTCGAGAGCAGGGACACCACTGCGGCCAGTTTCAGGGAGATGCCGACGGAGCCCAGTCCTCCGGCATCTCCGAGAAACTGGTCATAGAGGCACTCCCGGTCCAGCCACAAAATGGGACTAACACTCAAGACATTTATTAATATTAAAAACTGAGACTACAAAACCGGGACTAAAGGCCACAAACCGCGAAAGACATGAACTAGAGTTACATAATATGAGCATGAACTTCTTGGCATATGTCATTCCTTATGACCGCTTCAGACGTAACCATGGAGCATCTTCTTTACTTAACGGAATGCTTGGGTCAGTTTTCACTGTGAAGGGCGGAATTTCATCAAACTTATTATAATCTTCTGACATGTCTGTCTTGTCCTCGATTCCCACGATGTTTCTTTTCCCTGAAAGAACTATGTGACGCTTTGGCTCATCATATGATGTATTCGTTTGCATATTTTTTCTTTTTTTCGGTCTGGAGGACATGTCCTTCACATAGAAAACCTGAGACACATCATTGGCTAGGACGAATGGTTCATCTCTATAACCAAGATTTTTGAGATCCACTGTTGTCATTCCGTACAACTGGTCTATCTTTACCCCTTCCCCATTCAGGTTGACCCATTTGCAGCGAAACAAAGGGACCTTAAAAGAGACTCCATAGTCTAGTTCCCATATCTCCTCTATGTAACCATAATATGTGTCCTTTTGTCCATTCTCGCTCTCGCATCAAAGCGGACACCACTATTTTGGTTGGTGCTCTTTTTATCTTGGGCGATCATGTAGAATGTATTCCCATTTATTTCGTACCCTTGGAAATTCAATACAGTAGAAGATGGTGACTTGGCCAACAAGTATAGCTGATCTCCAACAGTGGTGTCATTCAAGAGATGTGTCCGCATCCAACCACCGAAAGACTTCATGTGTTCATCTGTAATCCATGATTCAGGCTTCCCCGGGTTTTTGGAGCGTACAATATTCTTGTGTTCCTCCATATACGGAGCTGCCAAGGTGGAATTATGTAGAACTGTGTAGTGTGCTTTAGTGAAAGAATCCCCGTCCCTACATATCATTGCTTTCTTTCCCAGCGTGCCTTTTCCACTTAGTCTTCCCTCATGCCGCGAGTCAGAAACACCAATCGGCTTAAGGTCAGGAATAAAGTCAACACAAAACTCAATGACCTCCTCTGTTCCATATCCCTTGGAGATGCTTCCTTCTGGTCTAGCACGGTTATGAACATATTTCTTTAAGACTCCCATGAACCTCTCAAAGGGGAACATATTGTGCAGAAATACCGGACCGAGAATGGCAATCTCTTCCACTAGATGAACCAGGAGATGCGTCATAATATTGAAGAAGGATGGTGGGAACACCAATTCAAAACTAACAAGACATTGTACCACATCCTTCTGTAACCTTGGCAGAATATCTGGATTGATTACCTTCTGAGATATTGCATTGAGGAATGCACACAGCTTCACAATGGGTATAAGAACATTTTCTGGTAGAAGCCCCCTCAATGCAATCGGAAGCAACTGCGTCATAATCACGTGACAGTCATGAGACTTCAGGTTTTGGAACTTTTTCTCTGCCATATTTATTATCCCCTTTATATTATATGAGAAGCCCGACGGCACCTTGATACTGTAAAGGACTTCAAAAAAGATTTCCTTCTCTGCTTTGGTAAGAGCATAGCTGGCACGACTTAAGTGACGCCCTTTATCCGTCTTGTTATCTGTATGCATGTTCTTTGGGTCTTTCATAATTTGTTGGTCCTCCCGTGCTTCAGGTGTATCTTTTGTCTTACCATACACGCCTAGGAATCCTAGCAGGTTCACGCAGAGATTCTTCGTCACGTGCATCACGTCGATTGAAGAGCGGACACGCAGGACTTTCCAATATGGCAGCTCCCAAAATATAGATTTCTTCTTCCACATGGGTGCGTGTCCTGTAGCGACGTCGTTCGGAACTGATTGACCGTCGGGACCCTTTCCAAAGATTACTTCTATGTCCTTGACCATACCAAATACATCATCACCAGCTGGGAGTTCAGGCTTCTTCCGGTGATCTGCCTCACCTTTGAAATGCTTGCCTTTCTTTCTTACGGGATGATTGGTCGGAAGAAATCGTCGATTCGCTAGGTACACAACCTTCTTGCATTTATGCAAATATGTACCTTCGGTCTTATCTAAACAGTGGGTGCATGCCTTATATCCTTTGTTTGTCCATCACGAAAGGTTACTAAGAGCAGGCCAATCATTGATGGTTACGAATAACAACCCTCGTAGATTAAATGGCTCCTGTTTGTTCTCATCCCACGCACGTACACCTGGTTTGCCCCACAACTGTAAGAGTTCTTCAACTAATGGCCTAAGGTACACATCAATGTCGTTGCCCGGTTGCTTCGGGCCTTGGATGAGCACTGGCATCATAATGAACTTACGCTTCATGCACAACCAAGGAGGCAGGTTGTAGATACATAGAGTCACGGGCCAGGTGTGGATCAGCTCTGCTCCCCAAAAGGATTCATGCCATCCGTACTTAGACCAAACCATAAGTTCCTTGCGTCACACCGCAAAGTCCAGGAAGTCTCTCTCGATTTTTCTCCACTGTGACCCATCAGTGGTGTCTCAACTCCCGTCTTTCTTACGGTCTTCTTTGTGCCATCGCAACAACCTGGCATGCTCTTTGTTTCAACATGCGTTTCAACCTTGGTATTATAGGAGCATACCACATAACCTTAGCAGAACCCTCTTCCGAGGGGCTCTCCTCAACATCACCAGGTCATCTCGTGCGATCTTATACCACAACGCGTTGCATACCGGCATTTATCTAAATTCTCATACTCCTTACATGTAGAGGATGCAATCATTAATGCATGCATGTATCTTTTGCACACCTAATCCCGGAGGACAGAGTCTTCTTTGCTTCAGAGGTACTCTCGGGAAGTTCGTTATGTTTTGGAAACTTGGCTTCATTATTTTCAGCATCTTTTCAAATGAGGAGTCAGTTAGACCACACTCGCCTTCCATTGCAACAATTCCGATGTCGCATCGAGCTTTGTGCCGCCATCTTCACAATTTGGGTACAACAATTTCTCGTGATCTTTTAACATGCCCTCTAACTTCAACTTCTCATTTTCTGTTTCACGCCTCGCTTTGCATCGAAATGACCCTACCAAGTTCATCAGCCGGCTCATCTGATGCCCGTTCTTCACCTTTTTCCTCTCCATTATCTTCCATTGCAGTATCACTGTATTCAGGAAACATATGATGATAGTTGTTATCATCATCTTCTTCTTCACCATCTTCCATCATAACCCCTCTTTCCCCGTGCTTGGTCCAGCAATTATAGTTGGGCATGAAACCTTTCATAATCAGGTGGCCGCGAATGATTTTCGAGGAAGAGTACTCCTTGTTGTTCCGACATTGAACACATGGACAACGTATAAATCCATTCTCTTTGTTTGCCGTAGCCACATCGATAAATTTATCCACGCCTTTGATATACCCGGCTACCCGTCGGTCAGCGTACATCCATTCCCGACCGTTCATCTGCATCATATAAGTAAGTTTATCAAAAAACAGGACATCATAAATAGTGAAATAACCAATTCACACCGACACATGAATTGTATCAATGACCTAGAAAAGATAAGATTGCTAACCTCGATCGAGGGAAATAAAGAGGAGAAAGCTCAAGTGCGTCTCGGACACCTTCTATATTTTTGTTCTATGAGAAATTCAACGGGATTTTTCACTCAAACATTTCAACAAACACCTTCAATGCATGCATGAGAAAAACCTAGCACACACCCTCACACCTTACACCATTCGAAAAAACGGAGTGGAGGCAGAGGGGGCTGGGGCGTTGCATTTATAGAGGGCAAGGGGTCTTTATTCCCGGTTGAAGCCAGCAACCGGGACTAAAGGTGCGTGCCACGCCACGTGGCTGTGGCCAAACCTTTAGTCCCGGTTGGTGGCTCCAACCGGGACGCATGCCCCCTTACCAACCGGGACCCATGCCCCCTGGCCCCGTGCCCGCTCCAACCGGGACGCGTGCCAGCATTAGTCCCGGTTGGTGGCGCAACCGGGACTAATGCTCCGAGGGGTCGCGAACGGATGGCCCTTTTTCCTCTAGTGACATGGCATGGGGAGATTAGAATTTCTTTCTGACTCATGAACAATAATTATTCTCTATCGCTTGATGAATGTTGCAATTGTTTTGGTTTACCCAACAATGATCCTAATGCTCTGCGCGCAGCATTTACCGACATGGAAACTTCCCCTAAACTCTGTTATAATAGAATGAGCTTTACTTCTAGAGTCAGTAAAGGGAAGAATATTCAACATCATGCTATTCACTATTTGTTCTATGTTATTGCTAACACCTTGCGGACGCGTAATGAGTTTACAAGACTCAATGAGGAGGACATCTTAGTCCTTGCAAAAGCTGCTTTCAACTATGAAAACTTGTCACTCCACTTGGGCACATTTCTTGTGCGCTACTTGGAGTACCAATCCCACCAAAGCCAAGGACCAATCACTTGTGGAGGCATCATCACCGTGCTTGCCAATGCACTAGGCATCGACCTAGGTGACTTACAGCCGGTGCTATTGGAGATATGCCCTAGAAGCAATAATAAAAGTGGTTATTATTATATCTTTATGTTTATGATAAATGTTTGCATTCATGCTATAATAGTATTAACCAGAAACATTAATACTTGTGTGATTTGTAAACTAAATTAGGGTCCCTGGTAAAGCCTCTTTATAATACTAGCTTGTTGGTTAATAGATGATCGCGGTTTCTCGATCATGAACATTGAGATGTTATTAACAACAAGATCATATCATTAGGAGAATGGTATGATGGACATACTCCTATAGATAAGCGTAGCATAAAGATCAAGTTATTTCAATAGTTTGTTCGCTATAAGCTTTTTTATACATAGTAACCTAATTCCTTCGACCATAAGATCATGCTGTTCACCATCACCGGAAGGATGCTTTGATGACATCAAACACCACACCGTAACTAGGTGGCTATAAAGGTGGCACTGAGTGTTCGGAAATTTGTAGGGTTTCGTAGCATGGAAAACAAAAATGCATACAAACAAAGAAGCCAAGATCTATCTACTAGATTGTAGCAACGAGTCAATGGAATAACTCACCCTCGAAGATTCCAAAGTGTTTAACGAGAGCGGATTCTCGTGGGTGATGTTGTCGTACTCTTGCCGATCTCAAGATCACGTAGACGATCCTTCCGGCGCTGCTTTCCGGCAGCGCTTCCGCAGTCGGTCACATGTTCGGTAGTCGACGAAGACCTTCCTCTCCCTTGTTCCAGTAGGCAGCGGAGGTTGTAGCACTCTCCTCGCGATTCCGGCAGCACAACGGCGTGGTATCGGAAGTAGATGGGAGATCTCACAGGGCTTCGCCTTAAGCCGAAGCGAGTATGGTGGACTATGAGAGAGATCCTCGGTGATCTAGGGTTTAGACGCACCAAGGAGGGGGCTAGGCCGGCGACTAGGGTTTTCCTAGGCGGCGGCGAGTTGCCCTAGGCGGCAGCGGCTATGGTGGGCGGCGGCTAGGGTTAGGGTTTAGAGGGCGTGGTGTTGTCTCCTTGGAGGGGCAGCCTGTAACATCCCCAAATTCAAATTTCAAAACTCATTCATATCATCTAAGCATTCATCATCATGTAGGGTTCTTCTCAAAAACAGAAACTTATGCTATGATTTCATGTGAGAAAATTTCACTCAATAGGCCATCACCTTTTGAAACTTGAAAGATATATAACTTGTTTGCTTGCCCATTATGGGAATGTTTGGGTATAAAAGTTTAACCAAAATCTCAAATTAGAAATAATTTCCAAAACCTCCATTTTCAAACATTTGCAAATGATACATAGTCTCTGTTCATTTGAAATCTAAGTCTGACCAAGCTTTTGCAAGGCAATCCCACAAGTTTTGAATCATTTCTGAGACCAAGTCACCCCTGCAAAACCTCAAAAGGATTTGAATTCAAATTGAGTTTGAAACCATTTGAAAACATAACCAGAAAAATCGAAATAGAAAAGGAAAAGAAGCAAACAAAAGAAAAGGGCCAGGCGCCAGGAATTTAGCCCAGCAGTGGAACAGGCCCAACTAGCCCACCCGGGGCATTTCTTTTCCTTCAGCACGCACGAGCACACCCACTCAGCCACTGACAGCCAGACCCCACACTCCCTCTGCTTATTTCGCTGCCAAACGGGCCCCGTCCACGTCAGCGTCGTCTTCCCCTGATTCCGCTCACGACCTCCACCGCTGCCCGTTGCTGCACTGATTTCGCGAGCTTAATTGGCATTGATGCAGCGAGCGTTTCTTGTCGAGCCTCTGGCTATAAGATCCCCCATCCTCGCGACCATTTCCCCCCAAACAATTCTGCCTTCACGCCACCAGGATGCTCACTACTCGCACGACGCCGCCGCTATTCCGACGACTGCGCCGGCGAATTCCGGTGAGTTCCGTGCTCCCCTCTGTCTCTAGTTCATGCTAACAGGTTCAGCGAGTCCTTGAACATCTATTGACACTTTCCTTTTGACCTCGCATGACCCGTAGCTCCAGCAACGTCGACGACCGGCCGCCACCGTTCTCTGCACGAACTCCGACGACCTCCCTCCGTAAGTAGCCACCGCCCCTTGCCCTCTAACTGATACGCCTAGAATCTCCATCGCTGTGCGCATCTAACAGTACCCTAATTTTGGCTTAGTCCTCGCCGTGTCCGCGCGCCCCTCGACGAACCAACGCCACCTTGAGCTTCAGCACGCCACTGCGGTCCTGGTAAGCGCCTCCTTTCTTCCCCGGGCGACCTAGAGCGCTAGCACCGTCAGCCGACGCGCCATTGCTTTACGCCGCCCGCGCCATTGCTTGGTTAGGAGATTTTTAGCCGTCAGATCTGGATTCTACGCGTAGAAATAATTCACTTAACGAAGGGGTATAGACAGATCTGAGCCGTGCAGCGTTAGTTAGATCCAACGGCACAGAAGGGTGATCCGGTGCGAACCGGTACGCGCCAGTAATAACGCGACACGTGGCTAGGGTTGATTCAAAAATAGAAATTCAAATCAGATTTAGATCCCATTTTCAAATGGCTATAACTTGAGATTCCCACGTTAGATTTTTGCAAATTTTATACCGTTGGATTCAGTGAAACAAGATCTTTCTGAATGTCCAATTGGTTTAATAAATAGTAACCATTAAAAAGACTTTATTTATAGAATCTTGTTTAAAACTATTTTGAGTATAGTTATAGTTTGGTAATTAGTTTTAATGTTAAATAAGTTTTAATGGGATAAATTTTGTGCCCTATTATGTTTCAGTGTCATGCACATGCTTGGAAAAATTTCCAAAATCACCACTTAGTAAAATACTTGCATGCATGCATTCATATTATTTTTGATTGAATATTTTGTGTGAAATTGAATGCTATGATTTTTCTTGTAGATTTTGCTAGTGATTGTGATTGTGAAGAGTGCTACTCTCCCCACTACCAAGGCAAGTGATATTTTCATGAATATTTCTATCCTATGTTTTGTACTAGCATTAGATATTTTGCTAAAGTATTGCATGCTATTTTTGCCTAGTGCTAAGTTGGGAAATCCTAAGTAGAGTAGAATAGTAGAATTGCTAGGGAATTTTCCTAAGTTAAGTGATCATAACCTGCTTAGCCTAGCTACTTAGCAAACAAGGGTGGTGAACATCTATAATTATTATGATAAAAATACTTCTAAGTCAAGAGACTTATGTTTTCTAATAAAACAACTAAGACAAATGAACCTCCTGGGTGGAATGGATGTTTGGGTTATGTTGAGTGGTTACACAAGGCCATGGACTTGGGTTGTGTATCTCACTTGTGGTATGCCACCCAGGCACAAAGGGATTTGGAGGACAAGTGTTGAGAAAGCTTACAGTGCAACCACTTGGCAATATGGGCTCTGCCTTGATCATATAGGTTGCTAGAACTTAGTCATTTGGACAGTTGGTGGTAGATGGGATGATAGGTTGGAACGCGTCCATTTGACTAAGGAAAAGCATCTGAAAGGTCCTGTCTTGGGAAACCAAGTCTGGTGGGGAAAGTGCACAACCTCTGCAGATGGAAAACCTAAGTACTTAGCCTAGTCCAAGGAAATGGACACTTTTGAGCATCAAGAAATGGAAGCTACAAGAATCTCATCACTCCAACTTCTAAGTAAAACTTATGGGTGAACAAGGGTGAAGGACCCCAATGTCTATTGGTGGTTCCTTGGGAATGTTTTGACACAGAAAAACTTAGTGATTTCAACTAATAGGTAAAACCTATTTTCAAGCAAAGCAAGCCAAGCTACAATTAGCCAGAATGCATGTAGTAATATAGTCCACTTATAAATACTAAGGTATCACTTGCCAATACTATTCCAAAGTATTGACCCTCTGTGGCTGTAACTTGTGATGTTGCAGGTTATTCCGATGATGAGTAGGAGTCATGAGTCTACACTCAACATGCTTGCCTGTGGCACATGAAGATGAAGACTTATGTTTATTTACTTATTCCTTAAAACTCTTGTATTAGGCCTATGGCCATGAGTTGTAAAAGACTATGTTATCTCTGGAATGAATGTAATAAACGACCTTTGTTTCTGTGTACTTCATCTTAAACTGTGGATGCTAGCATTGATCCAGGGACTAGCATTGCAATCACAGGGATCCTTTCCTTTATAAAGGAGGGGTCTAACACAGCCCTGCCCCTCCTTATATAGGTGGAGGGGGCGCGCCAAGGGGAGGGGAGTCCCTCCCCAACTCGGTCTCCAAGTGGGCCGGCGGTGGAGGGAGAGAACTCCTTCCCAATTAGGTTTCCTACTCTCCCTCCACCTCACAAAATAGCCATTTGACTTTTCAAATTGGCGTTTGACTTTTCAAAACTAGGATTTGATTTAACCCTTTATTTTGTTCAGCGATGACACCTAGTACATGATGCAATCATTCCAACATGTTATGACACATTCATGTACCCTTCCCCTCTGGAGTGTCGGACATTCCGGAACCTTCTAGAACATTCCCGATGAAAACACCGGAACCATTCTCCAACCCCGAAACAGGACTTTCCTTATATGAATCTTATTCTCCGGACCATTTCAGATCTCCTCGTGATATCCCGGATCCCATCCAAGACTCCGAACAACATTCAGTCTCTTACACATCCTTCCATAACTACTCAAACAACGTCGAATCCTTAAGTGTGTCTCCCTACGGTTCGTGAATTATGCGGACATGATCGAGACACTTCTCTGAACAATAACCAATAGAGGAATCTTGAAGTTCATATGGCTCCCACATATTTCTACGATTACTTTGCGATCGAATGAACCACTTACATACGATACCAATTTCCCTTTATCTCACGATAGTTTACTTATCCGAGGTTATGATCGTCGGTATCTCTGCATACATAGTTCAACCTCGTTACAGATAAGTACTCTTTTCTCGTTCCCGTGATATGTGATCCCTTGTGAGCCAGTCACATCCTTGCAAGCTAATTGGATGACATTCCACCGAGAGGGCCCAGAGTATATCTATCCTTCATATGGATGGACAAATCCCACTCTTGATCCATGTGTCTCAACCAATACTTTTCGAACACTCAATGCCACCTTTATAGCCACCAAGTTACGGTGTGGCATCCCGCAAAACCACTACTAGAAAATCACGTTGTTTTTGTGCATTGCATCGTCATCATCATGCATGTGTTTGTCTGAAACTATTTCCAATAAGCCTATTTTTGTTTTCTAAAAATGCCCTTCTCTTATTTCAAAATAAGTCTTATATATACCTGTCAAATTATTTGCCTAAAAGTTAATTGCTAAAAAGATTTAAAATAAAAACCACACCGTAAATATTTTACAAACTAACACAAGCCCCAAACCCTAAACCTATTCCCACCCAAATCTATCCTACCCACCTCTCACAGCTCGCCACCTCACCCTCTCCCCCAATTCCTACCCATCTGCCACCTCATCAATCCTAGACTTTTTCCCCCTCTTTCTTTTTCTCACCTAGCCCCTTCTACCCTCCCCTCACTTACATCCTGGGCCCACACGCCACCTCCCTCCCCACAGCAGCCCCCACCTCCCTCCCTGCCCATCAGCACACACGCCCCCCAAACCTCTCTCTCTGACCCTCGGGCCCGACACCCCCGGGCCCCACCGAGCCACCACTCAACCTCCCCACCTGCCGCTGTCCCCCTGGCCCGCAGCACCCCCACCACGCGTCCCCCACGCGTTTTCCCCCACGCGTCCCCCCGCCCCACGTTCCACGCGTCTCCCTCCTCCTTCTCCCTCCCAGCCCCGGCGACCACCCTCCCTTCTCCGGCCGCCTCCTCTCGCCGGCTCCCCTCCCCGCTTCCCCCTGGCGCCCGGCGCCGCCACGCCACCGGCCGCCTTTCGCGCCACCGCCTCCTCCCGCCGCTCCTCCTCCGCCCTCGCTCAAGCCCTCTGCTGAAGGCGTCCGCTCCGGCCACCTCCAACCTCGCCTCCTCGCCATCGCTTAACCCGCCCGCTCGCTTGTCCCAGCGGCCTCCTCCGCCAACCCCCCCACCCCCAGGTGGCCACGAGCCACCTCCCTCCTGCCCGTTTCCAGCGACCGCCTCGGCCAGGCCGCTCCCTCCTCCTCTCCTTCGGCCGCCGGCGCGCCCCCCCTCTTCTCTGCGCGACCTCGCCGCCCCGGCCGGCCGCCGCCGCCCCGCTCGGCCTCCCTCTGCCCCGTCTGCCCCTCGCCAGCTCCTCCCCGAGCCCCGCCCAGAGCGCCGCCGCCACGCTCTCTCACCGGCCCTCATCCCCTCCGCTGCCTCCCTGGCCGCCCCGTTTCCTCTGCTCCAAGCCGCCGGGACCCGTGCGTCGTCACCTCCGTCTGCGAACCAGGCGCTGCAGCCGCCGTGGGACCACCCTCACCGCCCTCCCGCGTCCAGCCTGCTCTCCTCGAGGCCGCCGTCGTTCCCAAGCCGCGACCCGAGTGACACATGTGTTGCTGCGTGTGTTGTTGCGGCAGCTCTCTGCGAGGTGTTTGGAATAACGGGTGATCCCCGACAAGTCCGAACTCGTTGAACCTCGAGACCCTGGTAACCGATTCACCCAAGTCCGGCATCGACAAACGAAGACGGAACCATCGAGACCTTCTTCACGGAATGCCGAGTTCTGCTACCCAAACCCGAAGATCTTCTAAGGGAAAACATCAAGTAGTCCAGCGACACCCGACCCCGAACCCGAGTTCTTCGACGCGGCGACAAGATCTCCTACATGGGAGCCCGGAGAACCCGTACCCGAAGGCCGTGGATGCGACAAGATCATCTCTCGAACGCCAGGTCGCCCACCCAGAACGCCAAGTTCGCCACCTTGGACGCCATGACCGTCTACACGGACTCGAAGACCACGGCGACATCAAGATCGGCACCGACCCGGAAGAATCCGATGCGCCCCGACACCGAACCAAGTACTTCTTTCCGGACGCCGAGTCTGCCGAGAACCCGGATGCGACAAGATCTACCCGTTGATCGAGAATGTTTCTGCCGAGACCGAACCCGTCGAACCCTGGACCCTGAGACCGAACCCCGAACCCCGGAACCCCAAGATCTGCCGAACCCTAATGTGTGAACCTTCTCCCGAGCCCCTATTTTATAAATGCTAAATATAAAACCTGTTGCATAATAACCATTCATCTCGCATACATATTGTCACGTGGGTTGGGCCCTTATGCCGATTCACCGCATAATTAAATATGGGGCCCATATGCGGGCAAATCTAGTCTCATATTGGCCTCATCTAAATTTGTGTAGCGAACCGGTGCTATTTTTGCCATGTTATTACAACATTTAAAATGCAGGGTAGCTAAATAACTCGAACCTAATAATAATTGTTGGGACCCCGGTACCACTTAATATTGCTTAATTGCACCGCATCTTGCCATGGCATACATCATACATGCATCATGCCCGATCTTTTGCCGTAGTATTAAATATTGCATCCAGTGTTTATTCTAGTGTTTTGCTTCTTCGCGGATGAGGCCGTTGAGTTGATGTGAGCTTCGCCCCGATCTTCGGTTGAACCTTCGACAATGTTTTCAGGCGAGCATCTCCCCCCTTTTTCTACCTATCTTACTTTTATAGTATTTATTCCCTCTTGTTGATCTATTGCTATCTGTGTTGCGATGCTCTAGTTATCGTACCCGTGATACCCCTGCAGCCTTATATTGCCTTGGACCCCTCCTATTACCTGTTGTTTGGTAGATAGTTGGACTTGCGCGTCGTAGTCGCTTGCTCAAGTGCTGTTGCGTGTCTCCATGTACCACAGTTGTTGGAGTATTGCCGCATGTTTGATGTTGGAGATGGTCATGGCTTTACTTATCGTTCACTTTAATTACTGTTTAACAACTAAAATTGAAGTAAGTAAGCAGAGGCACAGGTGGGCAATAGATGTTATTTGGTTGTTAACCGTCCACTTGTGTCCCGTAGGACCCCGAGTGCTTGATACCTGTTCCTTGATTTATCGCGCTATCCACATCCGGGAGGATTATGGGACCCCCCTGAGCCAGAGCTTGATGCAGTCTTATTTCTTGGGGCCACAAACTAGTTTGAGGTTTTATTTACTATCCTGTACTTATGCCATGCTACTGCTTTATTTACGATTGTGCGAGGAGCACACTGTACTGTTTAGGATCGGGACACGTTTTCGTGGTGTCGACAAGCCCAGTTTTGGGTTCCCAGTCGTTCACAACCGTCCACCCAAACCTCGGGTCCATCTCGGAGTCAGCTAACTTCGTTGCGGGTGTACTCCAAGGGGTGGCCCCCTGAAATATTTCTGAATCCTGTGATTGCTTTGTCGTGAAGGCCTCGTTGGGTTTTGATTTGGTTTTTCCGAGGTTGATCGAGTGTGTTTTGCTATTTGTGCACCCCGGCCGGGTTAAAACTTTCTAAAAGCCGTGTCCGCGGTTATGGACGACTTGGAGCACAGTATCTCGATCATAGACAAGCATAACTAAAGTAGTGCTATAAATTTGCCTTTATAATGACTAGTAATCAGCTTCACTATAATGGAATGGCTACATAAAACTGCCCACAATTGCTTGTTTGGTTTGTCGCTTGCGACGATTGTATCTGACTAGTAAGTATTGCAACTACAATAGTATGGCTAAATAAAAGTACCAACCACTGCTGGGTTTTGGGTTATCTCATGCTAATTGTATTTGACTAGTAAGTATTGCAACTACAATGGAATGGTTAACTAAAATGGCCCACTGCTTATTTTATCAGGATAATTATCTACATTTGACTAGTAATTGCTGCAACAATAACTGAATCAAATAAAACTGCCAACTGCGTGAGTTCCTCGGTTGACTTCCTCGTTTGGTCTCGAGGGGGAAACGCTAGGATGGGTTTGTTTGATGGTAGTATCAGGTTGGTTCCGGATAGGTCCTTCTTACCCTCTCTGATTGCCGCCAGTTGTATCGAGTCTCTATAGGTTGTTCAGTGCATGCTGCCGCTGCCGCTTCAGACCACCATACCTATGTAGGCGAGGACCGCCGAATTCTAGCCTCGCCGTGTACTGGCCTCAGTACTGACGCTCCTCTTTCTTTTCCTTTGCCCTTTATCGGCACCCCTTTTGTTTAAGCAGGTTTTGAGGTCGACGTCGTTAGCAAGGTTACCCCTCTGGCTTGGCCTGGGCAGGGTTATGGATGCCATTGGTTATTCTTCAGGGCTCTTAGCCCCATTTGCATCTTGTCCGTAGCTGGACACTCTATCGTTTCCAAGGTGATTTGGATCTTTGTATATTATATCTGTATTCTTGACTCATTGAGTCGCTGCTGTATATATATCTGTTCTGTGGGTCCCATCGAGGACTGTTGTGTAATGTTATTACTTCGTTTTCCACCCGCACGAAAGTGCCTGGTGGGCACCTTTCAATCGTTTCTATGCGGGTTTGGCGGGAATCGCTGAAACTTGCATAGGTCCGATTCTGAGGGTGTTACAGAGTGGTATCAGAGCTCAGCAGTTGCGATACCCCACAAGTCCAGCCTGTAGGATAACCTAGCTAACGGCCGAAGTAGAGTGTCAAAACTATTTTTGCAAAATCGGTTGGATAGTTCTGGTTAGGTCTGCTTTTACTCCTTACCCCTCTGCTATTCTCCTCTTACCTCTACGTGTTTTGAATCCGCTCTCTTCTCTCTCTTTGAGTCCAGGATATCTCGTGGTTGGGTTTCCGTCGCACCTTCAGGGTTTCGCTTCCTCCTTCGTAACGGTGTTGCTACATCTGATCTTCGTGCTATCCGAGGTATCCTTCGTCTGGTGGACTTCTCTTTGTTCCTTCTTGTGCCTTCCGGTGTTTTCCGACGAGACGACATCATCTACGCCAGATCCGATGCAGAGTCTGCATCACTGCTTTGTTTCTGAACCTCGATTGTCGAGATCTTCAGTCTGATTCCGAGAATGGTTGCACTCTTTTCTACTGATTGTGCAGAGTAATAGTTTGGGTGCGTGATGGATTGGCCCCCATGACGACTACCCCTTCTATTCGCTTTTGTACATTGAAGTGGATGAGAATGTATCGGTTCCCTCTTTCCATCGAAGCTAGAGGTGGCTTTATTTGTGGATACCTCTACCTTCGACCTTTTGTTCCCGGAGTGTTCTCTCGACGATCACGGACAACAACCCCTTGTTAGTGGTGTCGCGAGGATCTACACGAAGCGAGAAGACGCAGATCGCCGACCTTCCTTCCGGTACCATGAGGCGGATCTCGAGGGCGAGATCCACTGTTAGTGGTGTCGAATTGTGGCATCCCGCAAAACCACTACTAGAAAATCGCGTTGTTTTTGTGCATTGCATCGTCATCATCATGCATGTGTTTGTCTGAAACTATTTCCAATAAGCCTATTTTTGTTTTCTAAAAATGCCCTTCTCTTATTTCAAAATAAGTCTTATATTTACCTGTCAAATTATTTGCCTAAAAGTTAATTGCTAAAAAGATTTAAAATAAAAACCACACCGTAAATATTTTACAAACTAACACAAGCCCCAAACCCTAAACCTATTCCCACTCAAATCTATCCTACCCACCTCTCACAGCTTGCCACCTCACCCTCTCCCCCAATTCCTACCCATCTGCCACCTCATCAATCCTAGACTTTTTCCCCCCTCTTTCTTTTTCTCACCTAGCCCCTTCTACCCTCCCCTCACTTACATCCTGGGCCCACACGCCACCTCCCTCGCCACAGCAGCCCCCACCTCCCTCCCTGCCCATCAGCACACACGCCCCCCCAACCCTCTCTCTCTGACCCCCGGGCCCCACGCCCCCGGGCCCCACCGAGCCACCACTCAACCTCCCCACCTGCCGCTGTCCCCCTGGCCCGCAGCACCCCCACCACGCGTTTTCCCCCACGCGTCCCTCCGCCCCATGTTCCCCGCGTCTCCCTCCTCCTTCTCCTTCCCAGCCCCGGCGACCACCCTCCCTTCTCTGGCCGCCTCCTCTCTCCGGCTCCCCTCCCCGCTTCCCCCTGGCGCCCGGCGCCGCCACGCCACCGGCCGCCTTCCGTGCCACCACCTCCTCCCGCCGCTCCTCCTCCGCCCTCGCTCCGGCCACTCTCGCCGCCGAGCGTCCCGCTCCCGGCCACCTCCAACCTCGCCTCCTCGCCATCGCCCCAACCCGCCCTCGCTCCGGCTCGCCCGTCCCCGCAGGCGGCCTCCTCCGCCAACCACCCCACCGCCTGGTGCCCGCGAGCCACCTCCCTCCTGCCCCGTTTCCCGGCGACCCTCGCCCCGCGCGCGGCCGCCTCCGGCCGGGCCAGCTCCCCCGGTCGCCTCCTCGCCACGGCCTCCCCCTCCGCCGCTTCTCCCCTCCACCGCCGGTCTCCCCCGACGCCGCCGCTCCCTCCTCCTCTCCTCCGGCCAAGGCCTTCCCTCTTCTCCACATGACCTCGCCGCCGCCCGCCTCGCCGGCCTCCTCTCGCCCTGCTCGCCTCGCCAGCTCCTCCCCGAGCCCCGCCCAGAGCGCCGCCGCCACGATCCCTCACTGCCCTCCCTCCACGCCTCCCGCTGGCAGCGGCGCCTCCCCTCGGCAAGGCGCCCGGCCCTCGCCCTCCTCCCCCCTCTGTCGGGCGCCTCTGCCTCCCTGGCCGCCCCGTTTCCTCTGCTCCAAGCCGCTGGGACCCGCACGTCGTCACCTCCGTCTGCGAACCAGGCGCTGCAGCCGCCGTGGGACCACCCTCACCGCCCTCCTGCGTCGAGCCTGCTCTCCTCGAGGCCGCCGTCGTTCCCAAGCCGCGACCCGAGTGACACATGTGTTGCTGCGTGTGTTGTTGCGGCAGCTCTCTGCGAGGTGTTTGGAATAACGGGTGCTCCCCGACAAGTCCGAACTCGTCGAACCTCGAGACCCCGGTAACCGATTCACCCAAGTCCGGCATCGACAAACGAAGATGGAACCATCGAGACCTTCGTCACGGAACGCCGAGTTCTGCTACCCGAACCCGAAGATCTTCTAAGGAAATACATCAAGTAGTCCACCGACACCCGACCCCGAACCCGAGTTCTTCGACGCGGCGACAAGATCTCCTACATGGGAGCCCGGAGAACCCGTACCCGAAGGCCGTGGATGCGACAAGATCATCTCTCGAACGCCAGGTCGCCCACCCGGAACGCCAAGTTCGCCACCTTGGACGCCATGACCGTCTACACGGACTCGAAGACCACGGCGACGTCAAGATCGACACCGACCCGGAAGAATCCGATGCGCCCCGACACCGAACCAAGTACTTCTTTCCGGACGCCGAGTCTGCCGAGAACCCGGATGCGACAAGATCTACCCGTTGAGCGAGAATGTTTCTGCCGAGACCGAACCCGTCGAACCCTGGACCCTGAGACCGAACCCCGAACCCCGGAACCCCAAGATCTACCGAACCCTAATATGTGAACCTTCTCCCGAGCCCCTATTTTATAAATGCTAAATATAAAACCTGTTGCATAATAACCATTCATCTCGCATGCATATTGTGACGTGGGTTGGGGCCTTATGCCGATTCACCGCATAATTAAATATGGGGCCCATATGCAGGCAAATCTAGTCTCATATTGGCCTCATCTAAATTTGTGTAGCGAACCGGTGCTATTTTTGCCATGTTATTACAACATTTAAAATGCAGGGTAGCTAAATAACTCGAACCTAATAATAATTTTCGGGACCCCGGTTCCACTTAATATTGCTTAATTGCATCGCATCTTGCCATGGCATACATCATACATGCATCATGCCCGATCTTTTGCCGTAGTATTAAATATTGCATCCGGTGTTTATTCTAGTGTTTTGCTTCTTCGCGGATGAGGCCGTTGAGTTGATGTGAGCTTCGCCCCGATCTTCGGTTGAACCTTCGACAATGTTTTCAGGCGAGCATCTCCCCCCTTTTTCTACCTATCTTACTTTTATAGTATTTATTCCCTCTTGTTGATCTATTGCTATCTGTGTTGCGATGCTCTAGTTATCGTACCCGTGATACCCCTGCAGCCTTATATTGCCTTGGACCCCTCCTATTACCTGTTGTTTGGTAGATAGTTGGACTTGCGCGTCGTAGTCGCTTGCTCAAGTGCTGTTGCGTGTCTCCATGTACCACAGTTGTTGGAGTATTGCCGCATGTTTGATGTTGGAGATGGTCATGGCTTTACTTATCGTTCACTTTAATTACTATTTAACAACTAAAATTAAAGTAAGTAAGCAGAGGCACAGGTGGGCAATAGATGTTATTTGGTTGTTAACCGTCCACTTGTGTCCCGTAGGACCCCGAGTGCTTGATACCTGTTCCTTGATTTATCGCGCTATCCACATCCGGGAGGATTATGGGACCCCCCTGAGCCAGCGCTTGATGCATTCTTATTTCTTGGGGCCACAAACTAGTTTGAGGTTTTATTTACTATCCTGTACTTATGCCATGCTACTGCTTTATTTACGATTGTGCGAGGAGAACACTGTACTGTTTAGGATCGGGACACGTTTTCGCGGTGTCGACAAGCCCAGTTTTGGGTTCCCAGTCATTCACAGCCGTCCACCCAAACCTCGGGTCCATCTCGGAGTCAGCTAACTTCGTTGCGGGTGTACTCCAAGGGGTGGCCCCCTGAAATATTTCTGAATCCTGTGATTGCTTTGTCGTGAAGGCCTCGTTGGGTTTTGATTTGGTTTTTCCGAGGTTGATCGAGTGTGTGTTGCTATTTGTGCACCCCGGCCGGGTTAAAACTTTCTAAAAGCCGTGTCCGCGGTTATGGACGACTTGGAGCTCAGTATCTCGATCATAGACAAGCATAAGTAAAGTAGTGCTATAAATTTGCTTTTATAATGACTAGTAATCAACTTCACTATAATGGAATGGCTACATAAAACTGCCCACAATTGCTTGTTTGGTTTGTCGCTTGCGACGATTGTATCTGACTAGTAAGTATTGCAACTACAATATAATGGCTAAATAAAAGTACCAACCACTGCTGGGTTTTGGGTTATCTCATGCTAATTGTATTTGACTAGTAAGTATTGCAACTACAATGGAATGGTTAACTAAAATGGCCCACTGCTTATTTTATCAGGATAATTATCTACATTTGACTAGTAATTGCTGCAACGATAACTGAATCAAATAAAACTGCCAACTGCGTGACTTCCTCGTTTGGTCTCGAGGGGGAAACGCCAGGATGGGTTTGTTTGATGGTAGTATCAGGTTGGTTCCAGATAGGTCCTTCTTACCCTCTCTGATTGCCGCCAGTTGTATCGAGTCTCTATAGGTTGTTCAGTGCATGCTGCCGCTGCCGCTTCAGACCACCATACCTATGTAGGCGAGGACCGCCGAATTCTAGCCTCGCCGTGTACTGGCCTCAGTATTGATGCTCCTCTTTCTTTTCCTTTTCCCTTTATCGGCACCCCTTTTGTTTAAGCAGGTTTTGAGGTCGACGTCGTTAGAAGGGTTACCCCTCCGGCTTGGCCTGGGCAGGGTTATGGACGCCATTGTTTATTCTTCAGGGCTCTTAGCCCCATTTGCATCTTGTCCGTAGCTGGACACTCTATCGTTTCCAAGGTGATTTGGATCTTTGTATATTTTATCTGTATTCTTGACTCATTGAGTCGCTGCTGTATATATATCTATTCTGTGGGTCCCATCTAGGACTGTTGTGTAATGTTATTACTTCGTTTTCCACCCGCACGAAAGTGCCTGGTGGGCACCTTTGAATCGTTTCTATGCGGGTTTGGCGGGAATCGCTGAAACTTGCATAGGTCCTATTCTGAGGGTGTTACACGGTGTGGTGTTTGATGTCATCAAAGCATCCTTCCGGTGAAGGTGATATGCATGATCTCATGGTCGAAGGAATTAGGTTACTATGTATCAGAAAGCATATAGCAATTGAACTATTAAAATGACTTGATCTTTATGCTACGCTTATCTATAGTAGTATATCCACCATATCATTCTCCTAATGATATGATCTTGTTGTTAATAACATCTCAATGTTCATGATAGGGAAACCACAATCATTTATTAACCAACAAGCTAGTATTATAAAGAGGCTTTACTAGGGACTCTATTTTAGTTTACAAATCACACAAGTATCAATGTTTCCTTGTTAATACTATTATAGCATGAATGTAAACATCTATCATAAAAACAAAGATATAATAATAAACATATTTATTATTGCCTCTAGGGCATATCTCCAACAGTCTCCCACTTGCACTAGAGTCATCTAATCTAGATTACATGGTAATATACCGAACACCCATGGCAGTTTGGTGTTGGTCATGTTTTGCCCTCGGGAGAGGTTTAGTCAACGAATCCGCCACATTCAGATCTGTGTGTACTTTGCAAATCTTTATGTCCCCATCTTGGACATGTTCTCGAATAGCGTGAAAACGTAGCTTGATGTGCTTCAGCTTCTTGTGTGACCTTGGTTCTTGCGCATTGGCTATGGCGCCCATGTTATCACAGTAGATTGACATTGGGTCTAGCGCACTAGGAACCACACCGAGCTCTGTAATGAACTCTTTCATCCATATCGCTTCTTGTGAAGCCTCCGAAGCAACCATGTATTCTGATTCAGTAGAAGATCTCACCACAACGCTTTGCTTTGCACTCCTCCAGCTAACTGCTGCACCATTCAAAGTAAATACGTATCCAGATTGTGATTTAGAATCATCCGGATCGGTGTTCCAACTAGCATCGGTGTAACCATTAACAACGAGCTGTTCATCACCTCCATAAGAAAGAACCATATCCTTAGTTCTTCTCAAGTACTTAAGGATGTTTTTGACCGCTGTCCAATGATCCACTCCTGGATCAATTTGATATCTGCTAGTTAAACAAACAACATATGCAATGTCGGGTCTAGTACATAGCATGGTATACATTAGAGATCCTATGGATGAGGCATAGGGAGTTTTACTCATCCTTTCTCTATCTGCTGCCGTTGTCGGACTTTGAGTTTTACTCAAGGTCGTATTGGGCAACATGGGCAAGAACCCTTTCTTGCTATCTTCCATTCCAAACCTCTTTAGAACTTTGTCCAAATATGTACTTTGTGACAATGATATTAGACGTCTCGATCTATCTCTATAAATCTTTATGCCTAATATGTAAGCTGCTTCGCCAAGATCCTTCGTTGAAAAACTGTTATTCAAATATTCCTTGACACTATTAAGAAGGTCTACATCATTCCCAATCAAGAATATGTCATCTACATATAGTATTAAGAATGCTACAGAGCTCCCACTCACTTTCTTGTAAATACAAGCTTCTCCATAAGTTTGTATAAAACCAAAACTTTTGTTTACCTTATCAAAACGTTGATTCCAACTTCGGGATGCTTGCTTCAATCCATAGATGGACCGTTGAAGTTTGCATACCTTGTTAGCATCTTTCGGATCGACAAAACCTTTGGGTTGCATCATATACAACTCTTCATCAATGTCTCCATTGAGGAATGCTGTTTTGACATCCATCTGCCATATCTCATAATTATAATATGCAGCGATTGCTAACATAATCCTCACAGACTTTAGCTTCTCTACAGGTGAGAAAGTCTCATCGTAGTCAACTCCTTGAATTTGTCGAAACCCTTTTGCGACAAGTAGAGCTTTATAGACACTAACATTACCATCAGCATCTGTTTTCTTCTTGAAAATCCATTTGTTCTCGACAGCCTTCTGGCTATCCGGTAAGTCCACCAAAGTCCATACTTGGTTTTCGTCCATGGATCCAATCTCGGATTTCATGGCTTCTTGCCATTTATTGGAATCTGGGCTTATCATCGCTTCTTCATATGTCGCAGGGTCATCGGTGTTGTCCACCAACATGACATTCATAACGGGATCATACCAATCAGGAGTGGTACGAGTTCTCGTTGACCTGCGAGGCTCTGTAGCAACTACAACCGAAGTTTCATGATCATCATCATTAGCTTCCTCTCTTATTGGTGCAGGCACCACAGGAACTTCTTCCGGTGCTGCGCTACTCGCAAGTTCGAGAGAAGGTTCGACAACCTCGTCGAGTTCTACTTTCCTTCCAGTCACTTCTTTCAATAGAAATTCTTTCTCTAGAAAGGATCCATTCTTGGCAACGAAGACTTTGCCTTCGGATCTATGATAGAAGGTATACCCAATAGTTTCCTTCGGGTATCCTATGAAGACGCATTTTTTCCGCTTTGGGTTCAAGCTTGTCCGGCTGTAACTTCTTTACATAGGCTTCGCAACCCCGAACTTTAAGGAACGACAACTTAGGTTTCTTCCCAAACCATAATTCATACGGTGTCGTTTCAACGGATTTAGATGGTGCCCTATTTAAAGTGGATGCGGCTGTTTCTAATGCATAACCCCAAAACAATAGCGGTAAATATGTAAGTGACATCATAGAACGAACCATATCTAAGAGAGTTCGATTACGATGTTCGGACACACCATTGCGCTGTGGTGTTCCCGGCGGTGTCAATTGTGAAAGTATTCCGCATTTCTTCAAATGCTCGCCAAACTCGTAACTTAGATATTCACCTCCACAATCAGAACGTAGAAATTTAATCTTCTTGTTACGTTGATTCTCTACCTCACTTTGAAATTCCTTAAACTTCTCGAAAGTTTCGGACTTATGTTTCATGAAATAGATATACCCATATCTACTCAAGTCATCCGTGAAGGTAAGAACATAACGATAACCACCGCGCGATGCTACACTCATTGGACCACACACATCGGTATGTATGATTTCCAGTAAGTCCGTAGCTCGCTCCATCATACCAGAAAATGGAGTCTTAATCATTTTACCCATCAGACATGCTTTGCATCTTTCAAGTGATTCGAAATCAAGTGATTCAAGAAGTCCATCGGAATGGAGTTTCTTCATACGCTTCACTCCAATGTGACCAAGACGACAGTGCCACATATAGGTCGAGTTATCGTTTGATTTCAAACGTTTAGCCTCAATGTTATTAATATTTGTATTTCCACTATCGAGATTCAATAAGAATAGACCATCTATCAAAGGTGCATGTGCATAGAACATATTACTCATATAAATCGAACAACCATTATTCTCGGACTTAAACAAGTAACCGTTGACGAGGTTTGATCTCATCAATGCCCATTGTTATGGACTTGGGTTTTGGAGAAGATGGGGATGCTGGAGATCGTGGAACGGTTAGCAAACAAGCAACACGGGGACATGAGGTTTACCCAGGTTTAGGCCCCCGGAGGGAAAACCCTACTCCTGCTTGTCTACTCTTGATTACGGCGGAACCGAAGGTTACAGGGGTGCGCAGATTCGATCTGGCGTGGAGGTGCGTATGCGAAAGTATGAGTCGAGAGATCTAGGTCATGCCCTCCTGGCCTTTATATAGACTTAGGCAGGTCCCGGGCATAGACCTAGTTGGTTACAAGTTCTAGGGTTTTACCCCTTTGAATTTCCTATCTACGCTAGTCTTGCTCTCTAAGGATCCGAAGGCGTCATGGGCCTTGGCCACCCGAAAATCCTCATGGGCCGGTATACATCTGCCGTGGGCCTTCCTTGGGCTGGACCAGGTATGCTGAGGTCACGTACCCGTAGGGTATAACCATGTCAGTAGCCCCCGAGTGATCAGTCGAATCATAGATTCGGCTGAGGACTCTTCCATCCTTCGGGTGCAACTATGTATTAATAGTATATGTGTGTAGGGATTGTTGATGCGTGTGCCTGACTCACCCGACAGATCGGGGTCAGTTAACTGTCTTAGGATGAAACAAAACGATCTTCTTTAGGTTCGAGTCCCTCAACTCGGACCTGGAATAGTTGCTGGCGTAATCCGACTCAGGCCGCGGAGGACTTATAGGAGTGGAATTCCAGTGATTTTAATTGGTGTACCCAACGCGTCCGTCGGGATTTTTCATCGCGCCTGCTGGCATGGATTTATACTAGCAGAGCGCAGTCGTGTGCGTTGCCAGGCCATCAAATGATATATACAGGTCTTATCTTTGCGTCGTAGACGCAGCATCCGAACATTTGTCACCGCGGAGGTGTTTCGGGTGGCCAAGGAGAAACATGCATCACTTAGCATTTTACTGGGGCAAAGTTGCCGAAAAAGTTTTGTGTGTTTTATCCGAAAGATCGCAGTCGAAGAATTCATAGGGTGCGCGACCAGCGCTCCCTATGGGAGTAGCCCCCGAGTGTCTATTCGAGTCGTAGACTCGAGCGGAGACTTTTATTCAAGCACTTTGTTTATTTTTAAGTCCGTAGGACACAAAAAATTTCGGATGCTTAAATCCATCCTCCCTATGGGAGTAGCCCCCGAGTCCGTAGTGGAGTCGTAGACTCGACGTAGGACTCGAAGAAATATTTTGTATTTATTCGTCTTTTGGGTGCGCGGCCAGCGCTCCTGATAGGAGTAGCCCCCGAGTATTTAGTCGAATCGAAGATTCGAGTGAGTACTCTTAGCTTTGAAGCCGAAGAATTGTAGTTGGTGCTAGTATAGCTTTTGATGACATAAGTGCTGACGATCGATGACCTCAAGCGTCTACTACGCCAGAGATGACTTGACTGGACGAACGTGGGTCCCACTTGCTGACCTTGAATTGACCGGTCACGCGCGGCGTGGAGATAATTACGGCGTCGCCTCGATTTCCGTGCGTAGTGGACGGTGTGGTAACGACGGTTCGTTGTGATGTGGACACGTGTATGGCCAGATCTGCCGTTGGCGTTAGGTCTTCTGGATGGACGGTTGTCGTGCGTCGTCTTCTCCGTTTAATCATTGTGGAAAGCTGCAGTTTGTTTTCACCGCATCTACTCTTGTTTTCACTGCCTCCTTGTGCTCTAGAGGTTCTTGCTGCGCGCTGCGATATTCTTCCACATTTCCTTCTTCCCGCCCGCACTCTTGCCGCCGGTGCCGCCGAAGCGCGATGGGGAAAACGAAGAAATTGTCATCTGCGGTTGGTACCAGCGCCGCCGGAGGGAAGAAAGGCGCTACCACAACTCGTGTTACCGACGGTGCCTGGCGCCGATCAGAGACGCGGGAGAGTGATCTCCGCAGACTTCGCGAGCGGGGTTTGATCCCGCAGGATAGGGAGGCCACCAGACTCCCCAGCAACGAGGTAATCCCTCGTCCCCCCGCTGGGTATCGGGTTATGTTTCTTGCCTTCGTTATTCGTGGGTTCTCTTTCCCAGTCCACAACTTCCTTCATGGCCTGCTCTTTCTTTACGGCATCCAGCTGCATCATCTTTCGCCCAATTATCTTCTTCACATTGCTTGTTTCATCACTTTCTGCGAGTGCTGGCTCGGTATCGAGCCGCACTTTGGTATTTTCCGGAAGCTCTATTCCGTGAAGAGGCAATCCAGCTCGGATGGTGTGTATCCCATTGGGGGTTGCATCATCTCTCTTAAGGCCAATATTCTTTTCTTTTCTTTCTCTATGTCCGAATCTGTCCAGTACTGGCGGAGGCGATGGTTTTACATTCGCGACTCCACAGTGGCGGGGCAACAATTTGGTCTTGCTCCTTTCGACTCCTCCCAGATAATCGAGCCAAAGAGGTCCTGGAAAAATCATATCTTGGACGGCGAGTCAGCGGAGATAGAGGCCCTTTATCGTCGGGTGGAGGATCTCCAGTTGATTCCTGATAAAGAAGTGAACGGCATTGTAACATCCCAAAAATACCAAACTTAGATCAACAAACACTAATCATCAAGATTAGGGTTAACAAAAACTTTTCTAAATGAATTCATGAATGCATGTATATGTGTATGCATGGATTTTGAATTTCTTTTAAAACCACCTTGTTTGTGTGATCCATTGCTTGTAAAATGTTTCTTAGGTGAAAAGAACATCATCTAAAACATTTCCCACACATTTCCTAAAGACAAGTAAATCAAAACAAATATATGAAGTGAATGGTCATTTTGACCAATTTAACTCCCATGCCTACTTTGGTTGTCTCAAACTTTCAAAACCTAACAGAAAGTTTTCTGGATCTTTGCACCCCTTGAATGTACTCATAACAAGGTATCAAGTCCCACTTTGTGATAATCCAGAAACTTTCAAATGCATAGTTTAAATGACAATTCAAAATTGAATCTTCTTCATATGGGAAGATCCCACTTTTCCAAAACCCACTCAAACAAGCTCAACTTTCAAAACCCAAGCATCTACAGACTCACCAGAACCAATCTAGCAAACCCACCAAAAATCATTTAAAAATTCAAAACTTGATTTCATGCGGCCATTTCATCAAACAGGTTGCAGACACAAATCAAACAAAACATCAAACACTATAGTGTGCAGTGTTTTGAGCCTAACTTGTTCCCTAGTTAGCTCACACACAACCCAGTAGATCATCTAGAAAGATTAGCCCAACACTAGCACCCCTGTGAGCTTGCCATTGCCATTAATGGTGAACAGCCGAGCACCTCAATGCCACCCCATTGTGGACAGCAAGCTAGAAGCAGCAGCAAGCCTAGCCAGCATGTCTGGGAGGCAGCCCACCGTCCACCGCCACTGCCTGTCCCAGCCACGAGCGTTGCCAAGCCCTGGACCACGCGCACGAGACACGCCCAGACCATGCCGAGCGTGCGCCAGAGCGCCACCCTCGACCATCACCCACAGTCCGCGCGCCGCCCTCACCGCGCGCACACACGATCACCACCGACCCAGGAGACCGCCAGACACCCCCGTTTGCCGCCTCGTGCCATATAGCCACCGCCCGCCGTCAAAGACGCCGCCTCTGCCGCCCAGAGCACCGCCCGTTCCAGACCAAAACACCGCCCCATGCCTCACGACCATGTCGTTAAGCATCGCCAGGAGACACAGCACCGTCCCCTACCCTTGCCCATGCCATTAGCCGCCTGTAACGTCGCCCCCGACGAGCTCACCGTGCGCCCCAACTGTCCCCTCGCTCGACTATAAATAGAGGCCACCCTCGCACGATTTCTTCACACCATCTCACTCCCCTCTACCCACTGACCGTGCCACACCCTTCTCAGAGCAAGCCGAGCACCACCTCGCCGGAATTTCACCGGAGCCCGCCGCCTCTGGAGAAGAAGGAAGCCAGCGATTGAAGCCGCCCCAGGAGAAGCCACCGGTACCAGGAGGTTCGCCGTCGTCGACTTCGTCGTTCGCCCGCCTCGCCGACCCTCGCCAGTACCCCGGCGAGCCCCCAGCACCCCTCACTAGCCGCGCTAGGTTTCGTTCTCGCCGGAGCTGTCTCGCGTCGACGATGACCCTCAGCCGTTAGATTAGAACTAGATCGAACGATCCACGTCGCCCCATACCGCTTCGCCCAGCCCCGTGTCACTGACGAGTGGGGACACCCACTTAAGCAGCCCGCGGGAGCACTGCGCTTAGCAGGCCGGCCCGTTAGAATTTCCCGCGCAGCCCAGCAATTCAAATTAAACCTTTTTCTTTTTAAATTCAAACACACTTCTGTACCCAACTTCAAAAATCAACCCAGATCAATTCAGTGCACCAAATTGGATGAAACCAATTTTGTTGGAAAGGTTTGTGAATGCTTAATCCAAGCCCGTTGGATTCAAGTCATTTGGATCTGTAGATCACCCATAGTAAAAATAACAAGGCAGAAGCTTTTCTGCATTCAAACATTTTTCAAATTTAAACCACAAAATCTTTTGAGTTGCTTCCAACTCTCAAAAATCACATTTAACCATACCTTTCAGAATATATAAAAATATATAGGTTTACTTGCAGAAATATTGTTCAAAGAATAAAAAAATGCTACATAAGCATTTCTAGCCACTTTATTTAATTAAAATAAAAGGGTAAAACCTTATTAAATTGTGACACCAGTTTAAATCACATTCCCATGGACTACAATATGTGGTGATGACATGTGTCAACATGAGCCCATGTTTAGTTTGGAGAATATTAAATCTTGAGTAGTTTCTCAATGAGTAGAAATTACTTTTCTAAAAATAAAAAGAATTAAATCAAACCTTAACCTTGTAATGTTAGGGATTATGCTAGATCATCCATAGGACTCTTGTGTGTGGTGATTGCAAGTAGTTAAGTATTGTTTGGTGATTGTGTACCTCGTATTTATAGACGCTAGTACCGACCAAAGATACTACGAGGAGGAAGAAGGATACTATGAAGAGGAAGCCGAGGAGAACTTCAACCACTGCTCTGCACAAGGCAAGCTAATTACTATGCAAGCCTAATACTACTAGTGAATGTGCAAGCTAACACTTGCAAGATACTATACCTAAGCAAGCTTATACTGATATTGTGCAAGCTCACCCTTGCAAGATACCCTACTGATGCCACCAACCCATACTTGTGATCCTACCTACTTGTTAAACCAATCCTAGTTTTATGGCAAGCTTTTTACTTTATTTCTTTATCAAAGCTTACTTAGAGTTTACCTAAGAGTTTGGTAGATACCAGACAGTTGTGTTGAAGGTTGCCTAAAGAGCATAAAATTTGGCCTAAGCTAGAAACCTTGATATCAGCCTAAGATATAAGATTGTACTTAGTGAAACTCCACTAGTACCACCCCTCATTAGTACTACCCCCACCTGTAGATGCTAGTGCTAAGCTTAAAACTTGATCAACTTTTAGATGGGAATACTTGGTGGAAAAATGGTTATATAAACCTTGGAATGATGGATCATTCTATTGAAATGTTTTGGACATGTGTTTCCAAACACTTGATGATTTTGGTGATGAAAATGTTGAGGCATGAGCCTTAGCCCTTTATAAAACTGATGGTTGTCTGGATGCGATACCATTCCAATTTTAGCGTACAACCACAATACCCGAATATTGGGTAGGGCTTGACTGGAAACTTATATACCTTAGTATTAGTCCCTCCCGGCCAAGGTCTGAGCCGAGGCTACCTTGTGAAGATTGTCCACCTGTGTAGTACCCAAGATGACAGTGGTCATGGTTGGGAGGCCAAACTCACATGAGAGGTGCTTATACTAGGGCGTGTAATTGAAAGGTTAGGATTGATTATCCACATACTGTGTATGGTTAATTCAGGATTTGTTCCTGACGGATGTATCGAATGTTGTGGTGAAAGTGTACAATCTCTGCAGAGTGTCAAACTATTCGAATACCCGCGTCCGCGGTTATGGACAGTTGGAGTGGCCATACTGTTCCCCCGTTAGACTTTTCAAAATTGCTTGAGAAATGAATTGAGACTTTGACTTGACCACAATAGAGTTGTGACCTGAATTACAAGTTCCCACTCAGGAGTTATAAAATTGTGACCAGCCTTGGAACTTAGTAGAGATAAATCTGGCTTTTGCAAAACAACCCTAGAGCCTAGTGTCCTATTATCCAAAAACCCCCTTTTACTTGTTAGTATTAGTTTGCGAGTACTTAAAGAGTAATCATGGCTTTGTCCCTGGATATTCCCATGGCCAGACTATGAAGAGGAGTACCTGGAGGATGGACCCCAGGAAGGTTACGACAACTAGGATCATCTCCCATCGTCAGCATTGCCTGTGACCCCGAAGATGGAGCTTCGCCTACGCTACCGTTATTATTACGTATTCCGCTCCCTGATGTTGTATTAAGAACCGGATCATGAGATCCCTATTTGTGTAAGAACTTATGTATCGTTTGTAATGGATGAAGTACTATGGTATCCAATTCTGTTATGTCTCGCAAAAATGGTAATCCTGGGATTGCGATGTATGGCATAACAGGCATCTAGGATTGAAAAATCCGGGTGTTGACAAGTTGGCATCAGAGCCATCCCGACCATAGGACACCCTAGTTAGAATGGACGTTGAACCAAAAACTTAGTTTCAAAACCAAAGAAAAACAAATATTTACAAAAACCTATTCTCATTCTTACCTCTTTAATTCTTTCATAAAACTTCATGTTCCTCAAAAACTCTTGCAAAATAGATAAAATTTTGACACACTTGATCACTCTGCTAATCTACTCATCCTCTATTTTTATAGATGGATGTGAAGTACAGCAAGTTTTACCAACTGGGGAATGGTGGAGACCTTATCTTTGAGAGGGATCTGGATCAGCTTTCGGAACTTCTGGAGCGTCCATACCCCGAGTTCTTCGGATCTTAGCTCAATGATCAAGGAGGGGAGGATCTGCAATGGCTAATGGTTGCAAGTCTCCGAGGAAAGATTGAACCTCCCACCGCGGAGGGAATTCAGTTTACCTTGAGGGAAAACAACTGGCTCGATGGACTTGCCAGAGCAATGAAGGAAGCTCTTTCCCGTCTGTGTGGGCAGAGCATCAATCAGATCAAGGGTACTCGCTTTGAGTTTTGCCCAAGGCGTGATGCAAATGGACAACCACTGGAAGCCCCATACCACCCCGAGCTGAAGACTCAATTGGACCACCTTAGCTTCATGATGTATGATCGTCAGCAGGAGTTGGACAACTGCCGTGACTACTGCAACCACAAGTCTGCCATCATCAAGACGAAGGACCAGACCATCGCCATGCTAGCAAAGGATCACAAGTCTCGTCGCAGTCAGCTCGACAAGAAGGAGCGCATTATTGCCCGTCTTCGCCATCGCATCTCATCTCTAGAAGAGACCATCCACGAGAGAGACATGCAGTTAGAGGAAAGGGAGAATGCCGGAGAGGATCTTCGTGGAGACCCTTACTCCTATCTCAGCGACGACGATGATTTTCTAGAGGATCAGGCCATGGACTTCTTCACCGATGAGGATGATTTCGCCTTCATCGATGATGCGGAAGATGATGAAGCCACAAACTCCGAGCAATAGTAGCACTGAGCACTAGCGTAGTGAGTAGTAGTCGGTCCCACTGTATCGTAGTTTCCAGAATGGTTCTTAAAACTATCTGTTTGTTTTTGTTGTGGTGTGTGTTGTACTGTGTGCTATGAGTGATTGAATGAAAAAGCAAGTTGCTAGAAAACCTGAGTCAAACTCTAAAAACTTTTCAAAAACCCAAAACCTTAGAAATTTCCCTCTTTTCTCATAATCTATATCAATCTTCAGATGCCACGTGGAGGAAGTGGTTCATCCCCGGAACCGATGTTGCAGATCCAGGAACTGTTGACTTCTGACTGCGAAGCTGAAAGAGCGGAATGTCAAGCCAACCTAGCCACTCTGCAACAGATAGCCCAACTAGCCCACAACAACCAAGGCCACAAAAATCAGGACAACCATGGATCTAAGCTCAAGAATTTCCAGAATACCAACCCACCCGTTTTCACCAAGTCAGAAGAACCCCTAGACGCCGATGATTGGCTGCAAACCATGGAAAATAACTTAGAAGTAGCTGGAGTGGAAGCCAACGAGAAAGTCCTATTCGCCACCCATTACCTAGCCGGATATGCCAGGGCATGGTGGAATAGTGTTCGTGCAATGACCGGAGGCCAGATGATGACCTGGGAGGAATTCAAGGTCAAGTTTAGCAGAACCCATGTGCCACCAGGTTTGATTAAGAGAATGAGAGACGAGTTCAGAGAGCTAAAGCAAGGAAGGATGAATGTAGTAGAATACCGTGACAATTTTTTTTCATTAGCTAGGTATGCCCCGGACGAGATAGACACCGAAGCCAAGAAGAAATAAAGATTCCTGAATGGTCTGCATGACGTGATGAAGACGGTGTTAGTCAATATCCCCCTTGTTGATATTGAATCCCTTGTCGACTCTGCTATCCAGATGGAAGGAAAGATCAACCAGGCCAATGAGAACCGCAAGCGTCGCATGATGCATCAACCAGGAACCCATCAGACCCCAAAGTATCGCCCCAACCCATCTCCAGGATTTGCCCCAAGAACGAACAGACCCCCTATGACCCGTCCAACCTATCCCAACCGTGGAAACCCTAGACCCGTAGGAAATCACAACAACCCCGGCAACTCTAGCAATTTCACCCGTGCCCCACCCAAGTTCAACACCAACAATGCTACCGCCAACCCCAACACTGCCCCGAGGACTGGAAGCAATGTTGTGCCTGTCGCAGCTAAGGACAAGTCACAAGTGACCTGTTATGACTGTGGAAATAAAGGCCACTATTCCAACGAGTGCCCCAATAAGAAGAATGCTACAGCCCCTAATCCCAATGTCCTAGCTCAGCAACAGCGTCGTGTCCAGCCAGGAAGAAGATTTTCCCCAGGGAATTCACTCAACCGCAATGGCCGTCTTTTTCTCATGCATGCCGAAGAAGCTCAGGAAGCGCCAGACGTCGTGCTGGGTAAGTTTTCTGTTAATTCGGTACTTGCAAGAGTGTTGTTTGATTCTGGTGCATCGCATTCATTTGTCACCGAAGAATTTGCCTGCACTAGTAAAATTCAACCAACCAAATTGAAGCATGTGATGATTGTACAAATTCCCGGATCAACCACCAAGGCTAGGCAAATTTGCAAGGCCGTCCCTATCCGAATCCATGGCATAGATTTTTATGCTAACCTAATAGTACTCGGAACTAAAGGTTTGGAAGTAGTACTAGGAATGGATTAGATGTCCAAACATCAAGGATTGATTGACTGTGCCAAGAAAGCCATTACCATGACCAGTACCACCGGAATATCAGTTGAGCATATATTAGAAACCTTACCTCGTCAATTCAAGTGTAACAAGAGTCTAGCCCAACCTACCATTGACCAAGTTCGGATAGTCTGCGAATACCCCGATGTATTTCCAGATGTTTTGCCCGGTATGCCCCCAGATCGGGATATCGAGTTTATCATCGAACTAATCCCCGGAACAGGACCCATAGCCCAGAGACCCTATAGTATGAACCCATCAGAACTAGAAGAACTGAATAAGCAACTGGATTCCATGTTGGAAATCGGATTGATTCAACCGAGTGCGTCCCCATGGAGATCACCTGTCTTGTTTGTGGACAAGAAGTATGGAGGTAACCGTTTGTGTACGGATTATAGGAAGTTAAATGATGTCACCATCAAGAATAAGTATCCCTTGCCCAAGCTAGAGGATTTGTTTGATCAGTTGACCGGTGCCTAGGTATTTTCTAAGATTGATCTTAGAACTGGATATCATCAACTCAAAATTCGTGCAGAGGATATTCCAAAGACTGCCTTTACCACCAGATATGGATTGTATGAGTATACAGTCATGTCTTTTGGATTAACCAATGCCCCCTCTTATTTCATGAATCTCATGAATAAGATTTTTATGGACTTCCTGGATAAGTTTGTCGTTGTTTTCATCGATGACATTCTGATTAATTCCGAATCAGAAGAAGAACATGAGCTACACCTAAGGACCATTCTTGGAACCCTTAGAGAGCATCAGTTGTATGAAAAATTTAGCAAATGTGAATTCTGGTTACAGGAAGTAGGATTCCTCGGTCACATTGTATCAGCCGAAGGAATTGCCGTTGACCCTGCCAAAGTGAAAGATGTGGAAGATTGTCAAGCCCCAACCACTAAAACCCAAGTTCGCGCTTTTCTCGGATTGGCGGGATATTATCGCAAATTGGTAGAAGGATTCTCTAGTATCGCCAGACCCATGACCCAATTGCTGAAGAAGGACAAGAAGTTTGAATGGACCGACAAATGTGAAGCAAGTTTTCAAGAACTCAAGATGAGATTGATTTTAGCCCCAATCTTAATCATGCCGGATATCACGAAGCCCTTCGATGTGTATTATGACGCATCCAAGATTGGTCTCAGATGTGTGCTAATGCAAGAAGGCAAAGTTATATCTTATCTATCGTGACAATTGAAGCAACACGAGCAAAATTACCCAACCCATGACCTCGAACTCGCAGCCGTAGTTCTAGCCCTGAAGACATGGAGACATTAAGTGATGGGAAACCGTTGTGAGATTTATTCGGATCACAGGAGCCTAAAGTATATATTCACTCAGAAGGAGCTGAACATGAGGCAGAGAAGATGGATTGAGCTCATCAAGGATTACGACCTGTACATTCACTATCACCCTGGTAAAGCCAATGTGGTAGCAGATGCCCTTAGCAGATTGCCGTGCCGCTTGAACTCCATGATTTTGAAGGAGCAACCAAGTTTGCACAAAGAGATGGAAGATTTTCGAATGGAATTAGTAAGTGAAGGATTTTTGGCTAGCATAGAACTTCAGCCCACTTTGATCAGTCAGATTAAAGAGGCGCAGAAAGGAAAGGCTAGTAACGACGGAATCAAGCGTCGTATCGGTACAGGCAAAGTACCCGGATTCACCGAGGACGAAGGAGTTTTGTGGTACAAAGGACGCCTTTGTGTACCATCAGATTCTGAGTTGAAAGAAGTTATCCTGAAGGAGGCTCATGATACTCTTTATTCTATCCATCCCGGAGGAACTAAGATGTATCAAGATTTGAAAGAGCAATTTTGGTGGCATAAGATAAGAGAGAAATCGGAAGCTATATCGCCAAGTGTGATATATGTCAGCGAGTCAAGGCAGGACATCAAAGACCCGCTGGATTGTTGCAACCTTTGCAAATTCCGGAATGGAAATGGGATTCTGTAGGAATGGACTTTATCACTGGACTACCTACTTCTAGTAGGGGAAATGACTCTATTTGGGTCATAGTGGACAGATTGTCCAAAGTCGCCCATTTCTTGCCCGTTAAAACTACCTATCAGAGTTCGAAGCTAGCAGAGTTGTATATCGCTAGGATCGTTAGTTTGCACGGAGTCCCCAAGAACATCGTATCGGATCGAGGAACTCAGTTTACCTCGATATTCTGGAAGAAAGTCCAAGAAGGTTTAGGAACCCGCCTAGATTTCAGTACCGCGTATCACCCTCAGACCGATGGACAAACAGAGCGAGTAAACCAAATACTCGAATATATGCTTAGAGCATGTGTGCTAGAATATGGATCCAAATGGGAAGACTGTCTGCCGTTTGCAGAATTTTCCTACAACAATAGTTACCAAGCCAGTTTGCAAATGGCCCCATTTGAATTCATGTACGGAAGAAAGTGCCGCACCCCTTTGAACTGGTCGGAAGTAGGTGAGAGTCAGATCTTCGGACCCGACATCCTACGAGAAGCAGAAGAGAAGGTTCACAAGATTCGTGAGCACCTCAAGATAGCCCAATCCCGACAGAAGAGTTACGCCGACAAGAGACGTCGAGACCTCACCTTCAACATCGGAGATTTTGTTTATCTGAAAGTGTCGCCATTGAAGGGAATGCAGCGTTTCCAACTCAAAGGAAAGTTAGCCCCCAGATATATCGGACCTTTCAAAATTTTGAACCGTCGAGGAGAGGTATCTTATCAATTGGAACTACCTAAAGAGATGTCAGCTGTGCACAATGTGTTCCATATCTCGTTACTTCGCAAGTGTCTCGAAGTCCCCGAGAAGACCGAAGTGTTCAAGAATATCGATCACCGGACCATAGAGATCAACGATGACCTGACCTATCCCGAAGTACCCATCCGTATATTGGAAGAAGCATTTCGAACTACCCGAACCCGAAGCATCAAGTTTCTCAAGATTCAGTGGAGCAACCACACAGAAGAGGAAGCTACCTAGGAACGCGAAGAACACATCAGGACGGAGTTTCCCGATCTCTTCAAATCCTAGGTAATCTTTTCGTCCTTTTTCAAATCTCGGGATGAGATTTTGTTTAAGGGGGAAAGGTTTGTAACATCCCAAAAATACCAAACTTAGATCAACAAACACTAATCATCAAGATTAGGGTTAACAAAAACTTTTCTAAATGAATTCATGAATGCATGTATATGTGTATGCATGGATTTTGAATTTCTTTAAAAACCACCTTGTTTGTGTGATCCATTGCTTGTAAAATGTTTCTTAGGTGAAAAGAACATCATCTAAAACATTTCCCACACTTTTCCTAAATACAAGTAAATCAAAACAAATATATGAAGTGAATGGTCATTTTGACCAATTTAACTCCCATGCCTACTTTGGCTGTCTCAAACTTTCAAAACCTAACAAAAACTTTTCTGGATCTTTGCACCCCTTGAATGTACTCATAACAAGGTATCAAGGCCCACTTTGTGATCATCCAGAAACTTTCAAATCCATAGTTTAAATGACAATTCAAAATTGAATCTTCTTCATATGGGAAGATCCCACTTTTCCAAAACCCACTCAAACAAGCTCAACTTTCAAAACCCAAGCATCTGCAGACTCACCAGAACCAATCTAGCAAACCCACCAAAAATCATTTCAAAATTCAAAACGTTGCAGACACAAATCAAACAAAACATCAAACACTATAGTGTGCAGTGATTCTTGCCTAACTTGTTCCCTAGTTAGCTCACACACAACCCAGTAGATCATCTAGAAAGATTAGCCCAACACTAGCACCCCTCTGAGCTTGTCATTGCCATTAATGGTGAACAGCCGAGCACCCCCATGTCACCCCAATGTGGACATCAAGCTAGGAGCAGAACTAGCCGTGCCAACCTTGTCTAGGAGGCAGCCCACCGTCCATCGCCACTACCTGTCCCAGCCGCGAGCGTTGCCAAGCCCTGGACCACGCGCACAAGACACGCCCAGACCATGCCGAGCGTGCGCCAGAGCGCCACCCTCGACCATCACCACGCATCAAGGCCGCCCTCACCGCGCACACGATCACCACCGACCCAGAGACCGCCAGACACCCCGTTTTGCCGCCCGTGCCATACAGCCACCGCCGCCGTCGAAGACGCCGCCGCCAGCAGCAGAGCACCGCCTGTTCAGACCAAACCACACCGCCCCATGCCTCGCGACCATGTCGTTGAGCATCGCCAGAGACACAAAGACCGTCCCCTACCCTTGCCCATGCCATTAGTCACGCTTCGAGCTCACCCAGGCGCCTCACCGTCTTGGCCCTCGCTCGACTATAAATAGAGGCCACCCCGCACGATTTCTTCACACCATCTCACTCCCCTCTACCCACTGACCGTGCCACACCATTCTCAGAGCAAGGCGAGCACCACCTCGCCGGAATTTCACCGGAGCCCGCCGCCTCTGGAGAAGAAGGAAGCCAGCTATTGGAGCCGCCCCAGGAGAAGCCACCGGTACCAGGAGGTTCGTCGTCGACTGCCGACTTCGCCTCGCCGACCCTCGCCAGTACCCCGGTGAGCCCCCAGCACCCCTCACTGGCCGCGCTAGGTTTCGTTCTCGCTGGAGCTGTCTCACGTCGACGATGACACTCAGCCGTTAGATTAGAACTAGATCGATCGATCCACGTCGCCCCATACCGCTTCGCCCAGCCTCGTGTCACTGACGAGTGGGGACACCCACTTAAGCAGCCCGCGGGAGCACTGCGCTTAGCAGGCCGGCCTGTTAGAATTTCCCGCGCAGCCCAGCAATTCAAATTAAACCTTTTTCTTTTTAAATTCAAACACACTTCTGTACCCAACTTCAAAAATCAACCCAGATCGATTCAGTGAACCAAATTGGATGAAACCAATTTTGTTGGAAAGGTCTGTGAATGCTTAATCCAAGCCCGTTGGATTCAAGTCATTTGGATCTGCAGATCACCCATAGTAAAAATAACAAGGCAGAAGCTTTTCTGCATTCAGATATTTTTCAAATTGAAACCACAAAAGCTTTTGAGTTGCTTCCAACTCTCAGAAATCACATTTAACCATACCTTTCAGAATATATAAAAATATATAGGTTTACTTGCATAAATATTGTTCAAAGAATAAAAAAATGCTACATAAGCATTTCTAGCCACTTTAATTAATTAAAATAAAAAGGGTAAAACCTTATTAAATTGTGACACCACTTTAAATCACATTCCCATAGACTACAATATGTGGTGATGACATGTGTCAACATGAGCCCATGTTTAGTTTGGAGAATATTAAATCTTGAGTAGTTTCTCAATGAGTAGAAATTACTGTTCTAAAAATAAAAAGAATTAAATCAAACCTTAACCTTGTAATGTTAGGGATGATGCTAGATCATCCATAGGACCCTTGTGTGTGGTGATTGCAAATAGTTAAGTATTATTTGGTGATTGTGTACCTCGTATTTATAGACGCTAGTACCGACCAAGGATACTACGAGGAGGAAGGAGGATACTACGAAGAGGAAGCCGAGGAGAACTTCAACCACTGCTCTGCACAAGGCAAGCTAATTACTATGCAAGCCTAATACTACTAGTGAATGTGCAAGCTAACACTTGCAAGATACTATACCTAAGCAAGCTTATACTGATATTGTGCAAGCTCACCCTTGCAAGATACCCTACTGATGCCACCAACCCATACTTGTGATCCTACCTACTTGTTAAACCAATCCTAGTTTTATGGCAAGCTTTTTACTTTATTTTTTTTATCAAAAGCTTACTTAGAGTTTACCTAAGAGTTTGGTAGATACCAGACAGTTGTGCTGAAGGTTGCCTAAAGAACATAAAATTTGGCCTAAGCTAGAAACCTTGATATCAGCCTAAGATATAAGATTGTACTTAGTGAAACTCCACTAGTACCACCCCTCATTAGTACTACCCCCACCTGTAGATGCTAGTCCTAAGCTTAAAACTTGATCAACTTTTAGATGGGAATACTTGGTGGAAAAATGGTTATGAAAACCTTGGAATGATGGATCATTCTATTGAAATGTTTTGGACATGTGTTGACAAACACTTGATGATTTTGGTGATGAAAATGTTGAGGCATGAGCCTTAGCCCTTTATAAAACTGATGGTTGTCTGGATGCGATACCATTCCAATTTTAGCGTACAACCACAATACCCGAATATTGGGTAGGGCTTGACTGGAAACTTATATACCTTAGTATTAGTCCCTCCCGGCCAAGGTCTGAGCTGAGGCTACCTTGTGAAGATTGTCCACCTGTGTAGTACCCAAGATGACAGTGGTCATGGTTGGGAGGCCAAACTCACATGAGAGGTGCTTATACTAGGGCGTGTAATTGAAAGGTTAGGATTGATTATCCACATACTGAGTATGGTTAATTCAGGATTTGTTCCTGACGGATGTATCGAATGTTGTGGTGAAAGTGTACAATCTCTGCAGAGTGTCAAACTATTCGAATAGCTGCGTCCGCGGTTATGGACAGTTGGAGTGGCCATACTGTTCCCCCGTTAGACTTTTCAAAATTGCTTGAGAAATGAATTGAGACTTTGACTTGACCACAACAGAGTTGTGACCTGAGTTACAAGTTCCCACTTAGGAGTTATAAAATTGTGACCAGCCTTGGAACTTAGTAGAGATAAATCTTGCTTTTGCAAAACAACCCTAGAGCCTAGTGTCCTATTATCCAAAAACCCCCTTTTACTTGTTAGTATTAGTTTGCGAGTACTTAAAGAGTACTCATGGCTTTGTCCCTGGCTATTCCCATGGCCAAACTATGAAGAGGAGTACCTGGAGGATGGACCCCAGGAAGGTTACGACAACTAGGATCATCTCCCATCGTCAGCATTGCCTGTGTCCCCGAAGATGGAGCTTCGCCTACGCTACCATTATTATTACGTATTCCGCTGCTTGATGTTGTATTAAGAACCGGATCATGAGATCCCTATTTGTGTAAGAACTTATGTATCGTTTGTAATCGATGAAGTACTATGGTATCCAATTCTGTTATGTATCGCAAAAATGGTAATCCTGGGATTGCGATGTATGGCATAACAGGCATCTAGGATTGAAAAATCCGGGTGTTGACAGGCGTGCATATTATCCGCACGTTTCTCGAGCGACGGGTGCAGCCACTTCAGGCTAGGGCGCACCCGATGTTTCTTTATGCTGGGCTCCGTGACCCGACGAGAGTTTCGGCCGAGAATCTTTCCCAGGTTGATCTCGACAAGGCCCTTCGTACGCTGTTGAAGTACAAGGCTGGAGAGGATATCTCGGGGAAGTCGCTGACTCCGTCTTTTTCTTCGACGCTGGCTATTCCACAGGTGTAGATTCGTGCGCGTAGAGCTTTTCGTCGATTGCGTATTTGTTTTCTAACAAACTCCCTTCTTTTTGGCAGAGCTTCAAGGTGCCGGGCATGGTACCTCTATTGCCCAAATTGTTTCCGGATGCGCCGGATAATGAAGTGGTGGACTCCGTGTCCGAACTTCCTTCGGCGCCATCGCCAGCTGAAGAGGCCAACGAGTCGAGCGAGGACCATACTCGCAAGCGATCGCGGAGCTCTAGTGAATCTTCGGATGCATCGACTCCTCCGACTCCCAGAAACCCTCTGTGCCTTGATCGTCACGGTGACGGGCATGGAGATTCCTGTGCAGGCTGTAGCACCGCACCCGCCAGCGAAGCGGAAGAAGGAAGAAAAGAAGGAAGAGAAGAAGGAGGAGAAGAAGGGGGAGAAGAGAGCCCGAAGGACTCCTCCTGTCTTCGACCTGAGCTCACTGGACTCGTAAGTTTCTTGTTATACTGCTGTCCTTTTTCCTTGTTGACTTTGTACTTGTGCTAATTGCTTCGTATACAGGCATTCTTCCCACGACTCCTCCAGCGATGGTGCTCGGGAGATGATGGGGGAGTCGAAGGTTGTGTCTCCTCCTCCTCAGACGGTGGCAACGTCGGGGGGCGCCGCTCCGAATCCTCCTATGCAGGAGGTGCAGGTGGTTGCGCCTCATAATTTCGCCAGCGGGCCTTCGGAGTCGCCATCGGAGCATGTAAGTACCTCTGCTTCGTGCCACGGGGGGAGCCCCCGGGTGTCTAAAAAATTTCTTGTCATGTTCTTTTTTCGAATCTTCGGGGGGGAAGCCCCCGAGTGTCTTCGTGTGCGGATTTTGCTTTTATTCCTTTGTGTTGGGCACAACCCCCAAGTCCTTTTTCTTACTGGTGTTACTTTTTCTGCAGCCTTTTGTGCAGGAGGCCAAGCGGCTGGTGCAGGAGCGCCTGGTGCTAGAGGCTAACCTCCGACAGCTTCAAGGTACCTGTTTGCTTTTGGTGCTTCTTTCATTTATTCCGGTCCTTCTCTCTGACGTTTGCTTGTTTTGGATGAAGAGGAGCATAATACTTCTCTCTGTGAGGTCGACGCTCTCAAGAAGAGCCTTGGTCAATCAGAGAAGAAGGCTGAGGCTGCCGTTTATGCGAAGGAACGCCTCGAGCTAGAGCTGACCAAGGCAGCCGAAGCTAAGGAGCGTCTGCAGCAGGAGGCCACGGACCGTGAGGAGCAGCTGGCCACTGTTGCGGCTGCGCGTGAGAGAGAGGTGGCAGGCAAGCTCATGGCTGCCGCCAAGGCTGTTTCGGGTGAGTGTTGTATTTGTGCTTCTTTCTTCTTGTTTTCTTGTCTTCTTCTGTGTTGCTTTCTTCATGTCTTCTCTTATATTTGTCTCAGATGCCGCAGGCATCGATTTTGACCGCGGCGCTCTGGAGCATGGGAGTGCTCTAGATGATGCTACTTCAGCGGTCGAAGATCGTTGCAGCACCGTCGTCAGCTCCCTTGCCAAGGCGAAGGAGGTTCTTGGCCGCTTCTACAAGGAGCTTGTCCCTAAGGGCGCGGCCCTTGATGATGTGGATGCTCTGGCGGAGGCTTTGTCAGCCGAAGCGCCTGCAGCGTACAAGCGCAAGCAGAAGGGCATCGGCGCGTCCGTCGGGCTGGCGATGGCCTTGGTGGCTAGAGCGGAGCTGGACCTGCCCCAGATCACCTCCCGGATGCCGACGACCGCAGATGGATCCGAGGTAGCCTTTGTTGCCTACTCTGCTCGCTGCAAGCGATATGGGCCAAAGCTCATTGATTTGCTGTCTGAGTATGCGCTGCGGCAGCAGGGGGAGGCCAAGGCTAGGCAATCCGGCTCCGAGGCGACTCAGGGTGCCGCGTCTTAGGCGTTGTAGATGTAGGATAGTTTGTAGTCTGTTTTTGCTGTAAATATTTTGAGGAACACAATCCTTGTGCCACGTAGTGGCCTTTATATGCTTAATCAATTCCTCTGAGTTGTGCTCTACCACTGTCTGAATGTTTGTGTCCTTTGCTTTTCTGCTGTTCTAGGTTCCTTCGGGTGCTGACCAATTGACACACCTCGCTGCAGCCAAGAATCGCAGCCATCTTTGGATGATCCTTCGCAACTCGCTTTTCTTCGGGACCGTGTTCATAGTCTTGAGAGGGAGTTGCTTGGGTTGCATTCTCACGCCGATGTTTGGAAGTCCAAGGCGGATCGCGGTGCATCCAGAGAGAAGTACTTGATGGCGGAACTGCTTCGGCTATCTGAGCAGCTTCAATGTAAGTTGTTCTTTGTTTCGAGCTGTAGCTTAGTTTTTCGGATGAGCCTGCTGGCCTTGCCTCTTATTTTGTACAATTGTCGCAGGTGCTAACCTTGCTCCGAGGGAAGAGAAAGAGCGTGTCGCTGTTCGGGTCAATTGCTTGACTCAACAGGACATGGAGGCCGGTGGCTTCTTCTGGATGGATCGTGACCGTGCCATGGCTCTGGCGACAGTGCAGGATCGTGTGCACCAAGTTTCGCGGGTGCTTCGCCAGGTGCAGACGTCGCTTGCCTCGGTGTTGCATGTCATGTTTCCTTTGAATGCCGTGCCGACGAGCCTTGCGGGTCTTCTGTCGAAGTTTTGGAGCGTGAGCAATGTCAAGGAGTTGGTGCAGCAATAGCTCGTCGCCGGAGTGAATGCTGCTTTGTCTCTTGTGAGGCTACACCGGCCTGATGTAGATTTGTCTGCTATGGCGGCTGGGCCACCTCCTCGGCCGGATGGTGATGAGTGGGACATGCGTCCACATTATGCAGCTGTGAGGCAGTATGCCGAACAGGTCGTAGATTTGTTTGAGCAGCGTGCTTAGGTTATTCTTCAGAATAGGTAGTACCTGTAAAAGAGATAGATGTAAAATTTGTATATTTCGACTGGGCGTGTTGTGCCCTTTGTTGTAAAGGTTTGCTTGTTGTAAGCACGCAGTGCTTTGTTTGAGTACGTGTCCTTTTCGTTTGCCTGACGTTGTCAGCTACTCAGGTGTACACGCGTGATCCTCGGTCGATGAAATCGTGAGGTGGGGGGGAGCCCCCGAGTGCGTTTGTAGCATAAAGTAAAGTTGCAAATAGCGAACGGAAGTTTGGGGCGAGACACTTATCTTGCTTTATATCGTAATGGAGGAAGTACATTGTTCGGCTGACTAGCCTTGGCTGAGAAGCCTTATTGAAAGTAAAAGGGTAGATAGCTAGGGGTAGAATCGTCGCAAGTGTGCGATGTTCCATGGGTTGGAGTATGCGACTCCAGACTCCACGTGCTTGAGGCGATAGGCGCCACCTGGGATGACTTCGGTGATGACGTAGGGTCCTTCCCATTGTGACTCGAATTTCTTCGGTCGCTCTTGCTTGAGTCGCAAGACAAGGTCTCCTTCGACGAAGGACCTTGGGCGCAACCGGCGGCTGTGGTAGTTGCGGAGACTCTGCTGGTACACCGCTGATCGAGCTGCTGCTATGTCTCTTGCTTCGTGGAGTGTGTCGACGGCGTCTTCGAGTGTAGCCGTGGATTCGGCTTCGCTGTAAGCGACGACCCGGGGGGCCTGGTGGTGTACTTCGGCTGGTAGCACGGCCTCAGCTCCGTGCACCATGAAGAACGACGTGTAGCCGGTGGAGATGTTTGGCGTAGTCCGTAAGCTCCACAGGACGGATGGTAGCTCTTTCGTCCAGGCTCCAGCTTTCCGTTCGAGTGGACTCATGAGGCGCTTCTTGATGCCAGCGCCGATTAGGCCGTTGGCCTTTTCCACTTGCCTGTTCGTTTGCGGGTGTGCCACTGAGGCGTACGTGATGTTGATCCCAAGGCCTTCGCAGAAGTCCTAGAACTCCTTGGAGATAAAGTTCGATCCATTGTCGGTGATGATGCTGTGCGGTACGCCGAACCTGTAGACAACGGACTCGAAGAACTTGACGGCAGTTTTGCCTTTCTGGTTGGTGACCGGCATGGCCTCGACCCACTTGGTGAATTTGTCGACTGCGACCAGGAGGTAAACGTGTCCCCCTTTCGAGGACTTTGGCAGTTTGCCGATCATCTCGAGGCCCCATTGAGCAAAAGGCCAGGCTATAGGTATGGGTCTGAGCTCGGACCCGGGTGCATGCGGTTTATCGGCGAACCGTTGGCACCCGTTGCATCTTCGGACTATGTCCTTTGCGTCGCTCATGGCCGTTGGCCAGTAGAATCCGGCTCGTATAGCTTTGGCGACTAGGCAGCGGCTGCCTGCGTGATGGCCGCAGATGCCCTCGTGGATGTCTTGGAGGATGGCTTTCCCATCACCGATGGTGAGACACCGTTGTAGTACACCTGTAATACTGCCCTTGTATAGCTCACCGTTGATGATGGTGAAGGCTTTTGACCGACGAGATATGCGCCGGGCATCTGTCGGGCTGTCAGGTAGTTCTCCGTTTATCAAGAACTGGAGGTACGGTCGCGTCCAAGTTTCTTCGACTGCCATGACCTGCATCAAGTTGACCATGGCGACCTCTGTGTCCAGTTTCTCGGGTCCTTCATGACCTTCGGGCAGTGTAGCCCCCGAGTGTTCTGCTTCTTCGGGTGATCCTTTGGGGAATTTCCGCTTGATCGATGGCACACAGATCTGTTCGAGGAACACACCTGGTGGCACCTTCGCGCAGGTGGAGCCGATGTTGGCGAGTCTATCGGCCTCCTCGTTGCTTTCTCTTCCGACGTGTCGAAGCTCGCAGCCATCAAATTCTCCTTCGAGTGCGTTGTAGAGAGCGCGGTACGCGATCATGTTTTCAGCGTGTGCGTCGCACTCATTCATCGTCTGCTGGACGACGAGGTTGGAGTCACCGTAGATGACCAGGAGCGTTGCGCCGCATATCTTTGCCATCCTCATACCGTGGACGTACTTCATCTAGTCGCCCTGCGGGGAGGTCAGTATGACCCCGGCTCCTGCTCAGCTTCGCGCTTGGAGCCTTCAAAGTGCATTGTCCACGACTGCGACATGTCTGGGGTGTCTGGCAGTTGCAGCTCCATCCAATGTACCAGGAAGTCTGGAAGGACGTGAGATTTGATTGCGAGTCGCTTCTCGTAGATGATGTCCGGGGTGATTTCGATGCCCCACGTACCACGTCCTGTGGCCTCTGGATTATTCAGGATGCTGTTCAGGGGTACCTCGTTGACGACCATTACCTGGTGCTCCTGGAAGTAATGGCTCAGCTGTAACACCCTCAGAATCGGCCCTAGGCAAGTTTTGGCGAAACCCACCAAACCCTCATAGAAACGATTCAAATGTGCCCACCAGGCACTTTCGTGCGGGTGGAAAACGAAGTAATAACATTACACAACAGTCCTCGATGGGACCCACAGAACAGATATATACAACAACGACTCAAAGAGTCAAGAATGCAGAGATACAGTACAAAGATCCAAATCACCTTGAAAATGATACAGCGTCCGACTACGGACAAGATGCAAATGGGGCTAAGAGCCCTGAAGAATAACCAATGGCGTCCATAACCCTGCCCAGGCCAAGCCGGAAGGGTAACCCTGCTAACGACGTCGATCTCAAAACCTGCTTAAACAAAAGGGGTGCCGACAAAGGGCAAAGGAAAAAGAGAGAGCGGTCAGTACTGAGGCCAGTACACGGCGAGGCTAGAATTCGGCGGTCCTCGCCTACATAGGTAAGCGGCAGCGGCAGCATGCACTAAACAACCTATAAAGACTCGATATAAATGTCGGCTATCAGAGGGGGATAAGAAAGACCTATTCGGAACCAACCTGATGCTACCATCAAACAAACCCATCCTGGTGTTTCCCCCTCGAGACAAAACGAGGAAGTCAACCGAGGAACTCACACAGTTGGCAGTTTTATTTATTCAGTTCTCGTTGCAACAATTACTAGTCAGGTATAGATAGTCATCCTGATATAATAAGCAGTGGGCAGTTTAATTAACCATTCTGTTGTAGTTGCGACACTTACTAGTCAAATACAATTAGCATGAGATATCCCAAAACCCAACAGTTGTTGGTACTTTTATTTAGCCATTCCGTTGTAGTTGCAATACTTACTAGTCAGATGCAATGGTCGCAAGCGACAACCCAAACAAGCAATTGTTGGCAATTTTATTTAGCCATTCCATTATAGTGAAGCTGATTACTAGTCATTATAAAGTCAAATTTATAGCACTACTTTAGTTATAGTTGTCTATGATCGAGATACTGTGCTCCAAGTCGTCCATAACCGCGGACACGGCTTTCAGAAAGTTTTACCCTGCAGGGGTGCACAAATAGCAACACACACTCGATCAACCTCGGAAAAACCAAATCAAAACCCAACGAGGCCTTCACGACAAAGCAATCACAGGATTCAGAAATATTTCAGGGGGCCACCTCATTGAGTACACCCGCAACGAAGTTAGCTGACTACGAGACTGACTCAAGGTTTGCGCCAGTGGCTGTAGACGACTGGGAACCCAAAACTGGGCTTGTCGATACCGCGAAAACATTCCGCTTACCTAAACAGTATAGGTGCTCCTCGCACAATCGTAATAAAGCAGAAAAGCATGGCATAAGTACAGGATAATAATGAAACCTCAAACTAGTTTGTGGCCCCAAGAAATAAGAATGAATCAAGCTCTGGCTCAGGGGGGTCACATAATCCTCCCGGATGTGGATAGCTCGAATATTCAAGGAACAGGTATCAAGTACTCGGGGTCCTACGGGACACAAGTGGACGGTTAACAACCAAATAACATCTATTTCCCACCTGTGCCTCTGCATTACCTACTTCAATTATAGTTGTTAAACAGTAATTAAAGTCTTGATCATCTCCAACAGTAAACATGCGGCAATACTCCAACAACTGTGGAACTCGACGACACGCAACAGCACTTGAGCAAGCAACTACGACGCGCAGGTCCATCTATCTACCAAACAACAGGTAATAGGAGGTGTCCAAGGCAATATAAGGCTGCAAGGGATATCACGGGTACGAAAACTAGAGCATCGCAACACAGATAGCAATAGATCAACAGGAGGGAATAAATACTATAAAAGTAAGATAGGTAGAAAGGGGGAGGTGCTCGCCTGAAAACATTGTCGAAGGTTCAACCGAAGATCGGGTCGACACTCGCATCAACTCAACGGCCTTATCCGCGAAGAACCAAAACACTAGAACAAACACCGGATGCACTATTTAATACTACGGCAAAAGATCGGGCATGATGCATGTATGATGCATGGCATGGTAAATATGCGGTGCAATTAGGCCATATTAAGCGGAACCGGGGTCCCAACAATTAAGTATATGGTTATAGTTGTTCTAGATACCCGCAATTTAAATGTTGTATTAACATGGCAAGAGATAGCACCGGTTCGCTACACCAATTTAAATGAGGCCAATATAAGACTAGATTTGCCCGCATATGGGCCCCATATTTAATTATAATGTGAATCGGCATAAGGCCCCCAAACCACAGACAAGTATGCATGCATGAACAATTTAATATGCATCAGATATATCATTTATAAAATAGGGCTCGAGAAAAGGGGTCACACATTAGGGTTCGGCGAACTTGGGATCCGAGGGGTTCGGGGTCGGTCTCAGGGTCCGGATTTGGGGCGTGGCCTCGGCGGGATCGTGCTCGGATAACGGAGGTAGATCTTGGCATTCCGGGAAGGAGGACTTGGTTGGCGTCGGGGGCGCATCGGACTCGCCCTGGTTAGTGTCGATCTTGTCGCATCCGTGGTCTTCGGGTCCGTGTAGACGGTCATGGCGTTCAAGGTGGCGAACTAGGCGTTCCGATTGGAGATCTTGGCGTTTTCGACTGGTCTTATGCTCGGATAGAAGAACTTGTTGCACCAGGTCGGAGTCCTTGAATCCGGGAAGGAGAACTTGACGTCCTTCGGTTCCATGTTGACGGCCTTGGTGTCCTAGATGGAGAACTCGGTGTATCCGGGTTGGCGGCCTTGGCGGTTATCGGGTCCTATGTAGACGATCTTGATGTCCAGGGTCTCGCTCATCTTGCATCGGGGATCTTGAGAGTACATGTAGAGGATCTCACATACATCATTGGAACTGTTTTTGGAGCGATCCATTTGACCTCACAGTACATGGGTAGAAACGCGGTACCACTCAGATGTTCCCATGTAGCCAACGTTGAAAGCAACATGAGTACCAGGGGAGGAACGGGTCAAGCTCCTGGCCACGCGCTTAGATGTGAGCTTGCAAAACGAGGCCGCCGAGACGCTGCAGGGCATGGAGGCTCCTGCAGAGGCGCACACTGGCCGACAAGGAAGGCGGGTAGGCGCCGGACCTGTCGGCGACGTGCCAGGGGAAAAGGGGAAGCGGCAACGAGGGAGGCAGGGTCGACCTGGTGTGGCCGGAGCTTTGCGGGGGAAGATGGAAGGGCGGCCGGAGTAGGCGCGACGGAGGCGAGGTGCCGGAGGAGAAGGCCGCTGGAGGCGGGAGGCAAGGCCGAGCGGCGTCGACCCGAGGAGGAGGAGGAGGATGTGGCAGGGGAGCCGGGCGACGCGGCGGGTTTGGGCAGAGGGCGCGCGGGCGAGGAGAGGAGGAAGGACGGCACGCGGCTGGAAGGGGAGGCGTGGCGCGGAGCTCGGCGGAGGCCGGGGGAAGCAGAGGACGGCGGCGAGGCCGGGGGAAGCAGAGGACGGCGTCGAGGCCGGGGCCCTGCTCGGGAGCGGCGGCGCTCGGCGGAGGAGGACCGGAGGCGAGGAGGACGGGGTGGAAGGCGGGCCCGACGGTGGCGGTGACGGAGGCGAGGGCGCCCCTGGCGGCGAGGCGAGGAGGGGCTCGGGGCGAGCGGGGAAGAGGAAGGAGAGGAGGGAGCCGGCGCCGGTGAGGGGAGGAGCGGCGGCGTGACTCGCGTGGGGAGGACAGTGGGTCGGGGTGGGGTCGGGAAGGTGGTGGGGTCCTCTCCATCGCGTGCGTGCGTGCTCTGCTTCTGCGTGTATGTGTGCTTGTGCGACGTGCGGAGAGGAGGGGGTGTGTGGCGTGACGGGTGGGTTTGGTGTGGGGATCGGTGTGGGTGTGCACTGCGTTCGTGGCGTGTGTTGTGTGTGTTGGGTCGGTTGGGGTGAGAGAGGGAGTGGGGTGGGGTTGGTGAGGTGGCGGCATAGGATAAGTTAGAGGGGAAGAGAGGGGTGAGGTGGTGGCAGACTATTGGGTGGGGTGAGGTGGAGGTAGGGTGGGTAGACTAGGTGTAGGTAGGAAAGATTTGGGGTAGCCAGGATTTTTAACTGGAGGTGGCCAGCCGGGCTTTCGGGCCTAGCGGCTGCCTCCCAAAAAAAATATTATAAATCTTTAATTAATTTAAAATAACCTTTTGTAAATAGTTTTTAGACAAATAAAAGATCTGAACAGACCGATGTTTTAATTTGAAATAAAGACGGGGGCTATTTAGAAAACAAAACTAGGCGTTTCGAAAATAGTTTCAGACAAACAATGCATGATGATGACGATGCAATGCACAAAAACAACGCGATTTTCTAGTAGTGGTTTTGCGGGATGCCACATCAGCCGTCGAGCCGTCATGAACACGCCGTAGGCGAGCTTCTGGTAGTGAGGGTACCTCTGCTTTGTTGGTGTCAGTACCTCGTTGAGGTAGTAGATTGGACGCTGGACCCCGTGGGTCTTGCCTTTTTCGGGTCGTTCGACCACTAGCACGGTGCTGACCTCCTGGTGTGTGGCTGCTATGTATAGCAGCACAGGCTCGCGCTCCTTTGGCGTGACCAAGACGGGCGAGGTGGAGAGAAGCCGCTTGAGGCTTTCAAATGCATCGTTGGCTTCTGGCGTCCACTCGAATTTATCTGCTTTGCGTAGCAGCTGGTAGAATGGTAGGGCCTTCTCGCCCATGCGGCTGATGAATCTGCTTAACGCAGCTATTCGTCCTGCGAGCTGCTGGACGCCTTTGAGGTTTTTCGGCTTCTGCATCGCCATGATGGCTCTGATTTTCATCGGGTTCGCCTCGATCCCTCGCTGAGAGATGAAGTACCCAAGCAGCTGACCCGATGGGACGCCGAAGGCGCACTTTTCGGGGTTGAGGTTGATCCTGTAGCGATCAAGGTTGTCGAACGTCTCGCAGAGATCGTCAATAAGTGTCCTTGCCTCCTTGGTTTTTATGACTATGTCGTCAACATAGACTTGGACGTTGCGACCGATCTGGTCCTTGAGGCAGGCCTGCATGCATCGCTGGTATGTGGCACCTGTGTTCTTTAGCCCAAAAGGCATTGTGTTGTAGCAGAATACTCCGAACGGTGTGATAAACGCCGTTTTCTCCCGATCTTCGACCTTGAGTCGAATCTGGTTATAGCCTGAGTAGGCGTCGAGGAAAGAGAGTTTCTCACAACCTATAGTCGAATCGATGATCTAATCGCTCCGAGGAAGAGGGAAGTGGTCCTTTGGGCAATGCTTGTTTAGTGACGTGAAATCCACACACATCCGCAGGATGTCCGTGTCCTTCTTTGGTACCATCACTGTATTTGCCAGCCACTCGCTTTCCTTGATTTCCCTGATGAAGTCTGCTGCGAGTAGTCTATTGATTTCCTTGCCGATAGCTTCGGCTCGTGGCTCGGACAGTCTCCGGATGGACTGCTTGACGGGCTTGGTGTCTGGAAAGACGTTGATTGTGTGCTCGACGAATTCCCTGGGAACTCCTGGCATGTCCGCAGGACACTAGGCGAAGATTTCCCAGCGCTCACGGAGGAATTCGACGAGCCTGCCTTCCTATGCGGGGCTGAGGTCGTTGGTGATCAGGGCCGTCTTGGAGGTATCCTTCGGATGGATTACACCTTCTTTGTGTTGAAGGTAGAGTCGAAAGACATGTCGGGCGCGTTTTGTCGTGCTACTGGGGGTGCCCCATTGTCTGTTGCTTCGTGCAGTCTTAGGAGCTCCTCCTGCATGCCGAATGACTGGGAGATTCTGTTGAAATCCCTGTCGCATTGGTCCGATCGGGTGAAGCTCCGTGGATTGTGATGACGCCCTTCGGCCCTGGCATCTTGAGTAGTAGGTATGCGTAGTGTGGGACAGCCAGGAACCTTGCGAACGCTACACGCCCGAGGATGGCGTGGTACTGTGACGGCCAGTCCACCACTTCAAATTCGAGTCGCTCCAGCCGAAAGTTGTCCGGCTTGCCGAAGATGACGTCGAGCCATATTTTGCCCATGGGGAATATGCCCTTCCCTGGAACTATGTCGTGGAACGTTGTGTCTGACTGTTCCAGGCTGCATTGCGGGATCCGCATTGCTGCTAGAGTGCTTGCGAACATTAGGTTGATGCCACTGCCGCCGTCCATGAAGACGCGACTCATATCGAAACCTCCGATCTGCGCCTCCAGCACCAGGGCAGCAAGACCTGGGCGAGGGATCTGGCAAGGGTGATCCGAACGAGTGAATGTGATGCAGGACTCCGATCCGCTGAGGTACTCGGGGATGGCAGATGGAGTTGCCACGGCCAGGTTGATTTGTCGGGTGATTTTCTTCTGCACCCTATTCGTGGGGCACCCCTTCTGGATCATCAGTTCTCCTTTCAGCGGGGGGTACCCGTTCCCAGCGTTGTTCTGTGCTGGTGCGACTGATTGGTTTGGGCCTCCGATAGGTGGTGGTGGAGGAGCTCCGTGCGCTATTTCACCTAGCGCAGGTGCGTTTCCAAACGCAGGGATTGGGGCTTTGTAACTACCTCGGTGAACTACGCTCCTAGTTACAAGCCTGGATGAGCGGAAATGGTTGAAATAGTACGGTGGGGCCCAAATGCCATTCACAGGTAGACCTTTCGGCCGTCCCAACCATTTCCAATCATCGGGACAAGAACGGGCGGCGTAATCGGCAGGCGAAGGGATCAACTACATACACAAATGAGTATGTATGCAAGCCACCATACAACAGTACATCAGAGCCATTCCATCTAAAAAGAAAGGAAATATAGCAACGCCATACGGCAAGATTCAAATGTCCTAGATAGATATAATAGTTAAGGATATCTCCTCATACATCACACATCAGAGTATCAGGCGGAAGCGGGAAACAAGATCCGAGTACGGATAAGAAGCAAATCGGCATAAGATGTCCCATAAATAAGCACATCCCGCCCACAGATCTCACAGATCCCCATTCCCGGAATCTCTACACTGAACGATCGTTGCCCACATCATCCGCCTCCTCCACCCAGTATCCATCTTGTGAGTGTACCTGTTCATCTGAATCAAATAATTTATCGTGTGAGACCCTAGGGGTACTCATCAAGTCTTTATGCCTCTAAAGGGGACACAAGCTGGGGTGACGCAAATTGCAGCAAAAGATAAACCCTAACAGTTCTATAGATACTCGCTAACCATCCGCCTAACCAAAGATAGACGGATGTCCGTGAATTAATGACAACAGTTATAACAGTAATATCATCAGATCCATCCTCCTCCTCGCTTACCAACGAGGAAGCGGACGAACAACCCCCCATCCGTTGGCAATTTTATTAACCATTCCATGAGTGTTACACTATTTACTAGTCAGTTACTTAGTCAAATTAAAAGCGGTACTTTAGTTATGCTTGTCTATGATCGAGAAACTGTGCTCCAAGTCGTCCATAACCGCGGACACGGCTTTCAGAAAGTTTTACCCTGCAGGGGTGCACAAATAGCAACACACACTCGATCAACCTCGGAAAAACCAAATCAAAACCCAACGAGGCCTTCACGACAAAGCAATCACAAGATTCAGAAATATTTTAGGGGGCCACCCCATTAAGTATACCCGCAACGAAGTTAGCTGACTTCGAGACGGACTCAAGGTTTGTGGGGCCGGCTGTAAACGACTGGGAACCCGAAAGTGTGACTGGGCTTGTCGATACCGCGAAAACGGGTCACGATCCTAAACAGTACAGGTGCTCCTCGCACAATCGTAAATAAAGCAGTAAAGCATGGCATAAGTACAGGATAGTAAATAAAACCTCAAACTAGTTTGTGTCCCCAAGAAATAAGAATGAATCAAGCTCTGACTCAGGGGGGTCCCATAAGCCTCCCGGATGGGGATAGCGCGAATAATCAAGGAACAGGAATCAAGTACTCGGGGTCCTACGGGACACAAGTGAGCAGGAAAAACCAAATAGCAGATATTGCTCACCGGTGCCACTTTCATTAGTTATCCCATTACTACTCAGGTTAAGTTATTTAGGTACCTTGTTATCCATCAGACTCTCACATACCCTACACAAGCTGTTCTACGAATCGCATGGCTCAAACAACTCCTGTAGTAATGGCTCATGGGATGGAGGAACAAGCTTGGTGGGGTTTAAAAGTAAAGGCTATGCAATACTTGGGATTTAGTTTAATGCAATCGCGACTCAATGATGCAAGAATAAGATAGAGGCAATAGGTACTATATGTATGCAAGCATGTGGTAGTGCTTGCCTGGCAGCTCAGTTGAAGCGAGAGAAGGATCTGGGTAGTGCTCCTGGGTCTCCTGATATATCCCCTGCTCAGTGTCTATTCGAAGCAGAACCAAACAAACAAGGGCCAACATAAATAAAGTGCACAAGCATAGGAATAAATTGCGTCAAGCAACCAATCATGCCATGATGAATGATGCACAAGTTGCATGGCAATAATGTAGCATGTCATGGGTGAGGTGTAGAATACAAGAAATAAACATTTTATTGAGTTTTGATCACATTTTATCCTCATATTAGTTGCTGTTTACATTATATTTATATGATGCATGCTGCAAAACAGAACATGGAATGCGTAAACAGAAAGGTCTCGTCGAGCTAATCATTTTAGACATATCATTTTTTAAATTTGGAGTTGTAAATCAAAAGTTATTAATTAATTAAGAAAAGGGCATTTTATTGTAATTTTAGTCAACTTGGAAAATAAAGTGTTCAAAATATATTTTGGATGGCATATTTGAAATCCTCACATTTTTCTGATTTGAAAACATATATTATTTGTATTATTTGGATTTGTATTTTAAAAGTTATTATAAATCTGATTTGAATTTTGAATTTGAATTAAATTTGAAAAGATTTGAATTAAAACCGAAAACAGAAAAACTTTTCCTACTCAGGCAGACCTAGCCACTGCCGCTGACGGGTGGGGTCAGGTCGACTGGGCCCAACACGCGCACAGAGAACAGGGGGGGACTGCGGGTGGATGGAACTAAATGCCGGGAGCCTTTTTGCAAAATGGCAACAGCCGCAGATAGGTGGGCCTAGAGGAGCGTGGGTGGAGGAAACAAAAAGCTGGGGGGCTTTCTGTAAAACGGCGCCGCGCACTGTTTTTCTTCCTGGTTAACTGATGAAACTGACGGGCGCACGGCGACAGCGGGCGTGCGACGCGGGCAAGGATCGAACTCGCGACCTGGCGTGCGCGCGCGGAGGAGGCAACCAATGCGGTGGGGTGGGGGTTGTTGGCAGAGAACAGATCGGTGGCTAGGTAGGGTTTCTACGCGACGCGGAAGCGAAGCGCCGGGCGACAGGCGTCTTTCGGCACAACGTCCGGCGAGGCTAGGGCAGATCAGAGAGGCGGGCCATGTCAGGGAGGTACAGGGGCTCACCGAGAGTGCGTCGATGTAGGTGGATCGGCTCGAGGCGCAGCAGGGCGACGATGATGCAGAGGCCGAATGGACTAGGGTTTCAGGGTCGGAGCGCGTCGGTGTTCAGCGGCCTGGGGCTCCTCCTCCTCGCTGCTGTGTACCGAGGCGACGCCGGGGATCTCCTGTCCTTCCTCGACGTCCACAACACCACGCCCGCCTCCTCGTACTGCAGGTGGACGCCGAAGCCGACGGTGGCCGGCGATGGTTAGCTGGCGGCGATGGAGAAGAGAGGGGAGCGGGCAGGGCGCCTCGGCCAGATCTGGAGATGCAGGAGGACCGTGAGGTGGTGTAAAGCAGAGGGGGAGAGGGGGTGCCGTGGGGAGATGGGGTAGCTGGGAAAAGGTGGCCTCGGTGCCACCTTTCTCTCCTCCCCTCCTCACGTGCTTGGGTCGGCCAGGACAGGTGCATGGGGGCTTCAGGTGGACCAGAGGGCGAGGCCAAGGAGGCAGGGGCAGGCTCGGGCTAGGGGGCCACAAGGCAGGGAGAGAAGAGAGGGAGAGAGAGTAGGCTCGGGTTTAGGGTTTGGGGGAGCCTCGGTTTAGGTTGGTACCAGGGTTGGGGTAGCTAGGTGGGGTGGAGCTAGGGTTTGGTTGGGGTGGCCAGATGGTGAGAGAGGAGAGAGGCCGAGAGTGGGGAAGGTGTGGTATGCTAGAGTGGTTAGGTTAGATGAGGAGAGGGGGTATGGTGATAGGGTAGGTGATTAGGGGGTAGGGCTTAGGGTTATATGGGGGAGAGAGAGATGGTTTCCTTTTGGCAAGCTCAAGCAAGAACAAGATCAAACCAAAGCTAGAACCAAAAAGAGGGAGAGGTGGTGATATGGTTTTAAGCAAGATCAACTAAGACCAAGCCAAAAAGGAGTGGTAGAGAGAGAGAGAGAGATGATCCACGCAAAAATCAAATAAAATCCAAATGACAAGCAAAAGGTGGTACTTGCATGGGCCATGCATAAATAATTAATACCATGCTTATTTTGTGAAAACAAGATTATTTACATGGCATTGTTCTTATGCATTCCAAAATGTGGAGTAAGGCCCAAGCAAAAGAATTGTAGAATTGGACCCACCCTATCTCCCATGAGCTAGATCAAACACCAAAAGAAAATAATTACAAGCTCATGGATAATGGGATGGTGGAATTGTAAGGTGGTGAAAGAAAGGTGGTGGGGTTGAATAAAAGATATGCCCCCAACTCAACTTGGGCATTTAAACAATATATCAAGAACCAAATACAATATCAAGAGGCAAATACAATTAATAATGCATATGAGATAAGAACCAAAACAAAAAGGGTTTTTGTATGATGTTCAAATGCAAGGTGGCATGATGACATGAGCATGATAGAATGATGATGCAACAATTATATGTAGGAAGTAGCCATTATATTACTAGACCAAGTAGCATTACAATTGTTAGACAAATGGGATGCTACAGGCTTGCTGCCTCATCTGCACCATGCTTTCGCTGAGTTTCTGGAACTCGCGGCAGTCCTTGAGCATGTGACTGGCTTTCTTTTTGCCATCCTGCTTGTCGATGTACAAGTGGATGGTGCATGGACCCGAAAGTTTGTCGTATGCTGAGGGTCCGTTATCGCGGTCGCGGCGTTGCCACGACTGTGCTGGGCGTCCGCCGTCGCGAAAGTTTCCTCCGCGGTATCCTCCGCTGTTGCGGCCGTTGTCGTTGCGACGGTCGGCGTAGCCGGCTGCGACCATGTCGGGTCTGTCGCGATCGTCGTAGACGCGCGATCTCCTCTTGCTACGGCGTTCCCGTCTTCGGCCGTAGTCGTCCTCTTCATCCGATTGCGCTCGGTGAATGGAATCTTCGCCGTCGGTCCACCTGTTGGCGATGTCCATTAGGTGGTCGAGTGTTTTGGGCTTGACGTGCCCAAGTTCCTCCTTGAAGTCTTGGCGCTTGATGCCGTCCCTGAAGGCGTCGATGGCCCTCTCTACGGAGATGTGTGCTGCGGAGTTCTTGGTGTTAGACCAGCGTAGTATGTACGAGCGAATAGATTCGCCCGTTCTTTGAGTGCAGGCCCGCAGCTCTTCGATTGAGGCGGGCCTCTTGCTGGTGCCCTTGAAATTTCGGATGAAGCTGTAAGCTAGCTCCTCCCAGCTTCGGATGGATCCTGATGATAGGCTGCTAAGCCAGATCCGTGCCGCGCCTGTCAGCTGCAGCTGAAGGCATTGAATGGCGGTTTCTTTGTTACCGCCGTGCAGCTTGACGGATGACAGATGGTCACTGAGCCATGCTTTTGGATCTTGCGTGCCGACGAACTTCAGAGTATCCGAAGGAAGCTTGAAATTGTGTGGCATCCATGTTTTCTGAACAGATCTGCTGAAGCATCGGGCTCCACAGAGTTCTCCTTCGTCTTCGTCCATCTCGGATTCAGACGAGCATGCGCGCTTGGCTCGCGCTTTGTCGATTTTGCGCTGTGTAAGCGCGTCTCTGGCGTCGTAGTCGCGTTTAAGGTGATGCGAGCTCTTCTTCCTTCGAGGAAGGTCGTGTTCCTCTTCCTCTTCGGATGAAGGGGTGGGGCTCCAGTCGTGCCTGGCTGGAGCTTTCTTCTTCGGCTCTGTAGGAGCATCTTGGTGGAGCGCAGCTCCGACAAGTCCGAGTCCGGTAAGTGCGGACTTATGCATGGCTCTTTTCGGGTCCCCCTCCGGAGGTGGGTGGGCCGCGAGATACGCAGTGGCTGCCATGATCGCAGATTGCGGCGTCTTCGGGATGACGTTGCCGTCGGCATCCATCTCCATGAACGATGTGTGGAGAGTTCGGGTCACATCACGGCGCTCCTTGGGATCCATGTTATCCACCCGAGAGCGGTGCTTGTTTCCTTGGTTTCCGTTCGTGCTAGAGCTGGGGGCCATGGCGGAGAGCGCAGCTCGTCGCGCGCTGGACTCAGAGGCTGCTTGCTTGCGTTTGTCAAGTGTTTCTTGCATCTTGACTTGCTTCTTGTGCTCCTCGATGAGGAGGAAGTGGTATGCCATCAGTAGTTCACATGAGGTGTCTGCAGGCAGGACTATGTCGCCTGCTACGGCGCGGCGTGCCTGGACCCATCCTTCTTTGCTAAGTCGGATGACGTGGCCGTTGTTGTCCTCGTCGGGTGGGGGGGACTAGCTTCTTCTGTTCCCGCCGTTTCTGTCCTGCGGGTTGGGCGTTTGCGGCTCCACGTCGCTCTGGATGACTACGGCGCATTGGTAGCGCTCGTAGATTGGTCTGCTGCTGCCGCAGCTTTCGGATCCGGAACCGTAGGTCCCGTCATCCGAAGGTGGATCGCACAGATCGGAGTTGCAGCAGCTGCTGCCGTAGAACTCATCTGTTGATGACGATGTGCGTAGCACAGGGTGTGGAGCCCATGAAGCGGGCCTGATTGATGGTAGGGGCACCCGCTCAGGGAGGCGGAGGGTACCAGTCTGACCCACCTGGAAGCAGAAGCTCCCGAATAGGATCTCGAGTCCGTCGCCTACGGGCTCGAAATCTTTCATGGTGGCCGGCGAGTGGGCGGTGAAGTCGAAAGCGCCGAAGAGGAGGTGACTCTCCATCGCTGCAGAGTTGTAGATCGATCGGTTGGGACAGTCACGACCACACAATCAGCAGCCCCAGTTCCCACAGATGGCGCCAATTGACGAGGTTTGATCTCATCAATGCCCATTGTTATGGACTTGGGTTTTGGAGAAGATGGGGATGCTGGAGATCGTGGAACGGTTAGCAAACAAGCAACACGGGGACACGAGGTTTACCTGTGTTCGTGCACCGGAGGAAAACCCTACTCCTGCTTGTCTGCTCTTGATTACGGCGGAACCGAAGGTTACATGGGTGCGCAGATTCGATCTGGCGTGGAGGTGCGTATGCGAAAGTATGAGTCGAGAGATCTAGGTCGTGCCCTCCTGGCCTTTATATAGACTTAGGCAGGTCCGGGGAATAGACCTAGTCGGTTACAAGTTCTAGGGTATTACCCCTTTGAATTTCCTATCTACGCTAGTCTTGCTCTCCAAGGATCCGAAGGCGTCATGGGCCTTGGCCACCCGAAAATCCTCATGGGCTGGTATACATCTGTCGTGGGCCTTCCTTGGGCTAGACCAGGTATGCTGAGGTCACGTACCCGTAGGTTATAACCATGTCAACCGTCTCGCAATAAACATGATCCTGATATGATGTTCATGCTTAACGCAGGCACCAAATAACAATTATTTAAGAATAACACTAATCCCGATGGTAGATGAAGAGGTAGCGTGCTGACCGCGATCACATCAACCTTTGATCCATTTCCTATGCGCATCGTCACCTTGTTCTTTGCTAGCTTCCGTTTATTCTGCAGCACCTGTTTCGAGTTACAAATATGAGCAATCGAACCAGTATCAAATACCCAGGCACTACTACGAGTACTAGTGAGATACACATCAATAACATGTATATCGGATATACCTTTCTTCTTTATGTTGCCGTTCTTCAAATCCGCCAAGTACTTTGGGCAATTCCGCTTCCAGTGACCTTCTCCCTTGCAGTAAAAGCACTTAGTATCAGGCTTAGGTCCGTCCTTGGTCTTCTTCGTCGGCGCGCTTTCTTACCACCCTTCTTGAAGTGTCCCTTTTGCTTAGACTTGCCTTTCTTGAATTTGGTGGTCTTATTGACCATCAAGACTTGGTGCTCTTTCTTGATCTCCACTTCTGCAGATTTTAACATGGCGAAGAGTTCTGGCAACTGCTTGTTCATGTATTGCATATTGTAGTTCATCACAAAGTTCTTGTAAGTTGGTGGTAGTGATTGGAGGACATGATAAATCCCCAAAGCATTAGGAATCACTATACCCAAGCTTTGAAGTTTGTTTGCGTGCCTAGACATCTTAAGCACATGCTCACTGACGGAGCTGCCCTCTTCCATCTTGCAGTTAAAGAACTTTTCAGAAGCGTCATAGCTCTCAATTGCCGCGTGAGTCTCAAAGATCAATTTGAGATCACAGACAATATCATGTGGGTCTGAATTCTCAAACCTTTTCTAAAGCTCCGATTCTAAACCATACAAGATAGCACACTGAACTGTGGAGTATTGAGTCTTCCGAGCGAGGTAAACATTCTTTACTTCATCGGTAGCGATGGCTGAGTGGGTCACCCAGCGGTGCATCCAGCACATAGGTCAAATTACCAGCAGTGAGGACAATCCTCAAATTGCGGAACCAAGCCGCGAAGTTGCTTCCATTGTTTTTCAACTTTTCTTTCTCTAGGAACGCATTAAAATTGATGGTAGGGGCCGCCATTGATCTACAACATATTTGCAATAGTTTAGACTAAGTTTATGACAAATTGAGTTCTAATTAATAGTTAAATTAATCTAGGTGAACTCCCACTCAAAACAATATCCCTCACATTGTTTTCGTGATCACACGAACCAAATCCACCACATCAACACCGATCATCACGAGAGTTGATGTAGCTTTAATGGCGAACAATCGACATGTTCATCATATCTACTATATGATTCATGCTTTACCTTTCGGTGATCCGTGTTCCGAGACCATGTTTGTACATGCTAGGCTCATCAAGATCAAACCTTAGCTTCCGCATGAGCAAATCTGGCTTGCTCACGTTGTATACACTTGCGGAATCTAACACACCCGATCATCACATGGTGCTTCGAAACAACAAGCTTTAGCAACGGTGCTTACTAAGGGTGAACACTTTAGGACTTGAAATTCATGTGCATGAGGGATCATCTTATGATGCTACTGTTGTTAACTAAGAAATACAAGATGCATAAAGGATTAACATCACATGCAATTCATAATATGTGATATGATATGGCCTTTCTTCTTTGTGCTTCCGATCTCCATCTTCAAGCACGAACATGATCTCCATCATCACCGGCATTGCATCAAGGTCAATGACGCTGCTCCATGGTTTTGTCCACCGGCTTCAACTATTACAACTACTTTGAATAGACACACGGGTCTTAACAGAAATTAAAGACAACCATATGGCTCCTGCCGGTTGCCAACTTACAATAAGGAACATTGCATACATCAAATATAATCACAATCATCGTCATATCACATCACAGCACACCCCTGCCAAACAAAGTTAGACGCCTCTACTTTCTTTGCATGTTTTACGTGGTTTGGGGCTTTCAATAAGTTTCGTCTAACTTACGAACAAGAACCACAACATTGATACTAGTATTGTCAATCACCCGTTGTAAATTGAATCTTAACTATGTTGGGAGAAACAGGCACCCGCAAAGCCACTTATGCAATACAAGTTGCATGTCAAGCGTGGAGCAAGTCTCATGAACGATGTCATGTAAGGTTAGCCCAGGCCGCTTCATCCCACCATCCCGCAAGATGCAAAGTACACAAGAAGCAATCGAAAACAAAAGCATCAACGCCCACAATGACCATTGTGTTCTACTTGTGCAACAGATCTACATATAGTCACGGCTCTGATACCACTGTAGGCTTTCGTAGCATGGAAAACAAAAAATTTCTACCGCATACAAACAAACAAGCCAAGATCTATCTACTAGATTGTAGCACGAGTCGATGGAATAACTCACCCTCGAAGATTCCAAAGTGTTTAACGAGAGCGGATTCTCGTGGGTGATGTAGTCGTACTCTTGCCGATCTCAAGATCGCGTAGACGATCCTTCCGGCGCTGCGTTCCGGCAGCGCTTCCATGATCGGTCACTGCGTTCGGTACTCGACGAAGACCTTCCTCTCCCTTGTTCCAGCAGGCAGCAGAGGTTGTAGCACTCTCCTTGCGATTCCGGCAGCACAACGGCGTGGTACCGGAAGTAGAGGGGAGATCTCGCAGGGCTTCGCCTTAAGCCATAGAGAGTATGGTGGACTATGAGAGAGATCCTCGGCGATCTAGGGTTTAGACGCACCAAGGAGGGGGCAAGGCCGGCGGCTAGGGTTTGCCTAGACGGCGGCTATGGTGGGCGGCGGCGGCTAGGGTTAGGGTTTAGAGGGCGTGGTGTTGTCTCCTTGGAGGGGCAGCCCTGCCCCTCCTTATATAGGTGGAGGGGGCGCGCCAAGGGGAGGGGAGTCCCTACCAAACTCGGTCTCCAAGTGGGACGGCGGTGGAGGGAGGGAACTCCTCCCCAAGTAGGTTTCCTACTCTCCCTCCACCTCACAAAATAGCCGTTTGACTTTTCAAATTGCCGTTTGACTTTTCAAACTAGGATTTGATTTAACCCTTTATTTTGTTCAGTGATGACACCTAGAACATGATGCAATCATTCCAACTTGTTATGACACATTCATGTAGCCTTCCCCTCCGGAGTGCCGGACATTCCGGAACCTTCTAGAACATTCCCGATGAAAACACCGGAACCATTCTCCAACCCCGAAACAGGACTTTCCTTATATGAATCTTATTCTCCGAACCATTCCGGATCTCCTCGTGATATCCCGGATCCCATCCGAGACTCCGAACAACATTCGGTCTCTTACTCATCATTCCATAACTATTCAAACAACGTCGAATCCTTAAGTGTGTCTCCTACGGTTCGTGAATTATGCGGACATGATCGAGACACTTATCCGAACAATAACCAATAGAGGAATTTGGAAATTCATATGGCTCCCACATATTTCTACGATTACTTTGCGATCGAATGAACCACTTACATACGATACCAATTTCCCTTTGTCTCACGATAGTTTACTTATCCGAGGTTATGATCGTCGGTATCTCTGCATACCTAGTTCAACCTCGTTACTGATAAGTACTCTTTTCTCGTTCCCATGATATGTGATCCCTTGTGAGCCAGTCACATGCTTGCAAGCTAATTGGATGACATTCCACCAATAGGGCCCAGAGTATATCTATCCGTCATATGGATGGACAAATCCCACTCTTGATCCATGTGTCTCAACCAATACTTTCCGAACACTCAATGCCACCTTTATAGCCACCCAGTTAAGGTGTGGTGTTTGATGTCATCAAAGCATCCTTCCGGTGAAGGTGATATGCATGATCTCATGGTTGAAGGAATTAGGTTACTATGTATCAGAAAGCATATAGCAATTGAACTATTAAAATGACTTGATCTTTATGCTACGCTTATCTATAGGAGTATGTCCACCATATCATTCTCCTAATGATATGATCTTGTTGTTAATAACATCTCAATGTTCATGATAGGGAAACCACAATCATTTATTAACCAACAAGCTTGTATTATAAAGAGGCTTTACTAGGGACTCTATTTTAGTTTACAAATCACACAAGTATCAATGTTTCCTTGTTAATACTATTATAGCAAGAATGTAAACATCTATCATAAACACAAAGATATAATAATAACTATATTTATTATTGCCTCTAGGGCATATCTCCAACAAAAGTATGGGTTGAGGCACATGGATCAAGAGTGGGATTTGTCCATCCATATGACGGATAGATATACTCTGGGCCATCTCGGTGGAATTTCATCGAATTAGATTGCAAGAATGTGACTGGATCACAAGGGATCACATATCACGGGAACGAGAAAAGAGTGCTTATCGGTAAGGAGGTTGAACTAGGTATGCAGAGATACCGACGATCAAAACCTCGGATAAGTAAACTATCATGAGACAAAGGGAAATTGGTATCGTATGTAAGTGGTTCATTCGATCGCAAAGTAATCGTAGAAATATGTGGGAGCCATATGAATTTCCAGATTCCTCTATTGGTTATTGATCGGAGAAGTGTCTCGATCATGTCCATATAATTCACGAACCGTAGGGAGACACACTTAAGGATTCGATGTTGTTTAGTAGATATGGAATGTTAATAAGGGATACCGAATGTTGTTCGGAGTCTCGGATGGGATCCGGGATATCACGAGGAGATCCGGAATGGTCTGGAGAATAAGATTTGTATAAGGAAAGTCCGATTCCGGAGTTCGGGAAACATTCCGATGTTTTTATCGGAGAGGTTCTAGAAGGTTCTAGAAGGTTCAGCGGTTTGGAAGGAGAATGGTCCATGAATGTGTCATGGATAAGTGGAATGAGTGGATCATATCCTAGGTAACTTGGTGTGTGCATTTGCTAGAGAGAATTAAAGCTCTAAATTGAAAGTTAAACAGGAGTTTGAAAAGTCAAACTGGAACAATGGTTTCCTAGTGGGAGAAGAAACAAGTCCTTCTCTCAATCCAACTTGGGTTTGGGTTTGGATTCAAACCACCCCTCCCAAGGCTGCCCCCCTCTCATAAATAGAGGGGGAGGGCTGCCCCAAAGCACACAAGCCCTGTCAACACCCGGATTTTTCGATCCTAGATGCCTGTTATGCCATACATCGCAATCCCAGGATTACCATTTTTGCGAGACATAACAGAATTGGATACCATAGTACATCATCCATTACAAACGATACAGAAGTTCTTACACAAATATGGATCTCATGATCCAGTTCTTAATACAACTTCAAGCAGCGGAATACGTAATAATAACGGTAGCGTAGGCGAAGCTCCATCTTTGGGGTCACAGGCAATGCTGACGATGGGAGATGATCCTAGTTGTCGTAACCTTCCTGGGGTCCATCTTCCAGGTACTCCTCTTCATAGTTTGGCCATGGGAATAGCCAGGGACAAAGCCATGAGTACTCTTTAAGTACTCGCAAACTAATACTAACAGGTAAGGGTTTTTTGGATAAAGGGGACACTAGGCTCTAAGGTTGTTTTGCAAAAATCCAGGTTTATCTCTACTAGGTTCCAAAGCTAGTCACAATTTTATAACTCCTAAGTGGGATCTTGTAACTCAGGTCACAACTCTGTTGTGGTCAAGTCAAAGTCTCAATTCATTTCACAAGTCATTTTGAAAAGTCTGACGGGGGAACAATATGGCCACTCCAACTGTCCATAATCATGACGCCATTATTCAATAGTTTGACACTCTGCAGAGATTGTACACTTTCACCACAACATTCGATACATCTGTCAGGAACAAATCCTGAATTCACCATACTCAGTATGCGGATAATCAATCCTAACCTTTCGATTACACACCCTAGTATAAGCACCTCTCCTGTGATTTTGGCCTCCCAACCACGACCAACTGTCATCTTGGGTACTGCATAGGTGGAAAATCTTCACAAGGTAGCCTCAGCTCAGACCTTGGCCGTGAGGGGACTAATACTAAGGAATATAAGTTTCCAGTCAAGCCCTACCCAATCTTCGGGTATTGTGGTTGTACGATAAAAATTGAATGGTATCGCATCCAGACAACCATCAGTTTTATAAAAGGGCTAAGGCTCATGCCTCAACATTTTCATCACCAAAATCATCAGGTGTTTGGAAACACATGTCCAAAACATTTCAATAGAATGATCCATCATTCCAAGGTTTTCATAACCATTTTTCCACCAAGTATTCCCATCTAAGGTTTATCAAGTTTTATGCTTAGAACTAGCATCTATAAGTGGGGGTGGTACTAATGAGGGGTGGTAAACTAGTCTCAGGTTGAGATCAAGGTTTCTAACTTAGGCCAAACTTTATGCTCTTTAGGCAACCTTCAGCATCTTTCCAAAATCTACCAGTCACTTAAGTAAACTCTAAGTAAGCTTTGATAAATAAATAATGTAAGAAGCTTGCACATAAAACTAGGATTGGTTTATCAAGTGGGTATGATCACATATGCTTAAGGCATATAGTAGTCATAGCACAAGTATGGGTTTGTGGCATCAGTAGGGTATTTTGCAAGTGTTAGCTTGCATAGGTCAATATAAGCTTTCTAAATAGCAAGTGTTAACTTGCAAGGTTACTAGCTTGCATAATCAACTAGTAGAATTAGGCTTGCCTTGTGCAGAGCAGTGGTTGAAGTTCTCCTCGGCCTCTTCTTCGTAGTATCCTCCTTCCTCCTCGTATCCTTGGTCGGTACTAGCGTCTATGAATAAATACGAGGTACACAATCACCAAACAATACTTAACTACTTGCAATCATCACACACAAAGGTCCTATAGATGATCTAGCATCATCTCTAACATTACAAGGTTAAGGCTTTATTTAATTCCTTTTATTTTTAGAAAAGTAATTTCTACTCATTGAAAAACTAATTAAGATTTAATATTCTCCAAACTAAACATGGGATCATGTTGACACATGTCATCACCACATATTGTAGTCCAAGAGAATGTGATTTAAAGTGGTGTCACAATTTAATAAGGTTTTACCCTTTTATTTTAATTAATTTAAGTGGCTAGAAATGCTTATGTAGCATTCTTTTATTTCTTGAACATTATTTCTGCAAGTAAACCTATATGTTTTTATATATTCTGAAAGGTATGGTTAAATGTGATTTTGAGAGTTGGAATACCTCAAAAGCTATTATGGTTTAAATTTGAAAAATGTTTGAATGCAGAAAAGCTTCTGCCTTGTTATTTTTACCATGGGTGATCTATAGATCCAAATGACTTGAATCCAACGGGCTTGGATTCAGCATTCACAGACCTTTCCAACAAAATTCGTTTCATTCAAATTGGTGCACTGAATCGATCTAGGTTGATTTTTGAAGTTGGGTACAGAAGTGTGTTTGAAATGAAATAGAAAAAGGTTTAATTTGAATAACTGGGCTGCGCGGGAAAAGTTACTGGGTCGGCCTGCTAAGCGCAGTGCTCCCGCGGGCTGCTTAAGTGGGTGTCCCCACTCGTCAGTGACACGGGGCTGGCAAAGCGGTATGGGGCAACGTGGGTCATTCGATCTAGTTCTAATCTAACGGCTCGGAGTCATCGTCGACGCGAGACAACTCCGGCGAGAACGAAACCTAGCGCGGCCAGTGAGGGTTGCTAGGGGCTCACCGGGGTACTGGCGAGGGTCGGCGAGGCGGGCGAACGACGAAGTCGACAACGACGAACTCAGGGGTGGTCGCGGCAGCTCCTAGGGCGGCTCCAATCGCTGGCTCCCTTCTTCTCCGGCAGCGGCAGGCTCCAGTGAAATTCTGGCGAGGTGGTGCTCGCCTTGCTCTGAGAATGGTGTGACACGATCAGTGAGGAGAGGGGAGTGAGATGGTGTGAAGAATTCGTGCGGGGGTGGCCTCTATTTATAGTCGAGCGAGGGGACCATTGGGGTGCACGGTGAGCTTGTCGGGGGCGATGTTACAGGCGGCTATTGGCATGGCCAAGGGTAGGGGACGGTGCGGTGTCTCCTGGCGATGCTCAACGACATGGTCTCGAGGCATGGGGCGGTGTGGTTTGGTCTGGAACGGGCGGTGCTCTGCGCGGCAGAGGCAGCGTCTTTGACGGCGGGTGGTGGCTGTGCGGCCTCCTGGGTTGATGGCGATTGTGTGTGCACGCGGTGAGGGCGGCGCGCGGTCTGCGGGTGATGGTCGAGGGTGGCGCTCTGGCGCACGCTCGACATGGTCTGGGCGCGGCTTGTGCGCGTGTACCAGGGCTTGGCAACGCTTGCGGCTGTGACAGTGAGTGACGGTGGACGGTGGGCTGCCTCCCAGACACGCTGGCTAGGCTTGCTGCTGCTCCTAGCTTGCAGTCGACTATGGGGTGGCAAGGGGGTGCTCGGCTGTTCACCATTGATGGAAATGGCAAGCTCACAGGGGTGCTCGTCCGTGGTTAAACTTCCTAGATGATCTACTGAGCTGTGTGTGAGCTAACTAGGGAACAAGTTAGGCCAAATTTACTGCACACTATAATGTTTGATGTTTGTTTATTTTGTGTCTGCAACCTGTTTGATGAAATGGCCGCATGAAATCAAGTTTTTAATTTTGAAATGATTTTTGGTGGGTTTGCTATATTGGTGCTGCTGAGTCTGCAGATGCTTGGGTTTTGAAAGTTGAGCTTGTTTGAGTGGGTTTTGAAGAAGTGGGATCTTCCCATATGAAGAAGATTCAATTTTGAATTGTCATTTAAACTATGCATTTGAAAGTTTCTGGATGATCACAAAGTGGGCCTTGATACTTTGTTATGAGTACAATCAAGGGGTGCAAAGATCCAGCAAATTTTCTGTTAAGTTCTAAAAGTTTGAGATAGCCAAAGTAGGCATGGGAGTTAAATTGGTCAAAGTGACCATTCCCTTAATATATTTGTTTTGATTTACTTGTATTTAGGAAAAGTGTGGGAAATGTTTTAGATGAGGTTTATTTCACCAAAGAAACATTTTACAAGCAATGAAACAAACAAACAAGGTGGTTTTAAAGAAATTCAAAATCCATGCATACACATATGCATGCATTCATGATTTTATTTAGAAAAGTTTTTTTGTTAACCCTAATTTTGATCTCTATGGTCCGATGATCAATATTCTTGAACACTTCGGTCTTCTCGGGGACTTCGAGACACTTGCGAAGTAACGAGATATGGAACACATTGTGCACAGCTGACATCTCTTCAGGTAGTTCCAGTTGATACGATACTTCTCCTCGACGATTCAGAATTTTTAAATGTCTGATATATCTGGGGGCTAACTTTCCTTTGAGTTGGAAACGCTGCATTCCCTTCAATGGCGACACTTTTAGATAAACAAAATCTCCTATATTGAAGGCGAGGTCTCGACGTCTCTTGTCGGCATAACTCTTCTGTCGGTATTGGGCGGTTTTGAGGTGCTCACGAATCTTGTGAACCTTCTCTTCTGCTTCTCGTAGGATGTTGGGTCCGAAGATCTGACTCTCTCCTACTTCCGACCAGTTCAAAGGGGTGCGACACTTTCTTCCGTACATGAATTTAAATGCGGCCATTTGCAAACTGGCTTAGTAACTATTGTTGTAGGAAAATTCTGCAAACGGCAGACAGTCTTCCCACTTGGATCCATATTCTAGTACACATGCTCTAAGCATATCTTCGAGTATTTTATTTACTCGCTCCGTTTGTCCATCGGTCTGAGGGTGATACGCAGTACTGAAATCTAGGCGGGTTCCTAAACCTTCTTGGACTTTCTTCCAGAATCTCGAGGTAAACTGAGTTCCTCGATCCGATACTATGTTCTTGGGGACTCCGTGCAAACTAATGATTCTAGCGATGTACAACTCCGCTAGTTTCGAACTCTGATAGGTGGTTTCGACGGGCAAGAAATGGGCGACTTTGGACAATCTATCCACTATGACCCAAATAGAGTCATTTCCCCTACTAGAAGTAGGTAGTCCAGTGATAAAGTCCATTCCTATAGAATCCCATTTCCATTCCGGAATTTGCAAAGGTTGCAACAATCCAGCGGGTCTTTGATGTCCTGCCTTGACTCGCTGACATATATCACACTTGGCGATATAGCTTCCGATTTCTCTCTTCATATTATGCCACCAAAACTGCTCTTTCAAATCTTGATACATCTTAGTTCCTCCGGGATGGATAGAATAAAGAGTATCATGAGCCTCCTTCAAGATAACTTCTTTCAATTCTGAATCTGCTGGTACACAAAGGCGTCCTTTGTACCACAGAACTCCTTCTTCGTCCTCGGTGAATCCAGGTACTTTGCCCGTACCGATACGACGCTTGATTCTGTCGATACTAGCATTTCCCTTCTGCGCTTCTTTAATCTGACTGATCAAAGTGGGCTGAAGTTCTATGCTAGCCAAAAATCCTTCACTTACTAATTCCATTCTAAATCTTCCATCTCCTTGTGCAGACTTGGTTGCTCCTTCAAAATCATGGAGTTCAAGCGGCACGGAAATCTGCTAAGGGCATCTGCTACCACATTGGCTTTACCAGGGTGATAGTGAATGTCCAGATCATAATCCTTGATTAGCTCAATCCATCTTCTCTGCCTCATATTTAGCTCCTTCTGAGTGAATATATACTTTAGGATCTTGTGATCTGAATAAATCTCACAACGATTTCCCATCAGGTAATGTCTCCATGTTTTCAGGGCTAGAACTACGGCTACGAGTTCGAGTTCATGGGTTGGGTAGTTTTGCTCATGTTGCTTCAATTGTCGAGATAGATAAGATATAACTCTGCCTTCTTGCATTAGCACACATCCGAGACCAATCTTGGATGCGTCACAATACACATCGAAGGGCTTCGTGATATCCGGCATGATCAAGATTGGGGCTGAAATCAATCTCCTCTTGAGTTCTTGAAAACTCGCTTCACATTTGTCGGTCCATTCAAACTTCTTGTCCTTTTTCAGCAATTGGGTCATGGGTCTGGCGATACTAGAGAATCCCTTTATGAATTTGCGGTAATATCCCGCCAATCCGAGAAAAGCACGAACTTGGGTTTGAGTGGTTGGGGCTTGCCAATCTTCTACATCTTTCACTTTGGCAGGGTCAACGGCTATTCCTCCGGCGGATACTATGTGACCGAGGAATCCTACCTCCTGTAACCAGAATTCACATTTGCTAAACTTTGCATACAACTGATGCTCTCTAAGGGTTCCAAGAATGGTCCTTAGGTGTAGCTCATGTTCTTCTTCTGATTTGGAATAAATCAGACTGTCATCGATGAAAACAACGACAAAATTATCCTGGAAGTCCATAAAAATCTTATTCATGAGGTTCATGAAATAAGCGGGGGAATTGGTTAATCCAAAAGACATGACTGTATACTCATACAACCCATATCTGGTGGTAAAGGCAGTCTTTGGAATATCCTCTGCATGAATCTTGAGTTGATGATAACCAGTTCTAAGATCAATCTTAGAAAACACCTGGGCACCGGTCAACTGATCAAACAAATCCTCTATCATGGGCAAGGGGTACTTGTTCTTGATGGTGACATCATTCAACTTCCGATAATCCGTACACAAACGGTTACCTCCATCTTTCTTGTCCATAAACAAGACGGGTGATCTCCATGGTGACGCACTTGGTTGAATCAATCCGATTTCCAACATGGAATCCAGTTGCTTCTTCAGTTCTTCTAACTCTGATGGGTTCATACTATAGGGTCTCTGGGCTATGGGTCATGTTCCGGGGATTAGTTCAATGATAAACTCGATATCCCGATCTGGGGGCATACCGGGCAAAACATCTGGAAATACATCGGGGTATTCACCGACTATCTGGACTTGGTCAATGGTAGGTTAGGCTATACTCTTGTTACGCTTGAATTGGAGAGGTAAGGTTTTAGATATATGCTCGACTGATATTCCGGCGGTACTGGTCATGGTGATGGCTTTCTTAGCACAGTCAATCAATCCTTTATGTTTGGACATCCAATCCATTCCTAGTACTACTTCCAAACCTTTAGTTCCGAGTACTATTAGATTAGCATAAAAATCTATGCCATGGATTCGGATAGGGACGGCTTTGCAAATTTTCCTAGCCTTGGTGGTTGATCCGGGGATTTGCACAATCATAACATGCTTCAATTTGGTTGGTTGAATTTTACTAGTGCAGGCAAATTCTTTGGTGACAAATGAATGCGAGGCACCAGAGTCAAACAACACTCTTGCAAGTACTTTATTAACAGAAAACATACCCAGCACGACGTCTGGTGCTTCCTGAGCTTGTACAACATGCATGAGAAAAAGACGGCCATTGCGGTTGAGTGAATTCCCTGGGGAAAATCTTCTTCCTGGCTGGACACGGCGCTGTTGCTGAGCTGGGGCATTGGCATTAGGGGCTTTAGCATTCTCCTTGTTGGGGCACTCGTTGGAATAGTGGCCTTTATTTCCACAGTCATAACAGGTCACTTGTGACTTGTCCTTGGCTGCGACAGGCACAACATTGCTTCTAGTCCTCGGGGTAGTGTTGGGGTTGGCGGTAGCCTTGTTGGTGTTGAACTTGGGTGGGGCACGGGTGGAATTGCTAGAGTGGCCGGGGTTGTTGTGATTCCCTCCGGGTCTAGGGTTTCCACGGTTGGGATAGGTCGGACGGGTCATAGGGGTCTGTTGGTTCTTGGGGCAAATCCTGGAGATGGGTTGGGGCGATACTTTGGGATCTGATGGGTTCCTGGTTGGTGCATCATGCGACGCTTGCGGTTCTCATTGGCTTGGTTGATCTTTCCTTCCATCTGGATGGCAGAATCGACAAGGGCTTCAATATCAGCAAAGGGGATATTGACTAACACCGTCTGCATCTCGTCATGCAGACCATTCAGGAATCTTTCTTTCTTCTTGGCTTCGGTGTCTATCTCATCCGGGGCATACCTAGCTAATGACAAAAATTTGTCACGGTATTCCACTACAGTCATCCTTCCTTGCTTCAGCTCTCTGAACTCGTCTCTCATTCTCTTGATCAATCCTGGTGGCACATGTGTTCTGCTAAACTTGACCTTGAATTCTCTGTGTCATCATCCGCCTCCCATTATTGCGCAAACACTGTTCCACCATGCCCTGGCATCTCCGGCTAGATAATGGGTGGCAAACATAACTTTCTCGTTGGCTTCCACTCCTGCTACTTCTAAGTTATTTTCCATGGTTTGCAGCCAATCATCGGCGTCTAGGGGTTCTTCTGACTTGGTGAAAACGGGTGGGTTAGTATTCTGGAAATTCTTGAGCTTAGATCCATGGTTGTCCTGATTTCCATGGCCTTGGTTGTTGTGGGATAGCTGGGCTATCTGTTGCAGAGTGGCTAGGTTGGCTTGACGTTTCGCTCTTTCAGCTTCGCGGTCAGAAGTCAACATTTGCAGAATCTGCAACATCGGGTCCGGGGCTGAACCACTTCCTCCACGTGGCATCTGAAGATTGATATAGATCATGAGAAAAGAGGGAAATTTCTAAGGTTTCTGGGATTTTGAAAAGTTTTTAAAGGTTTGACTCAGATTTTTCTAGCAACTTGCTTTTTTTATTCATTCATAGCACATAGTACAACACACACCACAACAAGGAAAAATAGATGGTTTTAAGAACCATTATGGAAACTACGATACAGTGGGACCGAATACTACTCACTACGCTAGTGCTCAAGTGTTAATACTCCTTGGAGTTTGTGGCTGCATCATCTTCATCATCATCGATGAAGGCGAAATCATCCTCATCGGTGAAGAAGTCCATGGCCTAATCCTCCAGAAAATCATCGTCATTGCTGAGATAGGAGTAAGGGTCTCCACGAAGATCCTCTCCGACATTCTCCCTTTCCTCCAACTGCATGTCTCTCTCGTGGATGGTCTCCTCCAGAGATGAGATGCGGTGGCGAAGACGGGAAATAATGCGCTCCTTCTTGTCGAGCTGACGGCGACGAGACTTGCGATCCTTTGCTAGCATGGCTATGGTATGATCCTTCGTTTGGATGATGGCCGACTTGTGGTTGCAATAGTCACGGCAGTTGTCCAACTCCTGCTGAGGATCATACATCATGAAGCTAAGGTGGTCCAATTGATTCTTCAGCTCGGGGTGATATGGGGCTTCCAGTGGTTGTCCATTTGCATCACGCCTTGGGAAAAACTCAAAGAGGGTTCCCTTGATCTGATTGATGCTCTGCCCACACAGACGGGAGAGAGCTTCCTGCATTGCTCTGGCAAGTCCATCGAGCCAGATGTTCTCTCTTAAGGTAAACTGAATTCCTTCCACAGTGGGAGGTTCAATCTTTCCTCGGATACTTGCAATAAGTAGCCACTGCAGATCTTCTCCTCCTTGATCATTGAGCTGAGCTCCGAAGAACTCAGGGTGCGGACGCTCTAGAAGTTCCGAAAGCTGATCCAAATTCCTCTCAAAGATAAGGTCTCCTCCATTCCCCAACTGATAAAACTTGCTGTACTTCACGTCCATCTATAAAAATAGAGGATGAGTAGATTAGCAGAGTGATCAAGTGTGTCAAAATTTTATGTATTTTGCAAGAGTTTTTGAGGAACATGAATTTTTACGAAAGAATCAAAGAGATAAGAATGAGAATAAGTTTTTGTAAATATTTGTCTTTCTTTGGTTTTGAAACAAAGTTTTTGGTTCAACGTCCATTCTAACTAGGGTCTCCTATGGTCAGGATGGCTCTGATACCAACTTGTCAACAACCGGATTTTTCAATCCTAGATGCCTGTTATGCCATACATCGCAATCCCAGGATTACCATTTTTGCGAGACATAACAGAATTGGATACCATAGTACATCATCCATTACAAACGATACAGAAGTTCTTACACAAATAGGGATCTCATGATCCAGTTCTTAATACAACTTCAAGCAGTGGAATACGTAATAATAACGGTAGCGTAGGAGAAGCTCCATCTTCGGGTCACGAGCAATGCCGATATGGGAGATGATCCTAGTTTTCGTAACCTTCCTGGGGTCCATCTTCCAGGTACTCCTCTTCATAGTATGGCCGTGGGAATAGCCAGGGACAAAGCCATGAGTACTCTTTAAGTACTCGCAAACTAATACTAACAGGTAAGGGGTTTTTGGATAAAGGGGACACTAGGCTCTAAGGTTTTTTCGCAAAATGCCAGGTCTATCTCTACTAGGTTCCAAAGCTAGTCACAATTTTATAACTCCTAAGTGGGATCTTGTAACTCAGGTCACAACTCTGTTGTGGTCAAGTCAAAGTCTCAATTCATTTCACAAGTCATTTTGAAAAGTCTGACGGGGGAACAGTATGGCCACTCCAACTGTCCATAACCGCGGACGCGGCTATTCGAATAGTTTGACACTCTGTAGAGATTGTACACTTTCACCACAAAATTCGATACATCCGTCAGGAACAAATCCTGAATTCACCATACTCAGTATGCGGATAATCAATCCTAACCTTTCGATTACACACCCTAGTATAAGCACCTCTCCTGTGAGTTTGGCCTCCCAACCACGACCAACTGTCATCTTGGGTACTGCATAGGTGGAAAATCTTCACAAGGTAGCCTCAGCTCAGACCTTGGCCGTGAGGGGACTAATACTAAGGAATATAAGTTTCCAGTCAAGCCCTACCCAATCTTCGGGTATTGTGGTTGTACGATAAAAATTGAATGGTATCGCATCCAGACAACCATCAGTTTTATAAAAGGGCTAAGGCTCATGCCTCAACATTTTCATCACCAAAATCATCAGGTGTTTGGAAACACATGTCCAAAACATTTCAATAGAATGATCCATCATTCCAAGGTTTTCATAACCATTTTTCCACCAAGTATTCCCATCTAAGGTTGATCAAGTTTTATTCTTAGAACTAGCATCTATAAGTGGGGGTGGTACTAAGGAGGGGTGGTAAACTAGTGGAGTTTCAACTAAGTACAACCTTAAGTTTCAGGTTGAGATCAAGGTTTCTAACTTAGGCCAAATTTTATGCTCTTTAGGCAACCTTCAGCATCTTTCAAAAATCTACCAGTCACTTAAGTAAACTCTAAGTAAGCTTTGATAAAGAAATAAAGTAAGAAGCTTGCACATAAAACTAGGATTGGTTTATCAAGTTGGTATGATCACATATGCTTAAGGCATATAGTAGTCATAGAACAAGTATGGGTTTGTGGCATCAGTAGGGTATTTTGCAAGTGTTAGCTTGCATAGGTCAATATAAGCTTGATAAATTGCAAGTGTTAACTTGCAAGGTTACTAGCTTGCATAATCAACTAGTAGAATTAGGCTTGCCTTATGCAGAGCAGTGGTTGAAGTTCTCCTCGGCTTCTTCTTCGTAGTATCCTCCTTCCTCCTCGTATCCTTGGTCGGTACTAGCGTCTATGAATAAATACGAAGTACACAATCACCAAACAATACTTAACTACTTGCAATCATCACACACAAAGGTCCTATAGATGATCTAGCATCATCTCTAACATTACAAGGTTAAGGCTTTATTTAATTCCTTTTATTTTTAGAATAGTAATTTCTACTCATTGAAAAACTAATTCAGATTTAATATTCTCCAAACTAAACATGGAATCATGTTGACACATGTCATCACCACATATTGTAGTCCAAGAGAATGTGATTTAAAGTGGTGTCACAATTTAATAAGGTTTTACCCTTTTATTTTAATTAATTTAAGTGGCTAGAAATGCTTATGTAGCATTCTTTTATTTCTTGAACATTATTTCTGCAAGTAAACCTATATGTTTTTATATATTCTGAAAGGTATGGTTAAATGTGATTTTTGAGAGTTGGAAACAACTCAAAAGCTATTATGGTTTAAATTTGAAAAATGTTTGAATGCAGAAAAGCTTCTGCCTTGTTATTTTTCCCATGGGTGATCTATAGATCCAAATGACTTGAATCCAACGGGCTTGGATTCAGTTTTCATAGACCTTTCCAAAAAATTTAGTTTCATTCAAATTGGTGCACTGAATCGATCTGGGTTGATTTTTGAAGTTGGGTACAGAAGTGTGTTTGAAATGAAATAGAAAAAGGTTTAATTTGAATAACTGGGCTGCGCGGGAAAAGTTACTGGGCCGGCCTGCTAAGCGCAGTGCTCCCGCGGGCTGCTTCAGTGGGTGTCCCCACTCGTCAGTGACATGGGGCTGGGCGAAGCGGTATGGGGCAACGTGGGTCGTTCGATCTAGTTCTAATCTAACGGCTGGGAGTCATCGTCGACGCGAGACAACTCCGGCGAGAACAAAACCTAGCGCGGCCAGTGAGGGTTGCTACGGGCTCACCGGGGTACTGGCGAGGGTCGACAAGGCGGGCGAACGACGAAGTCGACGACGGCGAACTCAGGGATGGTCATGGCAGCTCCTGGGCGGCTCCAATCGCTGGCTCCCTTCTTCTCCAGCAGCGGCAGGCTCCAGTGAAATTCTGGCGAGGTGGTGCTCGCCTTGCTCTGAGTATGGTGTGGCACGATTAGTGAGCGAGGGGACCGTTGGGGTGCACGGTGAGCTCGTTGGGGGCGATGTTACAGGCGGCTATTGTCATGGGCAAGGGTAGGGGACGGTGCGGTGTCTCCTGGCGATGCTCAACGACATGGTCTCGAGGCATGGGGCGGTGTGGTTTTGGTCTGGAACGGGCGGTGCTCTGCGCGGTAGAGGTGGCGTCTTCGACGACGGGCGGTGGCTATGCAGCACGGGGCGGCAAACTGGGATGTCTGGCGGTCTCCTGGGTTGTTGGCGATCGTGTGTGCACGCGGTGAGGGCGGCGCGCGGTCTGTGGGTGATCGTCGAGGGTGGCGCTCTGGCGCACGCTCGGCATGGTCTGGGCGCGGCTTGTGCGCGTGGTCCAGGGCTTGGCAACGCTTGCGGCTGGGACAGTGAGTGACGGTGGACGGTGGGCTGCCTCCCAGACATGCTGGATAGGCTTGCTGCTGCTCCTAGCTTGCTGTCGACTATGGGTTGGCAACGGGGTTCTCGGCTTTTCACCATTGATGGTAATGGAAAGCTCACAGGGGTGCTAGTCTGTAACTACCTCGGTGAATTACGCTCCTAGATACAAGCCTGGATGAGTGATAGTGGTTGAAATAGTACGGCGGGGCCCCAAAAGCCACACACTGGTAGTCCTTTCAGACGTCCCAACCACTACCCTCTCATCGGGACCTGTACGGGCGGCGTAATCGGCAGGCGAAGGGATCAACTACGTACACAAGTGGGTATGTACGCAAGCCACCATACAAGAGTACATCAGAGCCATACCATCTAAAAAGAAAGGAAATATAGCAACGCCATACGGCAAGATTCAAATATCCTAGATACAACTATAATTTAGGATACCTCCTCATACATCACATAACAGAGTATCAAGCGGAAGCGGCAACAAAATCCGAGTACGGATAAGAGGCAAATTGGCATAAGATGCCTAGAGAAAAAGCACATCCCGCCCACAGATCTCACGGATCCCCGTTCCCGGAATCTCTACACCAAACGATCGTTGCCCACATCATCAGCTTCTTCCACCCAGTATCCGTCCTGCGGGGGTACCTGTTCATCTGAACCAATAATTTATCGTGTGAGACCCTAAGGGTACTCAGCAAGACTTAATGCCTCTAAAGGGGACACAACCTAGGGTGACGCAATTGCAGCAAAAGATAAACCCTAGCAATTCTACAGATACTCGCTAACCATCCGCCTAACCAATGATAGACGGATGTCCGTGATTTAAGAACAACAGTTATTGTGGTAATCTCATCGGATCCATCCTCCTCCCCGCTTACCAACGAGGAAGCGGACGAACAACCCCCATCCGTTGGCAGTTTTATTAACCATTCCATGAGGCTTGCACTGTTTACTAGTCAGTTATTTAGTCAGATTAAAAACGGTACTTTAGTTATGCTTGTCTATGTTCGAGAAACTGTGCTCCAAGTCATCCATAACCGCGAACACGGCTTTCAGAAAGTTTTACCCGGCCGGGGTGCACCAATAGCAACACACACTCGATCAACCTCGGAAAAACCAAATCAAAACCCAACGAGGCTTTCACGACAAAGCAATCACAAGATTCAGAAATATTTCAGGGGGCCACCCCATTGAGTAGATCCCGCAACGGAGTAAGCAAGCTCCGAGACGGACTCAAGGTTTGCGCCAGAGGCTGTAAACGACTGGGAACCCGAAAGTGTGGCTGGGCTTGTCGATACCGCGAAAACACTCCGCTTACCTAAACAGTACAGTGTGCTCCTCGCACAATCGTAATTAAGCAGTAAAACATGGCATAAGTACAGGATCGTAAATAAAACCTCAAACTAGTTTGTGGCCCCAAGAAATAAGACAGAATCAAGCTCCGGCTCAGGGGGGTCCCATATACCTCCCGGATGTGGATAGCGCGAATATTCAAGGAACAGGTTTCAAGTACTCGGGGTCTTACGGGACACAAGTGAGCAGGAAAAACCAAATAGCAGATGTTGCTCACCGGTGCCACTTTCATTAGTTATCCCATCTACTCAGATTAAGTTGTTTAGGTACCTCATTATCCATCAGACTCTCACATACCCTACACATGCTGTTCTACGACTCGCATGGCTCAAACAACTCCTATAGTAATGGCTCATGGGGCGGAGGAACAAGCTTGGTGGGGTTTAAAAGTAAAGGCTATGCATACTTGGGATTCAATTTAATGCAATCGCGACTCAATGATGCAAGAATAAGAGAGAGGCAATAGGTACTGTATGTATGCAAGCATGTGGAAGTGCTTGCCTGTTAACTCAGTTGAAGCAAGGGACGGATCTGGGTAGTGCTCCTGGTTCTCTTGATACAACCCCTGCTTAGTGTCTATCCGAGAAAACCAAACAAACAAGGACAACATGAATATAGAGCACAAGCATATGAATAAGATGCGTCAAGCAAACAATCATGCCATGATGAATGATGCACAAGTTGCATGGCAATAAGTAGCATGGCATGGGTGAGGTGTGGAATACAAGAAATGACATTTTTATTGGGTTTTATTCACATTTTATTGTCAAATTAGTTGCTGTATATTATATATTTACATGATGCATGCTTCCATTCAAGTCATGGCTATCATAAACAGAAAGGTCTTGTCGAGCTGATCATTTTAGACATATCATTTGCTTAATTTGGAATTATAAAACAAAAGTTGTTAATTATTTAAATTCTAGTGGCATTAGTTGTAATTTAATTAAACTTGGAATTTTACTTGTGCAAAAGACAAAATGGATGGCATATTTGGAATCCTCTCATCTTCCTGATATCTAATCATATATTATTTGTCAAATTTGGATTTACAAATTAAAAGTTATTTAAAACTGAATAGGATTTGAATTTTGAATTTATTTAAACAGGTTTTGAATTTAAAACAGTCCCTGAACGTTTTCTACTCAGACTGACCCAGCTCTGGTCACTGACAGGTGGGGCCGGGGGGTTCTCTGGCCCACACGCCAGTGCCTGGAAACAGAGGGACCGCGGGTTTATTTTGGCAAACGCCAGGAGCCTTTTTGCAAAGATTCCTGGACACAGACAAGTGGGCCGTCTGGACTGCGGGTTTGCAAAACAAAAGCTGGGGGGGGTTTTCGCAAAAGGGACGCGGGGCACTATACTTCTTCCCACGCGTGCATCTGACGCGCGCGGCGCACGGCGCAGCGCAGGTGGGACTCGAACCCGCGACCGGTGTCGCTTGCGCGGACGCAGAGCCGCTTCGGTGGCTGCGGGTTGACGTTCGGAGGGAGCTCGCGTGCTAGATGTGGTGGCCGCGTTTGGGAGCTAGCAGAAAAGAACTCGCCGCCGCCGCACCGAGAGCGCTCGACGAAACGAACGCCGGCGGCAGGAAGCGAGGCGGTTCCAGAGCATGTCTAGGAGGGTTGGCGGCTTACCGCGAGACGGATGGAGGGCTTGGATCGTGGCGGGGAGCAGAGGAACAGCGTCGAGGCAGACGGACGGCGAGGCTAGGGTTTGCGGCGGAGCGGCGTCGGTCCTGGCGCTCCGGTCCGCCTCCTCCTCGACGGCGTGTACAGGCGTGGTGTAGGGGCTCGTCTGGGTCTCCTCGTTCACCTCTCCGGCGTGCTTGTCGTCTGGTAAGGTGTAGACGCGCGGGGCCGAGGTTTTGCTGGCGATGGCGACGCCGGTGGCGCTGGAGAAGGGAGGGGAGAGGAGAGGGCGTCTACGGGGTGGATCTGTGGAATCTGGGCGGGGCAGAGTGGTGGATAGGGACGGAGAGGGAGCGGGGTGCCGTGGGGAGGTGGTAGACGATAAAGGTGGCTCGGCCACCTTTTGTCCTCCTCCTCACGTGCTCGGCTCGGCCAGGCCAGGGCAAGGCAGGGCAGGGGCAGGTGTAGCTGGCAGGTGGGGTAGGGCAGGCCAGGGTCGGGGTGGTTCGGGCTGGGGCCCCTAGGGCAGAGAGAGAGAGCAAGAGAGGGAGAGGTGAGGCTCGGGTCTAGGGTTGGAGCTAGGGTAGGCTCGGGCTAGGGTTTTCTTTGAGTGGTGGAGGGGGTAGCTAGGTGGCATGTGGGGCCAGCTAGGTGGGGCCAGGGGGCCTGCACGCTAGAGAGAGAGGAGAGGCCGAGAGAGAGGGGATACTTAGGGTTTGGTTTAGAACTAGGTTAGAGGGGATGGTAAAGAGATGGTGGTACTAAACTTGGTAGGCAAGCTTCAAGCAAGCCCTAAGGAAGATCAAGCAAGAAAAGAGGAAGAGGGAGAGAGATATGGTCATGTGATGATGGGGTTCTCTTTGATCCATGCATGCTCCATCAAAGATCAAGCAAGATCAAAGAAAAAAGGTAAGGGAAAAGATGGGGTTTGTGTTGTGCATGCCACATAAGCACATTTGTGTGCATGGGCATGGGGTTTAGCTAAGAGGAGAAGATAGGTAGATGGTTTTGATGAAGAAACTACAAGCCCAAACAAGATTAAGCAAAAGAAAAGGTGCTCCACTTAAAATGCAAGCAAAACCCAAATACTGGAAAAGGTGTCACTTGCATGGCCCATGCAAAGTAATTAATGCCAAATTATCCTTGTGAAGACAATATTATAATCATGGCATTATCCATATGCATTCCCAATAGATGGGCAAGGCCAAGCAAGGTTATGGTTGTAATCCAAACAACCAATCATGAGCTAGAGATAAACCAACGAAATGCCTAGCTCAGATTAGTTGGATGGTGGAATTATAAGGTGGTGAAAGAAAAGGTGGTGGAGTCAATAAGAGAGATGCCCTCAACTCAACTTGGGCATTTAGCAATATATTAAGAACCAAATACAATATCAAGAGGCAACTACAATTAATCCTGCACATGAGATAAGAACCAAACAGAAAAGGGTTTTGTATGATGCTCAAATGCAAGGTGACATGATGACATGAGCATGATATGATGATGATGTAACAATTCTATGTTGGAAGTGGCCCTTTTTATTATTATAACATGTAGCATTACAGGGGTTAGACAACTGGGATGCTACAACTCTCCCCCACTAAACAGGAATCTCGCCCCGAGATTCTAGGAAGAAGAAGACTCAAAGAGGGTAGGATAGTTTGCACGGAGTTCATCTTCACGCTCCCAAGTGGCTTCATCAACGGAATGGTGCGACCACTGCACCTTGCAGAATTTGATGGACTTGTTGCGAGTCCTTCTTTCTGCAGTCTCAAGGATTTTTGTTGGGTGTTCTTGATAAGACAGATCTTCTTGGAGATTGATTAGCTCGTGTTCCACGGTCCTGCCGGGATCCTTGAAGCACTTCTTGAGTTGAGAGATGTGGAAAACATCATGAACTTTGAGTTTTTCCGGAAGCTCAAGGGCATAAGCAACTTCTCCTCTTCTTCCACGAATTTTGAAGGGACCAATGTATCTAGGAGCCATCTTTCCTTTGATACCAAAACGGTGTGTGCCTTTCATGGGAGTGACACGAAGGTACACGAGATCACCCGGGGCATACACCATGTCCGTGTGCTTCCTGTCATAGTTGCTCTTCTGACGACTCTGAGCAATCTTCAGGTTTTCAAGAATTATATGCACCTTCTCCTCTGCTTGGGTTACAATGTCAGGGCCAAACCAGATTCTTTCTCCTGCACCTGACCAACCAATCGGAGTTCTGCACTTGCGGCCATAGAGAGCCTCAAATGGTGCCATCTTTAGACTCTTCTGGAAGCTATTGTTGTATGAGAACTCAGCATACGGGAGGCATTCTTCCCATTTCATGCCAAAGGAGATGACGCAAGCACGAAGCATATCCTCCAGAATCTGGTTGATTCTTTCAACTTGCCCTTGCGACTGAGGGTGGTAAGCTGTGCTGAAGTTCAATTTTGTTCCCAGAGCAGTTTGGAAACTTTCCCAGAACTTGGAAGTGAAGATGCTTCCACGGTCCGAACTGATCTCAAGCGGAACCCCATACAGAGAGACAATTCTGTTGATATAGAGCTCCGCCAACTGAATTCCAGAAATTGTTTCCTTGACGGGGAAGAAATGAGCCACTTTGGAAAGCCTGTCAATGACAACAAAGATTGCATTGTTGCCCTTTTGCGACCTTGGAAAGCTAGTGATGAAATCCATCTCCACTTTCTCCCATTTCCACTCCGGAGGTTTCAATGGCTGAAGAAGACCGAAAGGTTTCTGATGGACAGCTTTCACTCTGCGGCAGACATCACACTCCGAGACATACTTGGCACAATACCGTTTCAAACCAGGCCACCAATATTGTGTTTTCAGGTCCATGTACATCTTTGTGCTGCCAGGATGGATAGAAAGAACCGAATCATGCGCCTCCTTGAGAACTTGCTCTCTCAAACCCGGGTAGTTTGGAACAAACATCCGGTGGTCAAAGAAGAGGGTGCCTTGATCATCGACGTGGAAGGACTCATACTTTGGAAGCTGAAGTTTGGAGATGAGCTTTTTGGTGTGCGGATCACCACGCTGACGAGAGCGAATGGTTTCTTCCAAGACAGGAGTTGCTAGAAGGTTCAGAAGGTGCCCTTGTTCCACAATTTCAAGGTTGAGCTGACGGAACTCCTCACACAATCGAGGCTGTTGTTCTTCCAACACGAGGTTATTGACATAGGCTTTGCGGCTGAGAGCATCTGCCATGACATTAGCTTTGCCCGGTGTGTAGTTGATGGTCAAATCAAAATCATTGATTGCTTCAATCCATCTCCTCTGCCGAAGGTTGAGATCAGGCTGAGTGAAGATATACTTCAGACTCTTGTGATCAGAAAAGATCTCACAACGGTTGCCAAGCAAGTAGTGCCTCCATGTTTTCAAAGAAAAGACAACTGCTGCTAGCTCGAGGTCATGTGTAGGATAGTTGATCTCATGCGTCTTCAACTGACGAGAGGCATAAGCAACAACTTGCTTTTCTTGCATAAGGACCGCACCCAATCCTTGCAAGGAGGCATCACAGAATATCTGGAAAGGCTTGGAAGTATCTGGAGGAACCAAAACTGGTGTGGAAGTGAGCTTCTCTTTGAGTGTCTCAAAGATTTCTTGACAGGCAGGGGTCCAAAGATATTTCTTGCCTTTCTTGAGGAGATCGGTAAGAGGCTTCGCTATCTTGGAGAAGTTCTGGACGAAGCGGCGGCAATAACTAGCCAAACCGAGAAAACTCCGCACTTCTTTGACATTAACAGGAGGAAGCCAATCAACAATTGTTTTCACAGTTTTCGGGTTGACTGCAATGCCCTTGGCAGAGATAACGTGACCAAGATAGGTTACTTCAGGCAGCCAAAACTCACACTTAGAGAACTTTGCATACAAGCGGTTCTCACGAAGCTTGTTCAGGACACAACGAAGGTGTTCTTCATGCTCTTCCTTTGACTTGGAATAGACCAGGATGTCATCCAGATATACCACAACGAACTTATCAAGGTACTCCATGAAGACTGAGTTCATCAGCCTTGAGAAGGTAGCAGGTGCGTTGGTGAGACCGAAAGACATGACCGTGTACTCATACAGGCCATAGCGGGTGGTGAAAGCTGTTTCCGGAACATCTTCCTTGCGAATCTTGATTTGGTGATAACCACTCCTCAAATCCAGCTTAGAGAATACCACCGCTCCAGCTAGCTGATCGAAGAGATCATTAATCCGCGGAAGGGGATATTTGTTCTTGATGGTTTTAGCATTGAGAGCCCGATAGTCCACACAAAGTCTATCAGTCTTGTCTCGCTTCTTCACAAAGATTGTTGGGCTACCCCAAGAAGAAGTGCTATGTTGAATGAAACCCAACTTCTCTTGTTCATCAAGTTGACGTTTGAGTTCAGCCAACTCAGAAGGACCCATTTTATAAGGCCGCTTGGAGATAGGAGCTGTTCCAGGTTCAAGCTCAATCACAAACTCAACCTCACGATCCGGAGGCATACCTGGCAACTCTTCAGGAAAGACATCTGGGAACTCACAGACCACCGGAACACTCTTAATAGCATCCATAGCATCATTATTCAGAGCCGCCAAAGAGTATAGCTGAATAGAAGGAGTCAGACTTGGAGAAAAGACTATATGGCCTTCAGGAATCTTCAGAGAAACCGAGCGTTCAGCACAATCAATCACAGCTGCATTTGCCGTCAACCAATCCATGCCCAAGATGACATCAATATCAGAATTGCCCAGAACAATTAAGGACGCCGAGAAAAGAGAGCCACCAATCTCAATTTGATTGCCATGGCTGATTTTAGAAGCTGCCATATTTGCTCCCGGAGAAAGGACCATTAACCGCTTGAGGAGAGGAACCAATGTTAACCCATTCTCATAAGCAAACTTGATAGACACAAAAGAATGCGATGCGCCAGAATCAAACAAAACTCTTGCAGGGACTGAGTTAACGGATAGCATACCCATCACAACTCCCGGTGCATGCTCAGCTTGAGCGGTGTTGATCTGATTAGCCAATGACCTGCAGACCCGGGCTTAGTGTTGATGTTGAGAGCCCGAGGTGGTGGTGCCCGAATCGCAGGAGAGCTTGACGCAGATCTTGGAGGAGGTGGAGGGAGAGCTTTGCTCTTCATTGGACAGTTCCAGTTGGGATGCCCATGATCTCCACATGTGAAACAAGCGCCATGTGGACGTGAAGCAACGTGGCCAGGGACTCCGCCAGGCGCTCCAGGGTAAGGGTTGTTGTAGCCCCTAGGAGCCGCAGTGAGGAAGTTTGTTGGCCTTGGTGCGAAACTTGCAGGTCTTGGTGAAGCCAGGAGCGACGGTGGGGTGTTAGGAACCCAGACACGCCGCTTAGAAGGAGCTGCCATAACCGAAGAGCTTGATGCATCCCTGCTGTGCTTCTTGGACTCCTCAAACATCTGCCTGCTTGCCTCCTCTTGCAGGGCTGTGTGCTGAAGCTCAAGAAAGGATGCCGGTCTTGCATGAGTGATTGCATACTTGATCGATGCATTGAGCCCTTGCCGGAACCTCTTCTGCCTCTTCTTGTCATCTGAGACCTCATCACCACCATAGCGAGAGAGTTTCATGAAATTCCTGATGTAGGTGTGGACATTATCACTTCCCTGTTTGAGGTTGAGAAAAGCCTCCTTCATCCTTTCCATGACTATCTCTGACAGAAATTGCTCTTTGAATGCCCCAGAGAACTGTTGCCAAGTAGGCTGAAAACCAGTGCAGCTTGCCTTCAGGTAGCTCTCCCACCAAAGAGCGGCATCCCCCTTCAGCAGGTGAGTAGCACACTTTACCCATTCCTGTTCCGGAACATCAGCAGTCTCAAGAAGCCTTGACGTCTCACGCAACCAATCATCCGCGTCGAGTGGCTGATCGGAAACATCAAACGGGCGCGGGTTGAATTTGAGGAAGCTCTTGATGTCTCCACGCTTGGGAGGTGGGGGGAGTGGAGCAAACTCGTTCCTCCGAACACTCTCTTCCAACCGTTGCTGGTTCTGCTGCATGGCTGCCAAAGCATTTGCAATGTTTGACAAAGCGGCCCCAAGCTCTGGTGGTATGGTGGAGCCATCCTGAGATTGATATAAAACACAAGTCAGTACTATAATGGAGAATAATAATAATCCAAAATAGTACCAAGATGGAATTAACCAAGATTAAAGGATACAATTTACTAAGATGATATTAAAATATCAACAAAGTTCAAAGCACCTAGAAGATATTAAGCATATCGCACACGACTGAAAAGGAGTGTGGTACACAGAGATATCAAAGAAAAATTTTCCACAAATTTCGGCATTAAAATACCAATAGATGCGCAAAATTACTTAGCGAATCAAGATTAGTGACTCTACCGATTCAATATACAAAAGCGAATGACATAAGTAGTGGTATGGTCGCGACTCCATCCCGCACTCAAATCATTACTCCGCACATGAATAAGTATTACACATATCCTAACCTCTTCTTCTCAAGTTGAACCTAAAGATTAGTAACTACGGGAACGAACAACCCAACAAGACAACATCGGTAAACAAAGAGTAAGACAGATCGCGTCGGTGTACAACGAATTAGATAGATCGCGTCGGTTTACAAAAGCCTGTTGGTATGGAATGTACCAACAGTTGATAACCAAGAGGATGATTAAGATAACAATTTGGATGCAACAGATAGACAAGGGATTTTACACACACACACACACACAACCTATGGTACTACGGAATCCCAGAACACGTGAATCCTAGTTTGAACTTTAAGAAGCGGATTGAAAACGTTACACTTCCTTACCAGAAAAAGGGTGGGTGGGTGGGTAAGAAGAAAAGTGGAAGCAGTCCTACTCTCGCGTTTTGTTTTTCCCTAATATACATAACTACAAAAATACTTTCTAGACTGACAACGACCATTTGGCTGAGACCCTGAAGGTCGGGATGGCTCTGATACCAATTGTAACTACCTCGGTGAATTACGCTCCTAGATACAAGCCTGGATGAGTGATAGTGGTTGAAATAGTACGGCGGGGCCCCAAAAGCCACACACTGGTAGTCCTTTCAGACGTCCCAACCACTACCCTCTCATCGGGACCTGTACGGGCGGCGTAATCGGCAGGCGAAGGGATCAACTACGTACACAAGTGGGTATGTACGCAAGCCACCATACAAGAGTACATCAGAGCCATACCATCTAAAAAGAAAGGAAATATAGCAACGCCATACGGCAAGATTCAAATATCCTAGATACAACTATAATTTAGGATACCTCCTCATACATCACATAACAGAGTATCAAGCGGAAGCGGCAACAAAATCCGAGTACGGATAAGAGGCAAATTGGCATAAGATGCCTAGAGAAAAAGCACATCCCGCCCACAGATCTCACGGATCCCCGTTCCCGGAATCTCTACACCAAACGATCGTTGCCCACATCATCAGCTTCTTCCACCCAGTATCCGTCCTACGGGGGTACCTGTTCATCTGAACCAATAATTTATCGTGTGAGACCCTAAGGGTACTCAGCAAGACTTAATGCCTCTAAAGGGGACACAACCTGGGGTGACGCAATTGCAGCAAAAGATAAACCCTAGCAATTCTACAGATACTCGCTAACCATCCGCCTAACCAATGATAGACGGATGTCCGTGATTTAAGAACAACAGTTATAGTGGTAATCTCATCGGATCCATCCTCCTCCCCGCTTACCAACGAGGAAGCGGATGAACAACCCCCATCCGTTGGCAGTTTTATTAACCATTCCATGAGGCTTGCACTGTTTACTAGTCAGTTATTTAGTCAGATTAAAAACGGTACTTTAGTTATGCTTGTCTATGTTCGAGAAACTGTGCTCCAAGTCGTCCATAACCGCGGACACGGCTTTCAGAAAGTTTTACCCGGCCGGGGTGCACCAATAGCAACACACACTCGATCAACCTCGGAAAAACCAAATCAAAACCCAACGAGGCTTTCACGACAAAGCAATCACAAGATTCAGAAATATTTCAGGGGGCCACCCCATTGAGTAGATCCCGCAACGGAGTAAGCAAGCTCCGAGACGGACTCAAGGTTTGCGCCAGAGGCTGTAAACGACTGGGAACCCGAAAGTGTGGCTGGGCTTGTCGATACCGCGAAAACACTCCGCTTACCTAAACAGTACAGTGTGCTCCTCGCACAATCCTAATTAAGCAGTAAAACATGGCATAAGTACAGGATCGTAAATAAAACCTCAAACTAGTTTGTGGCCCCAAGAAATAAGACAGAATCAAGCTCCGGCTCAGGGGGGTCCCATATACCTCCCGGATGTGGATAGCGCGAATATTCAAGGAACAGGTTTCAAGTACTCGGGGTCTTACGGGACACAAGTGAGCAGGAAAAACCAAATAGCAGATGTTGCTCACCGGTGCCACTTTCATTAGTTATCCCATCTACTCAGATTAAGTTGTTTAGGTACCTCATTATCCATCAGACTCTCACATACCCTACACATGCTGTTCTACGACTCGCATGGCTCAAACAACTCCTATAGTAATGGCTCATGGGGAGGAGGAACAAGCTTGGTGGGGTTTAAAAGTAAAGGCTATGCATACTTGGGATTCAATTTAATGCAATCGCGACTCAATGATGCAAGAATAAGAGAGAGGCAATAGGTACTGTATGTATGCAAGCATGTGGAAGTGCTTTCCTGTTAACTCAGTTGAAGCAAGGGACGGATCTGGGTAGTGCTCCTGGTTCTCTTGATACAACCCCTGCTCAGTGTCTATCCGAGAAAACCAAACAAACAAGGACAACATGAATATAGAGCACAAGCATATGAATAAGATGCGTCAAGCAAACAATCATGCCATGATGAATGATGCACAAGTTGCATGGCAATAAGTAGCATGGCATGGGTCAGGTGTGGAATACAAGAAATGACATTTTTATTGGGTTTTATTCACATTTTATTGTCAAATTAGTTGCTGTATATTATATATTTACATGATGCATGCTTCCATTCAAGTCATGGCTATCATAAACAGAAAGGTCTCGTCGAGCTGATCATTTTAGACATATCATTTGCTTAATTTGGAATTATAAAACAAAAGTTGTTAATTATTTAAATTCTAGTGGCATTAGTTGTAATTTAATTAAACTTGGAATTTTACTTGTGCAAAAGACAAAATGGATGGCATATTTGGAATCCTCTCATCTTCCTGATATCTAATCATATATTATTTGTCAAATTTGGATTTACAAATTAAAAGTTATTTAAAACTGAATAGGATTTGAATTTTGAATTTATTTAAACAGGTTTTGAATTTAAAACAGTCCCTGAACGTTTTCTACTCAGACTGACCCAGCTCTGGTCACTGACAGGTGGGGCCGGGGGGTTCTCTGGCCCACACGCCAGTGCCTGGAAACAGAGGGACCGCGGGTTTATTTTGGCAAACGCCAGGAGCCTTTTTGCAAAGATTCCTGGACACAGACAAGTGGGCCGTCTGGACTGCGGGTTTGCAAAACAAAAGCTGGGGGGTTTATAAAGGGACGCTGCATCTTGTACTTCTTCCCATGCATCGATTGGCGCACGGCGTAGCGCAGGTGGGACTCGAACCCGCGACCGGTGTCGCTTGCGCGGACGCAGAGCCGCTTCGGTGGCTGCGGGTTGACGTTCGGAGGGAGCTCGCGTGCTAGATGTGGTGGCCGTGTCTGGGAGCTAGCAGAAAAGAACTCGTCGCCGCCGCACCGAGAGCGCTCGACGAAACGAACGCCGGCGGCAGGAAGCGAGGCGGTTCCAGAGCATGTCTAGGAGGGTTGGCGGCTTACCGCGAGACGGATGGAGGGCTTGGATCGTGGCGGGGAGCAGAGGAACAGCGTCGAGGCAGACGGACGGCGAGGCTAGGGTTTGCGGCGGAGCGGCGTCGGTCCTGGCGCTCCGGTCCGCCTCCTCCTCGACGGCGTGTACAGGCGTGGTGTAGGGGCTCGTCTGGGTCTCCTCGTTCACCTCTCCGGCGTGCTTGTCGTCTGGTAAGGTGTACACGCGCGGGGCCGAGGTTTTGCTGGTGATGGCGACGCCGGTGGCGCTGGAGAAGGGAGGGGAGAGGAGAGGGCGTCTACGGGGTGGATCTGGGGAATCTGGGCGGGGCAGAGTGGTGGATAGGGACGGAGAGGGAGCGGGGTGCCGTGGGGAGGTGGTAGACGATAAAGGTGGCTCGGCCACCTTTTGTCCTCCTCCTCACGTGCTCGGCTCGGCCAGGCCAGGGCAAGGCAGGGCAGGGGCAGGTGTAGCTGGCAGGTGGGGTAGGGGCAGGCAGGTCAGGGTGGTTCGGGCTGGGGCCCCTAGGGCAGAGAGAGAGAGCAAGAGAGGGAGAGGTGAGGCTCGGGTCTAGGGTTGGAGCTAGGGTAGGCTCGGGCTAGGGTTTTCTTTGAGTGGTGGAGGGGGTAGCTAGGTGGCATGTGGGGCCAGTTAGGTGGGGCCAGGGGGCCTGCACGCTAGAGAGAGAGGAGAGGCCGAGAGAGAGGGGATACTTAGGGTTTGGTTTAGAACTAGGTTAGAGGGGATGGTAAAGAGATGGTGGTACTAAACTTGGTAGGCAAGCTTCAAGCAAGCCCTAAGCAAGATCAAGCAAGAAAAGAGGAAGAGGGAGAGAGATATGGTCATGTGATGATGGGGTTCTCTTTGATCCATGCATGCTCCATCAAAGATCAAGCAAGATCAAAGAAAAAAGGTAAGGGAAAAGATGGGGTTTGTGTTGTGCATGCCACATAAGCACATTTGTGTGCATGGGCATGGGGTTTAGCTAAGAGGAGAAGATAGGTAGATGGTTTTGATGAAGAAACTACAAGCCCAAACAAGATTAAGCAAAAGAAAAGGTGCTCCACTTAAAATGCAAGCAAAACCCAAATACTGGAAAAGGTGTCACTTGCATGGCCCATGCAAAGTAATTAATGCCAAATTATCCTTGTGAAGACAATATTATAATCATGGCATTATCCATATGCATTCCCAATAGATGGGCAAGGCCAAGCAAGGTTATGGTTGTAATCCAAACAACCAATCATGAGCTAGAGATAAACCAACGAAATGCCTAGCTCAGATTAGTTGGATGGTGGAATTATAAGGTGGTGAAAGAAAAGGTGGTGGAGTCAATAAGAGAGATGCCCTCAACTCAACTTGGGCATTTAGCAATATATTAAGAACCAAATACAATATCAAGAGGCAACTACAATTAATCCTGCACATGAGATAAGAACCAAACAGAAAAGGGTTTTGTATGATGCTCAAATGCAAGGTGACATGATGACATGAGCATGATATGATGATGATGTAACAATTCTATGTTGGAAGTGGCCCTTTTTATTATTATAACATGTAGCATTACAGGGGTTAGACAACTGGGATGCTACATAGTCCGTGGTTAAACTTCCTAGATGATCTACTGAGCTGTGTGTGAGCTAACTAGGGAACAAGTTAGCCCAAATTTACTGCACACTATAGTGTTTGATGTTTGTTTGATTTTGTGTCTACAACCTGTTTGATGAAATGGCCGCATGAAATCAAGTTTTGAATTTGTAAGGGGTTCCAATCTTTAATAAGATAGAGCCCCCTGTGTTTCCAATGCTAGTCCCTGGATCAATAGCTAGCATCCACAGTTAAGATGTAATATCAAGAAACAAAGGTCATAATATAACTTTATAACCAGGAATAACATAATTTTATTACATCATACATAGCTCATTTGGCTATTACATTACATTGCAGCGGAATAACTATAGTCATGGGGTCCTTCATCTTCAAAGTGCCACAGGCAGATGTTGGTTGTAGACTTTGTAATCCTAATCAATCAATCTTCACTAAAATCAATCAAACCTGCAACATTACAAGTTACAGCCACAAGGGTCAATACATTTGAATTGTATTGGCAAGTTTCACTACTAAGTATAATATAAGTGGATCCTATCATTACATGCAAATTTGGCTAATTAGAGTTTAATGCTTATTTGCATAAAGCAAAATTTATCCTATCTTTTCAAAATGGTTTTGGTCCTTTGTCAAATCTCCTTTTCCAAGTTCCTTGAACTCCTTGGTAGAAACTCAAGTGTCCAAGTCCTTGTCAAAATCTCTTGAGCTACTTGGTAACCCCAAGTGCAACAAGTTTTATCAAAATCTCATGAGTTCCTTGGTAACCCCAAGTACATCAAGCTTTAAGCAAAATCTCTTGAGCACCTTGGTAACCCCAAGGGCATCAAGCTTAACAAAATCTCTTTGAATTCCATGGTACCCCCAAGTGCATCAAGTTTTATTTTAGAAGTTGGAATGTCGAGATCTCCCATAGTTCAAACTTTAGTTGCTCAGTATTGTCCATAACCGGGGACACGGCTAAGTACTTAGATTTTATTATCTTTTGCAGAAGGAGTACACTTTACCCACATGTCACAATCCCATCTTGTTGCCACCAGTGGCCTACTGGATTAGTGCTCACCAAGATGGAGTACTGGCAGATTGAGAATGTGACGAAGTCTTTCCAAAGGGTCCTCCCATACACCATTGCTAGCTTGCCTTCAGCACCCATGAAGCATTCTAGATCCCCATGTCCAGTTAACTGAAGACAGTGCATGGGTCTTCCCAATGTAGTTGACTAAGACAGAGCCATAATAGCATGTGGTTGCACACGAAAGCCACAATTGGAGAAACATGTTCAATCTCTAAGTTTCCTAGGTGGTTTTCTTTTGGAGAACAACACAAAGTGATTCCCATAGACATGGTTCCTTTTGTTGCCACCCTCTCCAAAACTTAAAGTATCCTCCACCTAGGTGGTTCATTGAGTCCTTGTTTTATTATGTAAAACACAAGTCCTTTTCTCAACCTTTGTAAAATCTCAACATGTATCTCTTTTTCAAAATATAGCATGGCTAAGCATGTAACAACTACAATATTTTCACTAAGGAGTGTATAGTGAATCCTATTAGGATTTAGCATAGCATAAGTATAAAATTGTTTTCATGCATGTTTTCAAAATCCACTAAGTATAATGAAAATAGTAGGACTTTAGATGATAGTGTAACTTGCCTTTTTGGAAGGGAATGGTGGTTCACTCCTTGATCTTGCTAGTCTCACTCTTTGCTAATTTCACTACAATCAATCAAGCAAACACCAAATCAACTAGCATTCTAAACAATCCATCAAACAACATTTCACTGACACATAAAACTATGGGATCTAAGATCTAAGTCTTGCATGTAAGCACGTAAAAGATGGTTCTAATTGTAAAGGTGGTCTCCACTAGGCTTCTAAACTTTGTAAGTTCCAAATTGGTCATTTTTCAAAGTGGCAAAGTCATTTGCAAAAGGGTTTTGGTCCATAAACCATTTTTTAATCCCATCATCATTTTATGTGGTGAAAAATATTTTTATCAAAGCAAAACTTTATGTTTTTCACCAAATGAGTTGCCATTTGCAAAACTTGGTGTTTTGGTCAGTAGGTTTGGTCCAAAACATTTTCCCAAAGTTTTCTTTGCAAAAACATTTTCATAATAAAATCAATAATTTTATTTGGCTAGAAAATGGCTAAGTCAAATAATCTAACCTAAACTTTACCAAAATCATTTTCAACACCAAGGGTTGGTTACTAGGGTCAGTAAGTTCACAACAAGACATTTTTCCAAGGTTTCAAACTTAAAAACATTTTTGAATCATTTTTCTATTGTAAACAAGCATACAAAAGAATCTGTAAAAACAAGTAAATTAGCAGATACTATTTACTAAACCAAGGGTATGGTTGGCTAGGGCTTGCTCTCCTGAATCCAACGACATAAAATTTGTAATTTTTGGACGTGTGGATCCAAAGTTACAAGTGTTTGAAAATCATATCTCAATCAGATTTCAAATCGGTTTTTAAACAGACCTAGCCACGCGTCGCACTCTGGTTGGACGGTACCGGTTCGGCCTGATAGGTGCTGTGGTGCGTTGGATCTAACCAAATCGTGCGGCACATGATCACCACTTACCCCTTCGCTAACGTTCTATCGTATCCGTCAGATCCAGATCCTACGGTTACTAACATGCTTGCCAAAGTTTGGCGGCGCTGGCGGTGGCTAGCTGCGGCGCACGGCCAGGCGAGATGCTAGCGGTGGTTCTAGGAAGCAAGGAAGGCGGAGGGGGTGCTTACCGCGTACGCGAGGATGAGGTGGTGCTCAACGTGTGATCGACGTGGCAAGGGGCGCACGGGGTCAGGTGGAATCGCTCACCGGAGTTTGCAACGGCGTCAGACGGCTCTGTCCACGGTCGAAGGCGATGTTGTAGATCGCCCTAGGACAAGACAGGGGCATGGTTAAGTGCGGGAGGTCACGGATAAGACACGTGCATGAACGAGAAGGCGCGGGGTGGTCAGTGCTTACCGGGGGAGGTCGTCGGAGAGGTTGCAGACGCGGCGGCGTTCGGAAGCTTGACGTAGCCGACGCTCTGGGGCGCCCGCGGTCGAACGAATGGTACTAGGAGATGCGTCTGGGAGTGGGGAATCTGCTAGCGTGCTCAGGGAGGAAAGGGGTGGTGGAACTCGGCGGGAATTGATCGGAGAGGGTGGTCGGAACTAGGAGTGTGTCGAGCCAAATTGAGGCAGCCTCGGGGCAGAGAGAAAGTGGCGACAGAGGGGAAAGGAGGAGAAGACGAAGGCGCTTAATAGCGTGCAGTCATGGCGAGGTTTAAGGCGCGGCATCAATGCGTATTCAAGCCGCGACATCAACGGCAGAAACGGCCGGCGCGGTCGTCGCGAGGAAGAAGGAGTGGGAAAGTGGGGTCTGCTGGTCAGTGGGAAAAGAGTGAGGGAAGGGTCCACCAGTCAGTCTCTTTGCGGGTCTGTTAATAGGTGTGAACCGTTTTCTTTCGGGAAGGAGAACTGGGCTGGTTCTAGGCCTTAGTGGGCTGATGGGTTGGGTCGACCTAAACTTTATATTTTTCCTGTTTTTGAATCCTTTTCTTTTTCTAATTCCATTTTCCTGTTTTGAAATTCAATCAACCAAACACATTCAAATTGATTCAAACAATCATCAAGCTTTGCAACTATGAATTTGGTTCTGTTTATCAACATAAACCGAATTCCAAAATAAAATAATTTTTATTCTTTTTAGGATCCATTCTTTAATTAACTAACATGGTCCTTTAGTTATTTAATAAAATAGGGTTTGATTTAATTAATAAAATCTCCATTTGAAATCCAAATATTTTCCAAACCAAATTAGTAGGTTTTATTTGGAAATCGTGAATACTTGGAAACTTGTTTAAAACAAAATAACCTTTTATTTAAGGGTCCATTATTAATTAAATACAATAGACTTCCATTATTAAATCAATTAGGATTTGTTTTATTAAAATATTTATTTTGAAATCTAAAATAAAGCCAGAACACTTCAGAAGGTTTTATTTGAGAATATCAAATATTTGGAAAACTTATTTTAAATAATTTAATAAGTTTTGATGTTTCAATTAAAATGGTAAAACCTTTTATTTAAATAAATTTGGATATTAAATACTTATTAATTTATTTAAATCAACCTTTGCTATTTTTTATTCAAAACAAAATGTTTTAATTCCAAAGCTTGGCCAAGGTTTAATTTTGCTTTATAAAATAATCTTTATTTATGAATCCACCTTTTCTTTTGAAAACCAAATCTTTTATTAAAAGATCCAAAATAGTAATTCCAAAATATTTGAATTTCCTTTAATAAATGTTTATCCTTATAAATCCCTTTAGGATTTATTTGATTCAAAATGGTTTGAAGTTTCCAATTAAATTCACAAAGTTTCTTCTGGCCCTGAAAATCAAACAAAGTTTTATTTTATTCATTTATTTTTCACGTTACAAGATTTGGAAAATCTTGGGATGTGACAGGCTACCACCCTTAAAATAAATCTCGTCCCGAGATTTGGGAAGGTTAGGGTTACAAGTAGGCTCAAAACATCTAGGGTACTACCACCCTTAAAGATTTTCAAACAAAAATTACATATTGGCCTTCTTGGGATCCTGGGAAAAAATTTCATGGGTAAACATTTGCATTGCGACCTTGATTTTCACACTTGACTCATGGGCCAAGGTTGAGTTTCTCCATAGGCTTGTTCAACTTGTTCTTCATCTTTTCTGGACAGTTGCTTGCATAATGTCCTGGGTTCTTGCAGTTGAAACAATGGATGTCCTTGAGTTCTTTACGTGGCTCTTGTGGGCAAGTTGCTACATAATGGCCTAGCTCTCTGCAGTTGTTGCACACTACTTGGCCAATCTCTTTATTCTTCGGGTTCTTTGGGCATTCACCAGAATAGTGTCCCATTTCCTTACACTGATGACATTGCACATGGCTTTTGTCTATCTTTTGCTTCTTGGGTTTCTTTGATCCTTTGAATTGGGTTGTTTTGTTTGGAGGTAGAAGTGGTCCTTTTCCTTTGCCATCAACATTCTTGGCATACTTGGATCCTTCTTGTTTCCTTTGTTCAACAATGGCATAGATGGGGCATTGGATAGGAACATGATTGTTTCCTTCACACAAATAACAAGTGGCTTGAGAGGTGGTACATTGTCCAACAGGATGATTTTCTTCACAGTTAGGGCATTGACCTTCATGCTCCTTGGAAGTATGATCCTTGTCTCCACAAATAATGCAAGCTGGTGCTCCATCTAGAACAACATATCTGTCATCCTTGTTGTCAAAGACTCTTTTGGGATAGCTTTCTTCCATTTTGATCATTTGATTAGTCACCTTAAGCATCAATTGGGTTTGTTCCTCCAAAAACTTTTGGAGTGCTGGATCTTTATCACTATTGTTGGCTATGAACTGAGCTTTCAGTTGGTTTAACTGGTTCTGGGTTGCTATGAGTTCTTTCATGATGTCCTCTTGGTTGGTGTTGGTGTCATCAACCTTGGAGTCTTTTGGGGTAGTCATCTGTTTGGGTTGAAGGGAGATTAGAATAGGCAAGATATTTCTAAGGACTCAATTCTAATCACACACATCACAATTCACACAAGCAATGTGCATGCAATCACAAACCAACATTTCACTCAACAAGGTTCAAGCACATACTTAGTCAACAAAATATTTTTGTTACACCACATAAGTTGGTGGTTTTGTCTTAACTAAAATATGGTGGTCCATCTATATGGTTCACTTGTGATCTTTTCTTCCTTTATGATTCTTCTTGTATGAGATCATGGTTCCTTGAGATAAACTCTTGGTTGCAATACTTTAAAGTTGTTGATGGCTCCTTCTTATTTTGCATTCCCTCAGTCTCTAATTCTTGAGTAAGATTTCTTTGTTTCACTTGTAGTCCTTGGTGATATCCAAGTTGGAAGTCCTTGGTGAACATACTGAAGATGTTGAAGTCATTAGAGTTGAAGAAGTTGAAGTAGTCCTTTGCACATGGTGTAATCTTTGGCCATGGGTAGGTTTTTCCATCAAGTTGAAGTAGAAGAGGTGTAGAGTTAAACCAAAATGGTTGAGGAAAGGGTTTACAAGTATTTTTTGTAAATAAGTTTTGGATAGAAATATAACTCCTATTCTTCTAAGGGTTTTTGTCCAATCCTAGGTTTACAAATCCTACAGGCAACACAATGCTTTGATACCATCTGTAAGGGGTTCCAATCTTTAATAAGATAGAGCCCCCTGTGTTTACAATGCTAGTCCCTGGATCAATAGCTAGCATCCACAGTTAAGATGTAATATCAAGAAACAAAGGTCATAATATAACTTTATAACCAGGAATAACATAATTTTATTACATCATACATAGCTCATTTGGCTATTACATTACATTGCAGCGGAATAACTATAGTCATGGGGTCCTTCATCTTCAAAGTGCCACAGGCAGATGTTGGTTGTAGACTTTGTAATCCTAATCAATCAATCTTCACTAAAATCAATCAAACCTGCAACATTACAAGTTACAGCCACAAGGGTCAATACATTTGAATTGTATTGGCAAGTTTCACTACTAAGTATAATATAAGTGGATCCTATCATTACATGCAAATTTGGCTAAGTAGAGTTTAAGGCTTATTTGCATAAAGCAAAATTTATCCTATCTTTTCAAAATGGTTTTGGTCCTTTGTCAAATCTCCTTTTCCAAGTTCCTTGAACTCCTTGGTAGAAACTCAAGTGTCCAAGTCCTTGTCAAAATCTCTTGAGCTACTTGGTAACCCCAAGTGCAACAAGTTTTATCAAAATCTCATGAGTTCCTTGGTAAACCCAAGTACATCAAGCTTTAAGCAAAATCTCTTGAGCACCTTGGTAACCCCAAGTGCATCAAGCTTAACAAAATCTCTTTGAATTCCTTGGTACCCCCAAGTGCATCAAGTTTTATTTTAGAAGTTGGAATGTCGAGATCTCCCATAGTTCAAACTTTAGTTGCTCAGTATTGTCCATAACCGGGGACACGGCTAAGTACTTAGATTTTATTATCTTCTGCAGAAGGAGTACACTTTACCCACATGTCACAATCCCATCTTGTTGCCACCAGTGGCCTACTAGATTAGTGCTCACCAAGATGGAGTACTGGCAGATTGAGAATGTGACGAAGTCTTTCCAAAGGGTCCTCCCATACACCATTGCTAGCTTGCCTTCAGCACCCATGAAGCATTCCAGATCCCCATGTCCAGTTAACTGAAGACAGTGCAAGGGTCTTCCCAATGTAGTTGACTAAGCCAGAGCCATAATAGCATGTGGTTGCACACGAAAGCCACAATTGGAGAAACATGTTCAATCTCTAAGTTTCCTAGGTGGTTTTCTTTTGGAGCACAACACAAAGTGATTCCCATAGACATGGTTCCTTTTGTTGCCACCCTCTCCAAAACTTAAAGTATCCTCCACCTAGGTGGTTCATTGAGTCCTTGTTTTATTATGTAAAACACAAGTCCTTTTCTCAACCTTTGTAAAATCTCAACATGTATCTCTTTTTCAAAATATAGCATGGCTAAGCATGTAACAACTACAATATTTTCACTAAGGAGTGTATAGGGAATCCTATTAGGATTTAGCATAGCATAAGTATAAAATTGTTTTCATGCATGTTTTCAAAATCCACTAAGTATAATGAAAATAGTAGGGCTTTAGATGATAGTGTAACTTGCCTTTTTGGAAGGGAATGGTGGTTCACTACTTGATCTTGCTAGTCTCACTCTTTGATAATTTCACTACAATCAATCAAGCAAACACCATATCAACTAGCATTCTAAACAATCCATCAAACAACATTTCACTCACACATAAAACTATGGGATCTAAGATCTAAGTGTTGCATGTAAGCATGTAAAAGATGGTTCTAATTGCAAAGGTGGTCTCCAATAGGCTTATAAACTTTGTAAGTTCCAAATTGGTCATTTTCCAAAGTGGCAAAGTCATTTGCAAAAGGGTTTTGGTCCATAAACCATTTTTTAATCCCATCATCATTTTATGTGGTGAAAAATATTTTTATCAAAGCAAAACTTTATGTTTTTCACCAAATGAGTTGCCATTTGCAAAACTTGGTGTTTTGGGTCAGTAGGTTTGGTCCAAAAAAATTTCCCAAAGTTTTCTTTGCAAAAACATTTTCATAATAAAATCAATAATTTTATTTGGCTAGAAAATGGCTAAGTCAAATAATCTAACCTAAACTTTACCAAAATCATTTTCAACACCAAGGGTTGGTTACTAGGGTCAGTAAGTTCACAACAAGCCATTTTTCCAAGGTTTCAAACTTAAAAACATTTTTGAATCATTTTTCTATTGTAAACAAGCATACAAAAGAATCTGTAAAAACAAGTAAATTAGCAGATACTATTTACTAAACCAAGGGTATGGTTGGCTAGGGCTTGCTCTCCTGAATCCAACGACAAAATTTTTGTAATTTTTGGACGTGTGGATCCAAAGTTACAAGGGTTTGAAAATCATATCTCAATCAGATTTCAAATCTGTTTTTAAACAGACCTGGCCACGCGTCGCACTCTGGTTGGACGGTACCGGTTCGGCCTGATTGGTGTTGTGGTGCGTTGGATCTAACCAAATCGTGCGGCACATGATCACCACTTACCCCTTCGCTGACGTTCTATCGTATCCGTCAGATCCAGATCCTACGGTTACTAACATGCTTGCCAAAGTTTGGCGGCGCTGGCGGTGGCTAGCTGCGGCGCACGGCCAGGCGATATGCTAGCGGTGGTTCTAGGAAGCAAGGAAGGCAGAGGGGGTGCTTACCGCGTTCGCGAGGATGAGGTGGTGCTCAACGTGTGATCGACGTGGCAAGGGGCGCACGGGGTCAGGTGGAATCGCTCACCGGAGTTTGCAACGGCGTCAGACGGCTCTGTCCACGGTCGAAGGCGACGTTGTAGATCGCCCTAGGACAAGACAGGGGCATGGTTAAGTGTGGGAGGTCACAGATAAGACACGTGCATGAACGAGAAGGCGCGGGGCGGTCAGTGCTTACCGGGGGAGGTCGTCGGAGAGGTTGCAGACGCGGCGGCGTTCGGAAGCTTGACGTAGCCGACGCTCTGGGGCGCCCGCGGTCGAACGAATGGTACTGGGAGATGCGTCTGGGAGTGGGGAATCTGCTAGCGTGCTCAGTGAGGCAAGGGGTGGTGGAACTCGGCCGGAATTGGTCGGAGAGGGTGGTCGGAACTGGGAGTGTGTCGAGCCAAATTGAGGCAGCCTCAGGGCAGAGAGAAAGTGGCGACAGAGGGGAAAGGAGGAGAAGACGCAGGCGCATAATAGCGTCCAGTCATGGCGAGGTTTAAGGCGCAGCATCAATGCGTATTCAAGCCGCGACATCAACGGCAGAAACGGCCGGCGCGGTCGTCGCGAGGAAGAAGGAGGAGTGGGAAAGTGGGGTCTGCTGGTCAGTGGGAAAAGAGTGAGGGAAGGGTCCACCGCTCAGTCTCTTTGCGGGTCTGTTAATAGGTGTGAACCGTTTTCTTTCGGGAAGGAGAGCTGGGCTGGTTCTGGGCCTTAGTGGGCTGATGGGTTGGGTCGACCTAAACTTTATATTTTTCCTGTTTCTGAATCCTTTTCTTTTTCTAATTCCATTTTCCTGTTTTGAAATTCAATCAACCAAACACATTCAAATTGATTCAAACAATCATCAAGCTTTGCAACTATGAATTTGGTTCTGTTTATCAACATAAACCAAATTCCAAAATAAAATAATTTTTATTCTTTTCAGGATCCATTCTTTAATTAAATAACATGGTCCTTTAGTTATTTAATAAAATAGGTTTTGATTTAATTAATAAAATCTCCATTTGAAATCCAAATATTTTCCAAACCAAATCAGTAGGTTCTATTTGGAAATAGTGAATACTTTGAAACTTGTTTAAAACAAAATAACCTTTTATTTAAGGGTCCATTATTAATTAAATACAATAGACTTCCATTATTAAATCAATTAGGATTTGTTTTATTAAAATATTTATTTTGAAATCTAAAATAAAGCCAGAACACTTCAGTAGGTTTTATTTGAGAATATCAAATATTTGGAAAACTTATTTTAAATAATTTAATAAGTTTTGATGTTTCAATTAAAATGGGAAAACCTTTTATTTAAATAAATTTGGATATTAAATCCTTATTAATTTATTTAAATCAACCTTTGCTATTTTTTTATTCAAAACAAAATGTTTTAATTCCAATGCTTGGCCAAGGTTTAATTTTGCTTTATAAAATAATCTTTATTTATGAATCCACCTTTTCTTTTGAAAACCAAATCTTTTATTAAAAGATCCAAAATAGTAATTCCAAAGTATTTTAATTTCCTTTAATAAATGTTTATCCTTATAAGTCCCTTTAGGATTTATTTGATTCAAAATGGTTTGAAGTTTCCAATTAAATTCACAAAGTTTCTTCTGGCCCTGAAAATGAAACAAAGTTTTATTTTATTCATTTATTTTTCACATTACAAGATTTGGAAAATCTTGGGATGTGACAGAATTTTGAAATGATTTTTGGTGGGTTTGCTAGATTGGTGCTGGTGAGTCGGCAGATGCTTGGGTTTTGAAAGTTGAGCTTGTTTGAGTGGGTTTTGAAAAAGCGGGATCTTCCCATATGAAGAAGATTAAATTTTGAATTGTCATTTAAACTATGCATTTGAAAGTTTCTGGATGATCACAAAGTGGGCCTTGATACTTTGTTATGAGTACAATAAAGTGGTGCAAAGATCCAGCAAAGTTTCTGTTAAGTTCTGAAAGTTTGAGATAGCCAAAGTAGGCATGGGAGTAAAATTGGTCAAAGTGACCATTCCCTTAATATATTTGTTTTGATTTACTTGTCTTTAGGAAAAGTGTGGGAAATGTTTTAGATGAGATTTATTTCACCTAAGAAACATTTTACAAGCAATGAAACAAACAAACAAGGTGGTTTTAAAGAAATTCAAAATCCATGCATACACATATGCATGCATTCATGATTTTATTTAGAAAAGTTTTTTTGTTAACCCTAATTTTGATGATTAGTGTTTGATGATCCAAGTTTGGTATTTTTGGGATTTTACAAGCCCTAGGCCCTCTCCCCGCACACGAGCCGCCGCCGCCACGCCGCCTTCCCGCACCGCCGCCGGTTCGTCCCCGCCGCACTAGCCGCCGCCGACACCTCCTCCTCCTCCCAGTCATCTAAACACTAGATCTCCGGGAAACCCTAATCCACCATAACTCGCACCGGCTTAGGTGAAGCCCTACGGGATCTTCCCTATACTTCCGACACCACACCGTCGTGTTGCCGGAATCACGAGGGGAGAACTACAACCTCTGCTGCCTGCTGGAACAAGGGATAGGAAGGTCTTCATCGAGTACCGAACGTGTGACCGACTACGGAAGCGCTGCCGGAACGCAGCGCCAGAAGGATCGTCTATGCGATCTTGAGATCGGCAAGTGTACGACTACATCACCCACAAGAATCTTCTCTCGTTAACTGCTTTGGAATCTTCAAAGGTGAGTGCGTCTATCGACTCGTTGCTACAATCTAGTAGATAGATCTTGGCTTGTTTGTGTGCATGCGGTAGAATTTTTTTGTTTTCCATGCTACGAACCCCTACAGTGGTATCAGAGCCGTGTATATATGTAGATTTGTTGCAGTGGTGCTTTTATTATCAATTGCTTTTGTGTACTTTCCATCTTGCGGGATGATGGGATGAAGCGGCCCGGGCTAACCTTACATGACATCGTTCATGAGACTTTCTCCACGCTTAACAAGCAACTTGTATTGCATAAGTGGCTTTGCGGGTGTCTGTCTCTGTAACTACCTCGGTGAATTACGCTCCTAGTTACAAGCCTGGATGAGCGGAAATGGTTGAAATAGTACGGTGGGGCCCAAATGCTACTCACAGGTAGACCTTTTGGCCGTCCCAACCATTTCCAAACATCGGGACAAGAACGGGCGGCGTAATCGGCAGGCGAAGGGATCAACTACATACACAAATGAGTATGTATGCAAGCCACCATACAACAGTACATCAGAGCCATTCCATCTAAAAAGAAAGGAAATATAGCAACGCCATACGGCAAGATTCAAATGTCCTAGATAGATATAATAGTTTAGGATATCTCCTCATATATCACACATCAGAGTATCAGGCGGAAGCGGCAAACAAGATCCGAGTACGGATAAGAAGCAAATCGGCATAAGATGCCCCATAAATAAGAACATCCCGCCCACAGATCTCACGGATCCCCGTTCCCGGAATCTCTACACCGAACGATCGTTGCCCACATCATCCGCCTCCTCCACCCAGTATCCATCTTGTGAGTGTACCTGTTCATCTGAATCAAATAATTTATCGTGTGAGACCCTAGGGGTACTCAGCAAGTCTTTATGCCTCTAAAGGGGTCACAACCTGGGGTGACGCAATTGCAGCGAAAGATAAACCCTAACAGTTCTATAGATACTCACTAACCATCCGCCTAACCAAAGTTAGACGGATATCCGTGAATTAATGACAACAGTTATAACAGTAATATCATCAGATCCATCCTCCTCCTCGCTTACCAACAAGGAAGCGGACGAACACCCCCCCATCCGTTGGCAATTTTATTAACCATTCCATGAGTGTTGCACTATTTACTAGTCAGTTACTTAGTCAAATTAAATGCGGTACTTTAGTTATGCTTGTCTATGATCGAGAAACTGTGCTCCAAGTCGTCCATAACCGCGGATACGGCTTTCAGAAAGTTTTACCCTGCAGGGGTGCACGAATAGCAACACACACTCGATCAACATCAGAAAAACCAAATCAAAACCCAACGAGGCCTTCACGACAAAGAAATCACAGGATTCAGAAATATTTCAGGGGGCCACCCCATTGAGTACACCATAGCGAAGTTAATGACTCGAGACGGACTCAAGGTTTGCGCCCATGGCTATAAACGATGGGAACCGAAAATATGGCTGGGCTTGTCGATCTGGTGAAAACACTCGCTTACCTAAGCGATGCAGTGCTCCTCGCACAATCGTAATAAAGCAGTAAAGCATGGCATAAGTACAGGATAGTAAATAAAACCTCAAACTAGTTTGTGGCCCCAAGAAATAAGAATGAATCAAGCTCTGGCTCAGGGTGGTCCCATAATCCTCCCGGATGTGGATAGCGCGAATATTCAAGGAACAGGAATCAAGTACTCGGGGTCCTACGGGACACAAGTGAGCAGGAAAAACCAAATAGCAGATATTGCTCACCGGTGCCACTACTCAGGTTAAGTTGTTTAGGTACCTCGTTATCCATCAGACACTCACATACCCTACACATGCTGTTCTACGACTCGCATGGCTCAAACAACTCCTGTAGTAATGGCTCATGGGGTGGAGGAACAAGCTTCGGTGGGGTTTAAAAGTAAAGGCTATGCAATACTTGGGATTCATTTTTAATGCAATCGCGACTCGATGATGCAAGAATAAGATAGAGGCAATAGGTACTATATGTATGCAAGCATGTGGTAGTGCTTGCCTGGCAGCTCAGTTGAAGCGAGAGAAGGATCTGGGTAGTGCTCCTGGGTCTCTTGATATATCCCCTGCTCAGTGTCTATTCGGAGAAGAACCAAACAAACAAGGGCCGACATAAATAAAGTGCACAAGCATAGGAATATAATGCGTCAAGAAAACAATCATGCCATGATGAATGATGCACAAGTTGCATGGCAATAATGTAGCATGGCATGGGTGAGGTGTAGAATACAAGAAATAAACATTTTATTGAGTTTTGGCCACATTTTATCCTCAAATAAGTTGTTGTATACTTTATATTTATATGATGCATGCTGCAATTCAGAACATGGAATGCATAAACAGAAAGGTCTCGTCGAGCTAATCATTTTAGACATATCATTTGTTAAATTTGGAGTTATAGAACAAAAGTTATTAATTATTTAAGGGGGAAGGGCATTTTCTTGTAATTTTAGTCAACTTGAATTTTAAAGTGTTCAAAATACATTTTGGACAGCATATTTGAATTCCTCACATTTTTCTGATTTGAAAACATATATTATTTGTATTATTTGGAATTATGGTTTTAAATTTATTTTAAAGTCAAAATTATTAAATAGGGTCAAAGTCAAAGGTTGACTATTTAAATTAATTCTGAAAATATTTGATTAAAGATTTGAATTCACATTCAAAAACAAAACATTTTTCATATAAAGTTTGAATTCAAAATCCTAATCATTTTAAAGTTATGAATTAGTTTGTATTTAAACAGATTTGAAATCTGAATTGAATTTGAAATAATTTGAAAAGGTTTGAATTTGAAACAGAAAGATTCCTGGACTTTTGTTACCTAGTCAGATTCTACCCACCAGATGGATGTGGAGTCTTGTTGGGACAACACGCAGTGGGCGTGGAACCGCAGGGCCACAGCATACACATGGTCCAGCGAGGAGGCGACACGTGGGCGGTCCAGGGACTGCGCGGGTTGCAAAGCCAAAAGGGGAGGAGCCTTTTTGCAAAACTCCCGCAGGGGCTGGCAGGTGGGCCAGATGGGGTCTTGAGTTGAGGCGGAAAACAGCAGGGCCTCTGTGCAAGCCTTGTGCGTAAACAGCTAGCCTTGTGCTGACAGACGCGACGCTGCCGGCGACGGATCTGGCCGCCTTCCGGCGACGATGGCGAGCGAACCACGACGATTCTTGCCAAGCCGCAAAAACCAAAGTTGAAGAGGGCGCTACCGGCTACAAGTTTCGTTCAGGTGGCAAGTACGGAGGAGGGCTGCAGCGCGCGGGCTTCGACGAGGAACAGAGGCAAAAGCTACAGTGGCTGCTGCTGTCGCCAGAGCCTTGTGTGAGGCGCACTGTGGGTGTTCGACGAACAATGGCCTTCTGGTGCACTAGAGAGGAGGGGACAATGTCTGGGAGGTAGAGGAGCTCACCAGGAACTCGACGGCGGGGTTGCTTCGGGCAGAGGAGCCGGCGATCATCGACGAGGCTGGCGGCCGGAGCTCCTGGTGCTCACGGGCACGGCGGTGGTGAGGCTTCTCCGGCGAGCTTCAGTGGCGAACTCCGGTACAACGTGATGTAGGGGAACGAGATGAACCTCCTGGACGCCTGGGACACCTTCTAGCACAGCTCCAACCGCCCTTCTTCTGGCCTGGCCGATCTAGGGTTTAGAGGGGCATGGGGTGGCCATGGCCATGCTTGGGGAAGGAGGAAGGAGGGAGAGGGGTTCCTGGGGTCTCAGATCTCGATCTGGGGTGGTGGCGAGATGGGGTGGTTGAGGTGATAAGGGGGAGAGGGGAGAGGCACATGGGAGGGGTGGTCACCTTTATGCAAAAAGGGGGAAGGGGTGGCTCGGGTTAGAGCTAGGGTTTGGGAGAGAGGGGTATCAAGGGTGGTCAGGTGGGGCTGGTGGGGCCTTGTCGCAGGGAGAGAGCTAGAGAGAGGAGGGAGGCCGAGAGAGAGAGAGGGTAGCCTCGTGTTAGGGTTTTATCTAGGGGTGGCTCGGGTTGGTGAGAGGTGAGGTGAGAGAGGGGTGGCGTGGAGCTAGGGTTTGTAGAGAGAGGGGGGTTTTAGATTAGGTATAGATTAGGAGAGTGGTTTAGAGAGGGTGAGAGGTGATGGTTTGGTTTATCCAAACAAAGGGTAGGTTTAGGGTTTTGTTAGAGCTATATTAGAAAGGGAGAGGTGAGGCTTGGGGTTAGGTGATGTGTTTTCTTTTGGCAAGCTCAAGCAAGAACAACCCAAGATCAAGCAAAGGCTAGACAAAAGAGAGGAAGGAAAGAAAGGTGGTGAGGGTTTAGAGAGATAGGGTAAAGCAAGATCAAATAAGACCAAGCCCAAGGAGGAAGAGAGAGAAGAGAGATGATCCACCCAAAAACCAAAGAAAAACAAAGGAGATCAAAGGATGATGATGGTTGCATGGCCCATGCAAGCATTTAATGCCATGTGTCATCCTTGTGAAAACAAAGTAATAGACATGGCATTATTCTCATGCATCCCCAAAATGTGGAGTAAAGGCCAAGCAAAAGAATTAGAGTTGGATCCACCCAACCCACATGAGCTAGAATAAAAACCAAAGAAAAGAATTACAAGCTCATGGGTTATTGGAATGGTGGAAGAATAAGGTGGTGACAAGAAAGGTGGTGGAGTGGAACAAAAGATATGCCCCCAACTCAACTTGGGAATTTAAATAATATATCAAGAACCAAATACAATATCAAGAGGCAAATACAAATAATAATGCATATGAGAGAAGAACCAAATCAAAAAGGGGTTTTATATGATGCTCAAATGCAAGGTGGCATGATGACATGAGCATGATTGAATGATGATGCAACAATTATATATATGAAGTAGCCATTTTATTACTAAACCAAGTAGCATTACAGTTGTTAGACAAATGGGATGCTACAACTCTCCCCCACTAAATAGGAATCTCGCCCCGAGATTCTAGGAAGAAGAAGGAGACTCAAAGAGGGTAGGATAGTTGGCACGGAGCTCATCTTCACGCTCCCAAGTGGCTTCATCAACGGAATGGTGCGACCACTGCACCTTGCAGAACTTGATGGACTTGTTGCGAGTCCTTCTTTCTGCGGTCTCAAGGATTTTTGTGGGGTGTTCTTGATAAGACAGGTCTTCTTGGAGATTGATTAGCTCATGATCCACGGTCCTGCCGGGATCCTTGAAGCACTTTTTGAGTTGAGAGATGTGGAAAACATCATGGACCTTGAGTCTTTCCGGGAGCTCAAGAGCATAAGCAACTTCTCCTCTTCTTCCACGAATTTTGAATGGACCGATGTATCTAGGAGCCAGCTTTCCTTTGATACCAAAACGGTGTGTGCCTTTCATGGGAGTGACACAAAGGTAAACGAGATCACCAGGGACATACACCATGTCCGTGTGCTTCCTGTCATAATTGCTCTTCTGGCGACTTTGAGCAATCTTCATATTTTCAAGAATGACATGCACCTTCTCCTCCGCTTGAGTTACAATGTCAGGGCCAAACCATATTCTTTCTCCTGCACCCGACCAACCAATCGGAGTTCTGCATTTGCGGCCATAGAGAGCCTCAAATGGTGCCATCTTCAGACTTTTCTGGAAGCTGTTGTTGTAAGAGAATTCAGCATAAGGAAGACATTCCTCCCACTTCATGCCAAAAGAGATGACGCAAGCACGAAGCATATCCTCCAGAATCTGATTGATCCTTTCAACTTGTCCTTGCGACTGAGGGTGGTAAGCTGTGCTGAAGTTCAACTTTGTTCCTGAAGCATTTTGGAAACTTTCCCAGAACTTGGAAGTGAAGATGCTCCCACGGTCTGAACTGATCTCAAGCGGAACCCCATACAGAGATACAATTCTGTTGATATAGAGCTCAGCCAACTGAATTCCAGAAATTGTTTCCTTGACGGGGAAGAAGTGAGCCACTTTAGAAAGCCTGTCAATGACAACAAATATTGCATCGTTGCCCTTCTGCGACCTTGGAAAACCAGTGATGAAGTCCATCTCTACTTTCTCCCATTTCCATTCCGGGGGTTTCAATGGCTGTAGAAGACCGAAAGGTTTCTGATGGACAGCTTTCACTCTGCGGCAGACATCACACTACGAGACATACTTGGCACAATATCGCTTCAATCCCGGCCACCAATATTGTGTTTTCAAGTCCATGTACATCTTTGTGCTGCCAGGGTGGATAGAAAGAACAGAATCATGCACCCCCTTGAGAACTTGCTCTCTCAAACCCGGGTAGTTCGGAACAAACATCCGGTGTTCAAAGAAAAGCGTGCCTTGATCATCGACGTGGAAGGACTCATACTTCGGAAGCTGAAGTTTGGAGATGATCTTTTTGGTGTGCGGATCACCAAGCTGACGAAAGCGAACCTTTTCTTCCAAGAGAGGGGTTGCTAGAAGGTTCAGAAGATACCCTTGTTCCACAATTTCAAGGTTGAGCTGACGGAATTCCTCGCACAAGAGAGGCTGCTGTTCTTCCATCATGAGGTTGTTGACATAAGCTTTGCGGCTGAGCGCATCGGCCATGAAATTAGCTTTGCCCGGAGTGTAGTTGATGGTCAAATCAAAATCATTGATTGCTTCAATCCACCTCCTCTGCCGAAGGTTGAGATCAGGCTGAATGAATATATACTTCAGACTCTTGTGATCAGAAAAGATTTCACAACGGTTGCCAAGCAAGTAGTGCCTCCAAAGTTTCAAAGCAAAGACAACTGCTGCGAGCTCGAGGTCATGTCTAGGATAGTTGATCTCATGCGTCTTCAACTGTCGAGAGGCATAAGCAACAACTTGTTTTTCTTGCATAAGGACCGCACCCAATCCTTGCAAAGAGGCATCACAGAATATCTAGAAAGGCTTAGAGGTGTCCGGAGGAACCAAGACTGGCGTGGACGTGAGCTTCTCTTTGAGTGTCTCAAAGCTTGCTTGACATGCAGGAGTCCAAAGGTATTTCTTGCCTTTCTTGAGGAGATCGGTAAGAGGCTTCGCTATCTTCAAAAAGTTCTGAACGAAGCGATGGCAATAACTAGCCAAACCAAGGAAACTCCGCACTTCTTTGACGTTAATAGGAGGAAGCCATTCAACAATTGTCTTCACAGTTTCCGGGTTGACTGCAATGCCCTTGGCAGAGATAACGTGACCAAGATAGGTTACTTGAGGCAGCCAAAACTCACACTTGGAGAACTTTGCATACAAGCGGTTCTCACGAAGCTTGTTTAGGACACACCAAAGGTGTTCTTCATGTTCTTCCTTTGACTTAGAATAGACTAGGATGTCATCCAGATAGACCACAACGAACTTATCAAGATACTCCATGAAAACCGAGTTCATAAGCCTCGAGAAGGTAGCAGGTGCGTTGGTGAGACCGAAAGACATGACCGTGTACTCATACAGGCCATAGCGGGTGGTGAAAGCGGTTTTAGGAACATCTTCCTTGCGAATCTTGATTTGGTGATAACCACTTCTCAAGTCAAGCTTAGAGAACACCACAGCTCCAGCTAGCTGATCGAAGAGATCATTAATCCGTGGAAGGGGATATTTATTCTTGATAGTTTTAGCATTGAGAGCCCGATAGTCAACACAAAGTCTATCAGTCCTGTCTCGCTTCTTCACAAAGATTGTTGGGCTACCCCAAGAAGAGGTACTGTGTTGAATGAAACCCAACTTCTCTTGTTCATCAAGTTGACGTTTGAGTTCAGCCAACTCAGCAGGACCCATTTTATAAGGCCGCTTGGAGATAGGAGCCGTTCCAGGTTCAAGCTCAATTACAAACTCAACCTCACGATCCGGAGGCATACCCGGCAACTCTTCAGGAAAGACATATGGGAACTCACAGACCACCGGAACACTCTGAATAGCTTCCATAGCATCATCATTCAGAGCCGCCAAGGAGAAAAGCTGGATAGCAGGAGTCAGACTTGGAGAATAGACTATATGGCCTTCAGGAATCTTCAGAGAAACCGAGCGTTCAGCACAATCAATCACAACTGCATTTGCTCTCAACCAATCCATGCCCAAGATGACATCAATGTCAGAATTTCCCAGAACAATTAAGGATGCCGAGAACAAAGAGCCACCAATCTCAATTTGATTGCCATGGCTGATTTTAGAAGCTGCCATATTTGCTCCAGGAGAAAGGACCATTAACCGCTTAAGGAGAGGATCCAACGCTAACCCATTCTCATTTGCAAACTTGATAGAAACAAAAGAATGCGATGCACCAGAATCAAACAAAACTCGTGCAGGGACTGAGTTAACGGGAAGCATACCCATCACAACCTGTGTGCATGCTCAGCTTGAGCGGCGTTGACACAGTTGGCACGAGCAACAGTAGACCTGGGCTTGGTGTTGATGTTGAGAGCCCGAGGTGGTGGTGCACGAACCAAAGGAGAGCTTGCCGCAGATCTTGGAGGGGGTGGAGGAAGAGCTTTGTTTTTCATCGGACAGTTCCAGCTTTGATGCCTAGAGTCTCCACACGTGAAACAAGCACCAGGTGGACGTGGAGCAACGTAGCCAGGGACTCCGCCAGGTGCTCCAGGGTAGTGGTGGTTGTAGCCCCTGGGAGAAGCAGTGAGGAAGTTTGGTGGCCTTGCCGCGTAGCTTGCAGGTCTTGGTGGAGCCGGGAGCGACGGTGGGGTGTTAGGAACCCAAACACGACGCTTAGAAGGAGCTGACATAGCTGAAGAGCTTGGTGCATCACGGTTGTGTTTCTTTGACTCCTCAAACACTTGCCTACTTGCTTCCTCCTGCAGAGCTGTATGCTGAAGTTCCAGAAAAGACGCCGCCCTTGCATGTGTGATTGCATATTTAATCGATGCATTGAGCCCTTGCCGGAACCTCTTTTGCTTCTTCTTGTCATCGGAGATCTCATCGCCCCCATAATGAGAAAGGTCCATGAAGTTCCTTATGTAGGTATTGACATTGCCATTTCCCTGCTTGAGGTTGAGAAACACTTCCTTCATCCTTTCCATGACAATTTCTGACAGATACTGCTCTTTGAACGCTCCAGTGAACTGTTCCCAAGTAGGCTGAAAACCAATGCAGTTTGCCTTCAGGTAATTCTCCCACCAAAGAGTTGCATCTCCCTTCAGAAGGTGAGTAGCACATTTTACCCATTCTTGCTCAGGAACATCAGCAGTCTCCAGTAGCCTTGACATCTCACGCAACCAATCATCAGCATCAAGTGGTTGATCAGAAACATCAAATTGGTGTGGATTGAACTTCAGGAAGCTTTTGATGTCTCCTCGCTTGGGAGGTGGAGGTAGCGGGGCAAACTCATTCCTCCGAACACTTTCTTCAAAACGCTGTTGGTTCTGCTGCATTGCTGCCAAGGCATTGGCGATGTTTGACAACGCGGACCCCAGTTCAGGTGGTATGTCCTCATCAGAACGGCGTGGTGGAGCCATCCTGTGATTGATATAAAACACAAGTCAGTACTATAATGGAGAATGATAATAATCCAAAATAGTACCAAAATGGAATTAACCAAGATTAAAGGATACAATTTACTAAGATGATATTAAAATATCAACAAAGTTCAAAGCACCTAAAAGATATTAAGCATATCGCACACGACTGAAAAGGAGTGTGGTACACAGATATATCAAAGAAAAAATTTCCACAAATTTCGGCATTAAAATACCAATAGATGCGCAAAATCACTTAACGAATCAAGATTAGTGACTCTACCAATTCAATATACAAAAGCGAATGATAAGAGTAGTGTATGGTCGCGACTCCATCCCGCACTCAAATCATTACTCCGCACATGAATAAGTGGAACACATATCCTAACCCCTTCTTCTCACGATGAACCTAAAGATTAGTAACTACAGAAACGAACACCCCAAACAAGATAACGTCGGATAACAAAGAGTAAGACAGATCGCGGCGGTATACAACAAATCAGATAGATCGCGTCGGTTTGCAAAATCCTGTCGGTATGGAATGTACCAACAGTTGATAACCAAAAGGCCGATTGTGATAACAACTTGGATGCAACAGATAGACAAGGAATTACACACACACACACACAAAAACACACAACCTATGGTACTACGGAAACCCAGAACACGTGAATCCTAGTTTGAACTTTTAAGAAGAGGATTGAAAACGTTACACTTCCTTACCAGAAAAGGTGGGTGGGTGGGTAAGAAGAAAAATGGAAGCAGTCCTACTCTCACGTTTTGTTTTTCCCTAGTATACATAACTACCAAAAATATTTTGCTAGACTGACAACGACCATTTGGCTGAGACCCTGAAGGGCGGGGATGGCTCTGATACCAATTGTAACTACCTCGGTGAATTACGCTCCTAGTTACAAGCCTGGATGAGCGGAAATGGTTGAAATAGTACGGTGGGGCCCAAATGTCACTCACAGGTAGACCTTTCGGCCGTCCCAACCATTTCCAAACATCGGAACAAGAACGGGCGGCGTAATCGGAAGGCGAATGGATCAACTACATACACAAATGAGTATGTATGCAAGCCACCATACAACAGTACATCAGAGCCATTCCATCTAAAAAGAAAGGAAATATAGCAACGCTATACGGCAAGATGTCCTAGATAGATATAATAGTTTAGGATATCTCCTCATACATCACACATCAGAGTATCAGGCGGAAGCGGCAAACAAGATCTGAGTACGGATAAGAAGCAAATCGGCATAAGATGCCCATAAATAAGAACATCCCGCCCACAGATCTCACGGATCCCCGTTCCCGGAATCTCTACATCGAACGATCGTTGCCCACATCATCCGCCTCCTCCACCCAGTATCCATCTTGTGAGTGTACCTGTTCATCTGAATCAAATAATTTATCGTGTGAGACCCTAGGGGTACTCAGCAAGTCTTTATGCCTCTAAAGGGGTCACAACCTGGGGTGACACAATTGCAGCGAAAGATAAACCCTAACAGTTCTATAGATAATCGCTAACCATCCGCCTAACCAAAGATAGACGGATGTCCGTGAATTAATGACAACAGTTATAACAGTAATATCGTCAGATCCATCCTCCTCCTCGCTTACCAACGAGTAAGCGGACGAACAACCCCCCATCCGTTGGCAATTTTATTAACCATTCCATGAGTGTTGCACTATTTACTAGTCAGTTACTTAGTCAAATTAAAAGCGGTACTTTAGTTATGCTTGTCTATGATCGAGAAACTGTGCTCCAAGTCGTCCATAACCGCGGACACGGCTTTCAGAAAGTTTTACCCTGCAGGGGTGCACGAATAGCAACACACACTCGTTCAACCTTGGAAAAACCAAATCAAAACCCAACGAGGCCTTCACGACAAAGCAATCACAGGATTCAGAAATATTTCAGGGGGCCACCCCATTGAGTACACCATAGCAACGGTTAATGACTCGAGACGGACTCAAGGTTTGCGCCAAATGGTAGAAACGATCGGGAACCCGAAAATGTGATCGGGCTTGTCGATACCACAAAACACTCCTTACCAAAATAAAGACAGTGCTCCTCGCACAATCGTAATAAAGCAGTAAAGCATGGCTTAAGTACAGGATAGTAAATAAAACCTCAAACTAGTTTGTGGCCCCAAGAAATAAGAATGAATCAAGCTCTGGCTCAGGGGGGTCCCATAAGCCTCCCGGATGTGGATAGCGCGAATATTCAAGGAACAGGAATCAAATACTCGGGGTCCTACGGGACACAAGTGAGCAGGAAAAACCAAATAGCAGATATTGCTCACCGGTGCCACTTTCATTAGTTATCCCATTACTACTCAGGTTAAGTTGTTTAGGTACCTTGTTATCCATCAGACACTCACATACCCTACACATGTTGTTCTATGACTCGCATGGCTCAAACAACTCCTGTAGTAATGGCTGGGGGGTGGAGGAACAAGCTTCGGTGGGGTTTAAAAGTAAAGGCTATGCAATACTTGGGATTCATTTTTAATGCAATCGCGACTCGATGATGCAAGAATAAGATAGAGGCAATAGGTACTATATGTATGCAAGCATGTGGTAGTGCTTGCCTGACAGCTCAGTTGAAGCGAGAGAAGCATCTGGGTAGTGCTCCTGGGTCTCTTGATATATCCCCTGCTCACTGTCTATTCGGAGAAGAACCAAACAAACAAGGGCCAACATAAATAAAGTGCACAAGCATAGGAATATAATGCGTCAAGCAAACAATCATGCCATGATGAATGATGCACAAGTTGCATGGAAATAATGTAGCATGGCATGGGTGAGGTGTAGAATACAAGAAATAAACATTTTATTGAGTTTTGGCCACATTTTATCCTCAAATAAGTTGCTGTATACTTTATATTTATATGATGCATGCTGCAATTCAGAACATGGAATGCATAAACAGAAAGGTCTCGTCAAGCTAATCATTTTAGACATATCATTTGTTAAATTTGGAGTTATAGAACAAAAGTTATTAATTATTTAAGGGGGAAGGGCATTTTCTTGTAATTTTAGTCAACTTGAATTTTAAAGTGTTCAAAATACATTTTGGACAGCATATTTGAATTCCTCACATTTTTCTGATTTGAAAACATATATTATTTGTATTATTTGGAATTATGGTTTTAAATTTATTTTAAAGTCAAAATTATTAAATAGGGTCAAAGTCAAAGGTTGACTATTTAAATTAATTCTGAAAATATTTGATTAAAGATTTGAATTCACATTCAAAACAAAACATTTTTCATATAAAGTTTGAATAAAATCCTAATCATTTGAAAGTTATGAATTAGTTTGTATTTAAACAGATTTGAAATCTGAATTGAATTTGAAATAATTTGAAAAGGTTTGAATTTGAAACAGAAAGATTCCTGGACTTTTGTTACCCATTCAGATTCTACCCACAGCCAGTGACAGGTGGGGTCGGTGCTGACTGGGACAACACGTGCACGCAAAAACTTTTCTCACCCAGGGTTAGTCTGGCCACAACCGATGACAGGTGGGCCAGGGAACCGCAGGGCCACAGCATACACATGGTCCAGCGAGGAGGCGACACGTGGGCGGTCCGGGGACTGCGCGGGTTGCAAAGCCAAAAGGGGAGGAGCCTTTTTGCAAAACTCCCGCAGGGGCTGGCAGGTGGGCCAGATGGGGTGCGGGTTGAGGCGGGAAAAACGGCAGGGGCCTTCAGGTAAAACGCTGCAGCCTTGTTTGAATCGACGCCATACCGACAGACGCGATGCTGCCGGCGAGGGATCTGGCCGCCTTCCGGCGACGATGGCGAGCGAACCACGGCGATTCTTGCCAAGCCGCAAAAACCAAAGTTGAAGAGGGCTCTACCGGCTACAAGTTTCGTTTAGGTGGCTAGTACGGAGGAGGGCTGCAGCGCGCGGGCTTCAACGAGGAACAGAGGCAAAAGCTGTAGTGGCTACTGCTGTCGGCAGAGTGCGGCGCGCGACGGCGCACGCGGGGTGTTCGACGGACGGCGGCGACACTACGGTGCACTAGAGAGGAGGGGACAATGTCTGGGAGGTAGAGGAGCTCACCAGGAACTCGACGGCGGGGTTGGTTCGGGCAGAGGAGCCGGCGATCGTCGACGAGGCTGGCGGCCGGAGCTCCTGGTGCTCACGGGCACGGCGGCGGCGAGGCTTCTCCGGCGAGCTTCATTGGCGACCTCCGGTACAGCGTGATGTAGGGGAACGAGATGAACCTCCTGGACGCCTGAGACACCTTCTAGCACAGCTCCAACCGCCCTTCTTCTGGCCTGGCCGGTCTAGGGTTTAGAGGGGCATGGGGTGGCCATGGCCATGCTTGGGGAAGGAGGAAGGAGGGAGAGGGGTTCCTGGGGTCTCAGATCTCGATCTGGGGTGGTGGCGAGATGGGGTGGTTGAGGTGATAAGGGGGAGAGGGGAGAGGCACATGGGAGGGGTGGTCACCTTTATGGAAAAATGGGGAAGGGGTGGCTCGGGTTAGAGCTAGGGTTTGGGAGAGAGGGGTATCCAGGGTGGTCAGGTGGGGCTGGTGGGGCCTTGTGGCAGGGAGAGAGCTAGAGAGAGGAGGGAGGCTGAGAGAGAGAGGGTAGCCTCGTGTTAGGGTTTTATCTAGGGGTTGCTCGAGTTGGTGAGAGGTGAGGTGAGAGAGGGGTGGCATGGAGCTAGGGTTTGTAGAGAGAGGGGGGGTTTTAGATTAGTTATAGATTAGGAGAGTGGTTTAGAGAGGGTGAGAGGTGATGGTTTGTTTTAGCCAAACAAAGGGTAGGTTTAGGGTTTTGTTAGAGCTAGATTAGAAAGGGAGAGGTGAGGCTTGGGGTTAGGTGATGTGTTTTCTTTTGGCAAGCTCAAGCAAGAACAACCCAAGATCAAGCAAAGGCTAGACAAAAGAGAGGAAGGAAAGAAAGGTGGTGAGGGTTTATAGAGATAGGTTAAAGCAAGATCAAATAAGACCAAGCCCAAGGAGGAAGAGAGAGAAGAGAGATGATCCACCCAAAAACCAAAGAAAAACAAAGGAGATCAAAGGATGATGATGGTTGCATGGCCCATGCAAGCATTTAATGCCATGTGTCATCCTTGTGAAAACAAAGTAATAGACATGGCATTATTCTCATGCATCCCCAAAATGTGGAGTAAAGGCCAAGCAAAAGAATTAGAGTTGGATCCACCCAACCCACATGAGCTAGAATAAAAACCAAAGAAAAGAATTACAAGCTCATGGGTTATTGGAATGGTGGAAGAATAAGGTGGTGACAAGAAAGGTGGTGGAGTGGAACAAAAGATATGCCCCCAACTCAACTTTGGCATTTAAACAATATATCAAGAACCAAATACAATATCAAGAGGCAAATACAAATAATAATGCATATGAGAGAAGAACCAAATCAAAAAGGGGTTTTATATGATGCTCAAATGCAAGGTGGCATGATGACATGAGCATGATTGAATGATGATGCAACAATTATATATATGAAGTAGCCATTTTATTACTAAACCAAGTAGCATTACAGTTGTTAGACAAATGGGATGCTATAGTCTCTCCCATCATAGCATAGATTCAATTTACAACGGGCACTTGATAGTTCAAACATCAACGTTGTGGTTCTTGTTCGTAAGTTAGGGCGACACTTATTGAAAGCACCAAACCATGTAAAATATGCAAAGAAAATTAGAGGCGTCTAACTTTGTTTTGCAGGGGTGTGGTGTGATGTGATATGGCCATTATTGTGATTATAAATGATGTATGCAATGTTCCTTATTGTAAGTTGGCAACCAGCAGGAGCCATATGGATGTCTTTTAAATTCCGTTAAGACCTGCGTGTCTATTCAAAGTAGTTGTAATAGTTGATGCTGGTGGATAACAACCATGAAGCGGTGCCATTTACCTTGACGCCATACCGGTGATGATGGAGTTCATGTTTGTGCTTGAAGATGGAGATCGAAAGCACAAAGAAGAAAGGCCATATCATATCACATATTATGAATTGCATGTGATGTTAATCCTTTTATGCATCTTGTATTGCTTAATTAACGACGGTAGAATTATAAGATGATCCCTCAAGCACACAATTTCAAGTTTTAAAATGTTCATCCTTAGTAAGCACCATTGCTAAAGCTCGTTGTTTCGAAGCACCATGTGATGATCGGGTGTGTTAGATTCTGCGAGTGTATATAACGTGAGCAAGCCATATTTGCTCATGCGGAAGATAAGGTTTGATCTTGACGAGCCTAGCATGTACATACATGGTCTCGGAACACGGATCACCGAAAGGTAAAGCATGAGTCATATAGTAGATATGATGAACATGTTGATTGTTCACCATTGAAGATACATCAATTCTCGTGATGCGGTTTTGATGTGGTGGATCTGGTTCGTGTGATCACTAAAACAATATGAGGGATATTGTTTTGAGTGGGAGTTCACCTAGATTAATTTAACAATTTATTAGAACTCAATTTGTCATAAACTTAGTCTAAACTATTGCAAATATGTTGTAGATCAATGGCGGAACCTACCATTAATTTTAATGCGTTCCTAGAGAAAGAAAAGTTGAAAAACAATGGAAGCAACTTCGTGGATTGGTTCCGCAATTTGAGGATTGTCCTCAATGCTGGTAATTTGACCTATGTGCTGGATGCACCGCTGGGTGACCCGCCTGCAGCTGATGCTACCGATGAGGTAAAGAATGTTTTCCTCGCTCGGAAGAATCAATACTCCACAGTTCAGCGTGCTATCTTGTATGGTTTGGAATCGGAGCTTCAGAAAAGGTTTGAGAACCATGACCCACATGATATTGTCCGTGAACTCAAAATAATATTTGAGGCTCACGCGGCAGGTGAGAGTTCTGAGGCTTTTGAAAAGTTCATTAACTGCAAGATGGAAGAGGGCAGCTCCGTCAGTGAGCACGTGCTTAGGATGTCTGGGCACGCAAGTAAACTCCAAATCTTGGGTGTAGTGATTCCTAATGCTTTGGGGATTCACCGTGTCCTCCAATCATTACCACCAAGTTATAAGAACTTTGTGATGAACTATAATATGCAACACATGGACAAGTCGTTTCCAGAACTCTTCTCCATGTTAAAGTCTACAGAAGTGGAGATCAAGAAAGAGCACCAAGTGCTGTTGGTCAATAAGACCACCAAATTCAAGAAGCAAGGCAAGTCTAAGAAAAAGGGAAACTTGAAGAAGGGCGGTAAGAAAGTTACCGCGCAGGCGAAGAAGACCAAGGCTGGGCCTAAGGCTGATACTGAGTGCTTTTACTGCAAGAGAGAGGGTCACTGGAAGCGGAATTGCCCAAAGTACTTGGCGGATTTTAAGAACGACAACATCAAGAAGAAAGGCATATACGATATACATGTTATTGATGTGTATCTCACTAGTACTCGTAGTAGTACCTGGGTATTTGATACTGGTTCGGTTGCACATATTTGTAATTCGAAACAGGTGCTGCAGAATAAATGGGAGCTAGCGAAGAACGAGGTGACGTGGCGTTTTGGAAATGGATCAAAGGTTGATGTGATCGCGTTCGGCACACTACCTCTTCATCTACCATCGGGATTAGTTTTATACTTAAATAATTGTTATTTGGTGCCTGCGTTGAGCATGAACATTATATCCGGATCATGTTTATTGCTAGACGGTTACTTGTTTAAGTCCGAGAATAATGGTTGTTCGATTTATATGAGTAATATGTTTTATGCACATGCACCTTTGATAGATGGTCTATTCTTATTGAATCTCGATTGTAGTAATACACATATTAATAACATTGAAGCTAAACATTTGAAATTGAGTGATAACTCGACCTATATGTGGCACTATCGTTTTGGTCATATTGGAGTGAAGCGTATGAAGAAACTCCATTCCGATGGACTTCTTGAATCACTTGATTTTGAATCACTTGAAAGATGCGAAGCATGTCTAATGGGTAAAATGACTAAGACTCGATTTTCTGGTATGATGGAGCGAGCTACGGACTTATTGGAAATCATACATACCGATGTGTGTGGTCCGATGAGTGTAGCATCGCGCGGTGGTTATCGTTATGTTCTTACCTTCACGGATGACTTGAGTAGATACGGGTATATCTATTTCATGAAACATAAGTCTGAAACTTTCGAGAAGTTTAAGGAATTTCAAAGTGAGGCAGAGAATCAACGTAACAAGAAGATTAAATTTCTATTATCGGATCATGGAGGTGAATATCTAAGTTATGAGTTTGGCGAGCATTTGAAGAAATGCGGAATACTTTCATAATTGACACCGCCAGGAACACCACAACGTAATGGTGTGTCTGAACATCGTAATCGAACTCTTTTAGATATGGTTCGTTCTATGATGTCACTTACAGATTTATCGCTATCATTTTGGGGTTATGCATTAGAAATAACCGCATTCACTTTAAATAGGGCACCATCTAAATCCGTTGAAACGACACCGTATGGATTATCGTTTGGGAAGAAACCTAAATTGTCGTTTCGTAAAGTTTGGGGTTTCTTAAAGTTACAGCCGGACAAGCTTGAACCCAAAGCGGGAAAATGCGTCTTCATAGGATACCCGAAGGAAACTATTGGTTATACCTTCTATCATATATCCGAGGGCAAAATCTTCGTTGCCAAGAATGGATCCTTTCTAGAGAAGGAGTTTCTCTCTAAAGAAGTGACAGGAAGGAATGTAGAACTCGACGAGGTTGTTGAACCTTCTCTCGAACTTGCGAGTAGCGCAGCACCGGAAGTAGTTCATGTGGAGCCTACAAGAGAGGAAGCTAATTATGTCGATCATGAAACTTCGGTTGAATTACTATAGAGCCTCGCAGGTCAACAAGAACTCGTACCATTCCTGATTGGTATGATCTCGTTATGAGTGTCATGTTGGTGGACAACATCGATGACCCTACGACATATGAGGAAGCGAAGATGAGCCCAAATTCCAATAAATGGCATGAACCCATGAAATACGAGATTGGATCCATGTACGAAAACCAAGTATGGACTTTGGTGGACTTACCGGATGGCCGGAAGGCTGTCGAGAACAAATGGATTTTCAAGAATAAACAGATGCTGATGGTAATGTTACCGTCTATAAAGCTCGACTTGTCGCAAAAGGGTTTCGAAAAATTCAAGGAGTTGACTACGATGAGACATTCTCACCAGTAGCAAATCTTAAGTTTGTGAGGATTATGTTAGCAATCGCTGCATATTATGATTATGAGATATGGCAGATGGATGTCAAAACGGCGTTCCTCAATGGAGACATTGATGAAGAGTTGTATATGATGCAAACCAAAGGTTTTGTCGATCCTAAAGATGCTAACAAGGTATGTAAACTTCAACGGTCCATATATGGATTGAAGCAAGCATCCCAAAGTTGGAATCAACATTTTGATAAGGTAATCAAAAGCTTTGGTTTTATACAAACTTATGGACAAGCTTGTATCTACAAGAAAGTGAGTGGGAGCTCTGTAGCATTCTTAATACTATATCTAGATGACATATTGTTGATTGGGAATGATGTAGACCTTCTTAATAGTGTCAAGGATTATTTGAATAATAGTTTTTCAATGAAAGATCTTGGCGAAGCAGCTTACATATTAGGCATAAAGATTTATAGACATAGATCGAGACGCCTAATATCATTTTCACAAAGTACATATTTGGACAAAGTTCTAAAAAGGTTTGGAATGGAAGATAGCAAGAAAGGGTTCTTGCCCATGTTGCCCAATATGACCTTGAGTAAAACTCAAAGTCCTGCAATGGCAGAAGATAGAGAAAGGATGAGTAAGACTCCCTATGCCTCAGCCATAGGATCTCTTATGTATGCCATGCTATGTACTAGACCCGACATTGCATATGCTGTTAGTTTGACTAGCAGATATGAAAGTGATCCAGGAGTGGATCATTGGACAGCGGTCAGAAACATCCTGAAGTACTTGAGAAGAACTAAGGATATGGTTCTTTCTTATGGAGGTGATGAACAGCTCGTTGTTAATGGTTACACCGATGCTAGTTGGAACACCGATCCGGATGATTCTAAATCTCAATCTGGATACGTATTTACTTTTAATGGTGCAGCAGTTAGCTGGAGGAGTGCAAAGCAAAGCGTTGTGGCGAGATCTTCAACTGAATCGGAATACATAGCTGCTTCGGAGGCTTCACAAGAGGCGATATGGATGAAGGAGTTCATTACAGAGCTCGGTGTGGTTCCAAGTGCGCTGGACCCAATGTCTATCTACTGTGATAACATGGGCGCCATAGCCAATGCGCAAGAACCAAGGTCACACAAGAAGCTGAAGCACATCAAGCTACGTTTTCACGCTATTCAAGAGCATGTCCAAGATGGTGACATAAAGATTTGCAAAGTACACACAGATCTGAATGTGGCGGATCCGTTGACTTAACCTCTCTCGAGGGAAAAACATGACCAACAACAAACCGCCATGGGTGTTCGGTATATTACCATGTAATCTAGATTAGTGGACTCTAGTTCAAGTGGGAGACTGTTGGAGATATGCCCTAGAGGCAATAATAAAAGCAGTTATTATTATATATTTGTGTTTATGATAAATGTTTACATTCATGCTATAATAGTATTAACCAGAAACATTAATAATTCTGTGATTTGTAAACTAAATTAGAGTCCCTAGTAAAGCCTCTTTATAATACTAACTTGTTGATTAATAGATGATCATGGTTTCTTGATCATGAACATTGAGATATTGTTAATAACAAGATCATATCATTAGGAGAATGATATGATGGACATACTCCTATAGATAAGCGTAGCATAAAGATCAAGTCATTTTAATAGTTCAATTGCTATAAGCTTTCTGATACATAGTAACCTAATTCCTTCGACCATGAGATCATGCTAATCACCATCACCGGAAGGATGCTTTGATGACAACAAACACCACACCGTAACTGGGTGGCTATAAAGGTGGCATTGCTTGTTCGGAAAGTATGGGTTGAGGCACATGGATCAAGAGTGGGATTTGTCTATCCATATGACTGATAGATATACTCTGGGCCCTCTCGGTGGAATGTCATCCAATTAGCTTGCAAGCATGTTACTGGCTCACAAGGGATCACATATCACGGGAACAAGAAAAGAGTACTTATCAGTAACGAGGTTGAACTAGGTATGCAGAGATACCGACGATTAAAACCTCGGATAAGTAAACTATCATGAGACAAAGGGAAATTGGTATCGTATGTAAGTGGTTCATTTGATCGCAAAAGTAATCGTAGAAATATGTGGGAGCCATATGAATTTCCAGATTCCTCTATTGGTTATTGATAGGAAAAGTGTCTTGGTCATGTCCGCATAATTCACGAACCGTAGGGAGACACACTTAAGGATTCAATGTTGTTTAGTAGATATGGAATGTTAGTGGGAATACTGAATGTTTTTCGGAGTCTTGGATGGGATCCGGGATATCATGAGGAGATCCGGAATGGTCCGGAGAATATGATTCATATAAGGAAAGTCCTATTTCGGACTTCGGGAAAGTTTCCGATGATTTCATCGGAGAGGTTCTAGAAGGGTCTAGAAGGTTCACCGGTCCGGAAGGAGAATGGTCCATGAATGTGTCATGGGTATGTGGAATGATTAGATCATGTCCAAGGTCACTTGGTGTTGGCATATGTAAGAGATAAATAAAGCTCTAAATTGAAAGTCAAACATGAAGTTTGAAAAGTCAAACTAGAATAATGGTTTCCTAGTGGGAGAAGAAACAAGTCCTTCTCTCAATCCAACTTGGGTTTGGGTTTGGATTCAAACCCACCCCTCCCAAGGCTGCCCCTCCCTCTCATAAATAGAGGGGGAGGGCTGCCCCAAACAACACAAGTTCCAAGCCCTCTCCACGAGCCGCTGCATGCCAGCCACATTGCCATGCCACGCCGCCATGCCGCCCTAGACGCCGCCGACACCTCCTCCTCCTCCTCCCGGATCTCTAAACCCTAGTTTTCCGGGAAACCCTAATCCACCATAACTCGCATCCGGCTTAGGCGAAGCCCTGCGTGATCTTCCCTCTACTTCCGACACCATGCCATCGTGCTGACGGAATCGCGAGGGAGAACTACAACCTCCGTTGCCTGCTGGAACAAGGGAGAGGAAGGTCTTCATCGAGTACCGAACGTGTGACCGACTGCGGAAGCGCTGCCGGAACGCAGCGCCGGAAGGATCGTCTACGCGATCTTGAGATCGGCAAGTGTACGACTACATCACCCATGAGAATCTGCTCTCGTTAACCGCTTTGGAATCTTTGAGGGTGAGTTCTTCTATCGACTCGTTGCTACAATCTAGTAGATAGATCTTGGCTTGTTTGTGTGCATGCGGTAGAAATTTTTTGTTTTCCATGCTACAAACCAATACAAGGAAGGTCTTCATCGAGTACCGAACATGTGACCGACTGTGGAAGCGCTGCCGAAACACAGCGCCGGAAGGATCGTCTACGCGATCTTGAGATCGGCAAGTGTACGACTACATCACCCATGAGAATCTGCTCTCGTTAACCTCTTTGGAATCTTCGAAGGTGAGTGCTTATATCGGCTCGTTGCTACAATCTAGTAGATAGATCTTGGCTTGTTTGTGTGCATGCGGTAGAAATTTTTTGTTTTCCATGCTACGAACCCCTACAGGTGCTAGGTGAGCGACATGTTGATTTCTCTACTTTGAGGGCTTGTGAAATGCTCACTAGGAGAGGTGGTGTTTATTATCTGCATATTGCTGGAGCTGGGCGTATCTACCCCACTCCTTTGCCTAATGGTATTTTCTCTATCGAGGAAGGACGTGTGCTTTATGACTTGCAGGTTGAGCAACACCAACCCGAGGAGGCGATTTTGGATGAGGATGAGGACCAAGAAGAGGAGCAAGAAGTCCCTCATCTGGAGCAACAACCACCAAACCGGTTCGCAACATATCAAGATTTCCAAGAACTTCGAGGAACTGTGGAGAGAATGCATAATCTCGCCCTAAACCTCCGAGAAACAACAAGTAACCTCTCAACTCAATTTGCGAACTGGAGTTACAACTATTTCCCTCCACCTCAGTGATTTGAAGTGCTTGCAAAAGCCTAAGCTTGGGGAGGTTTCTATCTTTTTTATTTTGCTTTCATTTGCTTTATCTTATTTTCAAGGTTATGCTTTTATTTGAGTTTATAAGCACTCGTGTTGGTTTCCCCAACAATTTATCTTAGTTATTTTATTTTGTTTGAGATTTTCAAGCAGATCTTTGCTGCCAATTTTCTATTATTTTAATTCCCCTTCTCAAAAACCACAAAATTATTTATCAATTTATCCTTATTTTCCCTCTCTCTTTTTATTTTCGCCTTGAAGTTCTCGTTTAATTGTAGGAGATTGGTTGACTTCGAGTTTCCAAGAAACAAATAAAAAGGGAAGAGAGATGTGGAACCAAACATTAGAGGTATGCCTTATGACTCCCCACTTTTGAAGTTTGAGAAACCCATGCTAGTTAGTAGTGATGTTGAGATGTTATATCGGAGTGAGTCTCTATATTGTAGTAAAATTTTGTTTGCATGGGTATTTAATCGAGTATATTTTGTTCCAGCTTTTGTAGTTAACCAAGTCTTGCCTAAAAATTTGCTAAACAATTGAAACAAGAAAAAGTCTTACAATTGAAGACTTGGGTGTTGTAGTGTTTAGTCTTGAAATTTTATTCCTAGAAGACACTCAACACTAGAGAAAATAATGATTGACTTGATAGCTCTCTTTGAAAAGATTTGTTTAATTGAATTAATGTTTAGCGGTTTTTGTGAGCATGCCAAAGTTTGACTTGTAAATCATAAGAATGATATAGCTTTATGCATGTCAAACATCATGGTATGCCATCAACTCCGCTAGCCTACGAATGATCTTCATGGACGAAACTCCTAGATTTTGTCTATGAGATGATTAAACATATGTAGCAGCAATACTATAATGGGTAAGATTTTTGGCACTCCCGGGTAGCTGTAACAATATGGAATCACTCCTCTGGCTGATATGAGTAATCATTATGCAAAAGGAACAAAAACCTTAGTGATGCCACTAGTGTCCATCACAGCCATATAAACTAACGAATTTTTTTGGCATGCTCTCAATTACTTATGAACTGAAATTCTTAAAGGACAATGAATAGAAAAGTAGTGCCTGAAAAGTATTGATTTATTGATGTGGGAGAATTGATATACTTTACTGTATATGCTTTTCATGACAAACTCTCACACCCTCAATTTTATATGATCATAATTTATTGTTCAAAGTCAAGCCTATGAGTTTATTACATGACATGGAATAAAGTCCACCTTTTTGAATCATCCATGCTTACAATAATTTTGCTGCGCTGTAAGGATTCATGAAAACCGTATGATATGCTTGACATTACTCTATCTATGCTAAAGTTTTTCAGATTAACAAAGTGGAGGGAACATGAGAATACCAATCATGAGTAAGATCATCATCTCGTTATTTCAGTTTAAATGCTGAGTTCCCTTTTGATTTTGGTTTTCTTGCTCGAGGACGATCAAGTTTAAGCTTGGGGAGGTTGATGGCTGTGAAATATAGCCATGCACGTCCACATTTAAACTAGATATTATTCATATATTTGATCAAATATCTCTCTAAAACCTGCCACTAATGCCTAATGATCAAAGGGGTATGCAATCCTTTTTCTTTCTATTTTTCCCTGCAGAGATAATGCCGTATGATGACGGGAATCACTACATAAATGCCAAAGATACAAGATTTCCAACACGTCAAAGAAACCAGGAGCCATGAAGATATTACTGCAAGCTTAACGACCAACTATACGGGCCGCCGCCGTATAATTTCCACCGTATATTTTGCACTGACTTTATTAGGTCAAACGAAACAACTTTAGTGAAGGGACCCCTATATAAAGAGGCTTCGGGCAACGGGAACAATGCTTCTCTTTCGACCTCAACTCTCCCTGCCACTAGAACCCTCCACACCGGAGGAATAGATCCAGATCTAAACCTCTAAACCCTTCTCCACCACCATAGCCATCTTCCACCACTTGTAATAGTAGATCTCTTCTCCAATTGGCGACATTGTAAGACTATTTGCTATCAACCTTATGATCTCTATTAAAATGTTTATGGTTTTCAATTTCATCTCTATGTGTGAGTAATTCTCTTTGGGCTGAGGGCTTCGGCCTAGCCATGTAGATTTTTTGCATGTTATTTTTTATAGATGGGATCATGTATTAGTTTGTATGACATTATGATTATAGTACCCTCTCTTGCCTCAATCTAAGGACTTGTCAGGTACCCAAGTCCCTGAGGATTGATCCAGGTAAAGGGAGTTGATACGTCGGAAATATAGCTATAATTTTTGATGTTCCATGCTTGTTTAGTATCTACTTTGCTTTGCTTTGTCTTTCTTTGAGGTGTTTTTATACCTTCTCTGGAATTTTCCTATTAACAAGTTGCCACAGTGTTAGTTGCATGTTTTCTTCTGTTTTTGGTTTCATGAAGGCAGAAAATAAATATTCTCAGAATTGGACAGAACAAAAGCAAAAGTCAATATCTTTCCATGGGGAACACGAAGTGCAGAGACAAGATGGAGAAGCAAACCAGGGCAGCCAGACCCCCTAGGCGCAGGTGGTCCCACCCTGCGCCTGGGTAGGGTGTGGGGGCCCTGGCCACCTCCCAGCCTCGCCTCTTCACCAATAAGAAGCCCCCGATGCAAAAACCCTTAGTACCCGATCAATATTTCAAAAAACCTTGTGTAGCTGCCGCCACCGTCATCCCTAGATTGGGAGGATCTTAAGTACTTCTCGGCACCCTGTCGGAGGGGAGATCATCTCGGAGACCTTCTCTCCGGTATGATGCGTAAGTAGTTCCACCTTGGACTATGGGTCCATGTAGTAGCTAGATGGTTGTATCTCCTCCTTTGTGCTTTCATGTATAGATCTTGTGAGCTCCGTTCATGATCAAGATCTAATCTATTTGTAATCATGCATGTTGTATTTGCGGGGATCCGATGGATATTGAGATTATTATGTTGGATTGATTAATGGTTCTGTCTTTATGATTCTATCATGTCTGTGTTGCCTGTGATCTTGCATGCTCTCCGTTGTTACTAGCTATCTTGGCCGAGTAGTTGCTAGTGACTCCAAGAGGGGGTATTTATGCTCGATAGTGGGTTCACGCCTCTAGTTTCCAAGGGAAGTGACAGAAATCTCTTTGGTTGTAGATGTGCTTTTGATACTAGGGAGAAAAAAATGGTCTCTTGTTCATGGAACATGTGGACTGTTTACCTTACACACTTTGCTTACAGCAGTTGTCTGTTGCTTGGAACTTAATACTAGAGGGGGTTCGGATGATAACCTGAAGGTGGACTTCTAGTCATAGATGAAGTTGGATGGCGGTCTATGTATATTGTTGTATTGCCCAATGGAATCTCATAGGATCTTTCTGACTAGTATTGCATTGTTATGCCTTGCTCAGTTCCTGTCAATTGCCCTGATGTAATTTTTTTACCCTTCATGCCATGTTGTTTATCTAAGGAGAGCACCTCTAGTGAACTATGGACCCCGGTCCAATATTTACCATTGATACATCTTCCACTGTTACTTGTTTACTTGCTGCAAACCATTACCTTCCACACCATACGTTTAATCCTTTGTTACAGCAAACCGGTGAGCTTGACAACCTCACTGTTAGTTGGGGCAAAGTCTTGAGTTTGTGTTGTGTAGGTCTCCGCGTTGCTTGCAACACCTGTGTGATGTTTGCTTCCTCCTACTGGTTCGATAACCTCGGTTTCTTACTGAGGGAAAACTTGCTGCTGTGCTACTTCACACTTTGCTCTTGGGGTTCCCAACAGGCTCCACGTCAATCACGTGCTAGCCATCATAAGCTTTTATGGCGCCGTTGCCGGGGAGTCTTCACAAGGGGAATCCTTCACTTCCTTTCTCTTTTGCTTGGTTTTGTTTGCCTCTTCTCAAAAAACCCAAAAAAATTAGTCTAGTTTGGTTTGCTTTCTTTATTAAAAACACAAAAAATTAGTTCCTACTCTAGTTGCTGGTCTGTTGTCGCCTTGGTTGGTCATGCTTTCTATCAATGGATGGTTTCTTTCCAACTAGTTCTTACTGGCAAGGTTGGTTCACGGAAGAAGAAAAATATTATTATAAGGAGCACCGTTGTCACAAAAAGGGAAACACTTATGGGAACAAATTGATAAATTGAATACTATTGCTAGAGAGGTGTGCTCTACTTATAATGTTACTTATTGCTTTGATAAAGCTTGTTGCTGTAGGAGGTATAAACACCTCCCTTTTCAATGTGAGTATAATGATATTGTTACCATATCCTCTTATGTTAAAGGAAATTATGACCTTTATGATGTGGAACAAATTGAAGAATTTATTGCTTTCAAGGGTGCATTTGAACTTGCCAGTTTGCTTGAAAATACTGATGATGAACCTTATGAATATGAGGTTTATGAGATACTTAAGTTCTCCTTTGATAATTACAAGGAAGAAAATGACTATATTCTTGAATATTTTAAGAGGTGCTTTCCACAAACAGAAGAGACTAATTCCTTGCAAGAGCCTATGGAAGAAGAAATTGCTGAAACTGAAATCTCATTAGATGAAAAAGAGGAGGATGAGTGTTATGCTCCTGTGGATTCTTTTGAAATATCTACTACGGGTAAAACTTGTGATGATGTTCCTATGCCTATTACCTATAGTATTGATCATAATTGGGAAAAGCACACCACTCTTGATATTGAAAATCTCTTTGGTACCAATTCTGAAAATTCTATTGCCTATGATAATACTTTACCTCCCATTTATGATGATTACAATGATGATATTGATATTTTCAGTCCACCTACTATTGAGCAGAAAATTGATTGTGATTACAATATGCCTCCTATGTTTGATGATTATGGTGATGAGAATAATAATGATAGCTATTTTGTTGAATTTACTCCCACTACCTATGTGGAGAGTAATAATCATTTTATGCATGAAGCTCATGAAAAGCATACTTTATGTGATAGTTATATTGTTGAGTTTATTCATGATGCTACTGAAGGTTATTATGAGAGAGGGAAACATGGTCTTATGTGTCTCAACGATATTAAGTTTCCCCTCTTTATGTTGAAAATCCTAAAGTTGCACTTGTTTTGCTTTCCTATGCTTATTGCTTTGTGCTTCTTTGATTTATTTTCTTACAAGATTCCTATGCATAGGAAGTGGGTTATACTTAAATGTGTTTTGAATTTTCTTCTTGATGCTCTCTTTTACTTCGATTCATATTTCTTATGTGAGCATCTTCTCAAATTATCATGCCTAACTTAAAGGCGTTAAAGAAAAGTACTTGTTGGGAGGTAACCCAAGAGTTTCCTTGAGTGTTTGAAGTTATTACTTCAGTAATGACCTCTCCTTATCCTTTGTGTTTGCTTTTTGTGCCAAGAATGACCTCTAATGAGAGGGAAGTAAGATTTGGGGAGTTGCTGTCCCGAAACAAATTTCTGGCGTCCACCATCACTACTGGAAAAACCATCTTCGGTTCGATCAGAACAAGCCCAGAAGTCCCAGCCTAGCACAGCCCGTGACTAGTGGGAGAACTAGTCCCGGGCCGTGAGGCCTGTAACGGCTAGAAACGGCCGTAGTGACTAGTCCCGGGCCAGACCAGGTCATTAGTCCCGGTCCGTAATACGGCCCGGGACTAATAACCTGGAGCAGGCCAGCTGGTCCTTTCGTGGACTATTAGTCCCGGGTCGTATCACGGCCCGGGACTAGTTGTCCACGACTATATAATCTGCCTGCTGTCCTGCTGCCCTAAAGAATATGGTGGCCATTTTTCTCAAAGAAGCAAGAGAGTTCATGCCATTTTTTTCTCAAGATTTAGTTTGCAACACCTAAATCCAAAGCTTTGAAAGGTTAGAACTTCATTCTTTCATCTCTTATTTCTACTTTAGCTCTATAATGCTCTAGAAGTATAGACATATGGATCAAATGCATGCATGCTCTAGAAGTAGCTAGAAGGATTTTGATATATATGTGTAACAAATTTTGATTAGGCACATAGTTACTGAAAATTGAAATGTGTAATTTTAGAGTTTCAGAGCTTAGAATGGAATGAGGTTTTCACTGATAGTAAAAAACTCCACATTTATCATGTTGATTGTTTTCTGCAATTCACAAATTGGTGCATGTAAATTTTTCAAAATTCAAAATTAATGCTCTAGAAGCTCTCAATATAACTTGTAATAGTTTTATCATGTTGTGTAATGGTTTTTGATATACTTTTACTATAATGCAGATGGTCCGGGAATGGATGTACGGTACTGACTGACGCTCTGGCGAGTTCATTAATGGCGTGCATGAATTCATCCGTGTTGCTGATGCAAACAAGCGCAATGGTTTTGTATTCTGTCCATGTAATGGATGTAGGAATCAGAAGGATTACTCTAACTCAAAAACCCTTCACATCCACTTGTTGAAGTCCGGCTTCATGCCCAGTTATAATTGTTGGACCAAGCACGGAGAGAGAGGGGTTTGTTGGAGATATGCCCAAGAGGCAATAATAAAGTGGTTATTATCATATCTTCATACTTATGATAAATGTTTACATACCATGCTATAATTGTATTAACCGAAAACATTAATACTTGTATGATTTGTAAACATAAAAGAGTCCCTAGTAAAGCCTCTTGTTAAACTAGCTTGTTGGTTAATATATGATCATGGTTTCGTGATCATGAACATAGAGATGTTATTAACAACAAGGTCATATCATTAGGGGAATGATGTGATGGACATACTCCTATAGTTAAGCGTAGCATAAAGATCAAGTCATTTAGTATAGTTCATTTGCCATAAGCTTTCTGATACATAGTAACCTAATTCCTTCGACCATGAGATCATGCTTATCACCATCACCGGAAGGATGCTTTGATGCAAACACCACACCGTAACTGGGTGGCTATAAAGGTGGCATTGAGTGTTCGGAAAGTATGGGTTGAGACACATGGATCAAGAGTGGGATTTGTCCATCCATATGACAGATAGATATACTTTGGGCCCTCTCGGTGGAATGTCATCCAATTAGCTTGCAAGCATGTGACTGGCTCACAAGGGGTCACATACCACGGGAACGAGAAAAGAGTACTTATCGGTAACGAGGTTGAACTAGGTATGCAGAGATACCGACGATCAAAACCTCGGAAAAGTATCGTGAGACAAAGGGAAATTGGTATCATATGTAAGTGGTTCATTCGATCGCAAAGTAATCGTAGAAATATGTGGGAGCCATATGAATTTCCAGATTTCTCTATTGGTTATTGATCGGAGAAGTGTCTCGATCATGTCCGCATAATTCAAGAACCGTAGGGAGACACACTTAAGGATTCGATGTTGTTGAGTAGTTATGGAATGATGAGTAAGAGACCGAATGTTGTTCGGAGTCTCGGATGGGATCCGGGATATCACGAGGAGATCCGGAATGGTCCGGAGAATAAGATTCATATAAGGAAAGTCCTGTTTCGGGGTTGGAGAATGGTTCCGGTGTTTTCATCGGGAATGTTCTAGAAGGTTCCGGAATGTCCGGCACTCCGGAGGGGAAGGGTACATGAATGTGTCATACCAAGTTGGAATGATTGCATCATGTACTAGGTGTCATCGCTGAACAAAATAAAGGGTTTAATCAAATCCTAGTTTGAAAAGTCAAACGCCAATTTGAAAAGTCAAACGGCTATTTTGGGAAGTGGAGGGAAGTGGGAAACCGAGTTGGGGAGGAGTTCCTCCTCCACCGCCAGCCCACTTGGGATCCGAGTTGGGGAGGTACTCCCCTCCCCTTGGCCGGCGGCTCCCACCTATAAAGGGAGGGGCAGGGCTGCCCCTCCTAGTACACAAGATCTCCACCCAAAAACCCTAGCCCGGCGCCGCCACCTCCTGTTGCTGCCGCCGCCTAGGGCTCCCCTAGACGCCGACTTGGGCAAGCCCCAAGCCCTAGCCGCCGGCCCTAGCACCTCCTTCTTGGTGTTTCTAAACCCTAAGATCGCCGAGGTGCTCTCTCATAGTCCACCATACTCGCTCCGGCTTAAGGCGAAGCCCTACGAGATCTCCCCTCTACTTCCGGTACCACGCCGCCGTGCTGCCGGAATCGCGAGGAGAGTGCTACAACCTCCGCTGCCTGCTGGAACAAGGGAGAGGAAGGTCTTCATCGAAATTTAACGAGCGTGTGATCAAGGGAGCGCCATGAGATCGTCTACGCGATCTTGAGATCGACAAGTGTACGACTACATCACCCACGAGAATCTGCTCTCTTTAACTGCTTTGGAATCTTCGAGGGTGAGTTCCTCTATCGACTCGTTGCTACAATCTAGTAGATAGATCTTGGCTTGTTTGTTTGCATGCGGTATAAATTTTTTGTTTTCCATGCTACGAACCCCTTCAGTGGTATCAGAGCCGTGTCTATATGTAGATCTGTTGCACGAGTAGAACACAATGGTCATTGTGGGCATTGATGCTTTTGTTGTCGATTGCTTCTTGTGTACTTTGCATCTTGCGGTATGGTGGGATGAAGCGGCCCGGGCTAACCTTACATGACATCGTTCATGAGACTTGCTCCACGCTTGACATGCAACTTGTATTGCATAAGTGGCTTTGCGGGTGCCTGTTTCTCCCAACATAGTTAAGATTCAGTTTACAACGGGTGATTGACAATACTAGTATCAATGCTGTGGTTCTTGTTCGTAAGTTAAAACGACACTTATTGAAATCCCCAAACCACGTAAAACATGCAAAGAAAATTAGAGGAGTCTAACTTTGTTTTGCAGGGGTGTGCTGTGATGTGATATGGCCATGATTGTGATTATATTTGATATATGCAATGTTCCTTATTGTAAGTTGGCAACCGGCAGGAGCCATATGGTTGTTTTTAAATTCTGTTAAGACCAGCGTGTCTATTCAAAGTAGTTGTAATAGTTGAAGCTGGTGGACGACAACCATGGAGCGGCGTCATTGACCTTGATGCAATGCCGGTGATGATGGAGATCATGTTCGTGCTTGAAGATGGAGATCGGAAGCACAAAGAAGAAAGGCCATATCATATCACATATTATGAATTGCATGTGATGTTAATCCTTTATGCATCTTGTATTTCTTAGTTAACGATGGTAGCATTATAAGATGATCCCTCATGCACATGAATTTCAAGTCCTAAAGTGTTCACCCTTAGTAAGCACCGTTGCTAAAGCTTGTTGTTTCGAAGCACCACGTGATGATCGGGTGTGTTAGATTCCGCAAGTGTATACAACGTGAGCAAGCCAGATTTGCTCATGCGGAAGCTAAGGTTTGATCTTGACGAGCCTAGTATGTACAGACATGGTCTCGGAACACGGATCAACGAGAGGTAAAGCATGAGTCATATAGTAGATATGATGAACATGTTGATTGTTCTCCATTGAAGCTACATCAACTCTCGTGATGATCGGTTTTGATGTGGTGGATTTGGTTCGTGTGATCACTAAAACAATGTTAGGGATATTGTTTTGAGTGGGAGTTCAACGGCAATATGATTAAAAGTTGAACACTATTTATCATAAATTAAATCAAAGTGAATTTGCATAGTTGTTGTAGTCATTGGCATCCTTTTACCACCTTGCGCTTAGTTATAATTGAGATGATACAACTATAGAATTCTGTTTAGTTACTTTACGAACTGGTATCATATTGTTTTGAAGTGTTAATCTAAAGTTTAAAAGTCCTATTGCAAACTTTCAGTAAGTTCTGGTTACTCCATGGAGTTTAATAATTGGTATTAAAGCAAGAGTGACAATTCCAAGTGTTAGTGTATGAGTATCATGTTTGTCTCCATGATTCTTGATATTCAAAGGATTGTCTTAATATCAAGGTTATCTAGGATCTGAAAGGGTTGTTTCAGAAACCATGATGTGTGGAAGATATTGTGATATCTAAAACGAAGTTTTGGTTGCAAGTATAATATGGCAAAAGTCATGTTCTCATATTTGATGAGAATTTGCAAAAGGTTGGAGACACTAATTGTCCTAAACCTCCAAAAGGTTTTGGAGAGCAACATTATACTCGTGATTCACCGTTATAAGCTAAAAGTAGCTTGATCATGGATGATTCCATGATAAGGGTGAATATTTGATGTAGGTAAAATGTTTACTACACCAAGAGATTACTAAAGAAAGGAATTTGAAAGAACACCAAACATTTGATGATGGTGATATACTTCAAAGTGCAAGTCCAAAGACATTGGTATTTTACTATACATGCTTTGGACTATGTGTCATGTATATGGCTACACTATTGATGTTGATAGATTCTTTCAAACAGAAAAGGAAATACTGAAAGAGAATCTCATAAGTATATGGCAGAAAAGAAAAGACTAGAATTGTTCATCTTAAGTATATATATGATATACATGTTATGGATATACTCTTTGCTTATTAAACAATGTGGTTCTTAATTATTTGATACTGAATTTGTTAGTGTGAATCGTCATACAAAACAACACAATTCATGAACTACAATGGCCTAAGTAACTAGCAAAGAATATGTGATGATGTTCATCGAGAACAAATAAAGGGTTATTGTGTTGCTCGTTTAAAATCAAAGCTTGCCTTCAAGGTTTGTTTTATCAGGTATTATGAGAACAAAAGGGTTGTTCGATTAATTGTCGTAATCCATAAAATATGGATGTTTCACAAATCTTGTTGGAGACATCACATCCATAAAACTAGTGCTAAAAATGGCGAAAGACAAATTGATTGAAAGATCATTTAGGAAGTGACATCGCTGTTTAAATTATATTGGAAAGAAAACATGAAGAAACTCCATGTGGATGGAATTTTTGAGTCCTTTTGATTTTTGATCAAATGACGCTTGTGAAACTTTCCTAGAGATAATTAAAACTTTGTTCATAGGCCAAAAGGGAACGAATGACTAGCTTATTGGAACTTGTACATATTGTTGTATGAAGTCCATTATGTGTAGTCAAGAGCGATGGATTTCAACTTCATATATTTTCTCCGAATTTGAGTGAATATACGAATATTTACTTAATAAGGATGAATTATGAAACATTTGAAAAGTTCAAAGATTTTCAAGATGAAGTGTAAAATCATTGTAACAAGAATATAAATAGTTTATGATAAGATCATAAAGGAAGATATTTGAGTTACAAGTTTATCATAATACCTAAGATTTAAAGGAATCGTTCCATGGATTTGCATTTTCCGAAACACCATAAGAGTATGGAGCGTTCGAGATATGTAATTAAACCTTGTTTGACATGGTAAGATCATAGGTGTAATTTATAAAACTGTCATTATATTTTAAAGATTAAAGAATCTAGAGACTACCGTTTTTCCACTGAAAAGAGCTCCATCATAATCCGTTGAATTGACACCATATAAAGTTATGGTTTGGGATAAAACCCAAGTAGTCATTTCTTAAACATTGGTATGCTATGCATAAGAAAGATGTTTGCAACCAAAGTCGGATGAACCTATCTTTGTATAATTGTTAAGTATTCCTCCATAACACCGGAGACAAAAGTGTTTGTCGCTTAGAACGTCAAGTTTCTTTGAGAAGGAATTTTTCGTGAAAAGATAAGTGGGAGGACAATAGAACTTTGATAAGGTTAAAAGAACCTTAGCTATATGTGCAGAGTTGCGCAGCGCCGAAAAGTGTTCCGGAGGAAGCAACAATGCTCATGGCTCACGTGCCTCAAAGGTTGTGGTCACGGAGGACTAAGTTCCTATTGAAACAAGAAGGTCGGGTAAACAATCAAATACCAAGATTTGAGAGTTAAATCATTATTTAACAATAATGATCCGACTACATGCAAAGAAGTGATGACGGGCCCTGACTCCGTCAAATGGCTTGAAGCCATAAAATCCGTGATAGTTACATATACGAGAGATCAAGCTTGGAACTTGAAAGACCCTCTGGAAAGGTACAAGACCTTACAGTCGTATTTGGATATATAAAGAAATAGACATGGATGTTTCACATCTATGAAATAGTCGACATGTTGGGAAAGAGTTCACAACAATGTTCAAAGGTTGACTATGACAAGATCTGATCTTTCATAGCGATATTTAGTCTAGACGGATTAATGTAGCAACCATGACATATAATTTTGTTATGTGTTGAATAAACAAAACAAGTTCTTCTAATAGAATGGTTACCTAGGACGAGTGCATAATACAGTCCAAAGGGTTTTGTTATTTCAAAGGATGCTAAAAGCATATGCAAACTTCAATGGTTGAAGTAAGCATCGCGGAGTTGGAATCTTCACTACGATGAAACTGTTAAAATAGTTTAATTTCATCAGAGACAATGAATATGCTTGCCTTTGCAAGAAATTAAGTGGGAGCGCTAAGAAATGTTTCTAATACATTATGTGGAAGACATATTGTTGATTGGAAATGATGTATCTTTTATTAACACATATTAAGAATTTCATCCTAATGAAAGACTTAGGCAAAACCCAAATATTTGGCATCAATAGACGCTAATAGAGATTGTGCCGAAAGTACATAGATGATATATTGAATAAGTTCAATATAGAAACTACAAGAAAGGTTCTTGTCGCACAGAAAGGATTGAATATTGATGATATATTCTAGTGTATTGACACTTGATAAGTGAAACAAAGATTCAAGTATAGATTGATATTTGATGTATGAAATCACAAAGAGTATTTATATCATACCATGATATGTACAAATCCAGATATGTCCTATGCTCTAAATGTTATAAGCATATACCAGAATGATTCATAAGATGATTATTGGACGATAGTAAAGATATTCTTATGATCTTGTAAAAGAACTAAGAATATATTATTTTGTAGAAGTGACAAATAGATGGTTAGTTCATTGTAAATGAATTACATTGATACTAGTTTTGTCACAAAGTACAAATTAAGTTTATCTCAATCTAAACTAAGGGTGGCACAATATGATGGAATAAGAGTTCCATAATGAATTTGGATGAGTTCCAAAGTTAAGATATTGTGGCAGATACTACAACAAAAGGGCTAAGTATATAACTGGTATTATAGCAGCAAAAGAGGGCATTTGTGTCAAGTAGTTTGTTATCAAACTAGGTGTAGTTCATAGCAGAGATAATGCTATGAAGATATATTGTATGACAATATTATCAACATGTTTTAACCTCAAAGAACAAAAGGTCACACCAAAGGACACATGGCTCAAGAGTGGATCACATGGATAGATATACTCTGGGCCCAGAGTATATCTATCCGTCATATGGGTTCGGAAAGTATGGGTTGAGACACATGGATCAAGAGTGGGATTTGTCCATCCATATGACGGATAGATATACTCTGGGCCCTCTCGGTGGAATGTCATCCAATTATCTTGCAAGCATGTGACTGGCTCACAAGGGATCACATACCACGAGAACGAGAAAAGAGTAATTATCGGTAACGAGGTTGAACTAGGTATGCAGAGATACCGACGATCAAAACCTCGGATAAGTAAACTATCGTGAGACAAAGGGAAATTGGTATCTTATGTAAGTGGTTCATTCGATCGCAAAGTAATCATAGAAATATGTGGGAGCCATATGAATTTCCATATTCCTCTATTGGTTATTGATCGGAGAAGTGTCTCGATCATGTCCGCATAATTCACGAACCGTAGGGAGACACACTTAAGGATTCGATGTTGTTGAGTAGTTATGGAATGATGAGTAAGAGACTGCATGTTGTTCGGAGTGTTGGATGGGATCCGGGACATCACGAGGAGATCTGGAATGGTCCGGAGAATAAGATTCATATAAGGAAAGTCCTGTTTCGGGGTTGGAGAATGGTTCCAGTGTTTTCATCGGGAATGTTCTAGAAGGTTCTGGAATGTCCGGCACTCTGGAGGGGAAGGGTACATGAATGTGTCATACCAAGTTGGAATGATTGCATCATGTACTAGGTCCCATCGCTGAACAAAATAAAGGGTTTAATCAAATCCTAGTTTGAAAAGTCAAACGCCAATTTGAAAAGTCAAACGACTATTTTGGGAAGTGGAGGGAAGTGGGAAACCGAGTTGGGGAGGAATTCCTCCTCCACCGCCGGCCCACTTGGGATCCGAGTTGGGGAGGTCTCTCATAGTCCACCATACTCGCTCCGGCTTAAGGCGAAGACCTGTGAGATCTCCCCTCTACTTCCGGTACCACGCCGTCGTGCTGCCGGAATCGCGAGGAGAGTGCTACAACCTCCGCTGCCTGCTGGAACAAGGGAGAGGAAGGTCTTCATCGAGTACCGAACGTGTGACCGACCGCGGGAGCGCTGCCGGAACGCAGCGTCGGAAGGATCGTCTACGCGATCATGAGATCGGCAAGTGTACGACTACATCACCCACGAGAATCTGCTCTCGTTAACCGCTTTGGAATCTTCGAGGGTGAGTTCCTCTATCGACTCGTTGCTACAATGTAGTAGATAGATCTTGGCTTGTTTGTTTGCATGCGGTAGAAATTTTTTGTTTTCCATGCTACGAACCCCTACAGGGTTATAATGGAAGACAATGAAGAAGAGGAGGAGGATGACAACTATCATGGTTTCCCTGAGTACGGAGATACTTCCATGGGGGATGCTGAAGGGGAGGATGAAGAAGAGACACATGATGAGCCCGCTTATGATCTTGGTTGGACCATTGCCGATGCACGAAGAGATTGTGAAACTGAAAAGGATAGGGAGAAGTTCAATCACATGTTAGAGGATCAAAAAAAGTTGTTGTACCCAAATTGCGAAAATGGTCTGAAAAAGCTGGGCAGCACACTGGAATTGCTGCGATGGAAGGCTGAGTGTGCTATACCTGACTCCTCATTTGATAAGTTGCTGAAAATGATGAAGAATATGCTTCCAAAAGATAACGTATTGCCCGCCAGTACGTACGAAGCAAAAAAGGTTGTCTGTCCTCTAGGTTTAGAGGTTCAAAAGATACATGCATGCCCTAATGACTGCATCCTCTACCGCGGTGAGGAGTATGAGAATTTGGATGCATGCCCGGTATGCACTTCACTTCGGTATAAGATTAGACGAGATGACCCTAGTGACGTTGAGGGCGAGCCCCCCGGAAGAGGGTTCTTGCGAAGGTGATGTGGTATGCTCCTATAATACCACGGTTGAAACGCTTATTCAGAAACAAAGAGCACGCCAAGTTGTTGCGATGGCATAAAGAGGAACGTAAGTCAGACGGGATGTTGAGACACCCCGCTGATGGGTCGCATTGGAGAAAAATCGATAGAAAGTACCCGGACTTTGTAGATGACGCAAGGAGTTTAAGGTTGGTCTAAGTACAGATGGCATGAATCCCTTTGGGGAGCAGAGCTCCAGTCATAGCACCTGGCTCGTGACTCTATGCATCTATAACCTTCCTCCTTGGTTGTGCATGAAGCGGAAGTTCATTATGATGCCAGTGTTGATCCAAGGTCCGAAGCATTCCGACAAGGACATTGATGTGTACCTAAGGCCATTAGTGGAAGAACTTCTACAGTTGTGGCACGAACCCGGGATACGCGTGTGGGATGAGCACAAGCAGGAAGAATTTAACCTCCGAGCATTGCTTTTCGTAACAATCAATGATTGTCCTGCTCTTAGTAACCGTTCAGGACAGTCAAACAAGGGATACAATGCATGCACACACTGTTTATATGAGACTGAAAGTATATATTTAGAACATTGTAAGAAGAATGTATACAATGAGCATCGTCGATTTCTTTTGGCCAAGCATCCCTTAAGAAAGAAAGGCAAGCATCTCCAAGGAAGTATCTCCAAGGGCTATGGAATCTTAAAGAAATATGTTCGTAACCGTGCTAGGCCAGAAGGAAGCATCTCCAAGGGCTATGGAATAGAGGAGGTCCTTGAATTTTGTGTTGACTTTGTTCCCGACCTTAAGCCGATTGGTCTTCCTCAATCGCGGTATGAGGGGAGACTGAGTGGAAAGGGTACTCTAGGAAGGAATTCAATAATATGCAGGGACGGACATTCTTACACCGAAGCACATTACACTGTTCTACAAAATTCTATCTTGGCAGCCCCATATATCGAGGAACACAAGAAAATCTTACGCTCCAACAACCCTGGAAAGCATGACTCTTGGATTAGAGATGAACACATGAAGAGTTTCGGCGGTTGGTTGCAACATCTCATAAAAAACAACACTCTTGGAGATCAGCTATACTTGTTGTCTAGGTCACCATCTTCGACTATATCGACTTTCCAAGGGTACGAGATAAATGGGTATACATTTTACACAATAGCCCAAGATAAAAAGAGCACCAACCAAAATAGTGGTGTTCGCTTTGATGCAACAAACAACAATGTGTAAAAGACCACATATTATGGTTACGTAGAGGAGATATGGGAACTTGACTATGGACCTACTTTTAAGGTCCCCTTGTTTTCATGCAAATGGGTCAAGCTGAAAAGAAGAGGGGTTGAGGTAGACAAGAAATACGGAATGACATCGTTGGATCTCAACAATCTTGGGTACTTAGACGAACCATTCATCCTAGCCAATGATGTGGCTCAGGTTTTCTATGTGAAGGACATGTCTACCAAACCTAGAAAAAGAAAAAATAAGAAAAAGAATACATCAGACGATGAGCCAAAGCACCACATAGTTCTTTCAGGAAAAAGAAACATCGTGGGAGTGGAGGACAAGACACACATGTCAGAAGATTGTGATAAGTTTCATGAAATTCCGCCCTTCGCGGTGAAGGATGACCTAAGCATCATGTTAATGAATGAAGATGCTCCATGGATACGACGGGATCAGAAAGGACCACATGCGAAGAAATGATATGTAATAATTGTAACATTTTATGAGTGTAGATGCTCCATGTGTCCATTTTTATAGTGTTTTCTGCAAACAATCTTGAGTGTGTTAGTCCCGTTTTGTGGCTGGAGGGCCTTTAGTTCCGATTCATACTTACCATTAAGATCTGATCTCCAAACGTGTGAGGTCACATATTAGGGAGTGCCTCTATGACCAGTTTCTCGGAGATGCCGGAGGACTGGGATCCGACGGCATCTCCCTGAAATTGGCCATAGTGGTGTCCCTGCTCTCGAAAACCATCTTGCATCTTGTAACTTCTCTAACTAGATCAATATGCCTGGGAGCTAACTAATTTCACATATTAGGTAGTGCCTCTATGACCAGTTTCTCGGAGATGCTGGAGGACTGGGCTCCGGCGGCATCTCCCTGAAACTGGCCGTAGTGGTGTCCCTGCTCTCGAAAACCATCTTGGATATGCCTCAAACTGGCTAGAGGACTGGTCTCACAAGGATGCCTATTTATAGTACAAGCAGCTCGGCATAATGTCGACACTCACCTCTATTATTAGTGCTGACTCATGTCTTGTCCCGGTTGGTTTCTCCAACCGGGACTAAAGGTTCATCTTTAGTCCTGGTTGGTGACACCATCCGGGACAAGGTACAAGCCGCACGACATAATGTCGACACTCACCCCTATTATTAGTGTTGCCTGGCCCGGTCATGCATAATCCTTGATCGCGGTTGGTTTCTCCAACCGGGACTAAAGATGAACCCTCTCTTTATATAGGCATTTCCCTCTATTTATTAGGTGACACTCAAGACATTTATTAGTATTAAAAACCAGGACAAATCGGGACTAGCTAACACTCAGGACTAAAGCCGCCACCTTTAGTTATAATCATGTCTAGTCCTATAGTACGCAGCTTTAGGGTCTTCTTCGTCATCGTCATCATCATCGTCATCGTCACCTGCCACTCCGGGGATCCTCAACCCATCCATGGCATATACCAGGGGCCATTCCAGCCTCGGATTCACGGCGGGTGGGAGAGGGGTCTCCTGGAAGATGATGCCGCTACCGCCGGGACAGTGTGGGGCCTTTTTGTGGCTCTGTGGCGGGTGGAATCGTGGGCACCGCAGGCGAGGATGGTCTCCCCCGGAGATATGTAGCGCATCACTCTGATGATAGTACGGTTCGCCCACCATAGACGACGGCCAGCTTCGTTGTGGTTCACCGGTGGCGGGCCATCACCCTCATACCTGGCGAGCTCCCTTTCCCGCCTATTAGCGAAGAAGGCATTCCGGGTGTCGTAGTTGTCGGGATCCCACTAGGGATCCATCCGCTGGTCCGGCGTGAGCTCGTTGTAGAAGTGGTTTATGATGGCCGCCTGGCATGCGGAACCTTGAGGGACAGGAACCCCTCCAATACTCAGCATCCAGCCGGCGGGCGGCCGGTAGCCCGACAGACAAGGGTAGTTGGAGGCGCACAGCGCCTCGGTCTCCTCGAGGGTCAGAATGGCCCAGTTGGCGTTGTCCATTGTTCTAAGAGAGGAAGGTGTGGATGTGTGGATAGACATGGCGCGATCGCCCTAAATATAGAGGGAAAGGGCGGGAAAACTTAGCGTGAAGCTTTGGGAAATGGCAGGAAATATCTTTAGTCCTGGTTAGTGACTACATCCGGGACTAAAAGCTCTCGTAGAAAGGAAAGGGCGGGAAAACTTGGCGGGAAGCGGTGGGAAATGGCGGGAAATATCTTTAGTCCCGGTTTTTGACTACAATCGGGACTAAATGGATATTATATTAAGGTTCTTTATATTTTTCTGATAATAATAGACATATTATTTGTTTTATTTGGATTATTACAATAAAAGATATGATTTTCCAAAGTTTTTATATTTGAGTTGAATTAAAAAAGAAAATTACAAATGAAATAATTTATAAATGATGCAAACAGAAAAATGGATATTATATTAAGATTCTTTATATTTTTCTGATCATAATAGACATATTATTTGTTTTATTTGGATTTTTACAATAAAAGATATGCTTTTCTAAAGTTTTTATATTAGTTTTGAATTAAAAAAAGAAAACTTACAAACGAAATAATTTATAAATGATGCAAACAGATAAATGGATATTATATTGAGGTTCTTTATATTTTTCTGATAATAATAGACATATTATTTGTTTTATTTGGATTATTACAATAAAAGATATGATTTTCCAAAGTTTTTATATTTGATTTGAATTAAAAAAGAAAATTTACAAATGAAATAATTTATAAATGATGCAAACAGATAAATGGATATTATATTAAGATTCTTTATATTTTTCTGATCATAATAGACATATTATTTGTTTTATTTGGATTATTACATTAAAAGATATGCTTTTCCAAAGTTTTTATATTAGTTTTGAAGTAAAAAAAGAAAATTTACAAATGAAATAATTTATAAATGATGCAAACAGATAAACGGATATTATATTAAGATTCTTTATATTTTTCTGATAATAATAGACATATTATTTGTTTTATTTGGATTATTACAATAAGAGATATGATTTTCCAAAGTTTTTATATTAGTTTTGAATTAAAAAAAGAAAATTTACAAAAAAACAATTAGTCGCGGGTCGTGGATAGACCCGGGGCTAAAATTACTTGTGTAAAAGCGGCCAAAAATACACACTAGTCTGGCATGGCTTAACCCGCGACTAAAGGGGGGTCTTTAGTCGCGGGTTAAGCCACGACCCGGGATTAGAGACCCTCTAGTCGCGGACGGTGGCTTAGCCCGGGAATAAAGGTCTGTCCCTTTATATTCTGGCGCCAGGGGAGGCGCTGCCCCAACACTTCGCATTTCTCGACGAAGACAAAGCACACATAGACGAAGACGAAAGAAGGGGAGGTGCTGTCCGATTCCGCCGCCGCTCCACTGTGCGTACGTGCTCTGTCGTTCCGCCGCCGCTCCGCAGGTGAGACGATGGTTCTCCAGGGCATCTCAGTGTCGCTCGGGGCGGCCGGGAACGTCGACAACGATGACACCTCTCTGACGGTTAGGGTTCGGCCAGGGAAAGGAAACGAGAGAGGGAGCGAGACTGGGGGAATGAGAGGATAGGGGAGAGGGAGAGGCGTGCTCTCAAGGGCGGCGACAGCGCGGATCGGCGACGGACGGCCGGCGAGGGCGCCGCCACCGAGCATCTTGGCTAGAGGAGGAATACGACAGGGGGAAGGACGACCGGCGAGGTAGTGGGCCGAGGCTGCTGGGCCGTGTTGGGCTGCTGGCTGCGCATGGGAGCGACAGGAAAGGAAGAGGGGAGAGATGGGCCAGCCTGGTTGGGGTCTGGCTACTGTTTTTCTTTTCCAATTTTTTTCTTTTTCCTTTTCTCTTTGTATTTTTCAAATACAAATCTGTTTTATATTATTTTTTTAATTATTGTTTTAATTATAATTAGCTAGGATTAGGATTATATTGTTAGATAGGGTTATTTTAATTATAATTAGCTAGGGTTATTTTTTAATTATATTTAGCTAGGGTTATTTTTTTTAAAATTAGCTAGGGTTATTTTTTTAATTATTGTTTTAATTATAATTAGCTAGGTTTTTTTTTGTTTTAGTTATTAGCTATGATTATATTGTTTTACCATAATTAATATTAGGATTATTGTTTTACCACAAATAATATTAGGTTTTACCACAATTAATATTAGGAAATGTTATATTTTTTTATATTAGGGTTTTTTGTTTTAGTATTAGGATTATTGTTTTAATTAAAATATTATAATTAGTATTAGGATTATTGTTTTAGTGATTTTTTGTTTTATTTATTAAGATTAGAATTAGGATTAGGATTATATTGTTTTAGTTATTAGGATTATTGTTTTTTCTAACCTATTTAACTCTCTTTTTGTTATAGATAATTAAGTCATGGATCCATCCGAAGATCCTGGTCGCATCGGTGAATGTTTTCTTCAGGGCATGATAAGATGTGAAATTCCTCTTAATATTACTACCGGCAAAGATATTTTGCTCGAGGCAGAGATATCCTCATATCTGAATCCATCCGGTGATGGACTAGAGGAAAACCTAATGTACCAAAGGGAAGACCAGATGTTCGAAGGGCAAACAAATAACAACAATAATGATGGCCCCTCGACAGGATCCAGCGAGGTACATATATATATAAAGTCTCGTGTTACCTCTATTCATTAACTAATCTAGATATATATTAATCACTCTCTCTTCTTCTTTTAGCCCACCGGATCGAAGCAATCGACAGCTCAAACGAAACGAGGGCCGAACAAAAAGTTGGATGGTAATCAGAGGTTCACCATCGAAGAAATAGATGATGATGGTGAACCAATTGCTCCAGAGAAGCACCGGAGGATGTTTATAAATCAATGCGGGGTGCTTGTTAGGGACAACCTGCCGATCACCATCCAAGAATGGAATAAGTCAAAGAAACCCGGTGAAGAATCCAACAGCTATGTCACCGATGATGCCAAAGATGACCTTTGGTAGAAGCTCATTGTAAGGTTCCCAACCTTTAATAAGGTAGAGATCCCTGTGTTTACAATGCTAGTCCCTGGATCAATAGCTAGCATCCACAGTTAAGATGTAATATCAAGAAACAAAGGTCATAATACAACTTTATAACCAGGAATAAAATTGTAGAGGTCCCAACCTTTAATAAGGTAGAGATCCCTGTGTTTACAATGCTAGTCCCTGGATCAATAGCTAGCATCCATAGTTAAGATGTAATATCAAGAAACAAAGGTCATAATACAACTTTTATAACGAGGAATAAAGTAATTTATTACTGTCGTGGGAATGGTCACGGCAGATGCTGCCATCTGCAGTGCGAGATGAGGGCAAAGACACAGGGTTTTACCCAGGTTCGGCGCCCCGGAGGGTAAATACCTACTCCTGCTAGATTGTATTATGAAGATGGTACAATGGGCGAGCTCGGCGGCTATGCGGCGAGTCGCGTGGGTGTATGATGGAACGTATCTCTACTCGCCCTACAGGGAGGTTTATATACGCTCACCTCCCCTAGGGTTTACATATCTCAACCGATTTAGTTAAAGCTTTAGTACTCGTTTAACCTAATCCGACTGGGCCTATCCAATCGCTTGGATCCATGCCGGGCCTTGATCCAGTTGCCGTCCTGCAGGCCCACTCGCCAGGTCTTGGGCCAGTCGGAAACGTCCTGCTGGGTATACCCCGGTAGGCGCATCCCCATCAGTAGTCCCCGAGGCCGTCGTCGATTTGGCGTAGGTGGCTGCTGGCAGTCGGAGCATACGGCCGCTGAGTAGACATCCAGTCGAATCGTCGGTGGGGTCCTGTATAAAGGAAAAACTAATCATTCTGCTCGCGGCTTTGACGATTCGAGTCGGCGAAACACTGTCATAGTGAACGGGTTGGCAAGCCAAGTGGCTGAAGTTGGACCGTTAAACATGGTCAAACTAGCCGTTGGGGTAATCCAACGGTAACTTTTGGCGTAATCACCGCGTGGTAACGGCTCCCTGATTTGGCGGGTAACATCCGCTATATAAGGGGAATGGCAGAAGATCAGAGAACCACCTTCTCACCATTTTCCTCCGACTGCGTGCACTTTCGCCTCCCTTCGCATCGAGACCCAATCGACCAGAAATCCTCCGACCCCCACACAAATCCTTCCGCCATGGCCCTCTCCACCGAGCCTTGGGGTAGATCTAAGTGCACGAGGGCGCAACTGGCTTCCTTTGAGGAGGCCGGGATCTTGCGAGCCAGCTGCTGGCGCATCCCCGCGGCCGGAGAAACGACCCCGAACCCGCGAGAAAGAGAATTCATCTGCTTCACCAGCTATCTCGAACGGGGGCTAGGGTTCCCAACGTCCCTGTTCCTCCGGTGCTTCTGCGTCTACTATGGGATCCAGCCATCGGATCTGGGTCCCCACAGCATCGAGCAGCTCGCCATCTTTGTGGCGTTCTACGAGTGCTACTTGGGCTGCCGGCCCTACTTCCCTCTGTGGCAAGATCTGTTCCATGGGCGGATCAGCCGCGAGGAGGCGGCTGACCCAATGCTTGCCGCAGGCGGCCTAACCTTCCAGCTAAAGTCGAAGGCTTCATTTTTCGACTTGATGCTACCCGCCAAGGCGGCAAGCGACTGGAAGAAGTCGTGGTTCTATGTTGCCGAGGCGACCCCGGAGGGCGAGACGGCGATCCCGCGGTACTCCGCCAACCGGTCCGAGCCGCGCCGTCTCCAAGTCGGCAAGCTCCCCAACGACCAGCGGATGGTCGTTGACGAAATGCTCCAGACCATCCGCGGTCTGAAGAAGAAGGGCCTCCAGATGATCAACCTGTACAACTGCTGGCTCGGGCGGCGGATCGTCCCTCTGGCCTGACGCGACCATTATATGTACCAGTACACGGGCCGGGATGACTCGACAAAGGCCTGCCTCGCCGAGTGGAAGCTGGAGGACTACATTCCAGCATTGAAGAAGATTACCCAGGAGGTGTACCTGGACGCACAAGCTGGGGTCGCCCCTTACACTGCAAAGCGTCCAGCCCCAACGGTAATCACCTTGCTTCATTCCCAGTCGCAGTTTTTTTGCAGTCGAGGTAATTCTCATTTCATCTTGCATTCTTTGCAGCTGTTCCAAGTGGTGGAAGGATCGCTCCCGCCTTCGGACGACGAGAATTCGAGCTCGTCCGTCCGGGAAATGGGCAAGTCGCCGCCCGCCAAAGGCGATTCCGGGAGCGACGAGATCAATGACGACGACGAGTCCGAGGAGGAGGTCGCCCCACTGGTTCGCAAGACCCGCGGGCAGCGATAGCGTGAACTTGAGGCGAGTAGAAGCCTCGAGCGTCACGATGACGACGACGAACTCCCAGAGACCACCTCGCGCCGCCAGGCCACTCCGTCGAAGAAGAAGAAGAAGAAGAAGAAAGAGAAGGAGGCAAAGGCCCCTCCGAAGAGGAAGACGAAGCCGTCGAGGCCGGCCTCGCCACCGCACTCGGCGAGAAGTTCTGACGCCCCCAGCCCGACCAAGGACGAAGCGCCGCCGACGACAGCCGTGCTGGACACGGCGACCGTGGAAGTGCCGTTGGCTTCAATGCCTCCGCCATTCGCCCCAGTCTCTGGGCTGGGGGATGCTCCGGCTGCAGCGGCTTCGCCTCGCAGGGAGGCTCCTGCCGAAGATATCCCAGAGGCTCCGGCTGCGGCCTCAACGACGAAGAAGCCGTCCGTGTCTTGGGCACGCGACGTCCTGGAGATGGGGCTCAGTCGCCAACTGGGCCCTGAACTGGAGAAACCAGCCGGCCTCCGCACGGGGCTACGCTTTATTCCAGTCGCCAAGTGAGTACCCTCACCCTCCTTTTTCTTCCATAGCCGCTTGAATTATCTTTGCTTACACGATTGATGTACAGGACCGGAGTGAACAGGATGGGCCACCCGACCATGGCTAAGGTGCCACCCATCGCCAGCGAGGAGGATCCTTCCCGTAAGAGGAAGGCGGACGAGGTCTTCGTCCCTACAGATGGCAGCAAGAAGGCCAAGGGCGATGACGTCGTCACGATCTCTGACGACACGGCGGTCGTGCCGATTGAGCCCGCAACAGAGGCAGCCGCGTCGACGAAGGAGGGCGCTCCCTCGCCTGGAATGGCCGAGCCGACCTCCCTCGGGGCAGGTGCTTCCATCGCGACATTCCCACGCTTCATGGCCAAAGCGGCCACGGCGAGTGGAACTTCGCCATCGAGCCGTGCACATGGGGTCGCCGATGCGGAAATCGACCATCGTCGTGGGTACACGCCAGCTCTCCTCGCTTCCGTGGATGCGATACAACTCCATGGCATGCTTGGCACAACTATCCAGGTATGTCCAGTCCCCGAGGATCAGGTCGGTGTTTTGCAATGGTCTGATCCTTTAAGCGCCTTGTTATTATTTTTCGCGTCCAGTCCCCGAGTGCGCGCTCGCTGAATTTCAGCGGGTGGGCACTTAGAATTTCTTGTGTTCCAGTCCCCGAGTGCGCACTCGCTGAATTTCAGCGGGTGGGCATTTAGGATTTTTCGCATCCAGTCCCCGAGTGCGCACTCGCTGAATTTCAGCGGGTGGGCACTTAGGATTTTTCGCATCCAGTCCCCGAGTGCGCACTCGCTGAATTTCAGCGGGTGGGTACTTAGGATTTTTCGCACCCAGTCCCCGAGTGCGCACTCGCTGAATTTCAGCGGGTGGGCACTTAGAATTTCTTCAACTAATTGGATGATGTGCAGGGTCTGCAACGTGAATCAGCTGACCGATTGGCAGCGAAGCACCGCGCGGAGAAGGACCTAGCCACCGTCCAGGAAGCGAATAAGGGGCTTCAGGCGGTCGCCTCAAAGGCAGAGGAAGCTCTCCAGGGACTTGTCCCCGTGGGTGAATTAGCAGCGGCACACTCGGCTCTGAGCTCGGCCGAAAAGCGGATCGCCGATCTCGAGCGCGAGCTGCGAGAGGCGAAGGAAGAAGCGAGCTCGGCTGATGGGCGAGCCAAGGCCGCCATTACGGCCGCCGAAGAGGATCGTAAAGTGTCGGACACCCTTGTTGCTGGGCTTCAGGACGATCATAGTGCGATTCAATGCTTCATCACGGATCTCGCCCGCCCGCTGATTGGTAAGTGCGCTTTCCTATGCCAGTAGCTTGTGATGTTTGTGATATCCAACGTACTTACTGTTGTCCTCTACTCGCAGGTCGCATCATTGATAGCGCAGAAGAGGCGAGCTCGCTCGACGCGCGGCAGTGTGTGGGCATGCTCGTTGACTCAGCGACATTGTCGGCGACGTGCATCCGAGCATACCTCCAGGAGATATCACCCACAGAGGTGATTCCCAGCGACCTCGTCGAGGTGTGGAAGTACTTGGAGAAGGCGCCCTCGGTAGTTGAGTTCATGACGCGGTAGGCGTTTCGACGCGGAGCATCAACGGCGCTGAGCCTTGGACTTGCTCACTTCCCAGAGGACTTCGACCTCGATGACGTGACGAGCGGCTACCCTTCGTCGACTGGCGTAGTGGAGCTTTCTGAGGTGCTGAAGTTGACGGACCGCGCCGCGGTCTACTCGGAGCATGCCTGGGCAATGGGCGACCTCCTTCCGTACCAGGAGACGGTCGTCGCGCCTAACGACCCCGAGCCTCCGCACCGGGATTTCAAGGTCGAGCAGCCTTTCCGCGCGGCGATGGCGGGTGAATTGATGACCTACCCGTCAAACCCATACATGCCATTCATTCGCAGTCGTCGGGGTGCTGGCGAGTCGTCGTCGAAGCCTGCAGAATAGGGTAGTTTGCCCTGAGGCGTTAGTAGGAGGTCTGCCGTACGGGCATATTTTGTAGTATGAGACAATGCGACATGCTTTTAAACGAGACATCGTGTATGTGTTGGAATTTGTCATGTGTTTTGTGATTGTGGTTTGAACGAGTCCCCGAGCGCGTCCGCCCTTTTGTGGGGTTTACCTCGTGTATGATATGTTTGTTGGTTTCAATGTTTTGTTATTGTGGTCTACTCGCCCGGACTCGAAGAGCCAGTCGCAGGGCGACTCCCTTGAACGCTCTATACTTCACCGTTTTCCCTTGCGCGAATGGGGTCGGGTGGCCGAGTCCCCGAGCGTGCTACTTGGTTGTTCTAGGTGCTACTCGAGGGTGGTTGAGGACTTGGCGCGTTGATTTGGGCGCATCACTCCTGCCTGGCCCGTTGGGCCAGTCGCGTGGCGAGTCCTGGGCATGCTCTCTTACTTGGCGTTTTCCCGGGCCGCTCGCGATGAACTGGTCGTCAGTCCCCGAGCGTGGTACTTAGCCGTTCGAGTCGCTATGTCGAGGATGCGGAGGACCGTGGTCGCTGTAAGAAGCGAAGGCAGGTGTCTTGGCTCATAAAGCCAGTCGGGCTAGGCGACTCCAATGGGGCTCCGGGTAGGCGTTTTTCATGGACGACGCAAGACCTGAGGTTACTTAGTGCTCTTGCATCGCACTAATTAGCCGTGCCGATCGCTGTACCAAAGGTTGACTTCTGCGTTTTAGCTGGATGCTGTTATTACGAGTGCGAGTGGCACAAGACATGGAGAGTAGGTGCAATTTGCGATAACCAATTCTTTTTATTTCACAGCGACTGGAGAGTACATATGTGGGGTTCTAGGGGTAGAACTTCCGTAGGAGGTTTACATTCCATGGTCGCTTGACGTCGAGTTCGCCGTCCCCACGGACGTCGGTGAGGTAGTAGGCGTCGTTGCCAAGTACTCGCCCGATGGCGAATGGTCCCTCCCACGGAGGGGAGAGCTTGTGCATGCCCTTCTTGTCCTGGATGAGGCGCAACACCAGGTCGCCTTCCTGGAAGGTGTGAGTCCTCACCAGCCGGCTGTGGTAGCGGCGGAGTCCCTGCTGGTAGATGGCGGTGTGAGACCGAGCGAGGTCACGTGCCTCGTCGAGCTGGTCGACTCCGTCTTGGCGAGCGAGTTCGTTTGCAGCCTCCGTGTAGTGGACGACCCGTGGCGAGTCGTGATCGAGATCGGTGGGCATGACTGCGGTGATCATCTAAGTTTGTGTAGTCGATACACATCCTCCAGGTCCCGTTCTTCTTCTCGACCAGGACTGGGTTTGCCAACCACTTGAAGTATTTGATTGGCCGGATGAAGCCTGCAGCGAGTAGACGCTGTACCTCCTCTGTGATTGCTCGGCGGCGCTCTTCATTGAAGGGCCGCAGCGACTGTTTGACAGGTCGCGCTTTGGGGTCGGCGTTTAGCTTGTGCTCAGCGAGGTTCCTAGGTACACCAGGCATGTTAGAGGGCTTCCATGCGAAGATGTCCCTGTTCTCACGGAGGAACTCGATGAGCGCGCCTTCCTATGCCGGGCTCATGCCCGTACCAATCGTCAGCGTCTGGCTGGAGTCACCTGGGACCAGCTCGACGGTGCGGGTGTGCGTCGTCGCCTCGAAGGTTGAGGTGTTTGCGCCCTCCGAGTTGGGCTTCTTGAGTATGGTGGGGTCGTCGTTGTTGACCCCGCTCGCGTACTTGGCGAGCTCATCGGCGTTGTTGGTCTCCGCCGCGATGACGGCGTCAGCGAGTTCGGCTCCTTTGGCCTCGCACTTGGCGGCCATGTCGGGGTCGCCGTTGATGGTGATGACGCCGCACGGTCCGGGGAGCTTCATCGCGTTGTACGCGTAGTGGGGCGCTGCCATGAACTTGGAGAACGCCTGGCGCCAAAGGACGCAGTGGTAGGGGTTGTCGAAGGGCACCAGCTCGAAGACGATCCGCTCGGTGCGGAAGTTTGCTGGTGTGCCGAAGGTGACTGGCAGCGTGACTTTGCCGATCGGGTACGCCTTCCGACCGGGGACGATGCCATGGAACGTGGTGTGGGTCGTCTCGATTATCGACTACGGGATCCACAGCCGCCTGAAGGTGTCGAGGTACAGGATGTTGATGGAGCTGTCGCTGTCCATCAATGTCTTGGGGAGCCAGTAGTCTCCGACCTTAGGCTTGACCACCCGGGCGACTCGGCCTGGATACTCGATGCGTGGTGAATGGTCTTGGCGGCTCCAGGTGATGGGCTGCTCCGACCAGTTGAGGAACTGGGGAACGTCCACCTGAGCCACCGCGTTGACGGCGACGGCGCGGGCGATGACCTTCTTCTCGTGCTTCGTGTTGAAGCCTGTGAAGGTATGGAGCGAGCCGGCCACTTTTCCGAATTTTCCGCCGTTTGGCGGGTCGTTGTCGGGGTCCTCCCGTGCTCACCGTGCCTTCTCGATCTCCCTGACGGTGTGGCAGTCGGCGGTGGTGTGCGTTGCGGGCTTCCCTTCCCTGCTATGAAACGCACACGGTTGGTTAAGGAGGGCCGCGGGGTCGAACCTTGGCTTGGCCTTATAGTTGCTGCCGTCGCGGCGTTGTCCTTCGTCGCGGCGTTGTCCTCTCTCGCGGCGGAAGCTCTTGGGCTCGCGTTGTGCGTGCCCGGCATTGGCGACGAAGTCGACTCGCCCATCACTGCGGCGCTTGCCGGTGAGGCGAGTGTTGCTGTAGCCTAGGTCGGATCGTCGTCCGCTGTCGTTGCCGCTCGTGCGGCATTGACCTCGTGAATCGTCATCAGTTTCCTGGTTTGGATCTTCCTCCGCGTACCGTTTGGCGATCTCGAGGAGGTCCGGTATGTTGTCTAGTGTGCGGGAGTGTCGCTTGAGCTTGGCGACCAGAGGCTCGTAGCGGCACGATGTCTTGAAGCAATGGATCGCGGTGTCCGGGTGGATGCCGACCGCGTTGTACCAGAGTTCTTGCCACCGTTGGACCCAGTTACGGGTCGACTCGCGGGGTCCCTGGACGCATCGCTCCAGGTCCTCGATGGTGGTGGCGCGGGTGTAGGAGCACTCGAAGTTCCTGACGAAGGCGTCGCGCATCTCCTCCCAGGAGTCGATACTGTCCTGAGGGAGGGTGTTGATCCACTGCCTACACACCCCCTCCATCATCAGGGGGAGGTAACGGGCGGCTTGCAGGTCGGTGTGGCCTGCGATCCCCATTGCCATGAGGTATGTGTCAAGCCAAACGGCGGGGTCGTACGAGGGGTCGTACTTTTCTATCTCCTTCGGCGCCTTGAAGTTTGGCGGGTACTTCTCGCCTCGGATCATTGGTCCGAAGCACTTGGGGCCGAGTCGACTTAGCGACCCCATGGGCTCGCCGTCGCGGCGATTGGTTAGGGTGTATCACAGGTCATCGGGCTGGCGTGTGCGCCAACTTTGGTTATTGATGATGTGGGTGCGGGCGTCGATGGGTTGCCCGTTGGCGGCGACGAAGTTGGTCGCTGGCCTGGGGTCGTTGGTGGAGAGAGCCGCGTTCGCGGGTCGGTGTTGGAGCTACAGTGGCTCCGGTGGCTGGCAGTTGAGGGTGTTTGCCGCCGCTGGGCGGCCGCTTGAGGCCGCCCTACTTCCCGACGAACGCGAGTATACTCGACCCTACGAGTCGGCGCCCGCATTTTGCTGCTCGACGGCCTATGCGAGCAGGGCCCTGACGTACTTGATCTGTAGGGCGCCGTCGCCCGTGGCCGTGATGTTGTCGGCTGCTGCTCGGCCTGCCACGAGGTTGTCCATCGGGGTGGAGAATAGTGGGAGGCCGTTTGCGTCTCTCTCCCGTGAGGAGGCTACTATCCGCGGCTGGTCCCTCGGAGATGTGCGGTTGGGTGGGGGTGGGGCGCCCATCGCCGTTGACCCTGGAAGGGGTCGGGCGCTCCCTCCTGGTGGCGTGTTTTCGCAGATCGCGTGCTCGTCCACGCGGGCCGGGTCGTTTTCATCGTCGAAGTTCAGGGCGCGCCCCTGGACGGTGGGGTTCAGGCGCGACCTGATCCGCTGTTGGTGGTAGCGCGATAGTTCCTGCGCCGTCACCTGCTCGAGGCGAAATTTTTCGCGCTCGGCTTGTTCCTTGAGCACCGCCTCCGCCAGTTTCAGGCGGAGTTCCTCGACCTCCGTTGCCATGGCGTTAGGAGGGATTGGGGTGGAGAATGGTCCTCCGGCGGTTCAGTGTCGGTCGCCATGTAGGTCGCGGCGTGGCGACCGGTTCCGTCGTGGAGGTCGGCGGAGTTCTCCGACCCAGAGTCGAATTCGAAGATCCCGAGGATGGAGGGGTCCTCGAAGTCTCCCACGTTGGAGACCTGGGTGATGGAGCCCGCGGGTGAAGCCGCGGTGATGGACCCGGCGAGTGACGCCGGGGTCGCCGAGTCGGCGTCGTCGTTGAGGGCCGCGTCTTCTGCGGCCACTAAGTTTTCGGCCACGTCGCTGTGGGCCGAATTGTACTCGGAGGCGAGGCGATGGATCGTGCGGATCTGGCTCTCGGAGAGCTGATCGCGTGGCGGCGACTCGCGGATGCGAGCCGAATCCTCCGAGACGATGACGTCGGTGAGGCCGACGAAGAGGCTGATCGTGCCAACCGGCAGGATCGCGCTGTGCGTGACGGGTCGCGCCGCCAGGACGTAGCTGCTCGGCAAGATTTGGAGCATCTCGCCGATCGCTATCATGCGGCCGGTGGCGACCGTCTCGTTGATGGGCAGATTGGATCTCGCCGCAGAACACCGGCCAGACCGGCCAGGCCCCACGGTGGGCGCCGCTGTCGTGGGAATGGTCACGGCAGATGCTGCAATCGGCAGCGAGTAGTAGAACGAGGGGCAAGGGCGGCCAGCCATCTGCGGTGCGAGATGAGGGCAAAGACACAGGGTTTTACCCAGGTTCGGCCCCCCGGAGGGTAAAGACCTACTCCTGCTAGATTGTATTATGAAGATGGTACAATGGGCGAGCTCGGCGGCTATGTGGCGAGTCGCTTGGGTGTATGATGGAACGTATCTCTACTCGCCTTACAGGGAGGTTTATATAGGCTCACCTCCCCTAGGGTTTACATATCTCAACCGATTCAGTTAAAGCTTCAGTACTCGTTTAACCTAATCCGACTGGGCCTATCCACTCGCTTGGGCCTTTAGCTTCCAGTCGCTTGGATCCACGCCGGGCCTTGATCCAGTCGCCGTCCTACAGGCCCACTCGCCAGATCTGTGGCCAGTCGGAAACGTCCTGCTGGGTATACCCCGGTAGGCGCATCCCCATCAATTACATCTTACATAGCTCATTTGGCTAACACATTACATTGTAGCAGAATAACTATAAGCATGGGGTCCTTCATCTTCAAAGTGCCACAGGCAAACATGTCGGTTGTAGACTTGTAATCCTAATCAATAAACTTCACTAACATCAAACCAACCTGCAACATTACAAGTTACAGCCACAAGGGTCAATACATTTGAATTGTATTGGCAAGTTTCACTACTATGTAGAAATATGTGGATCCTAACATTACATGCATATTTGGCTAAGTAGGGTTTTAGGCTCATTTGCAGAAAGCAATATATTTTATCCTATCTTTTCAAAATAGTTTTGATATTTTGTCAAATCTTTCTGAACTCCTAGGAAAACTCCAAGTGCTTCAAGTCTCTTGTTGTTACTTTCAAGTTTTACTTCTAGAAATTGGAATGTCGAGATCTCCCATAGCTTCAGGCCTTAGTTGCTCAGTATTTTCCATAACCGGGGACACGGCTAAGTACTTAGAATTTGATCTTCTGCAGAAGTTGTACACTTTACCCACATGACACAATCTCATCTTGTTGCCACCAGTGGCCGCTGGATAAGTACTCACCAAGATGGAGTACGGGCAGATTGAGAATGTGACGAAGTCTTTCCATAGGGTCCTCCCAATACACAATGCTAGCTTGTCTACCAGGCACCAATGTAGGGTTTCGAGTTCCCTCATTTTAGTTAACCTGAAGATGCCAATGCATGGGTCTTCCACTATGTAGTTGACTAAGCCAGTGCCCATTTAGCATGTGGCTGTACACGGAAGCCACTGTACGAGAAACATGTTCAATCTCTAAGTCCCTGGGTGGTTTTCTTCTGGTGCACATACAAAAAGAGATTGCCATATAAACATGGTTCCTTTTGTTGCCACCTTGTCCAAACCTTGGGTATCCTTGTCCACCCAGGTGGTTCATTGAGTACTTGTTTTATTATATAAAACACAAGTCTTTTCAATACTCCATAATCTCAACATGTATCCCTTCTCAATATATATAGCAGGGCTAAGCATATTACAACTACATTGTTTTCACTAAGGAATATATAAGGGTGTCCTATTAGGATTTAGCATAGCAAAATATAGTAGTCCTTATCATGCATGTTTCAAAATCCACTAAGTGTAATGAAAATAGTAGGACTTGGATGATAGTGTCACTTGCCTTTTTGGTAGAGAAGGTTGGTTCACTTCTTGATCTTTCTAATATCACGCTCTTCTAACTTCACTACAATTCAATCAAACAAACACAATTTCAACTAGCATTCCAACCAACAATCAAACAATTTAACGCACATAAAATAATAAAAACAAGGTCATGCATGCAAGCATGCAAAAGATAGTTTTATTTGCAAAGGTGGTTTCTACTAGGCTCTATACATTGTAAGGTTCAAAGTGGACATTTTCTAAAGTGGTAAAACCATTTGTGAAAGGGTTTTATCTATAAACCATTTCTTAAATCAAATCATTATTTCATGTGGTGGAAAATGTTTTTAACAAAGCAATAATTCTATATTGTTCACCAAATAAGTTGTGAATTCACAAAAATTGGTGTTTAGGGTCAGTAGGTTTGAATCAAATCATTTCCCAAGGTTTTACTCAAATATCATTTCCATATCAAAATCAATGTTTCTATTTGACTAGAAATGAGCTAATTCAAGTATTTCTTCCTAAACTTCACAAAATACATTTTTAAATCCATGAATTGGTTCCTAGGGTCAGTAGGTTCACAAAAAACCATTTTTCAAAGATTTCAACCCCAAAATCATTTTGGAATAAATTTTATATCCTAAACAAGCATACAAAAGTTTCTGCAAAACAAACATTTTACCAGAAGCTTTTTACTAAAAAAAAGTGCATGGTTGGCTAGGGCTTATTTTTCTGAATCCATTGATATAAAGTTTGCAAAATTTGGACGTGTAGATTTTAAGTTATGGATTTTACAAGTTTGCATATCAATCTGATTCCAAATTCTGTTTTAAATCGAACTAGTGCCACGCGGCGTGATACTATTGGTCGGTACCGCTTCGTGCGGATCGGCCTCTGTGGGTCGTAGGATTTAAGTAAGATCGCTCGGCTCAGATGCGCTCATACCCTTTCACTTAAGTTCTAATCTTAGCCGCATGATCTACATCTAACGGTGCATACTGACTTGACCTAACTCGAGCGGCGCCGACGGTGGCTGGCGGCGGCGCACGGTCAGACGGTGTGCTAGCCAATGAACAAGGAAGCAAGGAAGATAGAGGAGGGTCTCACCGCGTTCGCGAGGTCGAGGTGAAGCTCAAGGTGGTCGCGAGGTGGCAAGGGTCGCACGGGGCTGCAGCCAATTCCTCGCCGGAGTAGCTGCGAGCGGCAGGTGGTTCTGTTTGACGACGGGGGCGCCGTTGCGGTTCACCCCAAGGAAAAACAAAGGCACGGTCAGATGCGTACAGTCCTGGGGATCTTAGAAGTATCAATAAGAAGGCTCGGGGTGGTCGGCTCTGACCAGGAAAGCTCATCGGAGGCGAGACAGACGGCGGCGGCGAGTTGAGCTTGTCCTTGCCGACGCTCTGGGGAAAGCGCGGCTAAGCTGGAACCACCGGTAGATGCGCACTGGTCTGGGGAGTAGTCTCGTGTGCACAAGGGGGCAGGGTACGGTCAGGCGTCGCCGGAATCGACGGTGGGGCTCGTCGGAGTAGTGGGGGCGCGGGCTCGAATTGGGGCAGCCTAGAGGCAGAGGGGAGGAGATGCTTGGGGGGAAAGAGAGAGGACTGAGGGGCGCTTTAACGAGCGTAGTCACTGCGAGGAATTAAGGACGTCTTCAACGCGTATTCATCGCCGGAATTACTCGGCGGCAATGGCAGGGCGAGTTCATCGCGGGGAGGAAGAAGGCGACGTGGGCGTGGGGTCGTGCTGTCAGTGAGGGAGAGAGAGGGGAAGAGGGGGCCACCTGTCTATGACTCTGCGGGTGGGTTTGCGCGTAGAAAAACGTTTCGCTGAGGGCGAGCTGGTGGGATGCATTGCTAGGCTGTTGGGCCAGATGGGTTGGGCTGTGTTCGATTCATTTTTTTTATTCTGAAAGCTTTTCTTTTTCTATTTGATTTCCTGTTTTGATTTTTAAACAAAAATTCAAACACCCAAATCAAATAAAACTTCCACCAAACTTTGTATTGAGTTTAGTTCTGTTTAACAACATAATTCCAAGTCCCAAAATAAAATAATATTTTTTATTCTTTTTAGGATCCATTAATAATTAAATAAAATAGACATTAGTTATTAATTCAAATAGGATTTGTTTTATGAAAATCTCCATTTTGAAATCCAAATAATACCAAAACCATTTCACTAGGTTTTATTTGATAATACAAAATACTTGGAAAACTTGTTTAAAATAAAATATCAATTTTTAGTGTTTATTTAATATGGAAATGGCCTTTACTTTAAAATTGGGTATTAATAAACCCTCATTATTTTATTTAAATAAACCTTTAACCTTTTAATCAAAACAAAATATTTTATTTCAAAAGCTTGGCCAAGGTTTAATTTGGCTCTATAAAATAATCCTTATTTATATTCCTACCTTTGCTTTTAAAGACCAAATATTTTTATTAAAAGATCCAAATAGTAATTCCCCTTATTTAAAATTTTCTTTATTAATTGTTTATCTTTTCAAAACCATTTAGGATTTATTTGATCAAATAGGTTTGAAGGTTTCCAATTGGAATCAAAAAGTTTCTTCTCACCCTGAAATTCAACAAAGTTTTATTTTATTTATTTATTTTTCACATAACAAGATTTGGAAAATCTTGGGATGTGGCAAAAATAATTTATTACATCTTACATAGCTCATTTGGCTATCTCATTACAATGCAGCAGAATATAACAATAGCATGGGGTCCTTCATCTTCAAAGTGCCACACGCAGACATGTTGGTTGTAGACTTGTAATCCTAATCAATAAACTTCACTAATATCAAACAAACCTACAACATAACAAGTTACAACCACAAGGGTCAATACATTTGAATTGTATTGGCAAGTGATACTATGGTAGTATAGTGGAGTCTATCATCTACATGCATTTGGCTAAGTGGAGTTTAGGCTTGCTTTGCTCAAAATAGATTTTCCTTATCATTTGAAAACACTAAGTTTTTGCTTGACAAAAATCACCCAAGGCATCTCCCAATAGAAATTGGTGATCCTTCAACCGTTGTTCAACCACAAGATTTTACTTAGAAATTGGGATGAGGAGATTCTTGATAGCTTCCATGTCTTGATGCTCAAATTGTCATTTACCAGGGACATGCCTAAGTACTTAGATTTTACACTCTGCAGATGTGGTGCACTTTCCCCACAAGACTTGGTTTTACCAAGAAAAGATCTTTCAGAAGCCTTCCCTTAGACCAGAATGGACGCGTTCCAACCTATCATTCCCCTACCACCAACTGTCCATTTGGCTAAGATATTGCAACCTATATGATCCAGGCAGATCCCATAATGCCAAGTGGCTGCACTTGAAGCTTCTCAACATTTGACATCTCAAATCTCTTTGTTCCTGGGTGGCCATCCACAAGTGAGATACCAAGTTTTCCCTAGTATACTAGACTTGGTGATGCCCAAGTTTTCCCCAGCATACTGGACTTGCATAACCACTCAACACAAACCATTCTTTCCATTCCACCCAGGTGATTCATTCACTTAGTTATTTTATTAAATAAAACACAAGTCGTTGACTTAGAAATATTCCATAGTATGAAATATAATCCACCCTTATTTTCTACTAGCTAATCTAAGCATGATAGTAGTAGGAATCTTAACTTAGGAAATTTCTACTAAGGTTTCATCTACTAGGATTTCCCATGGCATGGTTTATACTTAGCAAAATTCCATGCAAGTCCTACTTAGAAATATCACTAATGCATAGTGAAAATAATGGGACAAAAGTATGAAGCATCACTTGCCTTTTTGGTAGAGAATATAAGCTCACTCCTTGTCTTTGCAATGATCACACTCTTCAAATCACTACAATTCAATCAAGCAAGGGCACAATTTCAAACTACCATTCAAGCAACATCACATAAAATAATAGGAACAAAACAATGCATGCAAGCATGCCAAACTTTTTTTTATTTAAAAAAGTGGTTTATAACAGGTTATAAACATTCTAAAACACTTATTGGTCATTTTATAAAGTGGAAAAACTATTTGCAAAAGATTTTACCTATAAACCATTTTCAAACCAATTCATTATTTTATGTGGTTGAAAAATGCCTTTATCAAGTAGAAATCTTTATAGGGTTTACCAAATACATTTTTAAATCATAAAACTTGGTGCTTGGGGTCAGAGAGTTTAAATCAAAATATTTCCCAAAGGTTTTCCTCCAAAAGCATTTTTAATAAATAAACATTATTTTTATTTGCCTAGAAAAGGTTTAAATCAAAGATTTATTCTTTTGCTGCACCAAATATATTTTTGAAACCACAATTTGATTTATATGGTCAGTAGGTTCAAAACAAACCATTTTCCAAAGATTTCATCTCAAAATTCATTTTAGAACAAATTTTATATTCTAAACATGCATACACAAGTTTCTGCAAAAACAATCAGTTTAACAGAAGCAATTTACTAAACAAAGTGCATGGTCAGAAAGTACTTGTATTGCTGAATCCATTGATATAAAATTTGCAAAATTTGGACGTGTGGTTTGAAAGTTATGAATTTTTCAAAATTGAACATCTAATAGACAAGTTTCTGTTTTTAAAACAGATTCCAGGCCACGTGTCGAGTTTCTATTCGCTGGTACCGGTTCGTCTGGATTAGCAATGTGGACCGCAGGATTTAAAGTGAATCGTGTGGCGCAGGATCGATCTTACCCCTTCGGTCTAAGGTTCTATCGTGTCCTTTGGATCAATATCCGATGGTGCACAGCATGCTTGCCAACTATTGGCGGCGCTGGCGGCGGAGTGGTCAGATGGTGGCGGTGTTGGCGATGCAGGAAGCGAGAAATCAAGGGGAGATGCTCACCAAGTTCGCAGTGGCGTGGGGAAGCTCAAGGTGGTCCTTGCTGGTGAAGGGGCGCTCGGGATGGTCGACAATTGCTCGTCGGAGTCGTGGTCACCGTCGGTTGCGTTCAGATGTCGACGGGGGCGAGGCTACAGCACACGAGAAGGCAAAATAACGGTAGCGTTAGATGTGTAGAATATTAGGGAGTGCGGGAGCATCATAGAGAAGGGGCGGCGCGGTCAGAGACTACCTACAGAGCTCGTCGGAGTTGAAGCAGACGGTGGCGAGGTGCAGTGGTCGTCGTTGTCGAGGTTCTGGGGCTCACGGGGGCGAGCTGGCACTGCGGGGAGGTGCGCCAAGGTCTGGGTTCACGCTTGTGTGCTCGAGGAGGCGAGGGGCGGAGGAGGCTGGCTGGAATTGCCGTCGGAGCTCGCCGGAGTAGAGTGCAGTGTAGGGAGAATTGGGGACAGCCTGGGGGCTCCGGTGGGGCGACAACTAGGGGGAAAGAGAGAGGAAACGCAGGTGCTTAAGATAGCATGGTCGCAGGGTGGAGTAATGCAGGCAGTAAAGCGTATTGACGCCAGCTTGAACGGCCAGAAACGGCGAGGAGGTGTTGAAGGCATGGTCACCGCTGGGAGGAAGAAGCTGACGGGGCAGTGGGGTCGCATGGCAGCGAGAGAGAGAAGGAGGAGGTGGGGTCTGGTCGTCAGCGGCGCTGGGGGTAAGTTTGCAAGTGAAAAACGTTTCACTGCGGGGGGGGGGGGAGGGAGATGGGCTACTGATGGGCTTAGTGGGCCTGCTGGCTGGGTCGACCTTGTTCATTTTTTTGTTCTGAATGATTTTCTCTTTTTCCATTTCTATTTTCTGTTTTGGTTTTGTTTAATTAATTCAAGCACTCATTTGAATTCAAGCCTTTGCCAAAATTTGTGTAGGTTTAAATATTGATTAGTAATATAATCTGAAGTCAATTTTGGAATAAAATTTTATTCTTTTTTGGGGTCTTTTTAATTATTCAAAAAGGCCCTTGTTTTAAATCAAATAGGATTTAATAATATTTTAAAACACCATTTATGTTTCTAAAAACCTTCCAAATCTTTTAGTAAGTTTTATTTACTTAATAGGGTGTCAAAATATTCACCTAGAATCATTTGGAATAAAATTAATATGATTCATAAATCATTTGAATTGGGTATTTGTTTTATTTCCAATGATATTAAATATAGTTTTAATTCTATAATTTTTATTTAGAAGTTTCCTTTGATCTTATTATTTAAGTTAATTAAACAACTTTTAATCCACTTGGGTAAATTCCAAATATCTTTCCCCATGATTTAATTAATCATTTCTAATAGGGATTTTGTCTTTATTCAAATAGAATTTGGTTTATGCCATTTTATTTTATTTGTAAAATTCTTTATCCATTATTTTATTTTGATTTGGATTATATTCATTCCATTTGCTTATGGATTAGGCCAAGATTTGTTTGGTCTTTAAATAATCCTTATTTAATATTTCTTATAAAATCCATATCTTTTTATTTAAAGATCCAAACTTGGTGATTCCAATTTGTAAAACCTTATTTAATCTTTGTTTATCCTTTTTAAATCCCTTTAGGATTATTTTCTATCCATTTTGCATGGATTTTAGATAAGTGCTTTATTGGCTTTGGAAAATCAATTTCCTTATCTTATTACATTCATAAGATTTTATCCATGGCTCCAAATTAAGTGAAACTAATTTATATGGTCTTATAATTTTTCTATTTATCTTTCTTGATCTTTTGTAAATGTTTGTTGACAAATTTTTATATGGATCAAATCCATAGGCTTGGGGATAACTTGGAAATGATTTTCTTCCATTAGGGTTTTAGGTTTTTGGTTTATTTCTCAAGTGTTTAAATTTCCAAATGCATTTATGAAGAATGCATTCCACTTGATTTGAATTTAGTTGGATTCAAACATTAACCAAAGTTTGTTCAAGATGGGATTTTAATTTCCATTTAAAAAACAAAAGTTTCTTTTCACCCTAAATTTCAACAATTATTTATTTTGTTTATTTATTTTTCACATAACAAGATTGGAAAATCTTGGGATGTGACAGGCTACCACCCTTAAAATAAATCTCGTCCCGAGATTTGGGGAGGCTAGGGTTACAAGTTGGCTCAAAGTAAATAGGGTACTACCACCCTTAAAAAAATTTCCAACTAGATTTACTTCTTGACTTGCTTGGAATCTTAGGGAAACTTCTCTGGGCAAACATCTGCATAGTGTCCTTTGTTTCCACACTTGAAACATGTGACAAGGCTGAGATCCTTCATAGGCTTTATCTTGTGCTTCATCTTTTCTGGACAATTGCTTGCATAATGTCCTTGGTTACCACAATTGTAACATGTGATAAGATTGAGTTCTTCACGTATCTTCTGTGGACAAGTCGACACATAATGGCCTAACTCTTTGCAGTTATTGCACCATACTTGGCTAATTTCCTTATACTTCTTATTCTTGGGTTTCTCCAAAGCTAGGAGTGCTTCTAGTTCATGTTCTTCATATGTTATCTTAAAGGTAGGAAAAGTTCCTGGTCTCCTTGACCTTTTCCTTGGATAATACATATGTCTCCTCTTTGGTCCTTTAAATTGAGTCATATTGCATGGAGGTGCAAGCTGAGATTTTCCTTTACCTTCATCCTTCTTGGTAGACTTTGCTCTCTCATGGTAGTCTGCAATCAGTTGTTGCACTCCACCTTGTTTCCTTTGTTGAACTATGGAATAGATGGGGCATTGGATAGGGACATGATTATTTCCTTCACATAGGTAACAAGTAGCTTGAGATGTGGGACACTGGTCAATTGGATGTTTCTCTTCACAATTGGGGTATTGATCTTCATGCTCCTTGGAAGTGTGATCCTTGTCTCCATAAATAGTGCAAGCTTGAGTTCCTTATAAAATATCATCCTTGTCTTCCTTGTTGACACAATATCCTTGGGAAGAGTTGTCTCCCATGTTGATCATGTGAGTGGCCATCCCTTGCAAAAATTTGGATTGAGTTTCCAAAAACTTTTGCATGGTTGGGTCTAACTCATTGTTGTTGGCTAAAAACTGAGTTGTCACTTGGTTCAACTGGGTTTGGTTTGCTAGTAGTTGTTCTCTCATGTTGACCTCTTGGTTGTTGTTGTGATCATTCTTGGTGTTGGAGTCTCTTGGAGTAGTCATCTATTTGGGTTGGATTGGGATTAGAATGGGCAAAAAGATTTCTAAGTAAGAATTATAATCACACACATCACAATTTACACAAGCAATGTCCAAGCAATCATAAACAAACATTCCACTCAAACAACAAAGTTCAAGCACATTTTTAGGCAACAAAATATTTTTGTTACACCACATAAGTTGGTGAATTTGGTTTGATCTAAATATGGTGGTCCAACTATATGGTTCACTTGAGATCTTTCCATCCTTCTTGGTTGATTCTTCTTGAACAAGATCTTTGTATCCTTGGATATATTCTTGAATCTTGGTCACAAAACTTCAAAGTGATGATGGTTCCTTCTAAGTTGTATTCCCTTAGTATTCAAGTCTTGAGCAACATTTCTTGTCTCACTTGTAGTCCTTAGTGATATCCAAGGTTGAAGTCTTTGTTGAGAATAAGGTTGAAATCACTTGAAGATGTTGAAGTCATTAGAGTTGATGAGGTCCTTTGCACATGGTGAAGTCTTTGGCCATGGAAAGGCTTTATCCATCAAGTTGAAGTAGAAGAGATGTAGAGTCAAAACCAAATTGGTTGAGGAAAGAGTTTACAAGATTGTTTGTAAATAAGTTTTGGAACAAATACAACTTCTATTTTCTAAGGGGTTTGTCCAATCCTAGGTTTACAAATCCAACAGGCAACACAATGCTCTGATACCATCTATAAGGATCCCAAGCTTTAATAAGGTAGAGATCCCTGTGTTTACAATGCTAGTCCCTGGATCAATAGCTAGCATCCACAGTTAAGATGTAATATCAAGAAACAAAGGTCATAATACAACTTTATAACCAGGAATAAAATAATTTATTACATCTTACATAGCTCATTTGGCTATCTCCTTACAATGTAGCAGAATATAACAATAGCATGGGGTCCTTCATCTTCAAAGTGCCACAGGCAGACATGTTGGTTGTAGACTTGTAATCCTAATCAATAAACTTCACTAATATCAAACAAACCTGCAACATAACAAGTTACAGCCACAAGGGTCAATACATTTGAATTGTATTAGCAAGTGATACTATGGTAGTATAGTGGAGTCTATCATCTATATGCATTTGGCTAAGTGGAGTTTAGGCTTGCTTGGTCAAAATAGATTTTCCTTATCATTTGAAAACACTAAGTTTTTGCTTGAAAAAAATCACCCAAGGCATCTCCCAATAGAAATTGGTGATCCTTCAACCGTTGTCCAACCACAAGATTTTACTTAGAAATTGGGATGAGGAGATTCTTGATAGCTTCCATGTCTTGATGCTCAAATCGTCCTTTACCAGGGACATGGCTAAGTACTTAGATTTTACACTCTGCAGAGGTGGTGCACTTTCCCCGCAAGACTTGGTTTCACCAAGACAAGATCTTTCAAAAGCCTTCCCTTAGACCAGAATGGACGCGTTCCAACCTATCATTCCCCTACCACCAATTGTCCATTTGGCTAAGTTATTGCAACCTATATGATCGAGGAAGAGCCCATAATGCCAAGTGGCTGCACTTGAAGCTTCTCAACATTTGACATCTCAAATATCTTTGTTCCTGGGTGGCCATCCACAAGTGAGATACCAAGTTTTCCCCAGTATACTGGACTTGGTGATGCCAAGTTTTCCCCAGCATACTGTACTTGCATAACCACTCAACACAAACCATTCTTTCCATTCCACCCAGGTGATTCATTCACTTAGTTGTTTTATTAAATAAAACACAAGTCCTTGACTTAGAAATATTCCATAGTATGAAATATAATCCACCCTTATTTTATACTAGCTAATCTTGTAGGGTTCGCAGCATATAAAACAAAAAAATTTCTACGATGTGAACTATGTACCAAGATCTATCTATTAGATACAAACAACGGGGGGATGTATATCCATAGAGAACATACCCTTGAAGACCGACAAAGCTTAACGAGTTCAACTCGTGGTTGATGTAGACGACGTCTTGCCGATCTCAAGATCGAGAGGAAGTCCTAGCGCCGCAAAACAGCAGCGCATCCGTGCTCGCACACACGTTCGAGGCACCGAGCAACCTCCACCTCCTCGGTCCAGCGATGCAGCAGAAGCACAACTCTTTCTTGCCGAAAAGCCACCGGGAACATGTATCTCGCTAGTCCGAGACCATGGGGGATAAATACTAGAGGGGGAGTGAGATCCTTCACGAGGAGGTGTGAGTGAGAAGTGAGAGGAGGGGATCCTTATATAGGGGAGGGGGGGCAGCCCAAGGGGGCATGGCCGCTGGCCATGGAGGGTGCCCCCACCTCTCCCTCATTCATGTGGGTGGACACTCCACTCACAAAATGGCCCTTCAATTTTCTCCACTCAAAAACCCACTCAAATTCCCATTAAATTTCCACCAAATTTAATGCAAACTCTCATTAAATAAAATTCCTTTTATTTATTCAGAATTTTGTCAATTACTTTGATGACAAACATTCACATATAACCCCTTGCTAGTATTTCATTTCACATGCAGAAACACTTTCTACAATTTCACCCGAAAACCCGTTTCGGTATCTAGTGAAATAAATCCGGCGCTTGTTATTATTTTCGTCATGAAACTTTTGCTCCAAATGGATGTCGGTGTCTCTTAAGTGTGTCACCCTACGGTTCATGAATAATGCGTACATGATCGATACCCCTCTCAGATCAATAATCAGAAGCGGTATCTGGAGACCCATACTGACTCCCACACATTCAACGATGACTTTCTTGTGATCGTCGGAACCTTTTACGCTAGTATCTTAATCCTTTTTTTTCGCGATATATTACATGTCCGAGATTCGATCATCGGTATCTCCATACCTAGTTTGATCTCGTTACTGACATGTACTCTTTTCTCGTTCCCGTGATATAACATTCTAGTGATCAAATCACTTTCTTGCAAGCTAATCAATGTGATATCACCGAGAGGGCCCAGAGCATATCTATCCGTCATTGGGATGAACAAATTCCACTCTCGATCCATGGGCCTCAACATAACACTTTAGTAGTTCTAAACCCATCTTTATAATCACCCTTTTATGGTGTGACATTTGATGTTATCAAGGAACTCTTCCGGTGTTAGTGATTGATATGATCTCATGGTATAAGGATTAGGATCACTTCGTAAGTTGTTATAGCAATATAAACTCAATGACTTTGATCGTAATGCTATACTTCGGATGAATGTTCATCACACCATTACACTAATGTTGTGATACCATTATTAACAATATCCAATGTCCATGATCAGAAAACCTTGATCATCTTGTTAATCAACGAGCTAGTTTATGAGAGAGGCATAACTAGGAACTTTTTGTTTTTTTATTAAATACACATGTATTAAAGTTTCCGTATTAATACAATTATAGCATGCAAAATAAACATTTATCATAAACAAGGAATAATATAATAACCACTTTATTATTGCCTCTCGGGCATATTCCCTTCAGTCTCCCACTTGCACTAGAGACAATAATCTAGTTTGAAAACTTTGCGTATTGAACACCTATGGCTTTCAGGTGTTCCATATACGCAATTTCAAGTGGTTAACATAATCTACGGATCTGACGCTTCAGGTCCGTGTGTATTTGCATGTCTTTGCGTCTTCACGCATCACTCATTCTCCAATGAGATGGCATTGTATAAATTTGGTCTTTCGGTGAGACCTTTAGTTCCTTGGGGTTAAATCATGTTGATACTATTGTCATACAATATATCTTTAGTGCTAGCCCGTTGCGAACCACACCTTAGTTTTATAACAAACTTCTTGACACAAATTCCCTCCTTTGTTGCTACTATAGCAGCCATATACTTAGCCTTTTGTTGTAGTATCCGTCATAATGTCTTAACTTTGGAATTCATCCAAATCCATCATGGAAACTTTCTTTCCATTTCATTGTGCCACTCATAGTTTAAATTGAGATAAACTTAATTTGTATCTTGTGACAAAACTAGTATCAATGTAACGCTTTACAATGAATTATTTGTAATTGTTTGTCACCTCTACACAAATATATTCTTAGTTCTTTGAAAAAGATCATAAGAACATCCTCACTATCGTCCAATGATCATTTTATGATCCATTCTGGTATATGCTCATAACACTTAGAGCATATGACATATCTGGATGTGTACATATCATGGTATGACTGATCAGAAACATTCTCGTGATTTCACTCATCAAGTGTCAAAGCACTTGAATCTTGTTTCACTTATCAAGTGTCGATACACTTGAATCTTGATTCAATTCCTTTCCATGCGACAAGAACCGTTTCTTGTCGTTTCTATATTGAAGTCCTTCAATATCTCATATATGTACGTTTGGCATAACCATATTAGGGTCACAGTCTATCCACTATAGACATTCATGCTAAATATTCGTGTTTTGCCTAAGTTTTTCATCAAAATGAAATTCTTAACCTTTGTCAATAAAAGATACATCATTTCCAATCAACAAGATGTTCTCCACATAATGTATTAGAAATATGTCTTAGCGCTCCCACTTAATTTCATGCAAATGCAAGCATCTTCATCGTCTCCTGATGAAAACTCCTTTTCATTAAGGTGAAGATTCCAACTCCGCGATGCTTACTTCAACCATTGAAGTTTGCATGCCCTTTTTAGCATCCTTTGAATTAACAAAACCCTTTGGATCGTGTCATGTACATATCCTAGGTAACCATTCTATTAGAAGAACTTTGTTTTGTTTATTCATCTACCATATAATAAATTATATGTAGTGGTTGCTACTTTAATCCGTACAGACTAAATATCGCTATGAAAGATCAAATCTTGTCATAGTCAACTCCTTGAACATTGTCGTAAAATACTTTACGACATGTCGACTATTTCATAGATGTGAAACATCCATGTCTGTTTCTTTATAGATCCAAATAGGACCGATAGGTTTTTACACCTTTCAGGAGGGTCTTCCAAGTTCAAAACTTGATTTCTCGTGTATGGAACTATCATGGATTTTATGGCTTCAAGCCATTTGATGGAGTCAGGGCCCATCATCGCTTCTTTGTAGTCGGTTCATAATTGTCAAACAATAATGATTTACTCTCAAATCTCAATCATTTGATTGTTTATCTGACCTCCTTGGTTCAATAGGAACTTTAGACCTCCGTGACCGCAACCTTTGAGGCACATGATCCATGAGCATTCTGGCTGCCTCCGGAACATTTTCCGGTGCTGCGCAACTCAGCACATATAGCTAAGGTTCGTTAACATTATCAAAGTTCTATTGTCCTCCCACTTAACATTTATGAAAAATTCGTTCTTCAAGAAACTTCACGTTTCAAGCGACAAACCCTTTTGTCCTTGGTGTTATGGAGGAATAACCAATTGTTATTCGAAATAACCTACAGAGACATGCTCATCCGACTTCGGTTGTAAAGATCTTACTTATGTTTAGCATACCAAAATTTAAGAAATGACAACTTGGGTTTTACCCCAAACCATAACTTCCATGGTGTCATTTCAACGGATCAAGGTGGAGCTCTTTTCAGTGTAAAAGCGGAAGTCTCTAAAGCTTTTAATCTTTTTAAACATAATGGCAGTTTTATAAATAACACCTTTGATCCAACCATGTCAAACAAGGTTTCATTACAAATCTCAAACACTCCATACTCCTATGGTGTTTCGGGAGATGTAAATCTAGGTGTTTTGCTAAACTTGCAACTCAAATAAATCCCTTTTATGATAAAATCATAAATCATTTATTTTCTTGTTACACTTGCAATTCAAATAAATCCCTTATGATAAAATCATAAACCATTTATTTTCTTGTTACAATGATTTTCACTTCATCTTGAAAGTCTTTGAATATTTTCAAATATTTCATACTCCTTTCTCATTAAGTGAACATTCACTCCAATTTCCGGAGAAAGCATATGAAGTTGAAATCCATCGCTTACGACTATACATAATGGACTACATACATCGATATGTATAAATTCCAATAATTTAGTCGTTCGTTCTTCTCTGGCCTTTGAACGAAGTTTTAATTATCACGTGGAAAGTCTCACAAGCATCACTTAATCAAATCAAAGACTCCAAAAATCCATGAATATGGAGATTCTTCATGTTTTCTTTCCAATATAATTTAAACAGCGATGTCACTTCGTAAGTGATCTTTCAATCATTTGTCTTGCGACATTTTAGCATTAGGTTTTATGGATGTGATTTCTCCAACTAGATTTGTAAATCATCCATCTTATATGGAATACGGTAATTATTTGAACAACCTTTATTTCTCCAACTATACATAAGAAAGGACTTAGCCCACTTTTTGGTTTTTTCATTATTGTGACACCCCCGGGATCAGGGCTAAACAAATCCCAGACCTTCGTCTGAAATAAGATTAACCTTGAGCTCGAGAATATCCAGTGAAGAATCGGTAACACAAAAGTGACCCTACGACACAAAAATTTATTACAGCAAGCTCATAACTAGGCAGAGAACCAAATTATTACAAACAGAGGTCACTGACCACAAACATCAAACAACGGAAGGCAAATTATGCTATTAAGTATAGCAAACTTAACAAATGGCCTAAGAGGCCTGAAGCATAACGATGACGTCCCAGCCCATAGATTCCAGGCTGCCGGCCGGGAACCCCAAGCTACTCGTCGATGTCGATGTAGTACCAAACTGATCTTCAGGTGAACACTTACTATGCCAAAAGTATCAACAAAGCAAGGGGGAGTACAGGGTGTACTCCGCAAGACTTCTGGCTGGTGGAGTTGTTTTGCATAAAGCCATCTTTTGTTTATAAAACAAGAGGGAGAAGAAGCTCGTCTATTCAGAATATTTTAAAAGGGGATAACAGAGCGACATCTCCGAAATATTGATCATCATCTTTTGATATCCACCGAATCATCATCATCTGAACCCTAACTAGGATCACCCCCTCGTACCCATGAGGAAGCTTATTTAACAAACATTAGTTGCCAAGTTTTACGATTAGGTTCATGTTCTCTATGATCTCCCATCCGTTCCCAAGTCTTCCATAACCGAAAGATTATTACCCTGCAGGGGAGTACAACTTTACCCACACGTACCAACCGACTCTTAACGCCACTTGACACACTTCCTTGGTGTGCTGACAGAGGGTGTGGTTGGACACGACCGTTACCTTGCTTTCGCCTAATCCATGAGTCTCTAAGAAAGGGTTCCATCAGCCCATATCTCTATGTCCAAGGATCTGGAGTACTCCCGGAGCCTCCTTCCACCTTGGTCACGCCTTGTATGATGCACCATCTTCAGCCCATCCAAATATGCAGATGCCAAATCTCTAACTACGGACTCATGGACTAGCCTAGGCAAGTTAGTTAATCGAGGGATCCCCATTTACCCCATGTGGTTGTACGCTCGTCTTGGTTCAAGAGGCAAGAACCTAGGGTCCTAAGGGTGGCGAGCATGGAACTAGAAAAACCACTTCCCAGTGTGGCCTCCCATACAAGCCTTAGCATGTTTAATCTCATATCACTGATCTCATCTTATCACGTTCTCCTGTCATACTAGATTCTCTGCATCTGATACATCATCTGGATGGACCAGACTCAGTAGCTATGCATGGCTAAGCAAGACACAGAATAAGCTCTAGCAGTGCACACACGCCAAACCTAGTTATGCTAGGAGAAGTGGATCAGGTAATATAAGCTCAAAGGGAGTATGCAACAGATAGGGTACTCTATCTATCGATAAAAGACCACAGTAGAATTGTATGCAACATGGCAAGAATTGAAATGCTTTCGAAATCATAGGATTATATCATGGTGGGGCTATGCTTGCCTTTGCCAGTTGATAACAGATAAGCAGATCTTCGGGATCCTTGTACTTGACTTGGTTATAGTTGGTCAAGTATTGTTCGTACATCTTCGATCTACTATCTTTGATCTTCGATCTTCGAAGGTGTTGATCTCTGGCTTCGATCTCGATCTCGATATCGTATTCTACCGGAGAGAAGCAAACACTAGAAAGAAAAGGGGAACAATCAACAATGGAATCGATGCAATGCTCAAGCAAGGATGATATGACAAGTTAATTTGCCTTGAAATGTAACCCTAAGGCATGCTCGACAACTTAATCGGGATTCCGAGGGGTGAAAACCCTAACTCGGGAAACTCCAGAATCATATGAGAGGGGTGCATTTGTTCTTCTAATTAAACTTGTCATTTAAGTTGTTTAACAATGCATGATTATAGCTTAAATGCTAGGTTTCATTTTTCTGAACAATTTGATATATTATTTGTATTTTTCTGACTTATAAATAATAAGTCATTGAATTTACAAGTTTTATTCAAATTCTAAAATTATTAAATCAAGTATTAAAAGCTTATTAAACTTTTTACACCCAGTCACAGTCTACCCACAGTGACTAACTGATGAGCCCTGAGCCACCTCAGCAGCCACGCAAGCAAAGCGGGACAGGGGGGTTGCTATTCTCACCAAGGCAGTAGCTAGCCACTGCCACTGACGGGTCGGGCCTGGGTCGGGTCAACATGCCACGCAGGCGCCACGCGGGCTCTCCGGAGAACACGGTAGACGGCGGCGGTTGGCGGAGCTAGGAGGCGGGCGGGCTAGCGCGGAGGTGCGGGTTCGACGCAGCACTCTGCGGGGTGTCTAACTAGGGCGGTGCCGCCATGATATGGTCGCCAGAGCGACTTCCATGATGACGGCCAACGATAGTGCACGGTGGGGTGGCGATTTAGAGAAAAAGGGACGCAGAGAAGAGGTCCTTCCGGACTATGAGCTCACCGAGAGTGCACAGGAAGGCTCGAGGAGGCCATGCGAGGTCGGAGGGCGTCAGAATTATCGATGGAGACGGTGGCCAGTGCTCGGGAAGACGGGGACCGTACCATCGATTCTTTGCATACGGGGTCGATTCCCTGGCTAGGAAGAAGAGGGCGACTAGGCGGAGCTCCTAGGATGCTCAACTGGGCTCGGCGAGGCCGGGAGCGACGGGGCGATGCGGCGACCGTGAGGCTAGGGTTCGTGACAAAGAGGGGAAAACGCGAGGGAGCACGAGAGGGAGTGAGATGGTACGGGGAGAGAGAGGGGAGCATCAGCGTTCTTATCCCCTGCTTAGCTGCCGGTGGCGGGCATCTCAGCGCGAGGATGATCGACGGCCGGCGCACAGACACGCAGGAGCTTGCCGGCGGGAGGAAGAATAAACGAAAAGGGGGCAAAGCGGTACACGGGCCGGCTTGGGCCGAGGTGGGATGCGGGGTGGGCTGCAGCAAAGGTTGCAGGAGAGAGGAAGGAGATGGGTAGCGCGGCCTTGAGGCTCTGGCTGCTGTTTTTTTTCTCAGAAATCTTTTCTATTTAGCTTTCTTATTTCTTTCTTTTACAAATTGATTTGAAATCTATTTTAGGATATTCAAAAAATACCAGAAACTTTGTAAATATATATAAAATAGCATGGGGCCCTTCTAATCCAGTTGGGCTCCAATTATTTTTGCACTTTTCAAATATTTTCAAAACTATTTGAATGTTTCAAAGAGGGGGCAAAGATTAGGGTTTTTAGGGTTTGATTTAGTTTCTTTAATGCACAATTTAAATTATGATGGTCATGATGCACAAGACTAACCTTAATATAAGATTATCTAAAAGTAGGGTGTTACAATTATATACCGGCTTTGGCTCAGGCTTTTTGGGTGCAAAATGCGCCTTAACTTGGGCAGCCACATCCGCGTTAGTTTCCTCATCGGTCTTGTCATAAGGTCTCTATGGAAGAGGCGGCGGGATGTCAACTATCTTCGCTGTTTGACCTTTCTTCGATGTGGGGCACGGGGGACTTTCGAACTTCCGTTTCTTCGACGAGGTAGTAGTATTGCACGGAGGCGGATGCGGAGATCGAGTATTGCGCGGAGGCGGAGATCGAGTTGATGTAATCCTGCTGCGGCGATCGTCATCGGGGCGGGGTGGACTTGGAGGTTGGCGATAATCGGGTTGGGGTGGACTTGGAGGTTGACGATATTCGATGCGGGGTGGACTTGGATTCCTCAGAGTCGGTGGCCTTGGCGCCGAGCCTGGAAACTTGATTTACTTCTTATTCCATAGAATGATGTTGCGCTAGACATCTCCTAGTTTTGTAAGGCCTTCAGGCGTAGCGATTTCAATCTCTAGGTCCGCAAAATCCTCCACTATGTCATCCACCGTGACACGAGCATAGCCTGGTGGAATCAGAAGTGAATGGTGGAGTGCTCCAGGTAGACAAGGTGAAGCAGTGCCGATCGCCACCTTGAAGGACAGGTGTCACATCCCAAGATTTTCCAAATCTTGTTATGTGAAAAATAAATGAATAAAATAAAACTTTGTTGATTTTCAGGGTGATAAGAAACTTTTTGAATCCAATTGGAAACCTTCAAACCTATTTTGATCAAATAAATCCTAAAGGGATTTAAAAATATAAACAATTAATAAAGGAAAATTTAAATAATTGGAATTACTATTTTGGATCTTTTATTAAAAAGATTTGGTTTTCAAATGATAAGGTAGAAATATAAATAAGGATTATTTTATAGAGCCAAATTAAACCTTGGCCAAGCTTTTGAAATAAAACATTTTGTTTTGATTAAAAGAATAAATGTTTATTTAAATAAAATAATGAGAGTTTATTAATAAACCAAATTTATTAAAGTAAAGGCTTTTCCCATTTTAAAATAATGAGAATTCAAAATGGAGTTTTAATAAAACAAATCTTATTTGATTTAATAACTAAGGTCTATATGATTTAATTATTAAATAGATCCTAAAAAGAATAAAAATATTATTTTGTTTTGGACTTTGATTTGTGTTGTTAAACAGAACAAAAATCAATGCAAAGTTTGGCAAAGTTTTGAAATCATTTGTTGTTTGAATTGTTTGATTGAATTTCAAAACAGAAAATCAAACAGAAAAAGAAAAAGATTACTGAATAAAAAAAATAGAATCAGGATCAAGCCACTAAGTAGGCCCAGCAGCCCACTAAGCCCAGCAGGAGCCCACCCGGCATATCCCTCAGCGAAACGTTTTTCTACACGTGAAAGCACCCGCAGAGTCGCAGACAGGTGGACCCCGTGCCTCTTCTCCCTCTCTAGCTGACAGACGGACCCCACTGCCAGGCAGTCATCTTCAACCCCGCGCCGTCCGTTTCGTCCTCCCTCAACGTCGCTCTGCCACGATTGAATTCGATTAAATTCGTGTTGATGACAGGCTTAATTCTCCCAGAGACCACGCACCCATAAACACCTCCCTCTTCCCTCCATTTCCCCTTAGAAACCACTACAAAGAGCGCCCCCGGGCTGTCGTTATTTTCGTTTGCACCGCCGCTGCTCCGGCGACCTTCTCCGAGCAATTCTGGCGCCGTCCGGCCTCCCCCCCCCTCCCTCTGCACACGAGCGTGCTCGCCACCCCCTCACGAACCTGCCGGTACCTCCTGCTCGCCCGCGCGTGACCCAGGAACTCGCCTCGGTCTGCCTCTGAGCATCGCCGTCCTCTGCCGAATCTCCGGTGAGTCTTAGCCCTCAACCTCATGCGCGCCTCGAGTTGTGACTTACGCCATTTGGTTCGCTTGTTTCCTGTGCACCTCCAGGTGCCTTCCAATAACCCGCGCGTGGCCTACAAGCTCGTCTCCGACTTCAACAGACAGCACCCGTCATCAGGAGCTACTCTGGCGAGCAATCCCTGACATCACCGCGCGCCCGTTGCCAAGCCGACCACGCGTTGAGCTTCACCTCGACCTCGCGAGCACGGTGAGCACCCCCATTTCTTCCCTTGCTTCCTGTAGCGTCGACTCCGCCGCCGTCTGACCGCTCCGCCACCACCATCCGCCGCCAGCGCCGCCAGTTCCTAGTAGCCTCGCTGTAGCCGTTAGATCGAGATCGTCTGGTTACGATTAGATTATAACGAAGGGGTACTAAACGATCTACGCCGTATGATTTAAGTGAGATCTAACGCACCGCATCAGTCGATCCACCCGAAGCGGTACCGGCCAATAAGACTGAGCTACGTGGACTGGTTTCGATTTAAAACAAAACTCTGAATCTGATTTATATGCAAACTTGTAAATTGCATAACTTTAGTTCTAAACGTCCAAATTTTGCGAACATTATATCAATGGATTCAGAAAAACAAGACCTAGCCAACCATGCACTTTGTTTAGTAAAAAGCTTCTGGTAAAATGTTTGTTTTTTCAGAAACTTATGTATGCATGTTTAGAATATAAAATTTGTTCTAAAATGATTTTGGGGTTGAAATATTTGCAAAATGGTTTTTTGTGAACCTACTGACCCTAGGAACCAACTCATGGATTTAAAAATGTATTTTGTGAAGTTTAGGAATAGATAAATGAATTAGCTCATTTCTAGTCAAATAAAAATATTGATTTTGTTATGGAAATGATTTTTGAGTAAAACCATTGGGAAATGATTTGATTCAAACCTACTGACCCTAAACACCAAGTTTTGTGAATTAACAACTTGTTTGGTGAACAATATAAAATTATTGCTTTGCTAAAAACATTTTCCACCACATGAAATAATGATTTGATTTAAAAATGGTTTATAGATAAAACCCTTTTGCAAATGGTTTTACCACTCTAGAAAATGACCACTTTGAACTTTACAATGTTTAGAGCCTAGTAGAAACCACCTTTGCAAATAAAACTATCCTTTGCATGCTTGCATGCATGACCTTGTTTCTATTATTTTATGTGTGATGATTTGTTTGATTGTTAGTTGGAATGCTAGTTGATATTGTGTTTGCTTGATTGATTTGTAGTGAAATTAGAAGATTGTGATATTAGCAAGATCAATAAGTGAACCAACATTCCCTACCAGAAAGGCAAGTGACACTATCATCCATGTCCTACTATTTTTCCTTGCACTTAGTGGATTTTGTAACATGCATGGAAAGGACTACTATATTTTGCTATGCTAAATCCTAATAGGATACCCCTATATATTCCTTAGTGAAAACAATGTAGTTGTAATATGCTTAGCCCTGCTATATATATTGAGAAGAGATACATGTTGAGATTATATGAAGTATTGAAAAGACTTGTGTTTTATATAATAAAACAAGTACTCAATGAACCACCTGGGTGGAAAAGGATACTCAAGTTTTGGACAAGGTGGCAACAATAGGAACCATGTTCATATGGCAATCTCTTTTGTTGTGCACCCGAAGAAAACCACCATGGGACTTAGAGATTGAACATGTTTCTCGTACAGTGGCTTCCGTGTACAGCCACATGCTAAATGGGCACTGGCTTAGTCAACTACATAGTGGAAGACCCATGCATTGGCCTCTTCAGGTTAACTAGAATGAGGGAACTATGAACCCTACATTGGTGCCTGAAGACAAGCTAGCATTGTGTATTAGGAGGATCCTATGGAAAGACTTCGTCACATTCTCAATCTGCCAGTACTCCATCTTGGTGAGTACTTATCCAGCGGCCACTGGTGGCAACAAGATGAGATTGTGTCATGTGGGTAAAGTGTAAAACTTCTGCAGAAGATCAAATTCTAAGTACTTAGCCGTGTCCCCGGTTATGGACAATACTGAGCAACTAAGGCCTGAAGCTATGGAAGATCTCGACATTCCAATTTCTAAAAGTAATACTTGAAAATGACAACAAGAGACTTGAATCACTTGGGGTTTACCAAGGAGTTCAGAAGGATTTGACAAAAAGATCAAAACCATTTTGAAAAGATAGGATAAACATTATTGCTTTCTGTAAATGAGCCTAAACTCTACTTAGCCAAATATGCATGTAATGATAGGATCCACTTATTTCTACATAGTAGTGAAACTTGCCAATACAATTCAAATGTACTGACCTTTGTGGCTGCAACTTATTATGTTGCAGGTTTGTTTGATGTTAGAAAAGTTTCATGATTAGGATTACAAGTCTACAACCAACATGTCCGCCTGTGCCACATTGAAGATGAAGGACCCCATGCTTATAGTTATTCTGCTGCAATATAATGCAATAGCCAAATGAGCTATGTAAGATGTAATGAATTGTTTTATTCCTGGTTATAAAGTTGTATTATGACCTTTGTTTCTTGATATTACATATTAACTGTGGATGCTAGCTATTGATCCAGGGACTAGCATTGTAAACACAGGGATCTCTACCTTATTAAAGGTTGGGAACCTTACAGATGGTATCAGAGCATTGTGTTGCCTGTAGGATTTGTAAACCTAGGATTGGACAAAACCCCTTAGAAAAATAGGAGTTATATTTGTTCCAAAACTTATTTACAAAAAATCTTGTAAACTCTTTCCTCAACCATTTTTGGTTTTTATTCTACATCTCTTCTATCTCAAACTTGATGCACAAAGCCTACCCCATGGCCAAATACTTCACCATGTGCAAAGGACTTCATCAACTCTAATGACTTCAACATCTTCAGCATTTTCACTAAGGACTTCAACCTTGGATACCACTAAGGACAAGTGAGACAAGAAATCTTGCTCAAGATTGGAGACTAAGGAAACACAACCTAGAAGGAACCATCATCACCTTTGAAGTTTTGTGACCAAGAATTTTCTCAGGAATCAAAGATCTCATTTAGGAAGAATCAACAAAGAAGGATGGAAAGATCACAAATGAACCATATAGATGGACCACCATATTTTGTTTAAGTCAAACCCACCAACTTATGTGGTGTAGCAAAATATTTTTGGTTGCCTAAAAGGATGCTTGAAAACTTGTTGTTTGAAAGGAGTGTTTTTTTGTGATTGCTTGCACAATTACTTGAGTGAATTGTGATGTGTGTGATTAGAATTATTTCCTTAGAAACATCTTGCCTATTCTAATCTCAATCCAATCCAAACAGATGACTACTCCAAGAGACTCCAACATCAAGGTTGATGACAACAACAACCAAGAGGACAACATGAGAGAACTCATAGCAACCCAAAACCAGTTGAACCAAATGACAGCTCAATTCATAGCCAACACCAGTGGGGAAGATCCAACCATGCAAGGGTTTTTGGAAAACCAAGCCCAATTGTTGCATAAGGTTACAGATCAAATGATCAACATGGAAGGCAACTCTTCCAAAGGAGTTTGTGACAACAAGGATGACAAAGATGTTATTCTAGAAGGAACCCACGCTTGCAATATTTGTGGAGACAAGGATCACACTTCCAAGGAGCATGGAGAGCAATGCCCCAATTGTGAAGAGAAACATCCAGCTGACCAATGCCCCACATCTCAGGTTACTTGTTACCTATGTGAAGGAAATAATCATGTCCCTATCCAATGCCCCATCTATTCCATAGTTGAACAAAGGAAACAAGGTGGAGTGCAACAACTGATTGCAGGCTATCATGAGGGAGCCAAGTCTACCAAGAAGGATGAGGACAAAGGAAAATCTCCACTTGTACCTCCATGCAATACGACCCAATTTAAAGGACCAAAGAGGAGACATATGAGTTTTCCAAGGAGAAACAGAAGGTCAAAGAAACCAGTAGTCATTCCTACCTATAAGATAACATATGAAGAACATGAACTAGAAGCACTCCTAGCTTTGGAGAAACCCAAGAAAAAGAAGGACAAAATCCATGTGCAATGTAATCTTTGTAAAGAGATGGGACACTATGCCAGTGAATGTCCAGAGAAGAATAAGTATAAAGAGATTGGCCAAGTATGGTGCAACAACTGCAAAGAGCTAGGCCATTATGTAGAATCTTGTCCACAGAAGATACGTGATGAACTCAATATTATCACATGTTACAACTGTGGTAACCAAGGACATTATGCAAGCAACTGTCCAGAAAAGATGAAACACAAGATAAACAAGCCTATGAAGGATGTCAGCCTTGTCACATGTTTGAAGTGTGGAAACAAGGGACACTATGCAGATGTTTGCCCAGAGAAGTTTCCCCAAGATCCCAAGCAAGCCAAGATGTAATCTAGTTGGAAATTTTTTAACGGTGGTAGTACCCTAGATGTTTTGAACCAACTTGTAACCCTAGCCTTCCCAAATATCGGGACGAGATTTATTTTAAGGGTGGTAGCCTGTCACATCCCAAGATTTTCCAAATCTTGTTATGTGAAAAATAAATGAATAAAATAAAACTTTGTTGATTTTCAGGGTGAGAAGAAACTTTTTGAATCCAATTGGAAACCTTCAAACCTATTTTGATCAAATAAATCCTAAAGGGATTTAAAAAGATAAACAATTAATAAAGGAAAATTTAAATAATTGGAATTACTATTTTGGATCTCTTATTAAAAAGATTTGGTTTTCAAATGAAAAGGTAGAAATATAAATAAGGATTATTTTATAGAGCCAAAATAAACCTTGGCCAAGATTTTGAAATAAAACATTTTGTTTTGATTAAAAGAATAAATGTTTATTTAAATAAAATAATGAGAGTTTATTAATAAACCAAATTTATTAAAGTAAAGGCTTTTCCCATTTTAAATAAACACTAAAACTTGTTATTTTATTTTAAATAAGTTTTCCAAGTGTTTATATATTTTCAAATAAAACCTACAGTTTTGATTTTGGTATTATTTAGGAATTCAAAATGGAGTTTTAATAAAACAAATCTTATTTGATTTAATAACTAAGGTCTATTTGATTTAATTATTAAATAGATCCTAAAAAGAATAAAAATATTATTTTATTTTGGACTTTGATTTGTGTTGTTAAACAGAACAAAAATCAATGCAAAGTTTGGCAAAGTTTTGAAATCATTTGTTGTTTGAATTGTTTGATTGAATTTCAAAACAGATAATCAAATAGAAAAAGAAAAAGATTACTAAATGAAAAAAATAGAATCAGGCTCAACTCACTAAGCAGGCCCAGCAGCCCACTAAGCCCAGCAGGAGCCCACCCGGCATATCCCTTAGCGAAACATTTTTCTACACTTGAAAGCATCCGCAGAGTCGCAAACAGGTGGACCCCGTGCCTCTTCTCCCTCTCTAGCTGACAGACGGACCCCACTGCCACGCAGTCATCTTCAACCCCGCGCCAGCCGTTTTCCTCCTCCCTCAATGTCGCTCTTCCGTGATTGAATTCGATTAAATTTGTATTGATGACAGGCTTAATTCTCCCAGAGACCACGCACCCATAAACACATCCCTCTTCCCTCCATTTCCCCTCAGAAACCACTGCAAAGAGCGCCCCCTGGCTGTCGTTATTTTCGTTTGCACCGCCGCTGCTCCGGCGACCTTCTCCGAGCAATTCCGGCGCTGTCCAGCCTCCCCTCCCCTCTCTCTGCACATGAGCGTGCTCGCCCCCCCTCACGAACCTCCCGGTACCTCCCACTCGCCCGCGCGTGACCCACGAACTCGCCTCGGTCTGCCTCTGAGCATCGCCGTCCTCTGCCGAATCTCCGGTGAGTCTTAGCCCTCAACCTCATGCGCGCCTCAAGTTGTGACTTACGCCATTTGGTTCGCCTGTTTCCTGTGCATCGCCAGGTGCCTTCCAATAACCCGCGCGTGGCCTACAAGCTCGTCTCCGACTTCAACAGAGAGCACCCGTCGTCAGGAGCTACTCCGGCGAGCAATCCCTGACATCACCGTGCGCCCCTTGCCAAGCCGACCACGCGTTGAGATTCACCTCGACCTCGCGAGCACGGTGAGCACCCCCCTTTCTTCCCTTGCTTCCTGTAGCGTCGACTCCGCCGTCGACGCCTCGCCACCACCAGCCGCCCACGCCACTGATTCTGGTAGCCATCAGCCGTTAGATCGAGATCGTCTGGTTAAGATTAGATTATAACGAAGGGGTACGAAACAATCTACGCCATACTATTTAAGTGAGATCTAACGCACCACATCAGTCGATCCACCCGAAGAGGTACCGGCCAATAAGATTGAGCCACGTGGAATGGTTTCGATTTAAAACAAAACTCTGAATCTGATTTATATGCAAACTTGTAAATTGCATAACTTTAGTTCTACACGTCCAAATTTTGCAAACTTTATATCAATGGATTCAGAAAAACAAGCCCTAGCCAACCATGCACTTTGTTTAGTAAATATCTTCTGGTAAAATGTTTGTTTTTGCAGAAACTTATGTATACATGTTTAGAATATAAAATTTGTTCTAAAATGATTTTGGGGTTGAAATCTTTGCAAAATGGTTTGTTGTGAACCTACTGACCCTAGGAACCAACGCATGGATTTAAAAATGTATTTTTTGAAGTTTAGGAATAGATAAATGAATTATCTCATTTCTAGTCAAATAAAAATATTGATTTTGTTATGGAAATGATTTTTTAGTAAAACCTTTGGGAAATGATTTGATTCAAACCTACTGACCCTAAACACCAAGTTTTGTGAATTAAAAACTTGTTTGGTGAACAATATAAAATTATTGCTTTGCTAAAAACATTTTCCACCAGATGAAATAATGATTTGATTTAAAAATGGTTTATAGATAAAACCCTTTTGCAAATGGTTTTACCACTCTAGAAAATGACCACTTTGAACTTTACAATGTTTAGAGCCTAGTAGAAACCACCTTTGCAAATAAAACTATCCTTTGCATGCTTGCATGCATGACCTTGTTTCTATTATTTTATGTGTGATGATTTGTTTGATTGTTAGTTGGAATGTTAGTTGATATTGTGTTTTATTGATTGATTTGTAGTGAAATTAGAAGAGTGTGATATTAGCAAGATCAAGAAGTGAACCAACATTCCCTACCAAAAAGGCAAGTGACACTATCATCCAAGTCCTACTATTTTCATTACACTTAGTGGATTTTGAAACATGCATGATAAGGACTACTATATTTTGCTATGCTAAATCCTAATAGGACACCCTTATATATTCCTTAGTGAAAACAATGTAGTTGTAATATGCTTAGCCCTGCTATATATATTGAGAAGGGATACATGTTGAGATTATGGAGTATTGAAAAGACTTGTGTTTTATATAATAAAACAAGTACTCAATGAACCACCTGGGTGGACAAGGATACTCAAGTTTTGGACAAGGTGGCAACAATAGGAACCATGTTCATATGGCAATCTCTTTTGTTGAGCACCAGAAGAAAACTAGCTAGGGACTTAGAGATTGAACATGTTTCTCGTATAGTGGCTTCCGTGTACAGCCACATGCTAAACGGGCACTGGCTTAGTCAACTACATAGTGGAAGACCCATGCATTGGCCTCTTTAGGTTAACTAGAATGAGGGAACTAGGAACCCTACATTGGTGCCTGAAGACAAGCTAGCATTGTGTATTGGGAGGATCCTATGGAAAGACTTCGTCACATTCTCAATCTGCCAGTACTCCATCTTGGTGAGTACTTATCCAGCGGCCACTGGTGGCAACAAGATGAGATTGTGTCATGTGGGTAAAGTGTACAAATTCTGCAGAAGATCAAATTTTAGTACTTAGCCGTGTCCCCGGTTATGGACAATACTGAGGAACTAAGGCCTGAAGCTATGGAAGATCTCGACATTCCAATTTCTAAAAGTAATACTTGAAAATGACAAAAAGAGACTTGAAGCACTTGGGGTTTACCAAGGAGTTGAGAAGGATTTGACAAAAAGATCAAAACTATTTTGAAAAGATAGGATAAACATTATTGCTTTCTGTAAATGAGCCTAAACTCTACTTAGCCAAATATCCATGTAATGATAGGATCCACTTATTTCTACATAGTAGTGAAACTTGCCAATACAATTCAAATGTATTGACCTTTGTGGCTGCAACTTATTATGTTGCAGGTTTGTTTGATGTTAGAAAAGTTTGATGATTAGGATTACAAGTCTACAACCAACATGTCTGCCTGTGGCACTTTGAAGATGAAGGACCCCATGATTATAGTTATTCTGCTGCAATATAATGTAATATCCAAATGAGCTATGTAAGATGTAATGAATTGTTTTATTCCTGGTTATAAAGTTGTATTATGACCTTTGTTTTTTGATATTACATCTTAACTGTGGATGCTAGCTATTGATGCAGGGACTAGCATTGTAAACACAGGGATCTCTACCTTATTAAAGGTTGGGAACCTTACAACAGGTTGTTCATTGGATGATGTAGCTCACATTGTGCCATCTCTCTGACATCATTCACGGGGTAGTGAGGAGCCGGTGCATCATCCAGCAGTGCTTGATCATCAGCCTAGACCTCCGTGGAAGCCACACTGCTTCTCCGCTAGCTAAGATCCAATGTAGGATCATCAGCCCGCGGGTGAGTTGACGACGACCTTTGGCTAATTTCATGCATGATGTTCTTCAGATCAGCTAGGTCCCGCTCTACCCTGGAGATCCGGTTTGCCTCCCGGTCCTTCTTTCTCTGACGGCTTCTGTAACTGGCATCGTACTAAGGAAACCCTTTCTTCCACGAGACACCGGCGCCTTTGCCTCATGTTCGTCCTCCCTTTTCAGGATTCCCTAGGGCGCGTGTCAGCTCGTCGTTTTCTCTCTCTCGGGACGGAACAATCCCAATTGAGCATCGTTCATTGCTTGAATCAGGTCTTTGGAGGGTTTTCGAATTTTATCATGAAATAATTTCTTCCCTGTTTCTAGGTCCAAGGATCCCCCGTGCCCATACCACCAGTTCTTTGACCTCTCGGGCCATCCATCTGTACCAAGAGTGACGCCTCTAGCCCTCATGTTCTTCTCCATAGTTTCCCACTTAGGGACGACACTCTTGTAGCCACCTGTCCCCATTTTATGATGGTATTTCTTTTTGGCAGCATTTAGCGCGTTCTTTGTCGACTTTGCCTTCGCTTTATTAGATTGCTTGTACTTTACAAAATCGGGCCACTGTTCTCTCAACTTCTCATTTACTCCTTTGAAGTCCGGAGTTTTCTTTTTCGCGACATATTTCATGTATAAACTTTTCTTGTGGTTCCGGTACAGTTCAGCCATCTTGCTCAGAGCCCACTCCTTCACTTTCGCTCTATTTTCAAGCCCACCCGGCCTTGGGGTAATACCATCTACCTCAAATTCTTCATACTCTGGAGGTAGTATGAAATGCGCTAGGAGCTTCTGCCAAAGGTCATCTTTGGCATCATCGGTGACATAGCTGTTGGATTTTTCACCGGGTTTCTTTGACTGATTCCATTCTTGGATGGTGATCGGCAGGTTGTCCCTAACAAGCACCCCGCATTAATTTATAAAAATCCTCCGGTGCTTCTCTGGAGCAATCCGTTCACCATCATCATCTATTTCTTCGATGGTGAACCTCTGGTTACCATCCAACTTTTTGTTCGTCTCTCGTTTCGTTCGAGCTGTCGATTGCTTCGATCCGGTGGGATAAAACAATAAGAGAGAGTGATTAATATATATCTAGATTACTTAATGAATATAGGTAGCACAAGGCTTTATTTATATGTACCTTGTCGGATCCTATGGAGGGGCCATCATTATTGTTGTTATTTGTTTGCCCTTCGTCCATCTGGTCTTCCCCTTGGTACATTAGGTTTTCCTCTAGTCCATCACCGGATGGATTCAGATATGATGATATCTCTTCCTCGAGCAAAATATCTTCGCTGGTAGTAATATTAAGACGAATTTCACCTCTTATCATGCCCTGAAGAAAACCTTCACCGATGCGACCAGGATCTTCGGATGGATCCATGACTTAATTATCTATAACAAAAAGAGAGTTAAACAGGTTAGAAAAAACAATAACCCTAATAACTAAAACAAAAAACAATAACCCTAATAACACAAATTAATAACCCTAATATTATATGCAGTAAAACAATAATCCTAATATTATTTTTGGTAAAACAATAATCCTAATAACTAAAACAAAAAAACCCTAATATTATTTGTGGTAAAACAATAATCCTAATAACTAAAACAATATAATCCTTATTATAATAATCCTAATATTATTTGTGCTAAAACAATAATCTTAATAACTAAAACAAAAAAAATAACCCTAATAAAACAATAATCCTAATATTATGTGTGGTAAAACAAAAAAATAACTAAAACAATATAATCCTAATAAATAAAACAAAAAAATAACTAAAAAAGTAATCCTAATCCTCATTCTAATATTTTAATTAAAACAAAAATCCTAATACTAATCCTAATAACTAAAACAATATAATCCTAATACTAATCCTAATAACTAAAACAATAATTCTAATCCTAATAACTAAAATAATATAATCCTAATACTAATCCTAATAACTAAAACAATAATTATAATCCTAATAACAAAAAATATAACTAAAACAATATAATCCTAATAAATAAAACAAAAAAATAACTAAAACCACCCCGGCCTCGAAGGCCATCGACGCAAGCCGGCACGTGTTTGCACGCGGGGGCGACATGACACGGCAAGAAGGGCGGCGCAAGGCGCAGACGGGCGAGGCGCGCACGTGGAAGCATGTATACGAAACGGCGGAGCACACACGGCCGGAGACGAGTGCGGCGGCGCGGTGGAATCGGCGGCCGGGCAACACCTCCCCTGCATTCGATGCCTCGTCTTCGTCTGCTTCGTCGAGAAATGCTAAGTGTTGGGCATCCCTGACGCGCGGAATATATATGGACGGACCTTTAGTCCCACGCTAAGCCACCGCCAGCGACTAAAGGGTCTTTAGTCCCGGGCCGTGGCTTAACCCGCGACTAAAGACCCCCCCTTTAGTCGCGGGTTAAGCCACGACCCAAGACTAAAGGGTTTTTTCGGCTGCTTCATTTTCACGCGCGCAGGCACCCTTTAGTCCCGGGTCCAGCCACGACACGCGACTAATTATTTTTTTGTAAATTTTCTTTTTAATTCAAATCAAATATAAAACTTTGGAAAATCATATCTTTTATTGTAAAAATCCAAATAAAACAAATAATATGTCTATTATTATCAGAAAAATATAAAGAATCTTAATATAATATCCATTTATCTGTTTGCATCATTTTTAAATTATTTAATTTGTAAATTTCTTTTTTAATTCAAATCAAGTATAAAACTTTGTAAAATCATATCTTTTATTGTAAAAATCCAAATAAAACAAATAATATGTCTATTATTATCAGAAAAATATAAAGAATCTTAATATAATATCCATTTATCTATTTGCATCATTTTTAAATTATTTAATTTGTAAATTTCTTTTTTAATTCAAATCAAGTATAAAACTTTGTAAAATCATATCTTTTATTGTAAAAATCCAAATAAAACAAATAATGTGTCTATTATTATCAGAAAAATATAAAGAATCTTAATATAATATCCATTTATCTGTTTGCATCATTTATAAATTATTTAATTTGTAAATTTCTTTTTTTAATTCAAATAAAATATAAAACTTTGGAAAATCATATCTTTTATTGTAAAAATCCAAATAAAGCAAATAATATGTCTATTATTATCAGAAAAATATAAAGAATCTTAATATAATAACCATTTATCTGTTTGCATCATTTATAAATTATTTCATTTGTAAATTTCTTTTTTTAATTCAAATCAATTACAAAACTTTGGAAAATCATATCTTTTATTGTAAAAATCCAAATAAAACAAATAATATTTCTATTATTATCAGAAAAATATAAAGAATATAATATCCATTTATCTGTTTGCATCATTTATAAATTATTTCATTTGTAAATTTCTTTTTTAATTCAAATCAAATATAAAACTTTGAAAAATCATATCTTTTATTGTAAAAATCCAAATAAAACAAATAATATGTCTATTATTATCAGAAAAATATAAAGAATCTTAATATACTATCCATTTAGTCCCAATTGTAGTCACAAACCTGGACTAAAGATATTTCCCGCCATTTCCCACCGCTTCCCGCCAAGTTTTCTTGCCCATTCCTTTTTACGAGAGCTTTTAGTCCCAGTTGTAGTCACTAACCGGGACTAAAGATATTTACCGCCATTTCCCAAAGCTTCACACCAAGTTTTCCCACCCTTTCCCTCTATATCTAGGGCGATCGTGCCATGGCTATCCACACATCCACACCTTCCTCTCTTAGAACAATGGACAATGCCTACTGGGCCACACTACTAGAAAAACGCCTATTCGTGGCGCATGAAAGGCCTACAGGCGACTAGCGCGCGCCACGCTCGCCCACGGCTATCTCGTAGCCGTGGCGCACTGCATGGTGCGCCATGGTTATATCGAGATAGGCGTGGCGCACTACCAGGTGCGCCACGGGTAGGGGTACATGTGCGCCACGGATGTTTTTTTGAAAAATCAAAAAAAAATGCAAAAAACACCCTCGTTTTGAATTGCAAAAGCAATCGGGTCCGCATCGCCACCGTCGTGTCGCCTCGCCGGCAGCGAGGTGGCCGTGGCCACGACCTACCACCGCAGGGAGGTGCGGGAGGCCGTGGACTTGCTACTCCTCGCCGGCATCGAGGAAGAGAGGCAGTGAGGTGTGGCTGGAGAAGGGAGGAGGTTGCCGCAAGGAGAAGGAGGTCTTCGGCGGTCGTCGGAGCTCGTCGTCGCTCTTCGTGACTGCAAGGAGGAGGAGGCGAGGAGGAGGCCGCAAGGAAGGAGGAGGCAAGGAGGAGGCCGCAAGGAAGGAGGTCGTCGCCGTCATGACTGCAAGGGGGAGGAGAAAGTCGCCGCCGCCATCGCCATCGTCACTGCCACGGCAAGGGAAGGAGGAGAAGTAAAGGAGGAGGAGGATGAGGAGAAGAAGAGAGAAGGAAAAGGAGGAGGAGAAGAGAGAAGGAAAAGGAGGAGGGAGGATAATGAAAAAGAGAAGAGGGAGGGAATAGGGGTAGGTGGGAGGGGTGGTGATTCAAATTTGAATCCCGCCCAAGATTATCCGTGGCGCACTAGGTGGTGGTGCGCTACGGGTAAGTTGCCTCAAATTTTTTTTTTCTGCAGCAAAAAATCTTGTTTTTGCCATAACTTTTTACTCTTTTCGAATTTTGAGATTCTAAAAAATCGCTAAACGACCTAAAGGGGTTGCAAGCGGATCTGGAATCTCGTTCTGGTCATTTTGGTATATTATACGTTTTTTTCGACATCGTATGCAAAAGTTACGACCTTTTTACCGTGGCATGACTTTTTTTTGCAAATAAAGTCGAAACTCATTTTTGTTAATTTTACTAGAAGCTATACCACATTACCTACCTAAATATGAAAGGATTTAATTTTTTGAAGTGTTTATCATTTTCGTTTATTTTTTGCAAACCCTAAAAAGGCGATCCACGGGGGGGGGGGGGAGTTGGTGCATGCCACTTAGGCGTAGGGCACTAGGGAAGAGTGCCCTACAGCTAAGTTTATACATCTGTGGCGCACTATGCCATGTGCGCCACAGATGTTTGTGGCCGTTTCACAGCAGAGGGGGCGTGCGCTTAGGTGTAGCGCACCCCCCATGTGCGCCACAGATGACACTAACAACCGTGGCGCACATGACTATAGTGCGCTACTGAGGTTTGGCGAGCGTCCAACAGGGCCCTGGACCACACACATTTGTGGCGCACTATAGTCATGTGCGCCACGGTTGTTCTAGTTACTAGTAGGGCACTGCCCACAGGTGAGCCACGCCTGTTTTAGTTGTGGGGCACTTCAACCATGTGAGCCACGGATGTGCTGATTATCTATAGCTGTTTTCCTAGTAGTGCCATTCTGACCCTCGAGGAGACCGAGGCGCTGTGCGCCTCCAACTACCCTTGTGAGCCAAGCTATCGGTCGCTCGCCGGCTGGATGCTGAGCGATGGAGGGGTTCCTGTCCCTCCTGTCCCTCAAGGTTCCGCACGCCAGGCGGCCATCACGAACCACTTCTACCACGAGCTCACGCAGGAGCAACGGATGGCAGTGGGATCCCGACAACTACGACACCTGGAATGCCTTATTCGCCAATAGGCGGGAAAGGGAGGTCGCCAAGTACGAGGGTGATGGCCCGCCCCCGATGAACCACAACTAAGCCGACCGTTGTCTGTTGTGGGCGAACCTTACTATCATCGGAGTGATGCGCTACATCGCCGGGGGAGACCATCCTAGCATGCGGTGCCCACAAGTCCACCCGCCACAAGAAGGCCCCACCCCCGCCCGGCGGTAGCGGCATCGTCTTCCAGGAGACCCCTCCCCCGCCCGCCATGAATCCAAGGCCGGAATGGCCCCTGGTATATGCCATGGCTGGGCTGAGGATCCCCGGAGTGGCAGGTGACGATGACGATGATGATGATGATGACGAAGAAGACCCTGAAGCTGTGTACTAGACTAGGCATGATTATGACTAAAGGGGGCGGCTTTAGTCCTGAGTGTTAGCTAGTCCCGGTTTGTCCCAGTTTTTAACATTAATAAATGTCTTGAGTGTTACCTAAATATGAAGATGTTGTATTTAGAGGAAAAGGCATATAAATAGAGCAGGCTGGATCGAGTAGCCTATAAATAGAGGGAAATCCCTATAAAGAGAGGGTTCATCTTTAGTCCTGGTTGGAGAAACCAACATGTTGAAGGATTATGCATGACCGGGACAGCACTAATAATAGGGGTGAGTGTCGACATTATGTCGTGCGGATTGTACCTTGTCCCGGATGGTGTCACCAACCGGGACTAAAGATGAAAATTTAGTCCCGGTTGGAGACACCAACCGGGACAAAACATGAGTCAGCACTAATAATAGGGGTGAGTGTCGACATTATGTCGTGAGTGTCGACATTATGCTGAGCTGCTTGTACTATAAATAGGCATCCTTGTGAGCCTAGTCCTCTAGCCAGTTTGAGGCATCTCCAAGATGGTTTTCGAGAGCAGGGATACGGCCAGTTTTAGGGAGATGCCACCGGAGCCCAGTCCTCCGGCATCTCCAAGAAACTGTTCATAGAGGCACTCCCTAATATGTGAAATTAGTTAGCTCCCAGGCGTATTGATCTAGTTAGAGAAGTTACAAGCTGCAAGATGGTTTTCGAGAGCAGGGACACCACTATGGCCAGTTTCAGGGAGATGCCGCCGGAGCCTAGTCCTCCGGCATCTCCAAGAAACTGGTCATAGAGGCATTCCCTAATATGTGACCTCACGCGTTTGGAAATCAGATCTTAATGGTAAGTAGGAATCGGGACTAAAGGCCCCCCTTTAGTCCCGGTCCAACCACAAAACGGGACTAACACTGTAACATCCCAAAAATACCAAACTTAGATCAACAAACACTAATCAGCAAGTTTAGGGTTAACAAGAACTTTTCTAAATAAATTCATGAATGCATGTATATGTGTATGCATGGATTTTGAATTTCTTTAAAAACCACCTTGTGTGTGTGATCCATTGCTTGTAAAATGTTTCTTAGGTGAAATAAACTGTAGGGGTTCGTAGCATGGAAAACAAAAATTTTCTATCGCATACAAACAAACAAGCCAAGATCTATCTACTAGATTGTAGCAACGAGTCGATGGAATAACTCACCCTCGAAGATTCCAAAGTGTTTAAGGCGATGATTCTCGTGGGTGATGTAGTCGATTTCCGATCTCAAGATCGATCCTTCCAGACCTTCCTCTCCTTGTTCCAGGTTGTAGCACTCTGAGGTAGAGGGAGATCCGTATGGTGGAGCTTATGAGAGAGGCTATTAGTGGTCTAGTAATTAGACACACCAATTAGAGGGCTCTAAACCAATTAGAAGGCTCTAAATCAAACAGCTCTAAACCGGGTCTAGGTCTAGTTTCTAGTTTAGAGGATAGGAACTTGTGTGTCTCTAGAGGGAGGCCCTGCCTCCCTTTATAGGTGGGAGGGCTGGCGGGAGGAGTCCTCCCAACTCGGCCTAGGGCTGGCTTGGGAGGAGGACTCCTCCCCAAGTCGGTTTCAACTTCTCCTCTTTTTGACTTTTCCAATTTAGGAATTAAATAATCCCTTTATTTTGGACAGCGAGTACACTTAGTACATGATGCAATCATTCCATCTTGCAATGACACATTCATGTACCCTTCCCCCGGACATTCCGACCTTCTAGAATGAACCATTCCCCAACTCCGAAATGGGACTTTCCTTATATGAATCTTATTCTCCGGACCATTCCGGATCACCTCGTGATATCCCGGATCCCATCCGAGACTCAACAACATTCGCTCTTTCTCATAATACCATAACTACTCAAACAACGTCAATCCTTAAGTGTGTCTCCCTACGGTTCGTGAATTATGCGGACATGATCGAGACACTTCTCAACAATAACCAATAGAGGAATCTGGAAATTCATATGGCTCCCACATATTTCTACGATTACTCGAATGAACCACTTACATACGATACCAATTTCCCTTTGTCTCACGATATGTTACTTATCCGAGGTCATGATGCATACCTAGTTCAACCTCGTTCTTGATAAGTACTCTTTCTCGTTCCCGTGATATGTGATCCCTTGTGACCAAGTCACATGCTTGCAAGCTAATTGGATGACATTTCACCGAGAGGGCCCAGAATATCTATCCGTCATGTGGATGGACAAATCCCTCTTGATCCATGTGTTTCAACCAATACTTTCCGAACACCCAATGCCACTTTTATAGCCACCGTGGTGTTTGATGACATCAAAGCATCCATCCAAGGCAATATGCATGATCTCATGGTCGAAGGAATTAGGTTACTATGTATCGTAAAGCATATAGCAATTGAACTATTGAAATGACTTGATCTTTATGCTACGCTTGTCTATAGGAGTATGTCCACCATATCATTCTCCTAACGATATGATCTTGTTGTTGATAACATCTCAATGTTCATGACAAAGAAACCACATCATCAATCAACCAACAAGCTAGTGAAGTATAGAGGCCATACTAGGGACTTCAAATTAAGTTTACAAATCACACAAGTATTAATGGTTTCCTTGTTAATACTATTATAGCATGAATGTAAACATTTATCATAAACACAAAGATATATAATAATAACTACATTTATTATTACCTCTAGGGCATATCTCCAACAGTCTCCCACTTGCACTAGAGTCATCTAATCTAGATTACATGGTAATATACCGAACACCCATGGCAGTTTGGTGTTGGTCATGTTTTGCCCTTTGGGAGAGGTTTAGTCAACGGATCCGCCACATTCAGATCTGTGTGTACTTTGCAAATCTTTATATCCCCATCCTGGATATGTTCTCGAATAGCGTGAAAACGCAGCTTGATATGCTTCATTCTTGTGTGACCTTGGTTCTTGCGCATTGGCTATGGCGCCCATGTTATCACAGTAGATAGACATTGGGTCCACTTGGAACCACACCCAGCTCAGAATGAACTCTTTCATCCATATCGCTTCTTGTGAAGCCTCAAGCAGCCATGTATTCCGATTCAGTTGAAGATCTCGCCACAACGCTTTGCTTTGCACTCCTCCAGCTAACATTCAAAATAAATATCCAGTTGTGATTTAGAATCATCCGGATCGGTGTTCCAACTAGCATCGGTGTAACCATTAACAACTTCATCACCTCCATAAGAAAGAACCATATCCTTAGTTCTTCTCAAGTACTTAAGGATGTTTTTGATCGTCCAATGATCCACTCGATCACTTTGATATCTGCTAGTTAGACTAACATATGCGATGTCGGGTCTAGTACATAGCATGGCATACATTAGAGATCCTATGGCTGAGGCATAGGAGTCTTACTCATCTTTTCTCTATCTTCGGACTTTGAGTTTTACTCAAGGTCATATTAGCAACATGGGCAAGAACCCTTTCTTGCTATCTTCCATTCCAAACCTCTTTAGAACTTTGTCCAAATATGTACTTTGTGACAATGATATTTGGCTTCGATCTATCTCTATAAATCTTTATGCCTAATATGTTGCTTCGCCAAGATCCTTCATTGAAAACTATTATTCAAATACTCTTTGATACTATTAAGAAGGTCTACATCATTCCCAATCAACAATATGTCATCCACATACAGATTAAGAATGCTCTGAGCTCCCACTCACTTTCTTGTAAATACAAGCTTCTCCATAAGTTTGTATAAAACCAAAACTTTTGATTACCTTATCAAAACGTTGATTCCAACGATGCTTGCTTCAATCCATAGATGGACCGTTGAAGTTTGCATACCTTGTTAGCATCTTGATCGACAAAACCTTTGGGTTGCATCATATACAACTCTTCATCAATGTCTCCATTGAGGAATGCTTTTGACATCCATCCGCCATATCTCATAATCATAATATGCAGCGATTGCTAACATAATCCTCACAGACTTTAGCTTTGCTACCGTGAGAAAGTCTCATCGTAGTCAACTCCTTGAATTTGTCGAAACCCTTTTGCGACAAGTCGAGCTTTATAGACATTACCATCTTTCTTCTTGAAAATCCATTTGTTCTCGCCATCCGGTAAGTCCACCAAAGTCCATACTTGGTTTTCGCATGGATCCAATCTCGGATTTCATGGCTTCTTGCCATTTATTGGAATCTGGGCTCATCATTGCTTCCTCATATGTCTCGGGGTCATCGGTGTTGTCCACCAACATGACATTCATAACGGAATCATACCAATGATTTCGTTGACCTCCGAGGCTCTGTATAACTTCAACCAAGTTTCATGATCACCATCACTAGCTTCCTCTCTTATTGGTGCAGGCACCACAGAACTTCTTCTTCGAGAGAAGGTTCGACAACCTCGTCGAGTTCTACTTTCCTTCCACTTCTTTCGAGAGAAATTCTTCTAGAAAGGATCCATTCTTGGCAACAAAGATTTTGCCTTCGGATCTATGATAGAAGGTATACCCAATAGTTTCCTTCGTATCCTATGAAGACGCATTTTTCCGCTTTGGGTTCAAGCTTGTCCCTGTAACTTCTTTACATCATCCCCAAACTTTAAGGAACGACAATTTAGGTTTCTTCCCAAACCATAATTCATACGGTGTCGTTTCACTATTTAAAGTGAATGTTTCTAATGCATAACCCCAAAATAATAGTGGCAAATGTAAGTGACATCATAGAACGAACCATATCTAAGAGAGTTCGATTCACACACCATTTGTGGTGTTCTGTCAAAGTATTCCACATTTCTTCAAATGCTGCCAAACTCGTAATTAGATATTCACCTCCACGATCGAAATTTAATCTTCTTGTTACGTTGATTCTCTACCTCACTTTGAAACTCCTTAAACTTCTCGAAAGTTTCGGACTTATGTTTCATGAAATAGATATACCCATATCTACTCAAGTCATCCGTGAAGGTAAGAACATAACGATAACCATGCTACACTCATTGGACCACACATCGGTATGTATGATTTCCAATAAGTCGCTCCATCATAAAATGGAGTCTTAGTCATTTTACCCATCAGACATGCTTCGCATCTTTCAAGTGATTCGAAATCAAGTGATTCAAGTAGTCCATCGGAATGGAGTTTCTTCATGCGCTTCACTCCAATGTGACCAAGACGACAGTGCCACATATAGGTCAAATTATCGCTTGATTTCAAGCGTTTAGCCACAAAGTTATAAATATCTGAATTTCTACAATAGAGATTCAATATGAATAGACCATCTATCAAAGGTGCAACTGCATAAAACACATTACTCAAATAAATCGAACAAAAATTATTCTCTGATTTAAAAAAATAAACAAGATCCCGATATAATGTTCATGCTCAACGCAGGCACCAAATAACAATTATTTAAGTATAAAACTAATCCCGATGGTAGATGAAGAGGTAGTGTGCCACGCGATCACATCAACCTTTGATCCGTTTCCACGCCGATCACCTCGTTCTTTACTAGCTTCCGTTTATGTTACAAATATGAGCAACCGAACCATCAAATACCGCACTACTACGAATACTAGTGAGATACACATCAATAACATGTATATCAGATATACCTTTCTTCTTGATGTTGCCGTTCTTCAAATCGCCAAGTACTTTGGGCAATTCCGCTTCGACCTTCTCCTTGCAAAGCACTCAGTTTTGCTTGGTCCAGCCTTGGTCCTCTTCGTCGGTATGGTAACTTTCTTACCACCCTTCTTGAAGTGTCCCTTCTGCTTAGTCTTGCCTTTCTTGAATTTGTTGGTCTTATTGACCATCAACACTTTGTGCTCTTTCTTGATCTCCACTTGATTTTAACATAGCAAATAGTTCGCAACTCTTTGTTCATGTTACGCATGTTGTAGTTCATCACAAAGTTCTTGTAACTTGGTGGTAGTGATTGGAGGATGCGTAAACCCCAAAGTATTAGGAATCACTATACCCAAACTTTGAAGTTTATTTGCGTGCCGGACATCTTAAGCACATGCTCACCTCTTCCATCTTGCGGTTAAAGAACTTTTCAAGCTTCATAACTTTCAATTGCCGCATGAGTCTCAAAGATTAATTTGAGATCCTCGACAATATCATATGGGTCTGAATCTTCAAACCTTTTCTATTCTAAACCATACAAGATAGCACACTGAACTATGGAGTACTGATTCTTGGTAAACATTCTTTACTTCATCGGTAGCATCAGGTCACCTAGCGGTGCATCCACATAGGTCAAATTACCACTGTGAGGACAATCCTCAAATTACGGAACCAATCCAAGTTGCTTCCATTGTTTTTCAACTTTTCTTTCTCTAGGAACGCATTAAAATTGATGGTAGGGCTGCCATTGATCTACAACATATTTGCAATAGTTTAGACTAAGTTTAGGACAAATTGAGTTCAAATTAATTAATGAAATTAAACTAGGTGAACTCCCACTCAAAACAACATCCCTCACATTGTTTTAGTGATCAGACGAACCAAATCCACTACATCAACACCGATCATCACGAGTTGATATAGTTTCAATGGCGAACAATCATCATGTTCATCATATCTACTATATGATTCATGCTTTGCCTTTCGCCATCCGTGTTCTGAGGCCGTACATGCTAGGCTCGTCAAGACAAACCTTAGCTTCCGATAAGCAAATCTGGCTTGCTTACGTTGTAGTCACCGGAATCAAAGACACCCGATCATCACGTGGTGCTTGAAGCTTTTGCATACTAAGGGTGAACACTTTAGAACTTGAAATTTATGTGCATGAGGGATCATCTTATAATGCTACCGTCGCCTACTAAGCAATACAAGATGCATAAAGGATTAACATCACATGCAATTCATAATATGTGATATGATATGGCCTTTCTTCTTTGTGCTTCCGATCTCCATCTTCAAGCACGAACATGATCTCCATCATCTCCGCATAGCATCAAGGTCAATGACGCTTCTTCATGGTTGTCGTCCACCAGCTTCAACTATTACAACTATTTTGAATAGACACGTCTTAACAAATTAAAGACAACCATATGCCAACTTACAATAAGGAACATTGCATACATCAAATATAATCACAATCATGGCCATATCACATCAAAACAAAGTTAGACGCTTCTACTTACTTTGCATATTTTACGTGGTTTGGGGCTTTCCATAAGTGTCGTTCTAACTTACGAACAAGAACCACAACATTGATACTAGCATTGTTGATTACCCGTTGTAAATTGGATCTTAACTATGCTAGGAGAAACAAAGCCACTTATGCAATACAAGTTGCATGTTGTGGAGCAAGTCTCATGAACGATGTCATGTAAGGTTAGCCCTTCATCCCAACATACCGCAAGATGCAAAGTACACAAAAGCAATCTACAATAAAAGCATCAACGCCCACAATGACCATTGTGTTCTACTAGATCTACATAGACACAGCATGGAAAACAAAAATTTTCTATAGCATACAAACAAACAAGCCAAGATCTATCTACTAGATTGTAGCAACGAGTCGATGGAATAACTCACCCTCGAAGATTCCAAAGTGTTTAACGAGAGCAGATTCTCGTGGGTGATGTCTTTCGATCTCAAGATCGCGTGACGATCCTTCCGGGCCGCGTTTTTCAGCGCGCTCACAGTCGATCACGGGTCACACGTCGTGTGACGAGACCTTCCTCTCCCTTGTTCCGAGGTTGTAGCACTCTCCTCGCGATTGAGGTAGAGGGAGATCCTATGGTGGAGCTTATGAGAGAGGCTATTAGTGGTCTAGTAATTAGACACACCAATTAGAGGGCTCTAAACCAATTAGAAGGCTCTAAATCAAACAGCTCTAAACCGGGTCTAGGTCTAGTTTCTAGTTTAGAGGATAGGAACTTGTGTGTCTCTAGAGGGGAGGCCCTGCCTCCCTTTATAGGTGGGAGGGCTGGCAGGAGGAGTCCTCCCCAACTCGGCCTAGGGCTGGCCGGCGCTTGGGAGGAGGACTCCTCCCCAAGTCGGTTTCAACTTCTCCTTGACTTTTCCAATTTAGGAATTAAATAAACCCTTTATTTTGGACAGCGAGAACACTTAGTACATGATGCAATCATTCCATCTTGCAATGACACATTCATGTACCCTTCCCCGCCGGACATTCCGGACCTTCTAGAATGTTAAACACGGAACCATTCCCCAACTCCAAATGGGACTTTCCTTATATGAATCTTATTCTCCGACCATTCCGGATCACCTCGTGATATCCCGGATCCCATCCGAGACTCGAACAACATTCGGTCTCTTTCTCATAATACCATAACTACTCAAACAACGTCAATCCTTATGTGTCTCCCTACGGTTCGTGAATTATGCGGACATGATCGACACTTCTCGAACAATAACCAATAGAGGAATCTGGAAATTCATATGGTTCTACATATTTCTACGATTACTTTCATCGAATGAACCACTTACATACGATACCAATTTCCCTTTGTCTCACGATATGTTACTTATCCGAGGTCATGATCGTCGGTATCTATACCTAGTTCAACCTCGATAAGTACTCTTTCTCGTTCCTGATATGTGATCCCTTGTGACCAAGTCACATGCTTGCAAGCTAATTGGATGACATTTCACCGAGAGTGGAATATCTATCCGTCATGTGGATGGACAAATCCCACTCTTGATCCATGTGTTTCAACCAATACTTTCCGAACACCCAATGCCACTTTTATAGCCACCCTGTTACGGTGTGGTGTTTGATGACATCAAAGCATCCATCCAGTAAAGGCAATATGCATGATCTCATGGTCGAAGGAATTAGGTTACTATGTATCAGAAAGCATATAGCAATTGAACTATTGAAATGACTTGATCTTTATGCTACGCTTGTCTATAGGAGTATGTCCACCATATCATTCTCCTAACGATATGATCTTGTTGTTGATAACATCTCAATGTTCATGACAAAGAAACCACATCATCAATCAACCAACAAGCTAGTGAAGTATAGAGGCCATACTAGGGACTTCAAATTAAGTTTACAAATCACACAAGTATTAATGGTTTCCTTGTTAATACTATTATAGCATGAATGTAAACATTTATCATAAACACAAAGATATATAATAATAACTACATTTATTATTACCTCTAGGGCATATCTCCAACATAAACATCATCTAAAACATTCCCCACACTTTTCCTAAAGACAAGTAAATCAAAACAAGTATATTAAGTGAATGGTCATTTTGACCAATTTAACTCACATGCCTACTTTTTTTTTGAGGGTAAAACAGTAGGGTAAAAACCCCACTGCAATTTTTCTTTTTATATATCAAGTAGAGTTACAAAAGATTATTTACAATCATAGTCCACCTCAAAAAAAGAGGGATAACATTGTAAGCAGCTATCTCCTGTCTAAATTGGTTTCAATCCAATCCTTAAGGCCCTGATAATACTTTTTCTTAATTCTATAAAGAACCCATCTTAATTCCTGGGCTATAATAGCCTTCCAGGTCTCCACCGACGTATGCTGATTGTTGAAAATTTCTTTATTTCTACAAATCCAGATGCTCCAAGTTCCAAGTATCAGAATTTCCATTGCAAAAGGGCCTTGAGGTCTTTTTTAATACTGGCTAGAACTTCAAAGATGCTTTGATCAGCCATATTGACCTGTGAGATTTCAGCCCAGCAGGCTCTTGCAAAAGGGCATTCCCAAAACAAATGTAAACTAGTTTCTTCACTATGGCTATTCTGGAAGACACAGTCATAAGATGTTAGAGAAAAACATTTCCTTTTCAGAAGATTCCTTGTGTTGAGTCTATCAAGCAGAAGAAGCCAGAAGAAGAATTTGTGATTTTGTTGACAAGAAGATTTCCAAATCCAAGAAAATGTGGCTGAACCGGTTGGTAGCCAACTAAAGAGCAGTAATCCTTTTTTACCGAAAAATTACTACCCCAAATGTAACACCAACAATCAGATTCCCCTTCCCTGCCAGAATTGAGAATTTGTTCAAGACTTTGATATTCCTGATACGCTTGTTGAGACAAAGGGAGATAAAAGAGATCCTGAGTATTTGCAGTATGCAGGAACTCACTGACAGAAATGTGAGGGTTTTTTGCATATGTAAGAAGGTGAGGAAGCTTATGTTGTAGACAACTATCATTCCACATATCAGTCCAGAATAGTGTAGATTCCCCATTTCCAACCAAGCACTTTGCAAGTCCTTTAAAAATGTCAATCAGCTTAAGATGAGCTTTTCACCAAAAGGATCCCTCAACACTTCTTCCAGGGAGCTTACCATTACAATAGTAAGTGTTCCAAACCAAATGAACCCAGGGAATATCCTTATGATTATAGAACTTATCCAAATTCTTCAAAAGAAGAGCAGAATTTTGAACATTAAGGTCAAGAACTCCCAATCCTCCCTGGTTCTTGGGTCTAGAAACTTTCTTCCATGCTACAAGAGCAGTACCTCTAGCTTGAACATCAGAAGTTTTCTTTCTCCACAAGCATTGCCTCATATATTTAATCAACTGCCCTTTGATAGTGACAGGGAGATCAAAACAGCTCATGTAATATATGGGGAGAGAAGATAACACAGATTTAACTAACTGCAATTTCCCCCCATAATTCAGAAAGTCAACAATTCCACACAACCTTCTTTCAATTCTCTGAACAATAGGCAATAAGTGTTCCACAGCAGGTTTATTCAAGCTCAGAGGCAGACCAAGATAGGTAAAAGGCAAGGAACCAGTGAGGCAAGAAAGTGTATTAGCAAAGTGCCCAAGCCTCTCAGAATCCATATTAATTGGCATCATGCTGGACTTGGAATAATTGACTTTAAGTCAAGTGGAGATAGCAAAAGTATGTAGGATTGCTTTAAGACATAAGAGTTGCTCAGAATCAGCCTTCAGGATTACTAAAGTGTCATCTGCATACTGAACCACAGGGAAGTCAGGGCAATATACATTCTCAGTGGGCAGAGAAAGGAGACCCAGGTTCATTGCCTTATTGAGGATGCTTTGAAGCAGATCAGCAACTAGCACAAACAACAGAGGAGACAAAGGATCACCTTGCCTGACACCCCTTCTACAGTAATTTTTTTCCCAGGTACACCATTTAAAAGCACAGAGGAAGAAGCAGACCCAAAGATCATCTGAATCCAAGAAATCCATTTAACTCCAAAACCTTTGGCTTTAAGGATATCAATGATTGCAGAATGCTCAATTCTGTCAAAAGCCTTCTCAAAATCCAACTTGAGAATTAAAATTTCCTCCTTTGACTTGTGGCACTGATCAAGAAATTCAAATGCCCAACCTAAATAGTCTTGAATAGATCTTTGCTTGAGGAAACCATATTGATTCTTGTGAACAAGTTTAAGAATGACTTTTTGCAGTCTATTGGACAGAATCTTAGTGATAATCTTAAGGACACTATTTAGCAAGGAAATAGGCCTAAAATCAGCAGGGGTCAGAGGAGCAGCAATTTTTGGAATGAGGGTGATGAAAGAGGAATTAATGCTCTCTAAAGAGACATTTCCTTCATAGAACTCAAGAAGTAAATGCTTCACATCATCCTTGATAATAGGCCAGCAAAGCTTCATGAATTCATTATTAAAACCATCAGGGCCAGGAGACTTATGATTAGGCAAATTTGTGATGACTTCATCAATCTCCTCATCAGAGAAAGGCTTTTCCAAAGCTTCCTTTTCCTCCTGGCTTAAGCAATCACCAGCCAAGTCATTAAGATTGAAATGCATTTCAGGCTTATCAGAAGTACCCATTCTATCTTTAAAGGAATTCCAGAGAAGATTTGCCTTTCCATCATGATCATAGATCTCAAGATCAGAATCACCTTTGAGCATGGAAATGTAGTTATGTATAAAACTGATGGTAGCTCTGGAGTGAAAGAATTTGGTGTTCTCATCCCCCAGTTTAACCCATTTGATTTTCCCTCTCTGTTTCCAATAAGTATTCTGGTTTTGTAGCAGAGAAAAAATAAGATCCTTCAGGATATGCCTAAGATTCCACTCATGAACAGTAAGAGTTCTCATTTCCTCCATGATATCAAGCAAGTCAATGGTGGCGTTAACATTACAGATTTGTGTCTTTAAACAAGGTAGCTGTTTGGCCCAAAGCTTCAGCCCTCTTCTCACATTTTTGAATTTAGCATTTTTTTTGCAGAATCCAGGAAACCCACAGGAATGTTCCAGGCATTTTGAACAATAGCTTTAAACTCCTTATGATGTAACCAATGGTTTTCAAATCTGAACACCTGGGCTTTTGGAATCATTGTGCCAATGGTAATGACACAGGGAAGGTGATCAGAAGTAGGCTTAGCAAGAGGAGCAAAAAAAGTGGAGGGAAAACTTTGAGTCCAGACAGCAGAAGTAAAAAACCAATCCAATCTTTCCAATAGAGGATCCTTCTGCATGTTACTCCAAGTGAATTTTCTACCCATAAGAGGTAATTCAATGAGACCCAAATTATTAATAGCTTCATGAAAGAGAAGCATACCATTCACATCCCCTCCCAATTTGTTTCTATCAGAAGGCTGCCTACAGAAGTTAAAATCTCCCACAATAAGCCAATCCACATCATCTGGCATATCAATACTGCCAAACCAGTCTAAAAATTCAGACTTTTTTCCAGGTAAACATGGCCCATAAATGTTGGAGAGGATCCAGGATTTATTGGACAAGAGAGATGTCAAGGTAATGGAGATAGAGAACTCATTGAGGAAAGAAAGTTGTCCAGAGAACAGGGAGCCATTCCAAATGATGATTAAACCACCAGATGCACCTCTGGAGGGAAGAAATTCAAAGTTGGTAAATTTGGAGGGGCAGAATTTTTTAATGAAGGAGCTATCAAAACCATCTCGCTTAGTTTCTTGAAGACAGATAATGTCACAGCCAGATTCCTCAATTTTGCTTCTAAGAGCAAACCATTTTTTATCTGAATTAATTCCCCTGATATTCCAATTCAGGATCTTCCAAGTTCTGTTGTTATTCATTAAGAAACCAGGAGCAAGTATAGATGTGGGGTGATGTAAATAATGTAATCACCTAGAAGAGAAAACAGCAGATACAGAGACAAAAGCTCAACCAATTTAGAGTACCACATAGATGATCCACAACAAGTACCCACCACATTGCAATATCACAAACACAGAACACATAACAGGGAGTCAACAAGACCCCAGCAAAAGATATAGCTTGACACATTAACACACTTAAGAGGGGGTCTTCTTCTTGGCTTGCTGTCCACAGGAACCAGCAGCCCCAGGCTTCTTCTTGCCACCAATCCCCAAGCTAGATGAGAGACCACCTTTAATGCTGCCTTTTGTAGGAGCCTTAATAGCCACCTCATTGATCTTCCCTTTCTTGAGTAACCTCTTCTCCAGGTCTCCATCTTTAACCTTGCAGAATGAAGCAACAAGATTTTTAACCACTTTGGCATTCAGGCAAGGAGGGGCAACATTACAAACCAGGCAATCAACAATTTGACAATGTAAGTGACTTTTAAAACCCCCATTTAGTTCAACAATCCTAGGACTTCTCCTCACCTCAGATTCCACAAGAGGTTCCTTGCCCTTTCTCTTTCTAGCAGGGGTAGAGGGAGAGCCTGAAGATTTATTAACTTCAATACCCAGGCAAGAAGGGGCCATCTGGGAAAAATTCTCATTAGGAATGATGAAAGATATTGAACTTTCCTCAGCAATAGGTTCTTTAATAATTTCCCATAAAGGAGAAGTAAGAAATCCTTTGACCCAATTAAATTTCTCAGCAGTAGCAAGCATGAGAGTGATGAAATTAAACCAACTTACAGGAATATCACACTTAAGAGAACCCTTTGAAGAAGATTCCTTCTGGATATGGGGAGCAAAATAATTCTCCCAGAGCTCCAGGCCTTGTTGAGAAAAACCCTGCTTGGCAATATGCACATCAGGAATGGTAATAAAAGTTCTCACCATCCCAACCTGAAGGTGAGCCTCATTTGGGGAAAGAAGGTGCTGGTCCTCCAGCATCCAATCCTCATTCTCAGGGGCCACAGCACTAGAATCCATAGGACTTCCAGTCTCCTCCTCAGCAGCATCATTAGGTTCCTCCTCATCAGCCAGATAGTTCTGAAAGATATTTTGCAGGCCTTCCCCAATGCCAACCCCTTGAGGTGCAACTACAACACCAAGATCCTCCACATCCTCAGGCTCATTAACAGAATCCTCATCATCAGACTCCCAGTCCTGAACAATGACACCAGTAACTCCACTGTTCACATCCTGAGGTGGAAGATGCAGATTGTCAATAGGCATGTCTTCTCCAGGAGCTATGACAGGGCCTTGAACAGGAGCAGCAGCAGCCTCCCAGGGACCCCAACCTTCAGCATTCCCACCATCAGGAGCAAGATAGATTACCGGACCATAGAGATCAATGATTACCTGACCTATCCCGAAGTACCCATCCGTATATTGGAAGAAGCCTTTCGAACTACCAGAACCCGAAGCATCAAGTTTCTCAAGATTCAGTGGAGCAACCACACAAAAGAGGAAGCTACTTGGGAACGCGAAGATCACATCAGGACGGAGTTTCCAAATCTCTTCAAATCCTAGGTAAGCTTTTCGTCCTTTTTCAAATCTCGGGACGAGATTTTGTTTAAGGGGGGAAGGTTTGTAACATCCCAAAAATACCAAACTTAGATCAACAAACACTAATCAGCAAGTTTAGGGTTAACAAGAACTTTTCTAAATAAATTCATGAATGCATGTATATGTGTATGCATGGATTTTGAATTTCTTTAAAAACCACCTTGTGTGTGTGCCATTGCTTGTAAAATGTTTCTTAGGTGAAATAAACATCATCTAAAACATTCCCCACACTTTTCCTAAAGACAAGTAAATCAAAACAAGTATATCAAGTGAATGGTCATTTTGACCAATTTAACTCCCATGCCTACTTTGGCTGTCTCAAACTTTCAAAACCTAACAGAAACTTTTCTGGATCTTTCCACCCCTTGAATGTACTCATAACAAAGTATCAAGGCCCGCTTTGTGATCATCCAGAAACTTTCAAATGCATAGCTTAAATGACAATTCAAAATTGAATCTTCTTCATATGGGAAGATCCCACTTTTTCAAAACCCACTCAAACAAGCTCAACTTTCAAAACCCAAGCATCTGCAGACTCACCAGAACCAATCTAGCAAACCCACCAAAAACCATTTCAAAATTCAAAACTTGAATTCATGTGGCCATTTCATCAAACAGGTTGCAGACACAAATCAAACAAACCCACAAACACTATAGTGTGCAGAGTTTTGAGCCTAACTTGTTCCCTAGTTAGCTCACACACAATCCAGTAGATCATCTAGAAAGATTAGCCCAACACTAGCACCCCTGTGAGCTTGCCATTTCCATTAATGGTGAACAGCCGAGCACCCCCATGTCACCCCAATGTGGACAGCAAGCCTAGCCAGCATGTCTGGGAGGCAGCCCACCGTCCATCGCCACTGCCTGTCCCAGCCGCGAGCGTTGCCAAGCCCTGGACCACGCGCACAAGACACACCCAGACCATGCCGAGCGTGCGCCAGAGCGCCACCCGTGACCAGCGTCCACAGACCACGCGCCGCCCTCACCGCGCGCACACACGATCACCACCGACCTAGGAGACCGCCAGACATCCCCGTTTGCCGCCCCGTGCCATACAGCCATCGCCCGCCGTCGAAGACGCCGCCTTTCCCGCGTAGAGCACCGCCCGTTCCAGACCAAACCACACCGCCCCATGCCTCGCGACCATGTCGTTGAGCATCACCAGGAGACACAGCACCGTCCCCTACCCTTGCCCATGCCATTAGCTGCCTGTAACGTTGCCCCCGACGAGCTCACCTTGCGCCCCGACGGTCCCCTCGCTCGACTATAAATAGAGGCCACCCCCGCACGATTTCTTCACACCATCTCACTCCCCTCTCCCCACTGACCGTGCCACACCATTCTTAGAGCAAGCCGAGCACCACCTCGCCGGAATTTCACTGGAGCCTGCCACTGCCGGAGAAGAAAGGAGCCAGCGATTGGAGCCGCCCCAGGAAAAGCCATCGGTACCAGGAGGTTCGCCGTCATCGACTTCGTCGTTCGCCCGCCTCACCGACCCTCGCCCGTACCCCGGTGAGCCCCCAGCACCCCTCACTGGCCGCGCTAGGTTTCGTTCTCGCCGGAGCTGTCTCGCGTCGACGATGACCCTCAGCCGTTAGATTAGAACTAGATCGAACGATCCACGTTGCCCCATACCGCTTCGCCCAGCCCCGTGTCACTGACGAGTGGGGACACCCACTTAAGCAGCCCGCGGGAGCACTGCACTTAGCAGGCCGACCCGTCAGAATTTCCCGCGCAGCCCAGCAATTCAAATTAAACCTTTTCTTTTTAAATTTAAACACACTTCTGTACCCAACTTCAAAAATCAACCCAGATCGATTCAGCGCACCAAATTGGATGAAACCAATTTTGTTGGAAAGGTCTGTGAATGCTTAATCCAAGCCCGTTGGATTCAAGTCATTTGGATCTGTAGATCACCCATAGTAAACATAACAAGGTAGAAGCTTTTCTGCATTCAAACATTTTTCAAATTCAAACCATAAAAGCTTTTGAGTTGATTCCAACTCTCAAAAATCACATTTAACCATACCTTTCAGATTATATAATAATATATATAGGTTTACTTGCAGAAATAATGTTCAAGTATTAAAAGAATGCTTCATAAGCATTTCTAGCCACTTTAATTAATTAAAATAAAAGGGTAAAACCTTATTAAATTGTGACACCACTTTAAATCACAATCCCATGGACTACAATATGTGGTGATGACATGTGTCAACATGATCCCATGTTTAGTTTGGAGAATGTTAAATCTTAAGTAGTTCTTCAATGAGTAGAAATTACTTTTCTAAAAATAAAAAGGATTTAAACCAAGCTTTAACGTTGTAATGTTAGAGATGATGCTAGATCATCAATAGGACCCTTGTGTGTGATGATTGCAAGTAGTTAAGTATTGTTTGGTGATTGTGTACCTCGTATTTATTCATAGACTCTAGTACCGACCAAGGATACGAGGAGGAAGGAGGATACTACGAAGAGGAAGCCGAGGAAAACTTCAACCACTGCTCTGTACAAGGCAAGCCTTACTAATCAAGTTGACCTATGCAAGCTAGTAACTATGCAAGCCTAACACTACTAGTAAATGTGCAAGCTAACACTTGCAAGATACCTTACTGATGCCACAAACCCATGCTTGTGATATGATTACTATATGCCTTAAGCGTATGAGATCATACCAATTTGCTAAACCAATCCTAGTTTTATGGCAAGCTTCCTTCTTTATTTCTTTGTCAAAGCTTACTTGGAGTCTACCTAGGAGTTTGGTAGATACTAGACAGTTGTGCTGAAGGTTGCATAAAGAGCATAAAATTTGGCCTAAGCTAGAAACCTTCATATCAGCCTAAGATATAAGGTTGGACTTAGTTGAAACTCCACTAGTTAGCACCCCCCATTAGTACTACCCCCACCTGTAGATGCTAGTGCTAAGCATAAAACTTGATCAACTTTAGATGGGAATACTTGATGGAAAAATGGTTATGAAAACCTTGGAATGATGGATCATTCTAAGGAAATGTTTTGGACATGTGTTTCCAAACACTTGATGATTTTGGTGATGAAAATGTTGAGGCATGAGCCTTAGCCCTTTATAAAACTGATGGTTGTCTGGATGCGATACCATTCCAATTTTTGTGTACAACCACAATACCCGAATATTGGGTAGGGCTTGACTGGAAACTTATATACCTTAGTATTAGTTCCCTCATGGACAAGGTCTGAGCTGAGGCTACCTTGTGAACATTGTCCACCTGTGTAGTACCCAAGATGACAGTGGTCATGGTTGGGAGGCCAAACTCACAGGAGAGGTGCTTATACTAGGGAGTATAATTGAAAGGTTAGGATTGATTATCCGCATACTGAGTATGGTGAATTCAGGATTAGTTCCTGACGGATGTATCGAATGTTGTGGTGAAAGTGTACAATCTCTGCAGAGTGTCAAACTATTCGAATAGCCGCGTCCGCGGTTATGGACAGTTGGAGTGTCCATACTGTTCCCCCGTCAGACTTTTCAAAATGACTTGTGAAACGACTTGAGACTTTGACTTGACCACAACAGAGTTGTGACCGGAAATACAAGTTCCCACTTAGGAGTTATAAAATTATGACTAGCTTCAGAACCTAGTAGAGATAAATCTGGCTTTTGCAAAACAACCCTAGAGCCTAGTGTCCTATTATCCAAAAACCCCCTTTACTTGTTAGTATTAGTTTGCGAGTACTTAAAGAGTACTCATGGCTTTGTCCCTAGCTATTCCCATGGCCAGACTATGAAGAGGAGTACCTGGAGGATGGACCCCAGGAAGGTTACGACAACTAGGATCATCTCCCACCGTCAGCATTGCCTGTGACCCCGAAGATGGAGCTTCGCCTACGCTACCGTTATTATTACGTATTCCGCTGCTTGATGTTGTAGTAAGAACTGGATCATGAGATCCCTATTTGTGTAAGAACTTATGTATCGTTTGTAATGGATGAAGTACTATGGTATCTAATTCTGTTATGTCTCGCAAAAATGGTAATCCTGGGATTGCGATGTATGGCATAACAGGCATCTAGGATTGAAAAATCCGGGTGTTGACAAGTTGTATCAGATCCATCCTGAACATAGGAGACCCTAGTTAGATTGGACGTTGAACCAAAAACTTAGTTTCAAAACCCAAGAACAAAAATATTTACGAAAAATTATTCTCATTCTTACCTCTTTAATTCTTTAATAAAACTTCATGTTCCTCAAAAACTCTTGCAAAATAGATAAAATTTTGACACACTTGATCACTCTGCTAATCTACTCATCCTCTATTTTTATATATGGACGTGAAGTACAACAAGTTTTACCAACTCGGGGATGGAGGAGACCTTATCTTTGAGAGGGATCTGGATCAGCTTTCGGAACTTCTGGAGCGCCCGCATCCCGAGTTCTTCGGAGCTCAGCTCAATGATCAAGGGGGAGAAGATCTGCAGTGGCTAATTGTTGCAAGTCTCCGAGGAAAGATTGAACCTCCCACTGCGGAGGGAATTCAGTTTACCTTGAGGGAAAACAACTGGCTCGATGGACTTGCCAGAGCAATGCAGGAAGCTCTTTCCCGTCTGTGTGGGCAGAGCATCAATCAGATCAAGGGTACTCGCTTTGAGTTTTGCCCAAGACGTGATGCAAATGGACAACCACTGGAAGCCCCATACCACCCCGAGCTGAAGACTCAATTGTACCATCTTAGCTTCATGATGTATGATCGTCAGCAGGAACTGGATAACTGCCGTGACTATTGCAACCACAAGTCTGCCATCATTAAGACGAAGGATCAGACCATCGCCATGCTAGCAAAGGATCGCAAGTCTCGCCGCCGTCAGCTCGACAAGAAGGAGCGCATTATTGCCCGTCTTCGCCATCGCATCTCATCTCTGGAAGAGACCATCCATGAGAGAGACATGCAGTTAGAGGAAAGGGAAAATGCCGGAGAAGATCTTCGTGGAGACCCTTACTCCTATCTCAGCGATGATGATGATTTTCTGGAGGATCAGGCCATGGACTTCTTCAACGATGAGGATGATTTCGCCTTCATCGATGATGCGGAAGATGATGAAGCCACAGACTCCGAGCAGTAGTAGCACTGAGCACTAGCGTAGTGAGTAGTAGTCGGTCCCACTGTATCGCAGTTTCCAGAATGGTTCTTAAAACCATCTGTTTTTCTTTGTTGTGGTGTGTGTTGTACTGTGTGCTATGAGTGAATGAATGAAAAAGCAAGTTGCTAGAAAACTTGAGTCAAACTCTAAAAACTTTTCAAAGACCCAAAACATTAGAAATTTCCCTCTTTTCTCATGATCTATATCAATCTTCAGATGCCACGTGGAGGAAGTGGTTCAGCCCTGGATCCGATGTTGTAGATCCTGCAAATGTTGACTTCTGACCGCGAAGCTGAAAGAGCGGAACGTCAAGCCAACCTAGCCACTCTGCAACAGATAGCCCAGCTAGCCCACAACAACCAAGGCCATGGAAATCAGGACAACCACGGATCTAAGCTCAAGAATTTCCAGAATACCAACCCACCCGTTTTCACCAAGTCGGAAGAACCCCTAGACGTCGATGATTTGCTGCAAACCATGGAAAATAACTTAGAAGTAGCGGGAGTGGAAGCCAACGAGAAAGTCTTGTTCGCCACTCATTATCTAGCCGGTGATGCCAGGGCATGGTGGAACAGTGTTCATGCAATGACCGGAGGCCAAATGATGACCTGGGAGGAATTCAAGGTCCAGTTTAGCAGAACCCATGTGCCACCAGGTTTGATCAAGAGAATGAGAGACGAGTTCAGAGAGTTGAAGCAAGGAAGGATGACTGTAGTGGAATACTGTGACAAATTTTTGTCATTAGCTAGGTATGCCCCGGAAGAGATAGACACCGAAGCCAAGAAGAAAGAAAGATTCCTGAATGGTCTGCATGACGAGATGCAGACAGTGTTAGTCAATATCCCCTTTGCTGATATTGAATCCCTTGTCGACTCTGCTATCCAGATGGAAGGAAATATCAACCAGGCCAATGAGAACCGCAAGCGTCGCATGATGCATCAACCAGGAACCCATCAGACCCCAAAGTATCGCCCCAACCCATCTCCAGGATTTGCCCCAAGAACCAACAGACCCGGTATGACCCGTCCGACCTACCCCAACCGTGGAAACCCTAGACCTGGAGGAAATCACAACAACCCCGGCAACTCTAGCAATTTCACCCGCGCCCCACCCAAGTTCAACACCAACAATGCTACCGCCAACCCCAACACTGCCCCGAGGACGGGAAGCAATGATGTGCCTGTCGCCGCCAAGGACAAGTCACAAGTGACCTGTTATGACTGTGGAAATAAAGGCCACTATTCCAACGAGTGCCCCAACAAGAAGAATGCTACAACCCCTAATACCAATGTCCCAGCTCAGCAGCAGCGTCGTGTCCAGCCAGGGAGAAGATTTTCCCCAGGGAATTCACTCAACCGCAATGGCCGTCTTTTTCTCATGCATGCTGAAGAAGCTCAGGAAGCGCCAGACGTCGTGCTGGGTATGTTTTCTGTTAATTCAGTACTTGCAAGAGTGTTGTTTGATTCTGGTGCATCGCATTCATTTGTCACCGAAGAATTTGCTTGCACTAGTAAAATTCAACCAACCAAACTGAAGCATGTGATGATTGTACAAATTCCCGGATCGACCACCAAGGCTAGGCAAATTTGCAAGGCCGTCCCTATCCGAATCCATGGCATAGATTTTTATGCTAACCTAATAGTACTCGGAACTAAAGGTTTGGAAGTAGTACTAGGAATGGATTGGATGTCCAAACATAAAGGAATGATTGACTGTGCCAAGAAATCCATTACCATGACCAGTACCGTCGGAGTATCAGTCGAGCATATATCTGAAACCTTACCTCGCCAATTAAGGTGTAACAAGAGTCTATCCCAACCTACCATTGACCAAGTTCGGATAGTTTGCGAATACCCCGATGTATTTCCAGATGTTTTGCCCGGTATGCCCCCAGATCGGGATATCGAGTTTATCATCGAACTAATCCCCGGAACAGGACCCATAGCCCAGAGACCCTATAGTATGAACCCGTCAGAACTAGAAGAACTGAAGAAGAAATTGGATTCCATGTTGGAAATCGGATTGATTCAACCAAGTGCGTCCCCATGGAGATCACCTGTCTTGTTTGTGGACAAGAAGGATGGAGGTAACCGTTTGTGTACGGATTATCGAAATTTGAATGATGTCACCATCAAGAACAAGTACCCCTTGCCTAAGATAGAAGATTTGTTTGATCAGTTGACCGGTGCCCAGGTGTTTTCTAAGATTGATCTTAGAACTGGCTATCATCAACTCAAAATTCGTGCAGAGGATATTCCAAAGACTGCCTTTACCACCAGATATGGATTGTATGAGTATACAGTCATGTCTTTTGGATTAACCAATGCCCCCGCTTATTTCATGAACCTCATGAATAAGATTTTTATGGACTTCCTGGATAAGTTTGTCGTTGTTTTCATCGATGACATTCTGATTTATTCCAAATCGGAAGAAGAACATGAGCTACACCTAAGGACCATTCTTGGAACCCTTAGAGAGCATCAGCTGTATGCAAAATTTAGCAAATGTGAATTCTAGTTATAGGAAGTAGGATTCCTCGGTCACATTGTATCAGCCGGAGGAATTGCCGTTGACCCTGCCAAAGTGAAAGATGTAGAAGATTGGCAAGCCCCAACCACTCAAACCCAAGTTCGTGCTTTTCTCGGATTGGCGGGATATTACCGCAAATTCGTAGAAGGATTCTCTAGTATCGCCCGACCCATGACCCAATTGCTGAAGAAGGACAAGAAGTTTGACTGGACAGACAAGTGTGAAGCGAGTTTTCAAGAACTCAAAAGGAGATTGATTTCATCCCCAATCTTGATCATGCCGGATATCACGAAGCCCTTCGATGTGTATTGTGACGCATCCAAGATTGGTCTCGGATGTGTGCTAATGCAAGAAGGCAAAGTTATATCTTATCTATCGCGACAATTGAAGCAACATGAACAAAATTACCCAACCCATGACCTCGAACTTCGCAAAGTAGTTCTAGCCCTGAAGACATGGAGACATTACCTTATGGGAAACCGTTGTGAGATATATTTGGATCACAAGAGCCTAAAGTATATATTCACTCAGAAGGAGCTGAATATGAGGCAGAGAAGATGGATTGAGCTAATCAAGGATTACGATCTGGACATTCACTATCACCCGGGTAAAGCCAACGTGGTAGCCGATGCCCTTAGCAGATTGCCTTGCCGCTTGAACTCCATGATTTTGAAGGAGCAACCAAGTTTGCACAAAGATATGGAAGATTTTCGAGTGGAATTAGTAAGTGAAGGATTTTTGGCTAGCATAGATCTTCATCCCACTTTGATCAGTCAGATTAAAGAGGCGCAGAAAGGAAATGCTAGTATCGATGGAATCAAACGTCGTATCGGTACAGGCAAAGTACCCGGATTCACCGAGGACAAAGAAGGAGTTTTGTGGTACAAAGGACGCCTTTGTGTACCAGCAGATTCTGAGTTAAAAGAAGTTATCTTGAAGGAGGCTCATGATACTCTTTATTCTATCCATCCCGGAGGAACTAAGATGTATCAAGATTTGAAAGTTCAATTTTGGTGGCATAAGATGAAGAGAGAAATCGGAAGCTATATCGCCAAGTGTGATATATGTCAGCGAGTCAAGGCAGGACATCAAAGACCCGCTGGATTGTTGCAACCTTTGCAAATTCCGGAATGGAAATGGGATTCTGTAGGAATGGACTTTATCACTGGACTACCTACTTCTAGTAGGGGAAATGACTCTATTTGGGTCATAGTGGACAGATTGTCCAAATTCGCCCATTTCTTGCCCGTTAAAACTACCTATCAGAGTTTGAAGCTAGCGGAGTTGTACATCGCTAGGATCGTTAGTTTGCACGGAGTCCCCAAGAATATCGTATCGGATCAAGGAACTCAGTTTACCTCGAGATTCTGGAAGAAAGTCGAAGAAGCTTTAGGAACCCGCCTAGATTTCAGTACCGCGTATCACCCTCGGACCGATGGACAAACGGAGCGAGTACACCAAATACTCGAAGATATGCTTAGAGCATGTGTGCTAGAATATGGATCCAAGTGGGAAGACTGTCTGCCGTTTGCAGAATTTTCATACAATAATAGTTACCAAGCCAGTTTGCAAATGGCCCCATTTGAATTTATGTACGGAAGAAAGTGCCGCACCCCTTTGAACTGGTCGGAAGTAGGAGAGAGTCAGATTTTCGGACCCGACATTCTACGAGAAGCAGAAGAGAAGGTTCACAAGATTCGTGAACACCTCAAGACAGCCCAATCCCGACAAAAGAGTTACGCCGACAAGAGACGTCGAGACCTCGCCTTCAACATTGGAGATTTTGTTTATCTGAAAGTGTCGCCATTGAAGGGAATGCAGCGTTTCCAACTCAAAGGAAAGTTAGCCCCCAGATATATCGGACCTTTCAAAATTCTGAACCGTCGAGGAGAAGTATCGTATCAACTGGAGCTACCAGAAGAGATGTCAGCTGTGCACAATGTGTTCCATATCTTGGTACTTCGCAAATGTCTCGAAGTCCCCGAGAAGACCGAAGTGTTCAAGAACATCGATCACCGGACCATAGAGATCAATGATTACCTGACCTATCCCGAAGTACCCATCCGTATATTGGAAGAAGCCTTTCGAACTACCAGAACCCGAAGCATCAAGTTTCTCAAGATTCAGTGGAGCAACCACACATAAGAGTAAGCTACTTGGGAACGCGAAGATCACATCAGGACGGAGTTTCCAAATCTCTTCAAATCCTAGGTAAGATTTTCGTCCTTTTTCAAATCTCGGGACGAGATTTTGTTTAAGGGGGGAAGGTTTGTAACATCCCAAAAATACCAAACTTAGATCAACAAACACTAATCAGCAAGTTTAGGGTTAACAAGAACTTTTCTAAATAAATTCATGAATGCATGTATATGTGTATGCATGGATTTTGAATTTCTTTAAAAACCACCTTGTGTGTGTGATCCATTGCTTGTAAAATGTTTCTTAGGTGAAATAAACATCATCTAAAACATTCCCCACACTTTTCCTAAAGACAAGTAAATCAAAACAAGTATATTAAGTGAATGGTCATTTTGACCAATTTAACTCCCATGCCTACTTTGGCTGTCTCAAACTTTCAAAACCTAACAGAAACTTTTCTGGATCTTTGCACCCCTTGAATGTACTCATAACAAAGTATCAAGGCCCACTTTGTGATCATCCAGAAACTTTCAAATGCATAGCTTAAATGACAATTCAAAATTGAATCTTCTTCATATGGGAAGATCCCACTTTTTCAAAACCCACTCAAACAAGCTCAACTTTCAAAACCCAAGCATCTGCAGACTCACCAGAACCAATCTAGCAAACCCACCAAAAATCATTTCAAAATTCAAAACTTGAATTCATGCGGCCATTTCATCAAACAGGTTGTAGACACAAATCAAACAAACCCACAAACACTATAGTGTGCAGAGTTTTGAGCCTAACTTGTTCCCTAGTTAGCTCACACACAATCCAGTAGATCATCTAGAAAGATTAGCCCAACACTAGCACCCCTGTGAGCTTGCCATTGCCATTAATGGGGAACAGCCGAGCACCCCCATGTCACCCCAATGTGGACAGCAAGCTAGGAGCAGCAGCAAGCCTAGCCAGCATGTCTGGGAGGCAGCCCACCGTCCATCGCCACTGCCTGTCCCAGTTGCGAGCGTTGCCAAGCCCTGGACCACGCGCACAAGACACGCCCAGACCATGCCGAAAAGTTCGCCAGCGCCACCACGCGCGCCGCGCCCTGCGCCAGCACACGATCACCACCGACACAGGAGACCGCCAGACATCCCCGTTTGCCGCCCCGTGCCATACAGCCACCGCCGGCCATCGAAGACGCTGCCTCTGCCGCGCAGAGCACCGCCCGTTCCAGACCAAACCACAACGCCCCATGCCTCGCGACCATGTCGTTGAGCATCGCCAGGAGACACAGCACCGTCCCCTACCCTTGCCCATGCCATTAGCTGCCTCACTACTAGGAAACAGGCTATTAGTGGCGCACCCGAAATGCCCATCCGTGGCGCACTAGCAGTGCGCCACGGGCCTTGCGCTATGGCTATCTCTCAGTCGTGGCGCACTGCCTAGTGCGCCACGCCAGGTAGAGATAGGCGAGCGCACCTCTAATCGCCACGAAGTTTGGGATGGTGCGCTACCTCGATCTTCGTGGCGCACTACCTAGTGCGCCACTAAACTTCCATAGTGCGCTTTAGGTGTAGTGCGCCACGTAAGGTGAACCATGTGCCATGTATATTTTTTGTTTTTTTTTTAATTTCCGAGCTAGATTATATGCAATACAGATTATATTCAATATTACAGCAGATATACACACAGATACAAGATATACAATTATATATATAAATACTCAATATGAAAAACAAGATTGAAACAAATACATATAGATAAGTCTCATACATGAATACATAGTCTAAGTTAATTACATTGTTTCGATCATGTTACAAAGTAGTAGTTGGTGACATGCGAATACATGTGTCGATCGAACAAGTTAGAGCTCGGAAGCTCGCCTAGACATCTAAACTAGCTAGCTAGACACAAACGCGGGATAAATAACCAAAGAAGATAAGCATGATCACCGCCGCGACGAAGGTGTAGGTCTTCATCCGGTTCCTTGTCCTACCTCCCGCTAGATAGCGCGTGTATCTAGCTTCCGCCTCCGCCATAGTGTTGTACCCTTTGTAGCTATTGCCGCTGAAACGGTGCACCTGTCTCCGGCAGTCTTCCCAATCATCGCAGACTCCGGAAACCCGTCCCTTGTACACGACGTACCACGTCATCTATAAGTTGACAATAATAATTAACCGATTATTGAAAAAAAACATATATAATTAAAGTCGCATATGAAGATACACTTATAGAAAGTACTCCTAAATCAAAAAGACCAAACTCAAAAAGCATGCCTCATATATAACTAGGTTGTTCGACACAGGAATATGCTACGATGGAACTGTTCGCCAAGTAGGATGCACAACACCTGGACCTGTGCATAGCACAAGGCGAATAATCCCATCGCAGCACATTCACATATAGTGTGCCACGACATTTCAATCATCGGCATTATTCTCGAAAAAGACCAAAGTAACTCAAAAAGCATGCCTCATATATATACATAGGTCGTTGGACACAGGAATATGCTACGATGGAACCCTACGCCAAGTAGGATGCACAACACCTGGACTTGTGCATAGCACAAGGCGTACAATCCCATCGTAGCACATTCACATATATAGTGTGCCACGACATTTCAATCATCGGCATTATTCTCGAAAAAAGAGTAAGGAAAAAAAGAAGGACCAAAATGAGCAAAGGACCAAAGGGTAAGCAAAAAAACCAAGCATTGATTGATATATAATAATAAGCAAAATAAGTTCACTTGTCGTCCACACACACACACAAAGGTCATCTATAGTTTGTAACTACAACTAGGCCAACATCAAGCCTTCTGGCTCGGCTTAGGGAACGGGAGGACGCCCTATCTCGTCATGAACTTCCTATAGTCACCCTGCATCTCTAGGCGATCTTCTATGTCACGGTTATTCGGGATATTTCCTCCGTAGAAGATCCTCCCCGAAGTCATGACATCACGAAAGATGATTGCCCCAAACTGCTGCTGGATGCGATACATCTCTTGTCTAATATCCGAATCATTGATCTTGGCCTTTGCTTCGGCCCACTGTTTGAGATGATCTGGCAGCGTAGAATTTTGCTGGTCAAGTAGGAACGCCCTCATGTGATGGAGTGCGTAGTAGGCTTCCTTGTTACTGTTTTCCGGCTGCTTCACGCATGGGAACTCCGTTACATGGTGGAAGACGTGCCTGCCGAACTTGACCTTCGTACGCACGAAGGTAGTGCCTTCCGTCGAGGCAAAGCCAGTGAGAGCATCATCCAGAACTTCCTTGATCTTGTCATAGTTTTTCTTCTTTTCTAGACTCCCCGAGTAGAAATACGTGGCGTGGGAATGCTTCGGCGATAAGGAGATGAGCGTGCAGTGTTCATCTCTGCGCAAAAAATTCAAATGGAATGTGTTGGAAAAAGAATGATGATGATCTAATAAAGCCAATTGACGGTGGCGAGTGAATAACGACTTACTCGGGAAAGTAAGGCACGAGAATGTATTCCTTTGTCTTGTTCTCCACGAGGATTCTTTTTAGGTACGAGGCCACGATACGTCGTTCGGCGGGGGAACCCAAGCAGCCGTCACGCATGTAGTAGGGGTCCACTATAGCGATGCCCGGTGTGTTCTCTCTAATGATCTGCATGGCCAGGCTGAGAGAAAACAGATGGAACATGGTATAGTGCAGCGGGTATAGGTGGAACATATTGAAGATGTCGTCGAACCGCAGGAAGAACAGATCCGCAGGGGCATTGTCGACGAAGCCCAAGCCTGGTGGCACCTTAACCACGAATACCGGGTGCGAGGGATCTTTCTCCGATAGAAGGCGTCTCTCTATCGTCAGCACGCCGTCATGCACACTCTGCAGTTCCGAACTGGCGAGCTTCCGCAAATTCTTAGGTAGCATGGATTCACCCGCCACATGAATCCTCCACATAATTCCCTCGGGTCTTGGTGGCCCGTCCCGAAACCTGATCGGATTCGCAGTTGTTGACGCCACCGGCTGGCTCGAGCTGCTAGATTTTCTTTTCCTGCCCTTTTTTCCTTTTGGAGAGCGGGCAGGCACATAATCTGAGCACCGCCGCCCTATGTAGTGTGTCGGGCTTAGAATAAAGGGCGGTTGGTTGTATCAGCTGGCTCAGAAGGCGCAAGCTGGAGGCGTCTCCTGAGAACCAAACAGACGCTTGGTGATAGTGGCTTTCTCTGTGGGGCCACCAGCTAGGTCTTCTTCGTTGCCAAACTGAGTGCTGAAGAAGTGATCATTCCAGTCTTCGTCGTCCTCGACCGGATCCTGTGCCATGTGCATATCATCAACATGATCATCCGACCCACCGCGTGGAGGTGACGGCGAGGGCCGGCGGTTTTGCCACCGCTTGTCGCTGGCACGACAGGCGGTGCTGTTGTCTGTGGCGTGATGGCCCCCGCCGTCCCCAAACGGATCATGCTCTTTGGCCATAGCAAGAATAAGCCGAAGCAACTTCTGAGGACATACGGCTCTTCTTCATCCGCTCCTGGGGGTTGAATGGGAGGTTCCAGGTTGTCGCAGCCCCTTAGCACCCGACTAATTTTAACCCTGTGCACGCTATCTGGCATCGGCTTTGAGTGGAACGTGCGCTGCAAGGGTTGAACGATGGTACCCTTGGCAACATCCCTCAGCTCGTTGTTCACGTAGCATAAGAGAGTGCAAGGAACATCCGTCTGCGGAAAACATGTACGGCGTCGTCAGAGCGAGATGCCATAAGAGTAATAGATGGCATGAAAGGCGGTAATTAAAGCAATTTGTTTACCGTGATGGCGTCGAGATCGGCTAATGTCGACGCACCGCATATGGCGACGGGCGTGCAAGAGATTTAAGGGCTGCTTGATGGCGCGGTGCTGGCCGCCAGTGTATTCTCCCTACCGACGGGTGCTTGGAGCTCCGGTGCCGCCGCGACGATGGCAGGGGGCACCAACATGTACTCCGGCGCCGCGGTGATGGCAGGGGGAGTCACCAACACTTGCGGCGCCGTGGTGCTAGAGGGCGGAGTCACGAACACGTAGTTCGCCTGATTCGTCAGCGCCGCGTTGTTCGAGTGGCTGCTGACCATGCTTGGAATCGGGCACGGCCCTACTCGACCACCCGCACTCCAGTTCGCTATTGACTCCACCAAGGTAGGCAGGAAGGACATGAGGGTGATTGCCAGGTTGTCTTGGACGATCTGTGGGATCCGCGCCACTTGTGCCTTAAGTTCTTGAACCTCTCGGTTTTCCTCCTCGCTCCTTCCCGACGGCGCCACATGCGTCCTCGGCGGTGGACCAAAATGATCCACCCAATTCTTACCCCCGAGGCCGGCCAGACGGCTAGCCGACAACGGCTTCTTCGTAACTGGCTCTATTTTCTTGGCCCGGTTCATCGCCCTGTTAAAAGGGTTATCCCACCGGGTGGCCGCCGTCGACCCCTGGGATGAGGAACCCTGGGATCCATGACTAGCAACAATTTCCTCCTCCTGCAGAAGAAGTAACAGTGAATCATTTAGATCATCGATTAGATTGCAATCGTGTTGATCCACGGTAATTAGAATATACTTACCACATTTTCCTCGAATTCCTTCACCGCAGGATCCGCGGTGAGTTGTTTGGTTTTTGGGTCCACATGGTAACGGGCCCTGATGAAGTTTCGAACCTGCCCGGGTTCGAATTTAGCAAAGGGGTTTTCTATCCCCTTGGATCTATACTCTTCCTCCTTATTCCATTTGGCCTCCGCGTTCTCAGATCCACCAGATCCGAGATGGTGATGACCTATATTCATCTCCGCAGACGCTTTCCCCGATTACTATTGGCGGGGCTCTTTCGATTCACACCTCTCCTTGAACTCTGGAACTGATCTTCGGTGATCTGGGGTCAATCTTCCGGATCTCCTCGAGACTTTTGCCTTCTTTATAGATCTTCTTCTTTATCCGGGTTCTCCAGCTGGCCGTATGGTGCTCATCTTTGTGAGGGCGGATTTGTTTACTTCGTTCCCATGATAATTTTTGTTCTGATACTTAGCGGGGAACTTGTATCTTGCGTGCAGCTTCTCGAAGAGGAGTGTGCGCAAGTGGCCATTATCTTTATGCCGAAGATTCTCGGTGTTGATCGAGATGGTTGTCCGGGTGATCGCCGCCACTTTCCCACCGTACCCTTCGACGACAAGGGCGGGCTCCAAAGGAACCCCTGATGGGCTCACTTCGGTAATTTCCTCCCTGACCGTGCCGACCGTGTTCGGGCGCCGGTCCTTCGGCTTCTTCTTCTTCTTCTTAGGAGGGTTGCTACCACTCCCTGTGCCCTCGCCGCCATCAGTGGTTTCATCGTCCGCCGTTCCTTCGGCTTCTTCCTCCGCGTCTTCCATCTCATCATCCTCGCTCTCCTGGGGATGGTATTCTTCATCGTCTTCTAGATGCTGGGCCGCCTCCTAGAATGTCAATTGTTTATTCGGAGGCCTGAGTTCTCCTTCAGCGCTGATGCGCTTAGAACATCCAGCCTCGTCGTTGTCACACATCTTTGCACTAATAAAAAACAAATAATTGGTTAAATGCACGGCATGACCTTTGCTAATTTTCTTAAACTAGGAGTACCCGATTTCTACCAAAACGGAAGTTAATCAACATTCAGGCAAAAATCGGGAATCATTTCATACAAGAACCTGCATATATATGGCCAGCATAGCTAGCACACAATAAATGGTACACACAGGTTTGCATAAATAGTACACACAGGTTTCACAAATAGTACACACAGCAGCAAGCATAAAGGTTTCAGCAGTTTCAGGTTTCAGTATAGACAGCAGCACCACTATTCTAGACAGGTTTCAGGTTTCAGGTTTTAGGTTTCAGTATAGACAACAACACCACCATAGATGTATAAACAATAACAATTTAGGCTGGCTACTATATGCAGTTAAAAAAGAAATATTAAGATGCCTGAGTGGTTTCAGGGTCCACTATATAATAGATCAGGTCACTATTCGGCAAAAGGATCATATGCTGAAAATATTATAGCAAAACCCATTGAAAGCTCAAAACAAGATGAAGAAGTTTGCTGAAACTCACAGAACTGAGAGATCATTTGAGGTAGGAAACTTTGTATACCTAAAGATGCAGCCCTACCCTAAGACATCATTGGGCCTAAGGAATGCTTTGAAACTAACCTCAAAATGGCATCGACCATTCAGAGTGCTAAAGAAAGTGGGCAAGGTATCCTACCAAATTCAGTTGCCAGCAGAAGCCCAGCTACACAATATATTTCATGTCAATCAGTTGAAGAAACACATTGGGAAAATGCAATACCAAACACAAGATTGCCTCTGGTTACCACTGATGGAAAGATCAAAACAGCCCTACTAGCAGTCCTAGAACAAAGATAAAATACCAAGAAGTGCAGTAGCTTATGATATCGTAGTACAAAAATGGTTAATCCACTGGGAGAACATGAGTGTACAAGATGCAACCTGGGAAGATGCACCTTTGCATACCTATCAGTAGCATCTGGCACTGCATACTCAGTTAAAAATAGTTGTGTGGTGCTCTCATTAGGAATTTGAGTCTCAATATTCAGTTGGTACAAATCACAAGGTTCCCTGAGATGTCTCTTGAGTTGTGTTGAGCCAAAAGCCAATATAATTCTTTTTCTTGCTGCTATACTACTGAACGATCGTTAGGAGATCTATTAGCACATCTTGAAGCGAATTTGCCTGAAGAAATGATCAGATCTTATAAAGAGCTTAGAAGCAGCGACGGTGTTGTTTCTGTATGGCCAATTTGTTAAGTATGTTGTCTCCAAATCATTATTTTTGCAAGGGGGAAATCTTATCTGGGAATTTCTAATAGAACTGCTAATATTTTGAAACCTATTTGCTAGAAAAATAGCTAGGCAATATTCCGAGTAAGCAGAACTTTGCAAGGGGTAAATCTTATCTCGGAATTTCGAATAGAACTGCTCATATTTTGAAGAAAATTTGCTAGAAAAATAGGTAGGCAATATTCTGAGTGAGCAGAACTATTACAAGATCTGAAGAGCTTAGAGTTAGTGGTAATGTTGTTCCTTCATGGCCATTGGTTATTGTCTGAATCATGTTTCTTAAAAAGTATATTTTTTATACTCGTGACCACCTTCAAATTTATTTAGGCCTCTTAATCATTGACTCACAACCTGATCCTGCAAAGGATTATCAATTTCCAAAAAGTGCAATAGCTGATGGATGCGAGCTACATCCCTTGCAGTAACTGAACCTAGTTTGTTTTATGTGCTCGCACGATCAGAATTATGGGTGTTTGTTGCAGGTCTGTGAGTGCTCAAAACTTAAGAGGATGATTTGTTTGGCTAATGAAATTGCATCTAACAGAAACCATTGCCAACACAGAGATGAGGGAGAGAGGGGAGAGAGGGAGAGAGAGAGGGAGAGAGGGGAGAGAGAGGGAGAGAGGGAGAGAGGGGAGGGGCGACGCTGACCTCTGAGATGAGGACGACGATGGCGGGCAGGCGGGCGGACGACGATGGCGGCGGGCCTCCTCCTCGAGCGGCGGCGGGACTCCTCCTGCTCCTGCTCCACGGCCTCCTCCTCGAGCGACAGCGGTTGGCGAGACGGTGGATGGAGAGAGCGGCGGCGGAGGCTCGGGATCGGGATCGACAACGGCGGCGGTGGTTGCGGTTGAGAATGGGGATGAGGCCGACGTGTGCCTGCGTGAAAGTGGATAAGGCACAGATACACGTAGCGCACTCTGGCATAGTGCGCTACAGATATCCGTAGCGCACTATGCCAGAGTGCGCTACGCCTATCTCCCCCAGCAATTGTATAAGAAAGGAGCGTCCCACTATCTAACAGAATCACTATAATATCCCACTGGTTCTCCCACTGCTCTATTCTAAACTTCAGAGCACCCAGGTACGAATCCTGGTGCCTCCCTTTTTTTGTTTTTATTTTAAAAATATTTTTAAATGTTCCAAAAATTCCCAAAAGTGGTAATATATGTCATATTTGTTTTGTTTTTATTTTATAAATAATTTTAAATGTTCAAAAAATTCCCAAAAGTAATAATATATGTCATAAGAGTGGTACAAATAATATGATTTAAAGTATAACTAAATTTTATAATAATTTGTCCATAATAATATGAATCGGGCACGGCCCTACTCGACCACCCGCACTTTACAATCTTTTTCGACCACGCGTTTTACAATATTTTTTGAGCTAGCGTTTTACAATCTTGTTTCCCTTCTTTGTCGCAGTTGAATAATTTAGCCCCGGCACTTGAATGTTTCTTCTTTCGAACGGGCTACCTTTTTTGGGTAGAGTTGTGCTCTTTGATTATTTCTCCCTGCGTCCTATGTATGCCCCGGTCACTGTACTTCTTCTCGATTAACCTGTTGTGCTTCTATACCCAAGGATCGACCAGTTCTAAATGCTATAGCGCGACGAGGTTTGCTCGATCAAAGTCTGCGTGTTGAAAATCGAATTCTGCATGCAGTATGCGACGACCCTCTCGGTGACCAGATCCGTCGATCTTGCCAAGGTGTCTGTTGACGGGAAGACCGACAGGGTTCTCGATGTCTAGATAATTCGTGCAGAAAGAGATGCACTCTTCGGCCAGAAAGCCCTTGGCTATGCTTCCATCTGGGCGGACCTGCTATAACGTATCCTTTAATGTGTCCGTTCATCCTTTCGAACGCCATCATGCTGTAGAGGAACATCGGCCCGAGTTGTACGATGTCCTCCACGACATGGACCAGCAGATGCACCATAATGTCGAAGAATGCGGGTGGGAAGTAGACCTCAAGCTCACATAGTATCACCACGATCTCCTCCTGTAGCCTTCCGAGCTGATTCAAGCCAATCGACTTCCTAGAGATGACGTCGAAAAACTTGCATAGGCCAAATAACATTTCACGGACGTGCTCGTCCATTATCCCTCTTAGTGCGACCGGAAGTACCTGCGTCATTAGCACGGCATCGTGAGACTTCATGCCATGAACCTCTGCTTCACTCGTCTAGGTACCTGCTTATCTTGCCAGCGTGGCCGTAAGGAAATTTGACTCCTAGAAGGCACTTGAAAACTGTTTGATCTCATCCGGCTTAGAGTGAAGCAAAAAGGAGGGCAATATTCATTCTTCTTGAACTTTTTACCCTTCCGACGACCTTGTGTCGTCTCCGACTCATGATCATCGTCATCTTCTTGATCATCGAGAAAAGGCCCTCCGTGAAGCTCCTTCCGGATACCCAAGCATATCAGGTCGTGCCTTGCTTTGACCATCTTTCGTCCCTATCTCGCATGTTTATTATGGTGGCGACCAGACTCGCACACGTTTTTCGTGATATGCATGATCTCGAGGCTATGAGGCGTCTTGGAGAAACTTCCAAGATGGCAACTCCGTAAAATGACCTTGTTTTCCATACCTTCATCAGCGGCTTGTCTTGTTGCTGCCTCTTTCACTTCTTTCCAGGCTTAGGACAATCTTTCCAGTTTTTCAGCAACTCTTCCACTTCTTCGCTACTCCTACGCTCTGGGATTCCTCGGGTCTCTGATTTTCCATCGAACAGGTCTCCACGTTTTCTCCATGGATCATTCTTGCCGAGCCACCTCCGGTGCGCCATGAACACGGTTTTTGATGACCCTGGATCTTTCTCTAGTTGGAGATAGCTTGTGTTATCCATGCACCTAACGCATGCACAGAATCCTTGGATAACCTGCCCCGAGATATACCCGCAACCTGGATAGTCTTGCACCGTAGTGACCAACGCGGCTCTCATAGTGAAATAATCTTGTGCGACGGCGTCGTAAGTATTGGCTCCAGATTCCCATAACGTGGCTAGCTCCTCTTTCAACAGCCCGAGATACAGATTGATGTCGGTACCAGGTTGTTTCGGCCCTTGAATTAGCATACTCATTTGTATGTACTTCTTCTTCATGCACAACCATGGAGGGAGGTTGTACATCCATACAAACATGGGCCAAGTGATGTGCGTGATGCTCTGGCTACCGAACGGATTGAGTCCATCTGTGCTTGCACCAAGCCTGATGTTCCTCGAATCTCCACCGAATTCTGGGAATTCGAGGTCCAATGCTTTCCACTGGCTAGCATCTGAAGGGTGCGTCAGCAGCTCATCCTTTTCGGGGTCATCATCATCTCCTGGCTTCTTCCTTTCCGCATGCCATCGCATGAGCTTCGCTTCCTTAGGGTCCGCGAAATAGCGCTGCAGACGAGGAGTGATAGGAAAGTACCATACCACTTTTCGAGGTGCTTTCTTCCCTTTCTTGTATTGAATCACGCCGCACACCGGACATGTGGTTTTCTCCGCGTCCTCGACCCGATAAATGATGCAATCGTTGATGCATATGTGATATCTAAGATGCGGTAGATCGAGAGGACAGACGATTTTCTTGGCATCCTCGATACTACTTGGACATGTGTTCCCCTCCGGGAGACGATCGTGCCAGAATGCCATCATATCGTCGAAGCTTGCGTCGCTCAATTTGTGCTTTGCCTTCATCTCCATAGCCTTGAGCGTTACATTCAACCGGGTATCATCGGGCCTGCATCCTTCATACAATGGAGTAACCGCGTCTTTGTCAAGTTGCGCAAGCTTGGCTTTCTCTCTAGCGGCAGCCCTGGCGTTACTAAATGCAGCTTGAGAAGCAGCTCTTGCACATAAGGGTCCCGCACCCAGCCTGACGTTGTTCCATCGTCGTCTGCTCCTCCGGCATCTAGATCATCATCATCCCGGTCTGCTTCCGCACCTTCACCATCTCCAGGAGACTCTTCATCATCTCGCCCGTTCTCGCCGTGATGATGATCATCGTCATGTTGGCCACCTTCACCGTCTCCATCATCTACGTCATCGCTTATCCAACGAGTGTATCCATCCATGAAACCATGGCGGAGCAGGTACGCCTGCAGATTCCCGGAATCTGGGTCGATCACCCAGTTGAGTTTGCATCTTCTGCACGGACATCTTATATCTGTCTTGTTATTTCGTATCATGTCGGCCGTCGCACATTTCAAAAATCTAGCCACAATGCCTTCGCTCATTATGTGGACCATTTTTGCCTGCACGGTGTACACGGTACAATTTTGAAGTCTATTAGAACCACATAATGAATGCATGCATGCAATGGTCGATAGAAAATTTCGGCATGACCTATCCTAAAATTAGGACCTTTGCGAAATGCCAAAGTCTTGCCAAAATGGAAATGAATCAACATTTTGGCAAAACAAATGGCAACTTGTTCACATACAAACACAAGAGAGAGAGAGATCGAGACCGATCCATACACACATGAACATATCATTATCCTCTCCATACGCACATGCATGAGCATCATCGATACTCTCCATATACACACACATATGACCATCCTCTCCACATACACACATCATGAGCATCGATCATCTACATACATATGAGCACATCATCCATATACACATGAACACATCCTTACATGGACAACTTACCGAGATGAGAGACCGATCGCGAGAAAAGATGGAAAGGAGAGGTGCGCGCGTCGACCGGAGAAGGAGATGAGAGACCGGAGACCTCCTCTATTACTTATGTAACATCCAAAGCAAGTTTTACATGCTAAAAATGGTGAATGGGTGGAGAAATTGAGGTGGGAAGGAGAAGATCCCGACTAGATCTAAGGAGGAAGAAGAAGGGGAAAGTGAAGTGTGGGGTGGTGGATGTGTGGTCACACATGTGCACATAAAGTGCTGTCCTAAAAAAATCGACACATCCGTGGCGCACACGGCCCTAGTGCGCCACAGGGAGTACAAACATCTATGGCGCACCATGACATGTGCGCCACGGATGATCCTACTCCCTGTGGCGCACTAGGACGAGTGCGCCACAGATGTTTGTGGTCGTTTCATAGCAGATGGGGGCGTGCGCTTAGGCGTAGCGCACCCCCCCCATGTGCGCCACAGATGACACTAACAACCATGGCGCACATGACTGTAGTGCGCTACAGATGTTTGGCGTGCGGCCAACTGGGCCCTGGCCCACACACATCTGTGGCGCACTATAGTCATGTGCGCCACGGTTGTTCTAGTTACTAGTAGGGCACTACCCACAGGTGAGCCACGCCTGTTTTAGCTGTGGGGCACTTCAACCATGTGAGCCAGGTTTGATCAAGAGAATGAGAGACGAGTTCAGAGAGTTGAAGCAAGGAAGGATGACTGTAGTGGAATACTGTGACAAATTTTTGTCATTATCTAGGTATGCCCCGGACGAGATAGACACCGAAGCCAAGAAGAAAGAAAGATTCCTGAATGGTCTGCATGACGAGATGCAGACAGTGTTAGTCAGTATCCCCTTTGCTGATATTGAATCCCTTGTCGACTCTGCTATCCAGATGGAAGGAAAGATCAACCAGGCCAATGAGAACCGCAAGCGTCGCATGATGCATCAACCAGGAACCCATCAGACCCCAAAGTATCGCCCCAACCCATCTCCAGGATTTGCCTCAAGAACTAACAGACCCCCTATGACCCGTCCGACCTACCCCAACCGTGGAAACCCTAGACCCGGAGGAAATCACAACAACCCCGGGAACTCTAGAAATTTCACCCGCGCCCCACCCAAGTTCAACACCAACAATGCTACCGCCAACCCCAACACTGCCCCGAGGACGGGAAGCAATGTTGTGCCTGTCGCCGCCAAGGACAAGTCACAAGTGACCTATTATGAATGTGGAAATAAAGGCCACTATTCCAACGAGTGCCCCAACAAGAAGAATGCTACAGCCCCTAATACCAATGTCCCAGCTCAGCAGCAGCGTCGTGTCCAGCCAGGGAGAAGATTTGCCCCAGGGAATTCACTCAACCGCAATGGCCGTCTTTTTCTCATGCATGCTGAAGAAGCTCAGGAAGCGCCAGACGTCGTGCTGGGTATGTTTTCTGTTAATTCAGTACTTGCAAGAGTGTTGTTTGATTCTGGTGCATCGCATTCATTTGTCACCGAAGAATTTGCTTGCACTAGTAAAATTCAACCAACCAAACTGAAGCATGTGATGATTGTACAAATTCCCGGATCGACCACCAAGGCTAGGCAAATTTGCAAGGCCGTCCCTATCCGAATCCATGGCATAGATTTTTATGCTAACCTAATAGTACTCGGAACTAAAGGTTTGGAAGTAGTACTAGGAATGGATTGGATGTCCAAACATAAAGGAATGATTGACTGTGCCAAGAAATCCATTACCATGACCAGATGCCGGAGTATCAGTCGAGCATATATCTGAAACCTTACCTCGCCAATTAAGGTGTAACAAGAGTCTATCCCAACCTACCATTGACCAAGTTCGGATAGTTTGCGAATACCCCGATGTATTTCCAGATGTTTTGCCTGGTATGCCCCCAGATCGGGATATCGAGTTTATCATCGAACTAATCCCCGGAACAGGACCCATAGCCCAGAGACCCTATAGTATGAACCCGTCAGAACTAGAAGAACTGAAGAAGAAATTGGATTCCATGTTGGAAATCGGATTGATTCAACCAAGTGCGTCCCAATGGAGATCACCTGTCTTGTTTGTGGACAAGAAGGATGGAGGTAACCGTTTGTGTACGGATTATCGAAAGTTGAATGATGTCACCCTCAACAACAAGTACCCCTTTCCTAAGATAGAAGATTTGTTTGATCAATTGACCGGTGCCCAGGTGTTTTCTAAGGTTGATCTTAGAACTGGATATCATCAACTCAAAATTCGTGCAGAGGATATTCCAAAGACTGCCTTTACCACGAGATATGGATTGTATGAGTATACAGTCATGTCTTTTGGATTAACCAATGCCCCCGCTTATTTCATGAACCTCATGAATAAGATTTGTATGGACTTCCTAGATAAGTTTGTCGTTGTTTTCATCGATGACATTCTGATTTATTCCAAATCGAAAGAAGAACATGAGCTACACCTAAGGACCATTCTTGGAACCCTTAGAGAGCATCAGCTGTATGCAAAATTTAGCAAATGTGAATTCTGGTTACAGGAAGTAGGATTCCTCGGTCACATTGTATCAGCCGGAGGAATTGCCGTTGACCCTGCCAAAGTGAAAGATGTAGAAGATTGGCAAGCCCCAACCACTCAAACCCAAGTTCGTGCTTTTCTCGGATTGGCGGGATATTACCGCAAATTCGTAGAAGGATTCTCTAGTATCGCCCGACCCATGACCCAATTGCTGAAGAAGGACAAGAAGTTTGACTGGACAGACAAGTGTGAAGCGAGTTTTCAAGAACTCAAAAGGAGATTGATTTCAGCCCCAATCTTGATCATGTCGGATATCACGAAGCCCTTCGATGTGTATTGTGACGCATCCAAGATTGGTCTCGGATGTGTGCTAATGCAAGAAGGCAATGTTATATCTTATCTATCGCGACAATTGAAGCAACATGGACAAAATTACCCAACCCATGACCTCGAACTCGCAGCCGTAGTTCTAGCCCTGAAGACATGGAGACATTACCTTATGGGAAACCGTTGTGAGATATATTTGGATCACAAGAGCCTAAAGTATATATTCACATAGAAGGAGCTGAATATGAGGCAGATAAGATGGATTGAGCTAATCAAGGATTACGATCTGGACATTCACTATCACCCGGGTAAAGCCAACGTGGTAGCCGATGCCCTTAGCAGATTGCCGTGCCGCTTGAACTCCATGATTTTGAAGGAGCAACCAAGTTTGCACAAAGAGATGGAAGATTTTCGAGTGGAATTAGTAAGTGAAGGATTTTTGGCTAGCATAGATCTTCATCCCACTTTGATCAGTCAGATTAAAGAGGCGCAGAAAGGAAATGCTAGTATCGATGGAATCAAACGTCGTATCGGTACAGGCAAAGTACCCGGATTCACCGAGGACGAAGAAGGAGTTTTGTGGTACAAAGGACGCCTTTGTGTACCAGCAGATTCTGAGTTAAAAGAATTTATCTTGAAGGAGGCTCATGATACTCTTTATTATATCCATCCCGGAGGAACTAAGATGTATCAAGATTTGAAAGAGCAATTTTGGTGGCATAAGATGAAGAGAGAAATCGGAAGCTATATCGCCAAGTGTGATATATGTCAGCGAGTCAAGGCAGGACATCAAAGACCCGCTGGATTGTTGCAACCTTTGCAAATTCCGGAATGGAAATGGGATTCTGTAGGAATGGACTTTATCACTGGACTACCTACTTCTAGTAGGGGAAATGACTCTATTTGGGTCATAGTGGACAGATTGTCCAAAGTCGCCCATTTCTAGCCCGTTAAAACTACCTATCAGAGTTCGAAGCTAGCGGAGTTGTACATCGCTAGGATCGTTAGTTCGCACGGAGTCCCCAAGAATATCGTATCGGATCGAGGAACTCAGTTTACCTCGAGATTCTGGAAGAAAGTCCAAGAAGGTTTAGGAACCCGCCTAGATTTCAGTACCGCGTATCACCCTCAGACCGATGGACAAACGGAGCGAGTAAACCAAATACTCGAAGATATGCTTAGAGCATGTGTGCTAGAATATGGATCCAAGTGGGAAGACTGTCTGCCGTTTGCAGAATTTTCATACAACAATAGTTACCAAGCTAGTTTGCAAATGTCCCCATTTGAATTTATGTACGGAAGAAAGTGTCGCACCCCTTTGAACTGGTCGGAAGTAGGAGAAAGTCAGATTTTCGGACCCGACATTCTACGAGAAGCAGAAGAGAAGGTTCACAAGATTCATGAACACCTCAAGACAGCCCAATCCCAACAAAAGAGTTAAGCCGACAAGAGACGTCTAGACCTCGCCTTCAACATTGGAGTTTCCAAATCTCTTCAAATCACATCAGGACGCGAAGATCACATCAGGACGCTACTTGGGAACGCGAAGATCACATCAGGACGGAGTTTCCAAACCTCTTCAAATCCTAGGTAAGCTTTTCGTCCTTTTCCAAATATCGGGACGAGATTTTGTTTAAGGGGGGAAGGTTTGTAACATCCCAAAAATACCAAACTTAGATCAACAAACACTAATCAGCAAGTTTAGGGTTAACAAGAACTTTTCTAAATAAATTCATGAATGCATGTATATGTGTATGCATGGATTTTGAATTTCTTTAAAAACCAACTTGTGTGTGTGATCCATTGCTTGTAAAATGTTTCTTAGGTGAAATAAACATCATCTAAAACATTCCCCACACTTTTCCTAAAGACAAGTAAATCAAAACAAGTATATTAAGTGAATGGTCATTTTGACCAATTTAACTCCCATGCCTACTTTGGCTGTCTCAAACTTTCAAAACCTAACAGAAACTTTTCTGGATCTTTGCACCCCTTGAATGTACTCATAACAAAGTATCAAGGCCCACTTTGTGATCATCCAGAAACTTTCAAATGCATAGCTTAAATGACAATTCAAAATTGAATCTTCTTCATATGGGAAGATCCCACTTTTTCAAAACCCACTCAAACAAGCTCAACTTTCAAAACCCAAGCATCTGCAGACTCACCAGAACCAATCTAGCAAACCCACCAAAAATCATTTCAAAATTCAAAACTTGAATTCATGCGGCCATTTCATCAAACAGGTTGTAGACACAAATCAAACAAACCCACAAACACTATAGTGTGCAGAGTTTTGAGCCTAACTTGTTCCCTAGTTAGCTCACACACAATCCAGTAGATCATCTAGAAAGATTAGCAACACTAGCACCCCTGTGAGCTTGCCATTGCCATTAATGGTGAACAGCCGAGCACCCCCATGTCACCCCAATGTGGACAAAGAAGCTAGGAAGCAAAGAAGAAGTTAAATGTATGTTTTGTGAAGCAACCACCAAATGGCTAATTCAAAAAACCACCACCACATTTTACAAAAATACTAGACCACCTTAAATGGACAATGTACCAACAGGGGGAACTGAAACCTTTCCGTCCACCTCTAGTGAAAAAGACAAATTCCTGCCGAATCGGTAGGAAGTGGGTCAGATATGAACTACAAGTACATGATACCATGCTCATGATTTTTTACAAAAATCATTTTTAGGTTCACAATATGCTATTTTATCAAAAATCCAATACAATTTGAGCGAGGCTTGGCCCCGAGCTAATAATCTTCATGCCCGTTGTTCGACAAAGTTTGACGATAGTTTAAAACAGGGATAAAAAAATAAAAAAAGATTGAAACAGTGCGAAACCTTCGCGTGGTGTTATATTATGTGGCATAGTTAGAAGGAAAAATCTCAAACTTGGTATATTGATTATGTCTCAAAAAAACCTTCACAAAATGACCTATGTCATTCGAGGTTTCTTGGCTTTCGGGTCAAATGACCAATGTTATGGCTAGAATCAAGGCATAGTTTGTGATAATATGGCCATATTGTGCATACATGTGCATCATGGAATGGCAAACAATGTTGCAAGAGGAAGTTTTCCTTTTTATCGCACCAAAAAGGCATTTTTCATTTTCCGAGCATAAAAACGGACGGTTTTGTGAAGCAACCACCAAATGGCTAATTCAAAAAACCACCACCACATTTTACAAAAATACTAGACCACCTTATATGGAAAATGTACCAATAGGGGGATCTGAAACCTTTCCGTCCACCTCTGGTGAAAAAGACAAATTCCTGCCGAATCGGTAGGAAGTGGGTCAGATATGAACTACAGGTACATGATACGATGCTCATGATTTTTTACAAAAATCATTTTTAGGTTCACAATATGCTATTTTATCAAAAAACCAATGCAAGTTGAGCGAGGCTTGCCCCGAGCTAAGAATCTTCATGCCCGTTGTTTGACGAAGTTTGACGATAGTTTAAAACGGGGATAAAAAAATAAAAAAAGATCAAAACAGTGTGAAACCTTCGCGTGGTGTTATATTATGTGACATAGTTAGAAGGTAAAATATCAAACTTGGTATATTGATTATGTCTCAAAAAAACCTTCACAAAATGACCTATCTCATTCGAGGTTTCTTGGCTTTCGGGTCAAATGACCAATGTTATGGCTAGAATCAAGGCATAGTTTGTGATAATATGGCCATATTGTGCATACATGTGCATCATGGCATGGCAAACAATGTTGCAAGAGGAAGTTTCCTTTTTATCACACCAAAAAGGCATTTTCCATTTTCCGAGCGTAAAAAACGGACGGTTTTGTGAAGCAACCACCAAATGGCTAATTCAAAAAACCACCACCACATTTTACAAAAATACTAGACAACCTTATATGGACAATGTACCAACAGGGGAATCTGAAACCTTTCCGTCCACCTCTGGTGAAAAAGACAAATTCCTGCCGAATCGGTAGGAAGTGGGTCAGATATGAACTACAGTTACATGATACGATGCTCATGATTTTTTACAAAAATAATTTTTAGGTTCACAATATGCTATTTTATCAAAAATCCAATGCAAGTTGAGCGAGGCTTTGTCAGATTCAAGTGTATACAAAAGATGCGGCATTTAAATATCCAAACAATTCAAAAATGTTAATACAAAATAAAATATGATTTTCTCTCATAAAGTAGGGTTAGATTCCTTTTTAGATGCTTAATATTTATTATGTTCAAAGTTGTAGGATTTGACAATTTATTTTTGTTTGAATTGAATAATCAAAATATATATGTAAGTGTTTTAATCATTTTGAAAATTTTCATATAAAGTAAATATAAAATGTTTTTCCATGAATGGATAAATATTATTTTTCTGAAAATTATGATATATTATTCATATTTTTCTAAGTTGAAATGAATAAGATATGAATTTTCTAAATTTATATCCTATTTTTTGAATTATAAATGCCCCCACCCCTTTAATGCATGAAATAAATGCCCCCCCTTTAACACCGGTTCCAGCCACGAACCGGTGTTAAAGGGCGGCGCATTTATTTCGTTTCGCGTGCGCACACCCTCCCTATAACACCGGTTCGTGGCTAGAACCGGTGTTAAAGGGGGGGGCAGGCGCGAAAGGAATTCCCCCCCTTTAACACCGGTTCCTGGCTGGAACCGGTGTTAAAGGGGGGGTATAAATGAGGGCGCGTTCCTCTTACTCCCCCCAGCCACATTGATCGAGCGCAAAGAGGAGCGCGCAGAGAGAACAGCCGCGGCGAAGGAGCAGAGCAGAGCCGGCCACCACCGCCACCTTCGTCGTTCGCCGAAGTCACCACCGCCCGCCACCGCGTCTGTGTCGTCTGCCGCCCCCTCCACTCGCGGAGCCACCACCGCGCGCGCCGCCGCGCCAGCAACTCTCGGGAGCGGCGCCTCCGCCCGTCCACTCGCGGCGAGCCTCTGGCCGGTGCCGCGCGCCACCACTCGCCGCCGACCCCGCCGTCCTTGCCCGGTGCCTCACGCCACTCCCCGCCGACCCCGCCGGCCGACCCCGCCGGTAGTAGTTATTAATTAGTTATAATTAAGTGTGTAGTTATTATTAGAATTTTGTTATTGTATTAGTTTAGTGTTAGTATTAGTTTAGGGTTATTATATGTGGATTCGCAATAGATTTCTACTTGTTATTGTATTATTAGTACTTTAGTGTTAGTATTAGTTTAGGGTTTATTTAGTTTAGGGTTATTAGTTTAGGGTTATTTAGTTTAGGGTTATTTAGTTTAGGGTTATTTATTTAGTGTAGTTTAGTGTATTTAGTTTAGGGTTATTTAGTGTATTTTATAGTTAGTATTAGTTTAGGGTCGTCACCTCGCTGCTCTACAAGCGCCGCTACTGGCCGTTGTCGTTAACGTCACTCCGGTGACCCCTAGGTAATGGTGCCGGCGCCCGTTTTAGGTAGGCCGCATCACGCTAAGGCGAACCCGCTACCTCGCGCGCCCTAGGGTTTGGACCCCTCTCATATATATCCGAGATTTCTTCGAATTATGGTTTGGACCCCTTGGAACTTGTTGAAAATGATCAAGCATCCTTAGGGTTTTAATTTCATTTGTGTATTTATTTGTGTATTTTTGTATGAATAATATGTATATTTGTGTATGAATCCAAGTCCACTTGAATGTTTACTCTCTTACTCTAGATAATATTATGTCGTCGACCCTGAACTCCTCTGTCCTCGCCGATCTCCGTCGTGCTGGTTCGAACGCACACCCCCACGCATCCCGGCCCCGCTCTCGCCCTAGCGTCGCCACCTCTCGTTGTAAATATAGCATTATAATAACCATTCTATGTTAATCAACTTTCATGTCAAGTTAATTAGAAGAAGTAAATGTACCCTCTCATATGAATCATGGGTTTATCCGAATTAGGGTTTGGAATGACCAAGCATGTATTAGGGTTACATTTCAATACTTTTAACCTGTCATATCATCATCTTTGCTTGAGCATTTCAATAGATGTATTACTGATATTTGTGTGATCATATTTTGTTTTAGAAACTATGGATCCACTCAGTAGAAACCTTGAAGATGAAGAAATAATGGAGAACATGATCCACGAGGACACCTCACAATATCTAAACTTGGAGGGACATGATGACAGCTCAAGTAGTCATGGAGAAGATGACGACTCCGGTGAACGCACTTTAGTGATTACAAAGTCTGTCGAGGTATATGCATGGATTAAGCCTCTGCTGACTTGCACCGATTGATTTGTATATATGTAAATGTATTAATTAACGCTTCTTTCTTCTTTTAGCCCTCTGGATCGACTAGCCAACAACAATCTTCTTCTACGAAAAGGAGCAAGCGAGGCGCGAGCCATCGGTTGAAAGATCGTGCAAAGTTCACGATCGAAGCAGTCCGTGTTGATGGCAGGCCGATGGAGCCCAAGAAGGCCACAAAAAAATTTGTACGTCAGGCTAGAGTTCTTGTTAGGGACCAAATCCCAATCATAATTGAAAATTGGAATAAGCCAAAGAAGGGCGATGGTACCTTTGTTGATGAAAGATCCAAAGAAACGCTTTGGAATTCGCTGTTGGTAAATTCGCCAGAGGAGGATGAAAACAAACCGGTTATAAAGGAAAAGGTTAAAGAGTGGACTCTAAAGAAGATGGCTGACGCTTTCCGCAACTGGAAGACAAAATTGAACAAATTTTTCAAAGCTCGCGAGACTCCAGATTTCGAAGACGCATATTATGCGAAGATAAGACCTCACTGGCGCGAATTTGTGGCATACTATAACATCCCAAAAATACCAAACTTGGATCATCAAACACTAATCATCAAAATTAGGGTTAACAAAAACTTTTCTAAATAAAATCATGAATGCATGCATATGTGTATGCATGGATTTTGAATTTCTTTAAAACCACCTTGTTTGTTTGTTTCATTGCTTGTAAAATGTTTCTTAGGTGAAATAAACCTCATCTAAAACATTTCCCACACTTTTCCTAAAGACAAGTAAATCAAAACAAATATATTAAGGGAATGGTCACTTTGACCAATTTAACTCCCATGCCTACTTTGGCTATCTCAAACTTTCAGTACTTAACAGAAACTTTGCTGGATCTTTGCACCCCTTGATTGTACTCATAAGAAAGTATCAAGGCCCACTTTGTGATCATCCAGAAACTTTCAAATGCATAGTTTAAATGACAATTCAAAATTGAATCTTCTTCATATGGGAAGATCCCACTTTTTCAAAACCCACTCAAACAAGCTCAACTTTCAAAACCCAAGCATCTGCAGACTCACCAGCACCAATCTAGCAAACCCACCAAAAATCATTTCAAAATTCAAAACTTAATTTCATGCGGCCATTTCATCAAACAGGTTGCAGACACAAATCAAACAAAACATTAGACACAGCTCAGTAGATCATTCTAGGAAGTTTAACCACGGACTAGCACCCCTGTGATCTTGCCATTCCCATCAATGGTGAACAGCCGAGCACCCCCCTTGTCACCCCATTGTGGACAGCAGGCTAAAGGAAGGACTAGTCGTGCCAACCTTGTCTGGGAGGCAGCCCACCGTCCACCGTCACTCACTGTCCCAGCCGCAAGCGTTGCCAAGCCCTGGACCACACGCACAAGCCGCGCCCAGACCATGCCGAGCGTGCGCTAGAGCGCCACCCTCGACCATCACCCACAGACCGCGCGCCGCCCTCACCGCGTGCACACACGATCGCCATAAACCCAGGAGACCGCCAGACATCCCCGTTTGCCGCCCCGTGCCACACAGCCACCGCCCACCGTCGAAGATGCCGCCTCTGCCGCGCAGAGCACCGCCCGTTCCAGACCAAACCACACCGCCCCATGCCTCGAGACCATGTCATTGAGCATCGCCAGGAGACACCGCAGCGTCCCCTACCCTTGCCCATGCCAATAGTCGCCTCTAACATCGCCCCCGACGAGCTCACCATGCGCCCCAACGGTCCCCTCGCTCGACTATAAATAGAGGCCACCCCTGCACGATTTCTTCACACCATCTCACTCCCCTCTCCTCACTGATCGTGCCACACTATTCTCAGAGAAAGGTGAGCACCACCTCGCCGGAATTTCACTGGAGCCTGCCGCTGCCAGAGAAGAAGGGAGCCAGCGATTGGAGCCGCCCCAGGAGCTGCCGCGACCACCCCTGAGTTCGCCGTCGTCGACTTCATCGTTCGCCCGCCTCGCCGAACCTCACCAGTACCCCGGTGAGCCCCTAGTGTGGCATCCCGCAAACCACTACTAGAAAATCGCGTTGAATTTGTGCATTGCATCGTCATCATCATATGTTGTTTGTCAAAAACTATTTTCGCAAAGCCCGTTTTGTTTTCTAAAACGGCCCATCTTCATTCAAAGGCAAAGCCCGGTTCTCCGGATTAATTATTTTGGCCGCTATCGGTTTGCACACGGCCTATTTAAATCAAATAAAAAGTTCAATTGTTTTAGCGGGGGCAGTCGAACGGGCCGAACCGACCCGAACGACCACCCCCATTTCTAAATCGGTCCGCCCCAACAATTCCTAAAACTACCAACTAACCTACCCACACCAACCCCTCCACCTCACCCTGCCCAATGGCCTGCTGCCACCTCACCTCTCTCTTCCCTCCACCCATTCCTAAGCTGCCACCTAGCCTACCCCACTCCCTCTCTCTCTCAACCACCCCCCAGCACACCGTCCCGCGCGCACACACGACACAATCGCACGCACGCACCCGCAGCTCCCCCTGCCGCTGACCCTGGGCCCGTCCCCACTCCCTCACACCCCACGCACACGCGCGCAGCCCACCCCGATCCCGCGTCCCACCCACGCCCTGCACCGGCCCCACCTCCCCAGCGCGCGCCCCGCGGCTTCTTCTTCCTCCGTCCGCCCGCGCATGCGTCCCTGCCCACGCCTCCCTCCTCTTCCTCCCAGGCTCGCCCCCGCCCCGGCGCTCCCTCCGCCGCCGGCCACCGCACCCCTCCCCTCCGGCGTGGCCGCGCCGCCCCGCCTCCCTCGCCGGCTCGCCCCGCTCCGCTCCGAGCCCCGCCTCACCGCCCCTGGCCCGGCCGTCCCCCTCCGCCCGCTCGAGTCTGGCGCCGCCTCTCCGCCGCGCCGGCGCGTCCCCAGCGGCCCCGTGCCGCCCGCTCGCCCCCGAGCACCGCAGCTCCACCGCCGGCTCGAGCTCTGCTCCCTCCTCCGCGCCCGAGCCCCGCGCCGCCGGCACCGTGGCCGCCCGTCCGCCGCTCCCCGCAAGCACCGCCGAGCTCATCCCGCCGGTGCCGCCCGCACCGTACCCCGCCCTCTGCCTCCGCGTCGCCGCGTCGCCGGCGTCGACCCCGCCGCCCTCGGCCTCCCCAAGCCCGCTGCCGGTCCCTCCGCCTCTCCGTCCCGCCACCGCCTGGCGCCTCTCCGGCGCGTGGTAGCGCCCCGCCGGCGAACCTCACCCCTCGCGTCGCCGTCCTGCCCCTCACCTCCGCGGGCACCACACCAGCGTCATGTTGCAGAGGATGTGTTCCGTGTGCTAGCCCAAGTACCACAAGATCCTTTTGGAGATGTACCCGAGAGTTTCAAGAAAAACCGACGATGACTCCACATAGTTTTCGGATGCGACAAGAATCCCTCGGAACCGCCAACATCGTCATCGGAACCACCAGACCGTTGAAGTGGAATCGACAAGATCTCCTTCACGGAATTCAAGAAGCCTGTTCGGATGCCTGAAGACCAAACTCCGTCGAGACCCGGAAGACCCCGAAGCCGAAGGTCACCTACAAGGGACGCCAAGGACTCCCCCTGAAGCCGCCACGACCGTCTACATGAGGCTGCTGCCCTGAAGACCGATCTAGAGCGCCAAGGCCGTCGACATGGAACCGTAGGACGCCGAGTGCTTCACCCCGAACGCCAAGACCGACCCCGTGGGACCCGACAAGATCTGCATGCGACAAGAACGACACCGAACCAAGTCCTTCCCGGAGTCCGAGAACGACCCCGTCGAACCCTGGACCCTGAGACCGACCCCGAACCCTCGAACCAAGTTCGCCGAACCCTAATGTGTGAACCCCTCCCCGAAACCCTATTTTATCATATATAACAACTTGTTGCATATTAACTGCCATACTTGCATGCATAATCATTTGGTTTGGGGGCCTTATGCCGATTCACCTAATAATTAAATATGGGGCCCATATGCGGGCAAATCTAGTCTCATATCGGCCTCATTTAAATCTGTGTAGCGAACCGGTAACTCATTTGCCTTGTTAATACAACATTTAAATTGCGGGGTAGCTAAACAAACATGAACCACCTAATTAATGTCGGGACCCCGGTTCCGCTTAATATGACCTAATTGCATCGCACCTTGCCATGCCATCCATCATGCATGCATCATGCCGAGCTTCTGCCATTGTATTAAATATCGCATCCGGCGTTTCTTCTAGTGTTTTGGTTCTTCGCGGATAAGGCCGTTGAGTTGATGTGAGCTTCGCCCCGATCTTCGGTTGAACCTTCGGCAATGTTTTCAGGCGAGCATCTCCCCCTTTCTACCTATCTTATTTTTATAGTATTTATTCCCTCCTGTTGATCTATTGCTATCTGTGTTGCGATGCTCTAGTTTTCCGTACCCGTGATATCCCTTGCAGCCTTATATAGCCTTGGACACATCCTATTACCTGTTGTTTGGTAGATAGTTGGACCCGCGTGTCGTAGTCGTTTGGTCAAGTGTTTTGCTTGTCGTCCAGTACCACAATTCTTGGAGGATTGCCGCATGTTGATGTTGGAGACGATCATGTCTTTAATTATTGTTTCACTTTAATTCCTGTTTAACAACTAAAATTGAATTAAGCAGAGGCATCGGTGGGTGATAGGTAAGATTTGGTTTCCGACCGCCCACTTGTGTCCCGTAGGACCCGAGTTCTTGACACCTGTTCCGAGATCGAGCGCGCTAACCACAGGTGGGGAGATATGGGCCCCCCATTGATTATTACCTGATTTCAAAGTATTGTACTGGGGGCCACAACTAGTTTGAGGATTTATTTAATATCCTGTACTTATGCCATGCTACTTATGTATTTACGATTGTGCGAGGAGCACACTGTACTGTTTAGGAATTGTGACCCGTTTACGTGGTATCGACAGTCCCCGTTTGGGGATCTGATGTCGTTTACCGCCGGCCCCACAAACCCTAAGTCCGTCTCGGAGACCGGACGACTTCGTTGCGGGTGTACTTAGTGGGGTGGCCCCCGTGCTTGCTTTGGGTCTGGGAACGTCGTGACTTAGGCCCCGCTGACATACCGATGGGTGTATGTTAACTGATCTGGCAAAAAGGGTCGAAGTGCCTGTGGATACTTTGGTGCACCCCTGCAGGGTTAAATCTTTTCGAGAAGCCGTGTCCGCGGTTATGGACGACTTGGAGCACAGTGCTTGATCATAGACAACTATAACTAAAGTTTACTGTTTTAAATTGACTTGTATCCGATATGATTAGTAATCAGCTTCACTACAACGGAATGGCTAAATAAAAGTACCAACAACTGCTGGGTTTTGGGGTTATCTCATGATAATTGTATCTGACTAGTAAGTGTTGCCACTATAACGGAATGGTTAACTAAAAGTGCCCACTGCTTACTTTGTCAGGACGATTATCTAAACCTGACTAGTAAGGTGCCGCAACTATAACTGAATAAGTAAAACTGCCAACTGTGTGAGTTCCTCGGTTGACTTCCTCGTTTGGTCTCGAGGGGGGAAACGCCAGGATGGGTTTGTTTGATGCTAGTATCAGGTTGGATCCGGATAGGTCTTTCTTACCCCTCTCTGATAGCCGCCAGTTGTATCGAGTCTCTATAGGTTGTTTAGTGCATGCTGTCGCTGCCGCTCAGTCCACCATACCTATGTAGGCGAGGACCGCCGAATTCTAGCCTCGCTGTCTTGGCCTCGATCTTGACGCTCCTTCTTTTTCCTTTGCCCCTTGTCGGCACCCCTTTTGTTTAAGCAGGTTTTGAGATCGACGCCGTTAGCACGGTTACCCTTCCGGCTTGGCCTCGGCAGGGTTATGGACGCCATTGGTTATTCTTCAGGGCTCTTAGCCCCATTTGCATCTTGTCCGTAGTCGAACGCTGTATCATTTTCAAGGTGATTTGGATCTTTGTACATTATATTTGTATTCTTGACTCATGGAGTCGCCGTTATATATGTATCTGTTCTGTGGGTCCCATCGAGGACTGTTGTGTAATGTTATTACTTCGTTTTCCACCCGCACGCAAGTGCCTGGTGGGCACCTTCGAATCGTTTCTATGCGGGTTTGGCGGGTTTCGCTAAAACTTGCATAGGGCCGATTCTGAGGGTGTTACACCTAGCAACCCTCACTGGCCGCGCTAGGTTTCGTTCTCGCCGGAGTTGTCTCGCGTCGACGATGACTCCCAGCCGTTAGATTAGAACTAGATCGAACGACCCACGTTGCCCCATACCGCTTCGCCCAGCCCCGTGTCACTGACGAGTGGGGACACCCAGTTAAGCAGCCCGCGGGAGCACTACGCTTAGCAGGCCGACCCGTTAACTTTTCCCGCGTAGCCCAGTTATTCAAATTGAACCTTTTTCTATTTCAATTCAAACACACTTCTGTACCCAACTTCAAAAATCAACCCAGATCGATTTAGTGCACCAATTTGAATGAAACCAATTTTATTGGAAAGGTCTGTGAATGCTGAATCCAAGCCCGTTGGATTCAAGTCATTTGGATCTATAGATCACCCATGGTAAAAATAACAAGGCAGAAGCTCTTCTGCATTCAAACATTTTTCAAATTTAAACCATAATAGCTTTTGAGTTGTTTCCAACTCTCCAAAATCACATTTAACCATACCTTTCAGAATATATAAAAACATATAGGTTTACTTGCAGAAATATTGTTCAAGTAATAAAAGAATGCTACATAAGCATTTCTAGCCACTTAAATTAATTAAAATAAAAGGGTAAAACCTTATTAAATTGTGACACCACTTTAAATCACATTATCTTGGACTACAATATGTGGTGATGACATGTGTCAACATGATCCCATGTTTAGTTTGGAGAATATTAAATTTTAAGTAGTTTTTCAATGAGTAGAAATTACTTTTCTAAAAATAAAAGGAGTTAAATAAAGCCTTAACCTTGTAATGTTAGAGATGATTCTAGATCATCTATAGGACCTTTGTGTGTGATGATTGCAAGTAGTTAAGTATTGTTTGGTGATTGTGTACATCTATTTATTCATAGACGCTAGTACTGACCAAGGATACGAGGAGGAAGGAGGATACTACGAAGAAGAAGCCGAGGAGAACTTCAACCACTGCTCTGCACAAGGCAAGCCTAATACTACCAGTTGAATGTGCAAGCCCATACTTGCAAGCTAGTAACCTTGCAAGTTAACACTTGCAATTTAGCAAGCTTATATTGACATTGATGCAAGCTGACACTTGCAAAATACCCTATTGATGCCACCAACCCATACTTGTGCTATGACTACTATATGCCTTAAGCATATGTGAGCATACCCACTTGATAAACCAATCCTAGTTTTATGTGCAAACTTCTTACTTTATTTCTTTATCAAAGCTTACTTAGAGTTTACTTAAGTGACTGGTAGATTTTGGAAAGATGCTGAAGGTTGCATAAAGAGCATAAAATTTGGCCTAAGTTAGAAACCTTGATCTCCGCCTGAGACTTAAGGTTGTACTTAGTTGAAAATCCACTAGTTTACCACCCCTCCTTAGTACCACCCCCACTTATATATGCTAGTGCTAAGCATAAAACTTGATCAACCTTAGATGGGAATACTTGGTGGAAAAATGGTTATGAAAACCTTGGAATGATGGATCATTCTATTGAAATGTTTTGGACATGTGTTTCCGAACACTTGATGATTTTGGTAATGAAAATGTTGAGGCATGAGCCTTAGCCCTTTTATAAAACTGATGGTTGTCTGGATGCGATACCATTCCAATTTTATCGTACAACCACAATATCCGAAGATTGGGTAGGGCTTGACTGGAAACTTATATTCCTTAGTATTAGTCCCCTCACGGCCAAGGTCTGAGCTGAGGCTACCTTGTGAAGATTGTCCTCCTATGCAGTACCTAAGATGACAGTTGGTCATGGTTGGGAGGCAAAACTCACAGGAGAGGTGCTTATACTAGGGTGTGTAATTGAAAGGTTAGGATTGATTATCCGCATACTGAGTATGGTAAATTCAGGATTTGTTCCTGATGGATGTATCAAATGTTGTGGTGAAAGTGTACAATCTCTGCAGAGTGTCAAACTATTCAAATAGCCGCGTCCGCGGTTATGGACAGTTGGAGTGGCCATACTGTTCCCCCGTTAGACTTTTCAAAATGACTTGTGAAATGAATTGAGACTTTGACTTGACCACAACAGAGTTGTGACCTGAGTTACAAGATCCCACTTAGGAGTTATAAAATTGTGACTAGCTTTGGAACCTAGTAGAGATAAACCTGGATTTTTGTAAAACAACCTTAGAGCCTAGTGTCCCCTTTATCGAAAAACCCCTTACCTGTTAGTATTAGTTTGCGAGTACTTAAAGAGTACTCATGGCTTTGTCCCTGGCTATTCCCATGGCCAGACTATGAAGAGGAATACCTGGAAGATGGACCCCGGGAAGGTTACAACAACTAGGATCATCTCCCATCGTCAGGATTGCCTGTGACCCCGAAGATGGAGCTTCGCCTACGCTACCGTTATTATTACGTATTCCGCTGCTTGAAGTTGTATTAACAACTGGATCATGAGATCCCTATTTGTGTAAGAACTTCTGTATCATTTGTAATGGATGATGTACTATGGTATCCAATTCTGTTATGTCTCGCAAAAATGGTAATCCTGGGATTGCGATGTATGGCATAACAGGCATCTAGGATTGAAAAATCCGGGTGTTGACAAGTTGGTATCAGAGCCATCCTGACCATAGGAGACCCTAGTTAGACTGTACGTTGAACCAAAAACTTAGTTTCAAAATCAAAGAAAAACAAATATTTACAAAAACTTATTCTCATTCTTATCTCTTTGATTCTTTCATAAAAATTCATGTTCCTCAAAAACTCTTGCAAAATACATAAAATTTTGACACACTTGATCACTTTGCTAATCTACTCATCCACTATTTTTATAGATGGACGTGAAGTACAGCAAGTTTTATCAGTTGGGGAATGGAGGAGACCTTATCTTTGAGAGGGATTTGGATCAGCTTTCGGAACTTCTGGAGCGTCCGCACCCCGAGTTCTTCGTAGCTCAGCTCAATGATCAAGGAGGAGAAGATCTGCAGTGGCTAATTGTTGCAAGTCTCCGAGGAAAGATTGAACCTCCCACCGCGGAAGGAATTCAGTTTACCTTAAGAGAGAACAACTGGCTCGATGGACTTGCCAGAGCAATGCAGGAAGCTCTCTCCCGTCTGTGTGGGCAGAGCATCAATCAGATCAAGGGAACCCGCTTTGAGTTTTTCCCAAGGCGTGATGCAAATGGACAACCCCTGGAAGCCCCATATCACCCGAACTGAAGACTCAATTGGACCACCTTAGCTTCATGATGTATGATCGTCAGCAGGAGTTGGACAACTGTCGTGACTATTGCAACCACAAGTCTGCCATCATCCAAACGAAGGATCAGACCATAGCCATTCTAGCAAAGGATCGCAAGTCTCGTCGCCGTCAGCTCGACAAGAAGGAGCGCATTATTGCCCGTCTTCGCCACCGCATCTCATATCTGGAGGAGACCATCCACGAGAGAGACATGCAGTTGGAGGAAAGGGAGAATGCCGGAGAGGATCTTTGTGGAGACCCTTACTCCTATCTCAGCAATGACGATGATTTTCTGGAGGATCAGGCCATGTATTTCTTCACCGATGAGGATGATTTTGCCTTCATCGATGATGATGAAGATGATGCAGCCACAGACTCCGAGGAGTAGTAACACTTGAGCACTAGCGTAGTGAGTAGTATTCGGTCCCACTGTAGCGTAGTTTCCAGAATGGTTCTTAAAACCATCTGTTTTTCCTTGTTGTGGTGTGTGTTGTACTGTGTGAATGAATGAAAAAAGCAAGTTGCTAGAAAAATCCGAGTCAAACCTTTAAAAACTTTTCAAAATCCCAGAAACCCTAGAAATTTCCCTCTTTTCTCATGATCTATATCAATCTTCAGATGACACGTGGAGGAAGTGGTTCAGCCCAGGACCCGATGTTGCAGATTCTGCAAATGTTGACTTCTGACCGCGAAGCTGAAAGAGCGGAACGTCAAGCCAACCTAGCCACTCTGCAACAGATAGCCCAGCTAGCCCACAACAACCAAGGCCATGGAAATCAGGACAACCATGGATCTAAGCTCAAGAATTTCCAGAATACTAACCCACCCATTTTCGCCAAGTCAGAAGAACCCCTAGACGCCGATGATTGGCTGCAAACCATGGAAAATAAATTAGAAGTAGCAGGAGTGGAAGCCAACGAGAAAGTTCTGTTTTCCACCCATTATCTAGCCGGAGCTGCCAGGGCATGGTGGAACAGTGTTCGCGCAATGACCGGAGGCCAGATGATGACCTGGGAGGAATACAAGGTCAAGTTTAGCAGAACACATGTGCCACCAGGTTTGATCAAGAGAATGAGAGACGAGTTCAGGGAGCTGAAGCAAGGAAGGATGACTGTAGTGGAATACCGTGACAAATTTTTGTCATTAGCTAGGTATGCCCCGGACGAGATAGACACCGAAGCCAAGAAGAAAGAAAGTTTCCTGAATGGTCTGCATGACGAGATGCAGACGGTGTTAGTCAACATCCCCTTTGCTGATATTGAAGCCCTTGTCGATTCTGCCATCCAGATGGAAGGAAAGATCAACCAAGCCAATGAGAACCGCAAGCGTCGCATGATGCACCAACCAGGAACCCATCAGACCCCAAAGTATCGCCCCAACCCATATCCAGGATTTGCCCCAAGAACCAACAGACCCCCTATGACCCGTCCGACCTATCCCAACCGTGGAAACCCTAGACCCGAAGGGAATCACAACAACCCCGGCCACTCTAGCAATTTCACCCGTGCCCCACCCAAGTTCAACACCAACCATGCTACCGCCAACCCCAACACTGCCCCGAGGACTGGAAGCAATGTTGTGCCTGTTGCAGCCAAGGACAAGTCACAAGTGACCTGTTATGACTGTGGAAATAAAGGCCACTATTCCAACGAGTGCCCCAACAAGAAGAATGCCACAACCCCTAATGCCAATGCCCCAGCTCAGCAACAGCGTCGTGTCCAGCCAGGAAGAAGATTTGCCCTAGGAAATTCACTCAACCGCAATGGCCGTATTTTCCTCATGCATGCTGAAGAAGCTCAGGAAGCGCCAGACGTCGTGCTGGGTATGTTTTCTGTTAATTCAGTACTTGCAAGAGTGTTGTTTGAATCTGGTGCCTCGCATTCATTTGTCACCGAAGAATTTGCCTGCACTAGTAAAATTCAACCAACCAAACTGAAGCATGTTATGATTGTGCAAATCCCCGGATCAACCACCAAGGCTAGGCAAATTTGCAAAGCCGTCCCTATCCGAATCCATGGAATAGATTTTTATGCTAATCTAATAGTACTCGGAACTAAAGGTTTGGAAGTAGTACTAGGAATGGATTGGATGTCCAAACATAAGGGATTGATTGACTGTGCTAAGAAAGCCATCACCATGACCAGTACAGCCGGAATATCAGTCGAGCATATATCTGAAACCTTACCTCGCCAATTCAAGTGTAACAGGAGTATAGCCCAACCTACCATTCACCAAGTCCGGATAGTCTGTGAATACCCCGATGTATTTCCAGATGTTTTGCCCGGTATTCCCCAGATCGGGATATCGAGTTTATCATTGAACTAATCCCCGGAACCGGACCCATAGCCCAGAGACCCTATAGTATGAACCCGTCAGAACTAGAAGAACTAAAGAAGCAACTGGATTCCATGTTGGAAATCGGATTGATTCAACCAAGTGCGTCACCATGGCCATGGAGATCCCCCGTCTTGTTTGTGGACAAGAAAGATGGAGGTAACCGTTTGTGTACGGATTATCCGAAGTTGAATGATGCCACCATCAAGAACAAGTACCCCTTGCCCAAGATAGAGGATTTGTTTGATCAGTTGACCGGTGCCCAGGTGTTTTCTAAGATTGATCTTAGAACTGGTTATCATCAACTCAAGATTCGCGCAGAGGATATTCCAAAGACTGCCTTTACCACTAGATATGGATTATACGAGTATACAGTCATGTCTTTTGGATTAACCAATGCCCCCGCTTATTTCATGAACCTCATGAATAAGATTTTTATGGACTTCCTGGATAAGTTTGTCGTTGTTTTCATCAATGACATTCTGATTTATTCCAAATCATAAGAAGAACATGAGCTACACCTAAGGACCATTCTTGGAACCCTTAGAGAGCATCAGTTGTATGCAAAGTTTAGCAAATGTAAATTCTGGTTACAGGAGGTAGGATTCCTCGGTCACATAGTATCCGCCGGAGGAATTGCCGTTGACCCTGCCAAAGTGAAAGATGTAGAAGATTGGCAAGCCCCAACCACTCAAACCCAAGTTCGTGCTTTTCTCGGATTGGCGGGATATTACCGCAAATTCGTTGAGGGATTCTCTAGTATCGCCAGACCCATGACCCAATTGCTGAAAAAGGACAAGAAGTTTGAATGGACCGACAAATGTGAAGCGAGTTTTCAAGAACTCGAGAGGAGATTGATTTGAGCCCCAATCTTGATCATGCTGGATATCACGAAGCCCTTTGATGTGTATTGTGACGCATCCAAGATTGGTCTCGGATGTGTGCTAATGCAAGAAGGCAGAGTTATATCTTATCTATCTCAACAATTGAAGCAACATGAGCAAAACTACCCAACTCATGACCTCGAACTCGCAGCTGTAGTCCTAGCCCTGAAGACATGGAGACATTACCTGATGAAAAATCGTTGTGAGATTTATTCGGATCACAAGAGCCTAAAGTATATATTCACTCAGAAGGAGCTAAATATGAGGCAGAGAAGATGGATTGAGCTAATCAAGGATTACGATCTGGACATTCACTATCACCCTGGTAAAGCCAATGTGGTAGCAGATGCCCTTAGCAGATTGCCGTGCCGCTTGAACTCCATGATTTTGAAGGAGCAACCAAGTCTGCACAAGGAGATGGAAGATTTTCGAATGGAATTAGTAAGTGAAGGATTTTTGGCTAGCATAGAACTTCAGCCCACTTTGATCAGTCAGTTTAAAGAAGCGCAGAAGGGAAATGCTAGTATTGACGGAATCAAGCGTCGTATCGGTACAGGCAAAGTACCCGGATTCACCGAGGACGAAGAAGTAGTTATGTGGTACAAAGGACGCCTTTGTGTACCAGCAGATTCGGAATTGAAAGAAGTTATCTTGAAGGAGGCTCATGATACTCTTTATTCTATCCATCCCGAAGGAACTAAGATGTATCAAGATTTGAAAGAGCAATTTTGGTGGCATAATATGAAGAGAGAAATCGGAAGCTATATCGCCAAGTGTGATATATGTCAGTGAGTCAAGGCAGGACATCAAAGACCCGCTGGATTGTTGCAACCTTTGCAAATTCCGGAATGGAAATGAGATTCTGTAGGAATGGACTTTATCACTGGACTACCTACTTCTAGTAGGGGAAATGACTCTATTTGGGTCATAGTTGCCAGGTTGTCCAAAGTCGCTCATTTCTTGCCCGTCAAGACCACCTATCAGAGTTCGAAGCTAGCGGAGTTGTACATCGCTAGAATCGTTAGTTTGCACGGAGTCCCCAAGAACATAGTATCGGATCGAGGAACTCAGTCTACCTCGAGATTCTGGAAGAAAGTCCAAGAAGGTTTAGGAACCATCCTAGATTTCAGTATCGCGTATCACCCTCAGACCGATGGACAAACGGAGCGAGTAAATCAAATACTCGAAGATATGCTTAGAGCATATGTACTAGAATATGGATCCAAGTGGGAAGACTGTCTGCCGTTTGCAGAATTTTCCTACAACGACAGTTACCAAGCCAGTTTGCAAATGGCCCCATTTGAATTCATGTACGGAAGAAAGTGTCGCACCCCTTTGAACTGGTCGGAAGTAGGAGAGAGTCAGATCTTTGGACCCGACATCCTATGAGAAGCAGAAAGGAAGGTTCACAAGATTCATGAGCACCTCAAAACCGCCCAATCCCGACAGAAGAGTTATGCCGATAAGAGACGTCGAGACCTCGCCTTCAATATAGGAGATTTTGTTTATCTGAAAGTGTCGCCATTGAAGGGAATGCAGCGCTTCCAACTCAAAGGAAAGTTAGCCCCCAGATATATCGGACCTTTCAAAATTTTGAACCGTCGAGGAGAAGTATCGTATCAACTAGAACTACCTGAAGAGATGTCAGCTGTGCACAATGTGTTCCATATCTTGTTACTTCGCAAGTGTCTCGAAGTCCCTGAGAAGACCGAAGTGTTCAAGAATATCGATCATCGGACCATAGAGATCAACGATGACCTGACCTATCCCGAAGTGCCCATCCGCATTTTGGAAGAAGCTTTTCGAACTACCCGAACCCGAAGCATCAAGTTTATCAAGATTCAGTGGAGCAACCACACAGAAGAGGAAGCTACCTGGGAACGCGAAGATCACATCAGGACGGAGTTTCCCGATCTCTTCAAATCCTAGGTAATCTTTTTGTCCTTTTTCAAATCTCGGGATGAGATTTTGTTTAAGGGGGGAAGGTTTATAACATCCCAAAAATTCCAAACTTGGATCATCAAACACTAATCATCAAAATTAGGGTTAACAAAAACTTTTCTAAATAAAATCATGAATGCATGCATATGTGTATGCATGGATTTTGAATTTCTTTAAAACCACCTTGTTTGTTTGTTTGTTCGTTTCATTTCTTGTAAAATGTTTCTTAGGTGAAATAAACCGCATCTAAAACATTTCCCACACTTTTCCTAAAGACAAGTAAATCAAAACAAATATATTAAGGGAATGGTCACTTTGACCAATTTAACTCCCATGCCTACTTTGGCTATCTAAAACTTTCAGAACTTAACAGAAACTTTGCTGGATCTTTGCACCCCTTGATTGTACTCATAACAAAGTATCAAGGCCCACTTTGTGATCATCCAGAAACTTTCAAATGCATAGTTTAAATGACAATTCAAAATTGAATCTTCTTCATATGGGAAGATCCCACTTTTTCAGAACCCACTCAAACAAGCTCAACTTTCAAAACCCAAGCATCTGCAGACTCACCAGCACCAATCTATCAAACCCACCAAAAATCATTTCAAAATTCAAAACTTGATTTCATGCGGCCATTTCATCAAACAGGTTGCAGACACAAATCAAACAAAACATCAAACACTATAGTGTGTAGTAAATTTGGCCTAACTTGTTCCCTAGTTAGCTCACACACAGCTCAGTAGATCATCTAGGAAGTTTAACCATGGACTAGCACCCCTGTGAGCTTGCCATTGCCATCAATGGTGAACAGCCGAGCACCCCCCTTGTCACCCCATTGTGGACAGCAGGCTAGAGGAAGGACTAGCCGTGCCAACCTTGTCTGGGAGGCAGCCCACCGTCCACCGTCACTCACTGTCCCAGCCACAAGCGTTGCCAAGCCCTGGACCACGCGCACAATCCGCGCCCAGACCATGCCGAGCGTGCACCAGAGCGCCACCTTCGACCATCACCCACAGACCGCGCACCGCCCTCACCGCGTGCACACACGATCTCCATCAACCCAGGAGACCGCCAGACATCCCCGTTTGCCGCCCCGTGCCGCACAGCCACTGCCCGCCGTCGAAGATGCCGCCTCTGCCGCGTAGAGAACCGCCCGTTCCAGACCAAACCACACCGCCCCATGCCTCGAGACCATGTCGTTGAGCATCGCCAGGAGACACCGCACCGTCCCCTACCCTTGCCCATGCCAATAGCCGCCTGTAACATCGCCCCCGACGAGCTCACCGTGCGCCCCAACGGTCCCCTCGCTCGACTATAAATAGAGGCCACCCCCGCACGATTTCTTCACACCATCTCACTTCCCTCTCCTCACTGATCATTCCACACCATTCTCAGAGCAAGGCGAGCACCACCTCGCCGGAATTTCACTGGAGCCTGCCACTGCCGGAGAAGAAGGGAGCCAGCGATTGGAGCCGCCCCAGGAGCTGCCGCGACCACCCTCGAAGTTCGCCGATTTCGACTGTTCGCCCGCCTCGCCGACCCTCTCCAGTACCCCGGTGAGCCCCTAGCAACCCTCACTGGCCGCGCTAGGTTTCGTTCTCGCCGGAGTTGTCTCGCGTCGACGATGACTCCCAGCCGTTAGATTAGAACTAGATCGAATGACCCACGTTGCCCCATACCGCTTCGCCCAGCCCCGTGTCACTGAAGAGTGGGGAAACCCACTTAAGCAGCCTGCGGGAGCACTGCGCTTAGCAGGCCGGCCCGTTAACTTTTCCCGCGCAGCCCAGTTATTCAAATTAAACCTTTTTCTATTTCAATTCAAACACACTTCTGTACCCAACTTCAAAAATCAACCCAGATCGATTCAGGGCACCAATTTGAATGAAACCAATTTTGTTGGAAAGGTCTGTGAATGCTGAATCCAAGCCCGTTGGATTCAAGTCATTTGGATCTATAGATCACACATGGTAAAAATAACAAGGAAGAAGCTTTTCTGCATTAAAACATTTTTCAAATTTAAACCATAATAGATTTTGAGTTGTTTCCAACTCTCAAAAATCACATTTAACCATACCTTTCATAATATATAAAAACATATAGGTTTACTTGCAGAAATATTGTTCCAGTAATAAAAGAATGCTACATAAGCATTTCTAGCCACTTAAATTAATTAAAATAAAAGGGTAAAACCTTATTGAATTGTGACACCACTTTAAATCACATTCTCTTGGACTACAATATGTGGTGATGACATGTATCAACATGATCCCATGTTTAGTTTGGAGAATATTAAATCTTAAGTAGTTTTTCAATGAGTAGAAATTACTTTTCTAAAAATAAAAGGAGTTAAATAAAGCCTTAACCTTGTAATGTTAGAGATGATGCTAGATCATATATAGGACCTTTGTGTGTGATGATTGCAAGTAGTTAAGTATTGTTTGGTGATTGTGTACCTCGTATTTATTCATAGACGCTAGTACCGACCAAGGATACGAGTAGGAAGGAGGATACTACGAAGAAGAAGCCGAGGAGAACTTTAACCACTGCTCTGCACAAGGCAAGCCTAATACTACCAGTTGAATGTGCAAGCCCATACTTGCAAGCTAGTAACCTTGCAAGTTAACACTTGCAATTTAGCAAGCTTATATTGACATTGATGCAAGCTAACACTTGCAAAATACCCTATTGATGCCACAAACCCATACTTGTGCTATGACTACTATATTCCTTAAGCATATGTGAGCATACCCACTTGATAAACTAATCCTAGTTTTATGTGCAAACTTCTTACTTTATTTCTTTAACAAAGCTTACTTAGAGTTTACTTAAGTGACTGGTAGATTTTGGAAAGATGCTGAAGGTTGCATAAAGAGCATAAAATTTGTCCTAAGTTAGAAACCTTGATCTCCGCCTGAGACTTAAGGTTGTACTTAGTTGAAACTCCACTAGTTTACCACCCCTCCTTAGTACTACCCCCACTTATAGATGCTAGTGCTAAGCATAAAACTTGATCAACCTTAGATGGGAATACTTGGTGGAAAAATGGTTATGAAAACCTTGGAATGATGGATCATTCTATTGAAATGTTTTGGACATGTGTTTCCGAACACTTGATGATTTTGGTGATGAAAATGTTGAGGCATGAGCCTTAGCCCTTTTATAAAGCCGATGGTTGTCTGGATGTGATACCATTCCAATTTTATCGTACAACCACAATACCCGAAGATTGGGTAGGGCTTGACTGGAAACTTATATTCCTTAGTATTAGTCCCCTCACGGCCAAGGTCTGAGCTAAGGCTACCTTGTGAAGATTGTCCACCTGTGCAGTACCCAAGATGACAGTTGGTCATGGTTGGGAGGCCTGACTCACAGGAGAGGTGCTTATACTAGGGTGTGTAATCGAAAGGTTAGGATTGATTATCCGCATATTGAGTATGGTGAATTCAGGATTTGTTCCTGATGGATGTATCGAATGTTGTGGTGAAAGTGTACAATCTCTGCAGAGTGTCAAACTATTCGAATAGCCGCGTCCGCGGTTATGGACAGTTGGAGTGGCCATTTTGTTCCCCCGTCAGACTTTTCAAAATGACTTGTGAAATGAATTGAGACTTTGACTTGACCACAACAGAGTTGTGACCTGAGTTACAAGATACCACTTAGGAGTTATAAAATTGTGACTAGCTTTGGAACCTAGTAGAGATAAACCTGGATTTTTGCAAAACAACCTTAGAGCCTAGTGTCCCCTTTATCCAAAAACCCCTTACCTGTTAGTATTAGTTTGCGAGTATTTAAAGAGTACTCATGGCTTTGTCCCTGGCTATTCCCATGGCCAGACTATGAAGAGGAATACCTGGAAGATGGACCCCGGGAAGGTTATGACAACTAGGATCATCTCCAATCGTCAGGATTGCCTGTGACCCCGAAGATGGAGCTTCGCCTACGCTACCGTTATTATTACGTATTCCGCTGCTTGAAGTTGTATTAAGAACTGGATCATGAGATCCCTATTTGTGTAAGAACTTCTGTATCGTTTGTAATGGATGATGTACTATGTTATACAATTATGTTATGTCTCGCAAAAATGGTAATCCTGGGATTGCGATGTATGGCATAACAGGCATCTAGGATTGAAAAATCCGGGTGTTGACACATACAAGGAAGGTGCTATAGATACAAAGAGGTCAGAAACCAATACGCTAAATGCCCAGAAGAACGAATATCACCAGAGGACGGGGTCAGGTGGCTATATATCTCAGAGGCCTAAGTGGGAGGAAGCTGAGAAGGCCCTGCGCGAGAGAGGGATCACACCCGAGACACATGGGTGGGACCTACGTGCAAAGACTTGGTTCTACGGAATCGGGGCAAGGTTGGACCCAGAAGCATGATTGTGTATCTTCCCAACCCTCCTTGCCAAACCCGTCACTGAACTCATCACGACATACGAGGAAAAAACCACCAGGACCTTCCATCCCGACAGAGAGAATGACCAGCTCACACGCGCCATTGGTAAAAAGAACACCCTGGACATGCACGAGGCATAGGGGGTATGACGTGGAAGGATGGGTTTGCCGAGTAGGACGACTCTTACAGATGGCGCGGCAGAAAATAAAAAGAGCGTACAGAGCGGATGACACAGATAGAACATGCACTTGTGGCGCTGCAGGCGCAAGTGAATGCACAACAGAGCCATCAAGCTACCGGCCCATCTCAGCAGCACAAAGAGCATGCATTGGAAGCTGTCGGCGGCCCAGACTCTGCGCGGAAAAGCACCGTGGCTTCCACGGAGAACGTGCAGCCCACGCTTGAAATGGCGGGTCCTCGATACCCCGTGGATGAGATCACGGAGACCGAACACGCTGAGCTGCATGTGAGATTAATGGGCTTATCCATTAAGGTGGTTGTCGGCTATGCTTTACCTCCTGTAGTTGGTGGAACTTACCACTGCCGACCGATTCCAGATGGCTATGCTATTATCGGGGTGGATGAGGTTGTGAAGGAATATGAGGAAGCACAGCTTGACCATGCTACAGGTGAAGGGGAAACTCAACTCAAATTTTCAGTGAAAACAACCATTCTTTGGAAGAAGGAACACATAGTTCTTCCAAATTGGAGGTCACTGCACGCCGTCTCATGACATCGGCCGATCGAGCCGCTTCAGCTATCTCTGCGTGGCAGCCATCTCCTGCAGCCATCTCACCTTGCTCGGCCCCCAGGCCATCTCCGGCGCTTCAGCCATCTCCTCAGCGTAAGCGGAAGAGCACTGCCACGAAGAGCATCACTAGAACTGCCACAAAGAAATCCGCAGGAAACCGTATGCCAAAGAGTTCAAAAAACTACGTCTCGCAGCCTTTCGCCAAGCCATTGTCGGTTTTACCATGGAATCGCAGCAACGAGGAGACCAATAGGATCTCGGAAGAAGAGGTCAAGAAATTATTTGCACCTAGACGGGCCGAGCCAAAGGAGAAAATAGATCCGGCCGTGGTGGAGAAGTTTTACAAAAATCTTTTGAAACCTGAAACCCCACTTGTCTTGGGACTATTTTGAAGGGGGATGCAAGGCGCCGTAGGGAGACTGAAAGTAGCAGTCATGCGGCACCCCAGAAAACAATTCCCATGCTCGGAGAGCAGGAAAACCAATCATGCGCCCCGCTCCAAGTGTTTGACACACGGTACGCTCCTCCCATAAATGATTACGAGGCAGAGCTACAAAGAAAGGCCAATGAGATGGGGATGACTTACATTGCATACTTGAGCATCATGGGAGACAACTTGCCCAAAGACGATGCCAACCCCATACAACCATGGAAATATGGGAAGAATCTCATCAAGAAAGAGGAGCTCAAGAATCTACCAACAAAGATACGAAGATTGCACAAGTGGTACCTTGATTTCTGCAAGACGAGAAAGGAAGAATGGATCATGGCGCATATAAGAGATCAGATTTCTTGTGTGGAGACGACGCGATCACCTTCAACATTCAAGACTTGCATTTTCTATTCAATCAGAAGGAACTCGACAAAGCTGCCATCAGCCTTTATTGTGTGTAAGTACTATTTCTTTAATTTCTATCTCATCACATTCAATTCATTAATTGCATGTATATATATATATGCTCACCATATATTTATATATATACTATTATGTAGGAAAAAGGTTATGGAATGCATGAAAGGAGGCCCTTTTGACATTGGGTTTGTTGACCCAAATAGAGTTCATGAACAAGTGGTAGGAGACAAACCCGGGCAAACAGAAGATTTCTTGCTAAGGTCTTTACTGAGACAACAAACCAAAAGGGAAATACTATTGCCTTACAACTTCTCGTGAGTACTGTTACCCTCTCTTGTGTACATTCTGTTTCGTCTTACTCGATGTTAAGTTTAACTGATGATGAGTTATGTGTGCGTATGTTCCACTTTATTCTGCTAGTCATTCAACCAGACTCAGGAAAAGTCCTTGTCATGGACTCGTTACGAAAAGAAAAAGAGCTATGGGCAGACTTTAGAAAGATGCTCCAGAGGTAATTTCAATCATATTATCACACTAGATCGGCAACTTTCGTGACAACAAGTAATTAATTACTCCTTTATCAATTTTCTTTGCCGGATAGGGTTTGGAAAAGGTTCACGAGCAGGGCCGTGGGTGAATGGTCAGAAGAACTAAAATTTGTAGACCAAAATGTAAGTAATACTAGCTAGATAGGTCTGCGTATATCTTTGATTCTGCTTCCAATTCCATTATATCATGCTTTATTGATTATTATTTTAATTGAACTCTCTATTCTCGCAAAGTGCGCGCATCAGGGACACAGCAATAACTTATGTGGGTACTATGTTTGCGAGTTCATTCGCAACACGATATGTGCGACGGGCCAAGCCGCACTAGAACAACTTAGAGTAAGTAAACAAAGTACACAACATTATTTTATTACCATCAATTGTGTTGAGTTTTATTCTTATATATATTGACCCCATTCTTTATATATATTTAGATCGAACGGATGCGGGACCAACTCCTACCATTTGACCGCATACGAGCCATTCAAGAGGAATTGGCGGGGTTCATACTTGATGAGGTCGCCACGCCTGGCGGAGAACTCTTTAGATATCCACCAAAATGAATGTTGTATACATGCTTGAACGTGTTTGTCTTGCACTTGATGCTTCAACGTTTACGGAGAATACCACACAATGACGATGTTGTGTATAATAATAGTTGCTTAATTATTCATGTACTCGTATGTACCGATGATGATGTATGTGTATACCGCTCCCGATCGAATCCCCCTCCCCCCTCCCTGTCCCCGCCGCGCCGCAGAAATACGCCCAGAACAGGGCAGGGGCAGAACTCTACCGCGATAGAGACTTAGGCCGTTTTCTTGCCGCGGCAGAACTCTGCCGCGGCAGAGATTTATCTCTTTTTCCTGCCGCGGCACAGAACCTTTAACACCGGTTCGTGTTACAAACCAGTGTTAAAGGGGGGCTGAGCGCTGCGGCATCCCCACGTGCGCAACCCTTTAACATCGGTTCGTATAAGAACTGGTGTTAAAGGGGGGGCCTCTAACACCGAAGCCCGCAATAGCGGTTCTATAACCGGTGTTAGAGGGTGTTCTGAACCGGTGTTAGAGGGGTACGTGTGCACTAGTGAGCATAAGGAACTGTAGAGAACTTGTCAATTCTTGTAGGAAGATGGAGAGGAAACATACAATAGATTTTTTTAAAACAAACCAACTACTGACCTATTCAATGTCTCTGATAGCTGTGCCATAATTAGACAACCAAGTCTTGGAGATGATTTATTCCTTGTATCAGAACCTATCATAGAGTCACCTCAAGCGGATGAAAGAGTTTTTTTTACAGTGCGGATGAAAGATTTGAAATCAGAGACATGATGTACATTTCATTTCAAAAGGTAAGTTATTTTAGAGTAAAAAAATAGTGGTAATACACATATAGACTGTATTCTTCAATTTGTTGCTAGTCTAAAACACTTGGAAGCACACACTGTTCTTTCAAACATCTAGGCAGGTGCATTCTCATTTGACTATTGTATTTTTCTCGAACATGCACTAGTGCAGACCCCCCCTCTAACACCGGTTTGGAGGGCCCTCTAACAGCGGTTGTAGAACCGCTATTGAGGGTTCGGTGTTAGAGGGGGCCCCTTTAACACTGTTTCTTATACGAACCGGTGTTAAAGGGTGGCGCACGTGGGGTTGCCGCAGGGCTCAGGGCCCCCCCTTTAACACCGGTTCGTAACACGAACCGGTGTTAAAGGTTCTCCGCCGCGGCAGGAAAAAGAGATAAATCTCTGCCGCGGCAGGAAAACGGCCTAAATCTCTGCCATGCGTAGTTCTGCCGCCTGCTCGGGTGTATTTCATGCGGGCAGGGGGAATAGATCGGGAGCAGTATAAACATACATCGTCATCAGTACATACGAGTACATGAATAATTAAGCAACTATTATTATACACAAACATTGTCATTGTGTGGTATTCTTCGTAAACGTTGAAGCATCAAGTACAAGACAAACACGTTCAAGCATATATACAATGTTCATTTTGGTGGATATCTAAAGAGTTCTCTGCCAGGCGTGACGACCTCATCAAGTATGAACCCCGCCAATTCCTCTTGAATGGCTCGTATGCGGTCAAATGGTAGGAGTTGGTCCGCATCCGTTCGATCTTTTTATATATGAAGAATGGGGTCAATATATATGTAAGAATAAAACTCAACACAAAATTGATTGTAATAAAATAATGTTGTGGACTTTGTTTACTTACTCTAAGTTGTACTAGTGCGGCTTGGCCCGTCGCACATATCGTGTTGCGAATGAACTCGCAAACATAGTATCCACATAAGTTATTGTCGGGTCCCTGATGCGCGCACTTTACGAAAATAGAGAGTTCAATCAAAATAATAATCAATAAAGCATGATATAATGGAATTGGAAGCAGAATCAAAGAGATACGCAGACCTAGCTAGCTAGTATTACTTACATTTTGGTCTACAAATTTTAGTTCTTCTGACCATTCACCCACGGCCTCAAGTGAACCTTTTCCAAACCCCGTCTGCAAAGAAAATGGATAAAGGAGTAATTAATTACTTGTTGTCACGAAAGTTGCCGATCTAGTGCGATAATATGATTGAAATTACCTCTGGAGCATCTCTCTAAAGTCTGACCATAGCTCTTTTTATTTTTGTAACGAGTCCATGACAAGGACTTTTCCTGAGTCAGGTTGAATGACTAGCAGAATAAAGTGGAACCTACGCACGCATAACGCATCATCAGTTACACTTAACATCGAGTAAGCCGAAACAGAATGTGTACAAGAGAGGGTAACAGTACTCACGAGAAGTTGTAAGACAATAGTATTTCCCTTTTGGTTTGTTGTCTCAGTAAAGACCTTAGCAACTAATCTTTTGTTTGCCCTGGTTTGGTTCTTACCACTTCTTCATGAACTCTATTTGGGTCAACGAACCCAATGTCAAAAGGGCCTCCTTTCATGCATTCCATAACCTTTTTCCTACATAATAGTATATACATATATGGTGAGCATATATATATACATGCAATTAATGAAGTGAATGAGATGAGATATAAATTACAGAAATAGTACTTACACACAATAAAGGCTGATGGCAGCTTTGTCGAGTTCCTTCTGATTGAATATAAAATGCAAGTCTTGAATGTTGAAGTCGATCTCGTCGTCTCTGCACAAGAAAATCTCATCTCTTATATGCGCCGTGATCCATTCTTCCTTTCTCGTCTTGTAGAAATCAAGGTACCACCTGTGCAATTTTCCCATCTTTGTTGGTAGATTCTTGAGCTCCTCTTTCTTGACGAGATTCTTCCCATACTTCCATGGCTGTATGGGGTTGGCATCGCATTTGGGCAAGTTGTCTCCCATGAAGTTCAAGTATGCAATGTAAGTCATCCCCATCTCATTGGCCTTTCTTTGTAGCTCTGCCTCGTAATCATTTACGGGAGGAGCGTCCCTGTGTCGAACACTTGGAGCGGGGCGCATGATTGGGTTTCTTGCTCTCCGAGCATGGGAACTGTTTTCTGGGGTGCCGCACGACTGCTACTTTCAGTCTCCCTACGGCGCCTTGCATCCGCCTTCAAAATCTGGCACTCGTAGTCCGACACAAGTGGGGTTTCAGGTTTGAAAAGATTTTTGTAAAACTTCTCCACCACCGCCGGATCTATTTTCTCCTTTGGCTCGGCCCGTCTAGGTGCAAAGAATTTCTTGACCTCTTCTTTCGAGATCCTATTGGTCTCCTCGTCGCTGCGATTCCACGGTAAAACCGGGAATGGCTTGGCGGAAGGCTGCGGGACGTAGTTTTTTGAACTCTTTTGCGTATGGTTTTCTGTGGATTTCTTTGTGGCAGTGTTAGTGATGCTCTTCGTGGCAGTGCTCTTCCGCTTACGCTGAGGAGATGGCTGAAGCACCGGAGATGGCTGACGGACAGGAGATGGCTGGCCTTGGAGATGGCTGTGAGAGAGATGGCTGAAGCCGAGATGGTCGAGATAGCTGAAGCGGTTCAGACTGCTGACGCTACGGAGACGGCGGGGGTGCCAGTGGCCTCCAATTTGGAAACACGATGTGTTCCTTCTTCCAAAGAATGGTTGTTTTCACTGCAAATTTGAGTTGAGTTTCCCCTTCACCTGTAGCATGGTCAAGCTATTCTTCCTCATATTCCTTCACAACCTCATCCACCCCGACAATACCATAGCCATCTGGAATCGGTCGGCAGTGGTAAGTTCCACCAGCTACAGGAGGTAAGGCATAGTCGACAGCCACCTTAATGGATAAGCCCATTAATCTCACAAGCATCTCAATGTGTTCGCTCTCCGTGATCTCATCCACGGGGTATCGAGGACCCGCCATTTCCAGCGTGGGCTGCACGTTCTCCGTGGAAGCCATGCTGCTTTTCCGCGCAGAGTCTAGGCCGCCGGCAGCTTCCAATGTAGGCTCTTCGTGCCACTGAGATGGGATGGTAGCTTGATGGCTCTGTTGTGAATTCACTTGCGCCTGCAGCGCCACAAGTGCATGTTCTATCTGTGTCATCCGCTCTGTACGCTCTTTTTCTTTTCTGCCGCGCCATCTGTAAGAGTCGCTCCACTCGGCAAACCCATCCTTCCACGTCATACCCCCTGTGCCTCGTGCATGTCCAGGGTGTTCTTTTTTACCGATGGCGCGTGTGAGCTGGTCATTCTCTCTGTCGGGATGGAAGGTCCTGGCGGCTGTTTCCTCGTATGCCGTCATGAGTTCAGTGACGGGTTTGGAAAGGAGGGTTGGGAAGATACACAATCTTCTTTCTAGGTCGAACCTTGCCCCGATTCCATAGAATCAAGTCTTTGCACGTAGGTCCCACCCATCTGTCTGGGGTGTGATCCCTCTAGCGCGCAGGGCCTTCTCAGCTTCCTCCCACTTAGGCCTTTGAGATATGTAGCCACCTGACCCCGTCCTCTGGTGATATTCCTTCTTCTGGGCATTTAGCGTATTGGTTTCTGACCTCTTTTTAGCTATAGCACCTTTTTTATATGTCACAAATTCGGGCCAGTGAGGTCTTATCTTCGCATAATATGCGTCTTCAAAATTTGGAGTCTCGCGAGCTTTGACAAATTTGTTCAATTTGTCTTCCAGTTGCGGAAAGCGTCAGCCATCTTCTTTAGAGTCCACTCTTTGACCTTTTCCTTTATAACCGGGTTGTTTTCATCCTCCTCTGGCGGAAGGGTGAAATTTACCAACAACGAATTCCAAAGTGTTTCTTTGGATCTTTCATCAACAAAGGTACCGTCGCCCTTCTTTGGCTTATTCCAATATTCAATTATGATTGGGATTTTGTCCCTAACAAGAACTCCATCCTGACGTACAAATTTTTCTGCGGCCTTCTTGGGCTCCATCGGCCTACCATCAACACGGACTGCTTCGATCGTGAACTTTGCACGATCTTTCAACCGATGGCTCGCGCCTCGCTTGCTCTTTTTCGTAGAAGAAGATGGTTGCTGGCTGGTCGATCCAGAGCGCTAAAAGAAGAAAGAAGCGTTAATTAATACATGTAGAATAAGATTGTTGGTGGAAGTCAGTAGAGGCTTAATCAAGCATATACCTCGCCGGACTTTGTAATCACTAAATTGCGTTCATCGGAGTCTTAATCTTCTCCATGACTACTTGAGCTGTCATCATGTCCCTCCAAGTTCATATATTGTGAGGTGTCCTCATCAATAATGCTCTCCATTATTTCTTCTTCTTCAAGGTTTCTACTAAGTGGATCCATAGTTTCTAAAACAATAATATTATCTAGAGTAAGAGAGTAAACATTCAAGTGGACTTGGATTCATACACAAATATACATATTATTCATACAAAAATACACAAATAAATACACAAATGAAATTAAAACCCTAAGGATGCTTGATCATTTTAAACGAGTTCCGAGGGGTCCAAACCCTTATTCAGAGAAATCCTGGATGCATATGAGAGGGGCTAGCTACAGTGGCTAACCGGAGGCTGGCGGCGTTGGAGAGCGACCTAGGGCGCGCGAGGTAGCGTGATGCGGCCTACCTAAAACGGGCGTTGTTCGAAAGAGGAGGCCGAGGCAAGCATTATAGTATGCGCCGCCGGTATTGTCACCGAGCGACAATGACGGCAAACAACTTGGCAGAACAGATACAATGTGGAGGGGATATCCCTTTTATAAAGCAGATCAAAATAAGCAAGAAAAACCGCGGAGAACCTAAACTTGCCACCGAAGTCATATGAGCCAAGATCAGGATGAGTCAGAGCTCCACAACGACGCCCCCAAGAGGGTAACGACCAACGAGACCTATGGTAAAGTATTTTCACCCGGAGCCCTGTGACGAAGAAGGTAGCAGCATCGGCGGCCCCAGAGACCTATGGTAAAGGTTTTCCCCGTCTTTCCCGCCCCGCCCGTTGTCCCTAAGATAGGCCCCAGACCGAGGGGGGAAGCCACGACGCTCGCCAAAGAGCTGCCCGCGCAGTCCACCTTCTAAGGCCGCCACCGACATCCGCGAACTCTAGCCACCACTCCGATGACCAACGACACATCGCATCGCTGAAGAGAGGGACGCCGTGCCGTCGTTGCCAGTGGACACACCTGCAACCCGAGAAGGACCATACATACACCCCGACATCATTGGCATACCGCGCGAGCTCGCACCCCATATGGCCACCACCGGAGCTCGCACCCCACCTAGGCCGCCCCCCACCTAGGTCGCCCCCCACCGGAGCTCGCACCCCACCTAGGCCTCCCCCGCACCCCACTGCTCTGGCGTCACCCGCCGCACAGACACCAAGGACCGCGCGCGTCGCCGCCACTCAAAACTGCCGGCCGGAGCCACCGCGAGCTCCACCGCCGCCGTGAGCTCCACCGCCACCGCGAGCTCATCGGGACAGCAACGCAAAAGGGAGGAAACAGAGGGGACCAGGAGGTCCGCTAGCTCACCACGAGCACGACTGTGGGCTTCTTGTAGGCGCCGGCGTTGTCGTCGGCTTGATGCTGCATGTGTGATGAGTTGGCGCGACGGCGGCTCCGATCGAGTTGGTGGTGGGGACGACGCGAGGGCGGCGACGGCGAGGGCGAGGGCGGCGACGGCGAGGGCTGGACGGTGCCGGCGGCTCTGCTAGCTCTTTGTTTTTCTCTGCGCGGCGGGTTCGATCTGGCTCTTGGGGGAAGAAGGAAGGGGAAGGCGTGCATTTAATACCCCCCCCTTTAACACCGGTTCGGGGCTGGAACCGGTGTTAAAGGAGGAAATTGTTACATAGACTTCTTTAACACCGGTTCCGGCCACGAACCGATGTTAAAGGTGGGGTGACATAAACGAAGAATGCGCTTCTTTAACACCGGTTCGTTGCTGGAACCGGTGTTAGGGGGGCATTTATTTCATGCATTAAAGGGGCATTTTTAATTCAAAAACTAGGATATGAATTTAGAAAATTCATATCTTTTTCATTTCAACTCAGAAAAATATGAATAATATATCATAATTTTCAGAAAAATAATATCTATCCATTCATGTAAAAACATTTTATATTTACTTTAGATAAATTTTTTCAAAATAATTAAAACAATTACATATAAATTTTGATTATTCAATTCAAACAAAAATAAATTCTCAAATCCTAAAACTTTGAAAATAAGAAATATTAAGCATCTAAAAAGGAATCTCACCCTATTTTATTAGAGCAAATCATATTTTAATGCTGTATCTTTTGTATTAACATTTTTGAATTGATTGGATATTTAAATGTTGCATCTTTTGACCAAGCCTCGCTCAACTTGCATTGGATTTTTGATAAAATAGCATATTGTGAATCTAAAAATGATTTTTGTAAAAAATCATGGGCATCGTATCATGTACCTGTAGTTCATATCTGACCCACTTCCTACCGATTCGGCAGGAATTTTTCTTTTTCACCAGAGGTGGACGGAAAGGTTTCAGATCCCCCTGTTGGTACATTGTCCATATAAGGTGGTCTAGTATTTTTGTAAAATGTGTTGGTGGTTTTTTGAATTATCCATTTGGTGGTTGCTTCACAAAACCGTCTGTTTGTTATGCTCGGAAAATGGAAAATGCCTTTTTGGTGCGATAAAAAGGAAAACTTCCTCTTGCAACATTGTTTGCCATGCCATGATGCACATGTATGCACAATATGGCCATATTATCACAAATTATGCCTTGATTCTAGCCATAACATTGGTCATTTGACCCGAAAGCCAAGAAACCTCGAATGACATAGGTCATTTCGTGAAGGTTTTTTTGAGACCTAATCAATATACCAAGTTTGAGATTTTTCCTTCTAACTATGTCACATAATATAACACCACGCGAAAGTTTCGCACTGTTTCGATCTTTTTTTATTTTTTTACCCCGTTTTAAACTATCGTCAAACTTTGTCGAACAACGGGCATGAAGATTCTTAGCTCGGGGCCAATCCTCACTCAACTTGCATTGGATTTTTGATAAAATAGCATATTGTGAACCTAAAAATGATTTTTGTAAAAAATCATGAGCATCGTATCATGTACCTGTAGTTCATATCTGACCCACTTCCTACCGATTCGGCAGAAATTTGTCTTTTTCACCAGAGGTGTACGAAAAGGTTTCAGATCCCCCTGTTGGTACATTGTACATATAAGGTGGTCTAGTATTTTTGTAAAATGTGTTGGTGGTTTTTTGAATTAGCCATTTGGTGGTTGCTTCACAAAACCGTCCGATTTTTATGCTCGGAAAATGGAAAATGCCTTTTTGGTGCGATAAAAAGGAAAACTTCCTCTTGAAACATTGTTTGCCATGCCATGATGGACATGTATGCACAATATGGCCATATTATCACAAACTATGCCTTGATTCTAGGCATAACATTGGTCATTTGAGCCGAAAGCCAAGAAACCTCGAATGAGATAGGTCATATTTTGTGAAGGTTTTTTTGAGAAATAATCAATATACCAAGTTTGAGATTTTTCCTTCTAACTATGTCACATAATATAACACCACGCGAAGGTTTCGCACTGTTCCGATCTTTTTTTAATATTTATCCCCATTTTAAACTATCGTCAAACTTTGTCGAACAACGGGCATGAAGATTCTTAGCTCGGGGCCAAGCCTTGCTCAACTTGCAATGGATTTTTGATAAAATAGCATATTGTGAACCTAAAATTGATTTTTCTAAAAAATCATGAGCATCATATCATGTACCTGTAGTTCATATCTGACCCACTTCCTACCGATTCGGCAGGAATTTATCTTTTTCACCAGAGGTGGACGGAAAGGTTTCAGATCTGCCTGTTGGTACATTGTCCATATAAGGTGGTCTAGTATTTTTCTAAAATGAGTTGGTGGTTTTTTGAATTAGCCATTTGGTGGTTGCTTCACAAAACCGTCCGTTTTTTATGCTCGGAAAATAGAAAATGCCTTTTTGGTGCGGTAAAAAGGAAAACTTTCTCTTCCAACATTGTTTTCCATGCCATGATGCACATGTATGCACAATATGGACATATTATCACAAACTATGCCTTGATTCTAGCCATAACATTGGTCATTTGACCCGAAAGCCAAGAAACCTCGAATGAGATAGGTTATTTTGTGAAGGTTTTTTTCAGACATAATCAATATACCAAGTTTGAGATTTTTACTTCTAACTATGTCACATAATATAACACCACGCGAAGGTTTCGCACTGTTTCAATCTTTTTTATTTTTTTATCCCCGTTTTAAACTATCGTCAAACTTTGTCGAACAACGGGCATGAAGATTCTTAGCTCGGGGCCAAGCCTCGCTCAACTTGCATTGGATTTTTGATAAAATAGCATATTGTGAACCTAAAAATGTTTTTTGTAAAAAATCATGAGCATCGTATCATGTACCTGTAGTTCATATCTGACCCACTTCCAACCGATTTGGCAGGAATTTGTCTTTTTCACCAGAGGTGGACGGAAAGATTTCAGATCCCCCTGTTGGTACATTGTCCATATAAGGTGGTCTAGTATTTTTGTAAAATGTGTTGGTGGTTTTTTGAATTAGCCATTTGGTGGTTGCTTCACAAAACCGTCCGTTTTTTATGCTCGGAAAATGGAAAATGCCTTTTTGGTGCGATAAAAAGGAAAACTTCCTCTTGCAACATTGTTTGCCATGCCATGATGCACATGTATGCACAATATGGCCATATTATCACAAACTATGCTTTGATTCTAGCCATAACATTGGTCATTTGACCCGAAAGCCAAGAAACCTCGAATGAGATAGGTCATATTTTGTGAAGGTTTTTTTGATACATAATCAATATACCAAGTTTGAGATTTTTCCTTCTAACTATGTAACATAATATAACACCACGCGAAGGTTTCGCACTGTTTCGATCTTTTTTTATTTTTTTATCCCTGTTTTAAACTATTGTCAAACTTTGTCGAACAACGGGCATGAAGATTCTTAGCTCGGGGCCAAGCCTCGCTCAACTTGCATTGGATTTTTGATAAAATAGCATATTGTGAACCTAAAAATGTTTTTTGTAAAAAATCATGAGCATCGTATCATGTACATGTAGTTCATATCTGACCCACTTCCTACCGATTCGGCAGGAATTTGTCTTTTTCACCAGAGGTGGATGGAAAGGTTTCAGATCCCCTTGTTGGTACATTGTCCATGTAAGGTGGTCTAGTATTTTTGTAAAATGTGTTGGTGGTTTTTTGAATTAGCCATTTGGTGGTTGCTTCACAAAACCGTCCGTTTTTTATGCTCGGAAAATGGTAAATGCCTTTTTGGTGCGATAAAAAGGAAAACTTCCTCTTGCAACATTGTTTGACATGCCATGATGCACATGTATGCACAATATGGCCATATTATCACAAACTATGCCTTGATTCTAGCCATAACATTGGTCATTTGACCCGAAAGCCAAGAAACCTCGAATGAGATAGGTCATTTTGTGAAGGAGGTAGAACTAGAATTAAAATACAGAATGCAACTAATAGTAAGTTACATAAAGCACGACTGAAAATTAAGATACATAAAAGAACTGAAAATTAAGATACATTGCCAGATTAAGTAACAATCGCCGAACTTGTTTTGGAATGTTGGAGTGATTCAGTCATGCTCCTACCTACACCTGTAATACTCGCCATTGTAGTCGTCGTACTCGCCACCGCCGTCATCGCTGTTGTCGTCGGGGTCGCCGTAATTGAACCTTGAAGGCTGAGTACGCGTGGGCTGGACTTGAGGGTAGCGCAGACGGGGGTTAGAGTCGGCGGCAGTGTCATATGCCATGACGCTCTAGAGAGTCCGACCACGCCACCATAGCCAACGGCCGGCCTCGTTGAAGTTAGGAGTGTAGGGGGTTCCTAGCATGGAAAACAAAAATTTTCTATCGCATACAAACAAACAAGCCAAGATCTATCTACTAGATTGTAGCAACGATTCGATAGAGGAACTCACCCTCGAAGATTCCAAAGCGGTTAACAAGAGCAGATTCTCGTGGGTGATGTAGTCGTACACTTGCCGATCTCAATATCGCGTAGACGATCCTTCCGGCACTGCGTTCCGGCAGCGCTCCCGCAGTCGGTCACACGTTCGGTACTCGACGGAGACCTTCCTCTCCCTTGTTCCAGCAGGCAGCGGAGGTTGTAGCACTCTCCTCGCGATTCTGGCAGCACGACGGCGTGGTACCGGAAGTAGAGGGGAGATCTCGTAGGGCTTCGCCTTAAGCCGGAGCGAGTATGGTGGACTATGAGAGAGCCTTGGTGATCTAGGGTTTAGACACACCAATTAGAAGGGGCTAAAGCAGCGGCTAGGGCAATTAGAAGCTCTAACTCGGCGGCTTGGGAGAAATCCCTAGGATGTGGCTAGGGTTTAGGTTTAGAGGGAGGCAACTTGTGTGTCTAGGAGGGGAGCCCTGCCCCTCCTCTTATAGGTGGAGGGAGGCGCGCCTGGGGAGGGGAGTCCCTCCCCAACTCGGACCCAAGGTGGGCCGGCGGTGGGAGGAGGAACTCCTCCCCCAAGTCGGTTTCAAACCTCCTCCTCTTTCCCAAAACTAGCCGTTTGACTTTTCAAACTAGGATTTGAATAAACCCTCTATTTGGTACAGCGATGACACCAAGTACATAATTCAATCATACCAACTTGATATAACACATTCATGTACCCTTCCCCTCCGGAGTGCCGGACATTCTGGAACCTTCTAGAACATTCCCGATGAAAACACCGGAATCATTCCCCAACTCCAAAACAGGACTTTCCTTATATGAATATTATTCTCCGGACCATTCCGGATCTCCTCGTGATATCCCGGATCCCATCCGAGACTCCAAACAACATTCGGTCTCTTACTGATCATTCCATAACTACTCAACAACATCGAATCCTTAAGTGTGTCTCCCTACGGTTCGTGAATTATGCGGACATGATCAAGACACTTCTCCGATCAATAACCAATAGAGGAATCTAGAAATTCATATGGCTCCCACATATTTCTACGATTACTTTGCGATCGAATGAACCACTTACATATGATACCAATTTCCCTTTGTCTCACGATAGTTTACTTATCCGAGGTTTTGATCGTCGGTATCTCTGCATACCTAGTTCAACCTCGTTACCGATAAGTACTCTTTTCTTGTTCCCGTGGTATGTGATCCCTTGTGAGCCAGTCACATGCTTGCAAGATAATTGGATGACATTCCACCGAGAGGGCCCAGAGTATATCTATCCGTCATATGGATGGACAAATCCCACTCTTGATCCATGTGCCTCAACCCATACTTTCCAAACACTCAATGCCACCTTTATAGCCACCCAGTTACGGTGTGGTGTTTGATGTCATCAAAGCATCCTTCCGGTGATGGTGATTTAACATGATCTCATGGTCAAAGGAATTAGGTTACTATGTATCAGAAAGCATATAGCAAATGAACTATATTAAATGACTTGATCTTTATGCTACGCTTATCTATAGGAGTATGTCCATCACATCATTCTCCTAATGATATGACCCTGTTGTTAATAACATCTCTATGTTCATGATCAAGAAACCATGATCATATATTAACCAACAAGCTAGTTTAACAAGAGGCTTTTCTAGGTATGAAGATATGATAATAACCACCTTATTATTGCCTCTTGGGCATATCTCCAACAGTCTCCCACTTGCACTAGAGTCAATAATCTATTTTCAAACCTTTGTGTATTCAACACCTATGGCTTTCCGGTGTTGCATGTACACGATTGCTAGTGGTCAACTGATCTCCGGATCTGACACTTCTAGGTCCGTGTGTAATTGCATGTATTTGCGTCTCTACGCATCACACATTCTCTAATGAGATGGCTTTGTATAAATTTCGTCCTTTGGTGAGACCTTTAGTTCTTTGGGGTTAAAACATGTCTGATAATATTGTCGTATAATATATCTTCATAGTATTATCCCGCTATGAACTACACCTAGTTTGATAACAAACTACTTGACCCAAATGCCCTCTTTAGCTGCTATAATAGCAGTCATATACTTAGCCTTTTGTTGTAGTATCTGTCACAATGTTTTAACTTTGGAACTCATCCAAATCCATTATGGAACTTACTTTCCATTATATTTTGCCACCCTTAGTTTAGATTGAGATAAACTTAATTTGTACTTTGTGACAAAACTAGTATCAATGTAGTACTTTTAAAATGAACTAACCATCTATTTGTCACTTCTACAAACAATATATTCTTAGTTCTTCCAAAAGATCATAAGAATATCCTGACTATTGTCCAATGATCATCTTATGAATCATTCTGGTATATGCTCATAACATTTAGAGTACAGGACATATCTGGATTTGTACATATCACAGTATGATTGATATAAATAGTCTTTGTGATTTCATACATCAAGTATCAATCTATACTTGAATCTTTGTTTCACTTACCAAGTGTCAATACACTTGAATATATTATCAATATTGAACTCATTCAATCCTTTCTGTGCGACAAGAACCTTTCTTGTAGTTTCTATATTGAACTCATTCAATATCTCATCTATGTACTTCTGGCACAACCATATTGGCGTCTATTGATGCCAAATATTTGGGTTTTGTAGGGGTCCCAATCTTAGATAAGATAGAGACTCCTGTGTTTTACAATGCTAGTCCCTGGATCAATAGCTAGCATCCATAGTTTAGATGTAATATCAAGAAACAAAGGTCATATTATACTTTATAACCAGGAATATACATCAATACATAGCTCATTTGGCTATTACTTTACATTGCAGCGGAATAATTATAATCATGGGGTTCTTCATCTTCAAAGTGCCACAGGCAGATGTTGGTTGTAGACTTTGTAATCCTAATCAAACAATCTTCACTAAAATCAATCAAACCTGCAACATTACAAGTTACAGCCACAAGGGTCAATACATTTGAATTGTATTGGCAAGTGATACTATGGTAGTATAGTGGAGTCTATCATCTATATGCATTTGGCTAAGTGGAGTTGAGGCTTGCATTGCTCAAAATAGATTTTTCCTTAACATTTGAAAATACTAAGTTTTTGCTTGTTAAAATCATTTTTTCTCAATCAAAGACTGAAGATCCTTTCCAAGGCATCTACCAATCAAAGATTTAAGATCTCAAACAACCCTTGTTCAATCCACAAGTTTTAACTTAGAAATTTGAATGATGAGATTCTTGATTGCTTCCATGTCTTGATGCTCAAATTGTCCTTTACCAGGGACATGGCTAAGTACTTAGATTTTACACTCTGCAGAGGTTGTGCACTTTCCCCACAAGACTTGGTTTCCCAAGACAAGATCTTTCAGAAGCCTTCCCTTAGACCAAAATGGATGCGCTCCAACCTATCAAACACTACCACCCACTGTCCATATGGCTAAGTTCTTGCAACCTATATGATCATGGCAGAGCCCATATTGCCAAGTGGTTGCACTTGAAGCTTCTCAACATTTGACATCTCAAATCCCTTTGTTCCTGGGTGGCATACCACAAGTGAGATACACAATCCAAGTCCATGGCATTGTGAACCACTCAACCAATCTCCACCAAGCAAGCCCATTCCACCCAGGGGATTCATTAACTTAGTTGTTTTATTAAACAAAATCACAAGTCCTCAGACTTAGAATATTTTTCCATAGTGTGAATATGTTTTCCACACATGTTTTCTATTAGCTAGGCTAAGCTTGGTAGTAATAGGAAACTTAACTTAGGAAATCCTACTAAGGATTCATCTACTAGGTTTTCCTATAGCAAGATCTATACTTAGCAAAATCCATGCAAGTTTATTTAGCAAAATCACTAATGCATAGGAAAAGTAATGGGATAGAAAGTATGAAGCATCACTTGCCTTTTTGATAGGGAATGGTAGTTCACTCCTTGATCTTGCTAGTCTCATACTTCACTACAAGTCAATCAAGCAAACACCAATTCAATTTACATTCCAAACCAATAATCACTCAAACAATTTCACACACACAAGATAATGGAAACAAATTCATGCATGGGAGCATGCACAAGATAGTTTTATTTTGCAAAGGGGTCTCCATGGGGTTTCTAAACTTTTTAAGATGCAAATTGGTCATTTACCAAAGTGGAAAAGTCATTAGCAAGAGGGCTTTGTCCAAAAACTATTTTTTTAATCCATTCATCATTTCATGTGGTGAAAAATGTTTTTATTAAGGCAAAACTCCTAAGTTGTTCACCAAATGAGTTGCTATTGCAAAGCTTGGTGTTTTTGGGTCAGTAGGTTTGGTCCAAACTATTTTCTCAAAGTTTTCTTTCCATAAACATTTTTATAATAAAATCAACAATTTTATTTGGCTAGAAATGGACTAAACTAATTAATCCACTCCAAACTTTTCCAAATTTATTTTCCAAACCATGGGTTGGTTCCTAGGGTCAGTAAGGTCACAACAATCCAATTTGCAAAGGTTTTATCCTTAAATTCAATTTTAAACAATTTTTATACTCTAAACAAGCATACAAATGAATCTGCAAAAATGAGCAAACAAACAAATACTATTTGCTAAACCAATTTCACAGTTGGCTAGGGCTTGTTCTCCTGAATCCATTGATATAAAATTTGCCAAATTTGGACGTGTGGTTCAAAATTTATAAGGGTTTGAAAATGGCATCAAATTCTGATTTCAAATTTGTTTTTAAACTGATTAGGTGACACGCGGCAGTATCTTACTGGACGATACCGGTTCGGCTGGATCACGCGATGACAGCCGTTGGATTTCAGTTAAATCGTGCGGCACAGGATCACTACTTACCCCTTCGCTAACGATCTATCGTATCCGTCAGATTCAGATCCTGCGGTTGCTATTGCCTAGCCAAAAACGGACGGCGCTCAACGGTGGCGCGCGGCGGCGCGGCTCAGATGATGACGGTGCCGGCGATGCGGGAAGCTAGAGGAACAGAGGGGTGGTTTACCAGATTCACCGAAGCTCGCTGATGCTCAACGTGGTACTGGTGGGTGAAGGGGCGCTCGGGTCTGTCCTTGATTGCTCGCCGGAGTGGAGTTGCGCCTCGGGCGGTTCAGGCAATCGTCGAGGGCGAGGATAGAAGGCGTCCTAGGATAAACGGAGGATGCGGTTAGGTTCGCATGAGCCTGGAGATCATCATCGTGTCCACGGGGAAAGGAGGGGAGGTCAGGTACTACCTGGGGACGTCGTCGGAGAAGAACTAGTCGCGGCGGCGTTCAGAAGCTTGTCATTTCCGATGCTCCGGTGTGCCCGCGGTCGAGTGATTGACACAGAAGGATGCGCCAGGGTATGGTGAGCGTGCTCGTGTTTTCAGGGAGGCGGAAGGGGGCGTGTGCTGGCCGGAATTGGCAAGAAGGGTCGTCGGAGACAGTGAGAGTGGCTGACGAATTACGGCAGCCTGGGGGCGTGCTTAGGGAAGGAGGCAGAGGGGAATGAGAGAGGACGTGCTGGCGTTTTATCGAGCTTGATCACTTCGATTTAAGGTGGCTGCGTTAAGGCGTATTGATGCCGCGATTCAAAGCTGGCAACAGCGACGAGAGGAGGAAGAACCAGTCGCGGGGTGGGGAAGGGGAACAGTGGAAAGGGGTCCACTGGTCAGTGGGGAAAAGAAATAAGGGGGAGGTCCACCAGTCATTGGTTCTGTGGGTAAGAAAATTGGTGCCAAACGTTTTCTTCGGGGAAAGAAGCTGGGCTGTTGCTGGGCCTATTGGGCTGCCTGGGTTGGGTCTGTCCTTTTCCATATTTTTTTCTGTCTGATTCCTTTTCTTTTTCTATTTCTATTTTCCTGTTTTGGTTTTCAAACAAACAAACAAGTTTCAATTCAATTCAAACCAACACCAAAACTTTGGAAGTTTGACTTGGTTCTGTTCAGTAGCCTGAACCTAAATCTAAAATCCATAATTTTTAAATAATAAAATCCATTATTAATTAAATAAATGCCCATTGCTAATTAATCAAATTAGGATTTGATTTATTTCAAACTCAATTTAAATCCATATATTTTCCAAAACAAAAATAGTGGTTTGTATTTGAAATAAGGTATATTTAGAAAGCTTGTTTAAAATAAATAACAATTTTGTTAAAGGTTCCATTTATAATTTAAATAAATGGATCATGGTTTATTAATGAAATAAGGTTTGATATAATTAAATAAATTCCCCATTTGAAATCCAAATATCTTCAAAATCAAATCAGTAGGTTTTATTTGGAAGTAAATAATACTTTTATACTTGTTTTAAAACAAATAACATTTTATTTAGAGTTCATTATTTAATTAAATTTATTAGACTTCCATTATTAAATCAAATAGGATTTGTTTTATTAAGATATTTATTTTGAACTCTAAAATAAACCAAAACACTTTAGTAGGTTTTATTTGTGAATATCAAACATTTGGAAAACTTATTTTAAACAATTTAATAAGTCTTTGATGGTTTATTAATAACAAAACTTTTATTTAATAAAACTTGGATATTAAATCCTTATTACTTTATTTAAGCAATCCTTTATTATTTTTAAATAAACCTTTGCTATTTTACCTAAAATAGAATGTTTTAATTCAAAATCTTGGCCATGGTTTTAATTGGCTTTATATAATAATCTTTATTTATAAAACTTCTATTTCATTTGAAATCAAATCCTTTCATTTATAAGTTTCAAAATAGTATTTCCAAATGTTTTTATTTTTCCTTTTATTAAATGTTTATCTTTTTAAATCCCTTTAGTTTTTATTAAATTCAAATGGGTTTGGAGTTCCAATTGAATTCAAAAAGTTTCTTCTGGCTCTGAAAATCAAACAAAGTTTTATTTTATTCATTTATTTTCACATTACAAGATTTGGAAAATCTTGGGATGTGACAGGCTACCACCCTTAAAATAAATCTCGTCCCGAGATTTGGGGATGCTAGGGTTACAAGCAAGTTCAAAACAACTAGGGTACTACCACCCTTAAAAATTTTCAAACAAAATTTACATATTGTCCTTCTTGGGATCCTTAGAAAACTTCTCTAAGCAAACAGTTGCATTGAGTCCTTAGTTTCCATTCTTGACTCATGAAGCTCATGGGCCAAGGTTGAGTTTCTCCATAGACTTGTTTAACTTGTTCTTCATCTTTCTTGGACAATTGTTCGAATAGTGGCCTAGTTCCTTGCATTTGGAACACATCACTTGGCTGATATCTTTCTTTTCCTTTGGTTTCATTGCCTTTTGTTTGTTTCCTTGGTTCTTCTTCTTTTCTGGGCATTCACTGGCATAGTGTCCCATCTCTTTGCAATTGTAACATCGCAACTGGCTTATGCCTTTCTTCTTCTTTTTGGGTCTCTCCAAAGCTAGGAGTTCTTCTAGTTCATATTCTTCATAGGTGGGAGATCTTTCTCTCTTCTTGGGGCATTGATCTTCATGTTCCTTGGATGCATGATTCTGGTCTCTAAAATTATAGCTAGCTTGGGTTCCTTCTAGAATAACATCTTTGTCATCCTTATTGTCATTAGCTCTTTGGGAAAAGTTTTCTCTCATGTTGTTCATTTGAGTAACTAATCCTTGCAGCAATTGAGATTGAAGTTTCAAAATCCTTTGTATGGCTGGGTCTAGTCCATTGTTGTTGGCTAAAAGCTGAGTTGTCTCTTGGCTCAACTGGTTTTGGGTTGCTATAAGTTCTCTCATGTTGTCTTCTTGGTTGTTGTTGTCATCAACCTTGGAGTCTCTTGGAGTAGTCATCTGTTTGGGTTGAAGGAAGATTAGAATAGGCCAGATATTTCTAAGGAGATATTTCTAATCACACACATCACACTTCACACAAGCAACGTGCATGCAATCACAAACCAAACATTTCACTCAAACAAAGTTCAAGCACATACTTAGGCAACAAAATATTTTTGTTCACACTACATAAGTTTGTGTGTTTTGACTTGGCTAAATATGGTGGTCCATCTATATGGTTCACTTGTGATCCTTCCATCCTTCTTGGTTGATCCTTCTTGCATGAGATCATGGTTTCCTTGGCAAAACTTTTGGTTACAATACTTCAAAGTTGTTGATGGCTCCTTCTTATTTTGCATTCCCTCAGTCCCTAAATCTTGAGTAAGATTTTCCTTGTTTCACTTGTGGTCCTTAGTGTTATCCAAGTTGGAAGTCCTTGGTGAAGAGGCTGAAGATGTTGAAGTCATTAGAGTTGAAAAAGTTGAAGAAGTCCTTTGCACATGGTGTAGTCTTTGGCCATGGGTAGGTTTTTCCATCAAGTTGAAGTAAAAGAGGTGTAGAGTTGAAACCAAAATGGTTGAGGAAAGGGATTACAAGTTTTTGTAAATAAGTTTTTGAAAAAATACAACTCCTATTTTTCTAAGGGTTTTTGTCCAATCCTAGGGTTTACAAATCCTACAGGCAACACAATGCTCTGATACCATCTGTAGGGGTCCCAATCTTAGATAAGATAGAGCCTCCTGTGTTTTACAATGCTAGTACCTGGATCAATAGATAGCATCCACAGTTTAGATGTAATATCAAGAAACAAAGGTCATATTATACTTTATAACCAGGAATAACATAATTTTATTACATCAATACATAGCTCATTTGGCTATTACTTTACATTGCAGCGGAATAATTATAATCATGGGGTTCTTCATCTTCAAAGTGCCACAGGCAGATGTTGGTTGTAGACTTTGTAATCCTAATCAAACAATCTTCACTAAAATCAATCAAACCTGCAACATTACAAGTTACAGCCACAAGGGTCAATACATTTGAATTGTATTGGCAAGTGATACTATGGTAGTATAGTGGAGTCTATCATCTATATGCATTTGGCTAAGTGGAGTTGAGGCTTGCATTGCTCAAAATAGATTTTTCCTTAACATTTGAAAATACTAAGTTTTTGCTTGTTAAAATCATTTTTCTCAATCAAAGACTGAAGATCCTTTCCAAGGCATCTACCAATCAAAGATTTAAGATCTCAAACAACCCTTGTTCAATCCACAAGTTTTAACTTAGAAATTTGAATGATGAGATTCTTGATTGCTTCCATGTCTTGATGCTCAAATTGTCCTTTACCAGGGACATGGCTAAGTACTTAGATTTTACACTCTGCAGAGGTTGTGCACTTTCCCCACAAGACTTGGTTTCCCAAGACAAGATCTTTCAGAAGCCTTCCCTTAGACCAAAATGGACGCGCTCCAACCTATCAAACACTACCACCCACTGTCCATATGGCTAAGTTCTTGCAACCTATATGATCATGGCAAAGCCCATATTGCCAAGTGGTTGCACTTGAAGCTTCTCAACATTTGACATCTCAAATCCCTTTGTTCCTGGGTGGCATACCACAAGTGAGATACACAATCCAAGTCCATGGCATTGTGAACCACTCAACCAATATCCACCAAGCAAGCCCATTCCACCCAGGGGATTCATTAACTTAGTTGTTTTATTAAACAAAATCACAAGTCCTCAGACTTAGAATATTTTTCCATAGTGTGAATATGTTTTCCACCCATGTTTTCTATTAGCTAGGCTAAGCTTGGTAGTAATAGGAAACTTAACTTAGGAAATCCTACTAAGGATTCATCTACTAGGTTTTCCTATAGCAAGATCTATACTTAGCAAAATCCATGCAAGTTTATTTAGCAAAATCACTAATGCATAGGAAAAGTAATGGGATAGAAAGTATGAAGCATCACTTGCCTTTTTGATAGGGAATGGTAGTTCACTCCTTGATCTTGCTAGTCTCATACTTCACTACAAGTCAATCAAGCAAACACCAATTCAATTTACATTCCAAACCAATAATCACTCAAACAATTTCACACACACAAGAAAATGGAAACAAATTCATGCATGGGAGCATGCACAAGATAGTTTTATTTTGCAAAGGGGTCTCCATGGGGTTTCTGAACTTTGTAAGATGCAAATTGGTCATTTACCAAAGTAGCAAAGTCATTAGCAAGAGGGCTTTGTCCAAAAACTATTTTTTTTAATCCATTCATCATTTCATGTGGTGAAAAATGTTTTTATTAAGGCAAAATTCCTAAGTTGTTCACCAAATGAGTTGCTATTGCAAAGCTTGGTGTTTTTGGGTCAGTAGGTTTGGTCCAAACTATTTTCTCAAAGTTTTCTTTCCATAAACATTTTTATAATAAAATCAACAATTTTATTTGGCTAGAAATGGACTAAACTAATTAATCCATTCCAAACTGTTCCAAATTTATTTTCCAAACCATGGGTTGGTTCCTAGGGTCAGTAAGGTCACAACAATCCAATTTGCAAAGGTTTTATCCTTAAATTCAATTTTAAACAATTTTTATACTCTAAACAAGCATACAAATGAATCTGCAAAAATGAGCAAACAAACAAATACTATTTGCTAAACCAATTTCACAGTTGGCTAGGGCTTGTTCTCCTGAATCCATTGATATAAAATTTGCCAAATTTGGACATGTGGTTCAAAAGTTATAAGGGTTTGAAAATGGCATCAAATTTTGATTTCAAATTTGTTTTTAAACTGATTAGGTGACACGCGACAGTATCTTATTGGACGATACCGGTTCGGCTGGATCACGCGACGACAGCCGTTGGATTTCAGTTAAATCGTGCGGCACAGGATCACTACTTACCCCTTCGCTAACGATCTATCGTATCCGTCAGATTCAGATCCTGCGGTTGCTACTGCCTAGCCAAAAACGGACGACGCTCAACGGTGGCGCGCGGCGGCGCGGCTCAGATGATGACGGTGTCGGCGATGCGGGAAGCTAGAGGAACAGAGGGGTGGTTTACCAGATTCACCGAAGCTCGCTGATGCTCAACGTGGTACTGGTGGGTGAAGGGGCGCTCGGGACTGTCCTTGATTGCTCGTCGGAGTGGAGTTGCGCCTCGGGCGGTTCAGGCAATCGTCGAGGGCGAGGATAGAAGGCGTCCTAGGATAAACGGAGGATGCGGTTAGGTTCGCATGAGCCTGGAGATCATCATCGTGTCCACGGGGAAAGGAGGGGAGGTCAGGTACTACCTGGGGACATCGTCGGAGAAGAACTAGTCGCGGCGGCGTTCAGAAGCTTGTCATTGCCGAAGCTCCGGTGTGCCCGCGGTCGAGTGATTGACACAGAAGGATGCGCCAGGGTATGGTGAGCGTGCTCGTGTGCTCAGGGAGGCGGAAGGGGGCGTGTGCTGGCCGGAATTTGCAAGAAGGGTCGTCGGAGACAGTGAGAGTGGCTGACGCATTACGGCAGCCTGGGGGCGTGCTTGGGGAAGGAGGCAGAGGGGAACGAGAGAGGACGTGCTGGCGTTTTATCGAGCTTGATCACTGCAAGTTAAGGTGGCTGCGTTAAGGCGTATTGATGCCGCGATTCAAAGCTGGCAACGGCGACAAGAGGAGGAAGAACCAGTCACAGGGTGGGGAAGGGGAACAGTGGAAAGGGGTCCACTGGTCAGTGGGGAAAAGAAACAAGGGGGAGGTCCACCAGTCATTGGTTCCGTGGGTAAGAAAATTGGTGCCAAACGTTTTCTTCGGGGAAAGAAGCTGGGCTGTTGCTGGGCCTATTGGGCTGCCTGGGTTGGGTCTGTCCTTTTCCATATTTTTTTCTGTCTGATTCCTTTTCTTTTTCTATTTCTATTTTCCTGTTTTGGTTTTCAAACAAACAAACAAGTTTCAATTCAATTCAAACCAACACCAAAACTTTGGAAGTTTGACTTGGTTCTGTTCAGTAGCCTGAACCTAAATCTAAAATCCATAATTTTTTAATAATAAAGTCCATTATTAATTAAATAAATGCCCATTGCTAATTAATCAAATTAGGATTTGATTTATTTCAAACTCAATTTAAATCCATATATTTTCCAAAACCAAAATAGTGGGTTGTATTTGAAATAAGGTATATTTAGAAAGCTTGTTTAAAATAAATAACAATTTTGTTAAAGGTTCCATTTATAATTTAAATAAATGGATCATGGTTTATTAATCAAATAGGGTTTGATATAATTAAATAAATTCCCCATTTGAAATCCAAATATCTTCAAAATAAAATCAGTAGGTTTTATTTGGAAGTAAATAATACTTGGATACTTGTTTTAAAACAAATAACATTTTATTTAGAGTTCATTATTTAATTAAATTTATTAGACTTCCATTATTAAATCAAATAGGATTTGTTTTATTAAGATATTTATTTTGAACTCTAAAATAAACCAAAACACTTTAGTAGGTTTTATTTGTGAATATCAAACATTTGGAAAACTTATTTTAAACAATTTAATAAGTCTTTGATGGTTTATTAATAACAAAACTTTTATTTAATAAAACTTGGATATTAAATCCTTATTACTTTATTTAAGCAATCCTTTATTATTTTTAAATAAACCTTTGCTATTTTACCTAAAATAGAATGTTTTAATTCAAAAGCTTGGGCATGGTTTTAATTGGCTTTATATAATAATCTTTATTTATAAAACTTCTATTTCATTTGAAATCAAATCCTTTCATTTATAAGTTTCAAAATAGTATTTCCAAATGTTTTTATTTTTCCTTTTATTAAATGTTTATCTTTTTAAATCCCTTTAGTTTTTATTAAATTCTAATGGGTTTGGAGTTCCAATTGAATTCAAAAAGTTTCTTCTGGCTCTGAAAGTCAAACAAAGTTTTATTTTATTCATTTATTTTCACATTACAAGATTTGGAAAATCTTGGGATGTGACAGGTTTTGCCTAAGTCTTTCATCAGGATGAAATTCTTAATATGTGTTAATAAAATATACATCATTTCCAATCAACAATATGTCTTCCACATAATGTATTAGAAACATGTCTTAGCGCTCCCACTTAATTTCTTGCAAATGCAAGCATCTTCATTGTCTCTGATGAAATTAAACTCTTTTAACAGTTTCATCATAGTGAAGATTCCAACTCCGCTATGCTTACTTCAACCATTGAAGTTTGCATATGCATTTAGCATCCTTTGAATTAACAAAGACCTATGGACCGTGTCATGCACACGTCCTAGGTAACAATTCTATTAGAAGAACTTGTTTTGTTTATTCAACTACCACATTACAAAATTATATGTAGTGGCTGCTACATTAATCCGTCTAGACTAAATATCGCTATGAAAGATCAAATCTTGTCATAGTCAAACTTTGAACATTGTTGTGAACTCTTTCCCAATATGTCGACTTCTTCATAGATGTGAAACATCCATGTCTATTTCTTTATAGATCCAAACACAACTGTAAGGTCTTACACCTTTCTCGAGGGTCCTTCAAAAACTTGATTTCTCGTGTATGGAACTATCACGGATTTTATGGCTTCAAGCCATTTGACGGAGTCAGGGCCCATCATCGCTTCTTTGCATGTAGTCCGTTCATTATTCTCAAATAATGATTCAACCCTCAAATCGTGGTATTTGATTGTTTACTCGACCTACTTGGTTTAATAGAAACTTTGACCTTCGTAACCACAACCTTTGAGGCACGTGAGCCATGAACATTGTTGCTGCCTCCGGAACACTTTTCGGCACTGCGCAACTTTGCACATATAGCTAAGGTTCCTTTAACCTTATCAACGTTCTATTGTCCTCCCACTTATCTTTTCACGAAAAATTACTTCTCAAAGAAACTTGACGTTCTAAGCGACAAACACTTTTGTCTCCGGTGTTTATGGAGGAATACTTAATAGTTATTCGAAATAACATACAAAGACAGGTTCATCCGACTTTGGTTGCAAACATCCTTTTTATGCATAGCATTCCAATGTTTAAGAAAGGACAACTTGGGTTTTATCCCAAACCATAACTTTATATGGTGTCATTTCAACGGATTATGATGAAGCTCTTTTCAGTGGAAAAACGGTAGTCTCTAAAGCTTTTAATCTTTAAAATATAATGACAGTTCTATGAATTACACCTTTGATCTTACCATGTCAAACAAGGTTTAATTACATATCTCGAACGCTCCATACTCTTATGGTGTTTCGGGAAAATGCAAATCCACGGAACGATTCCTTAAATCTTAGGTATTATGCTAAACTTGTAACTCAAATATCTTCCTTTATGATCTTATCATAAACTATTTATATTTCTTGTTACAATGATTTTGCACTTCATCTTGAAAATCTTTGAACTTTTCAAATATTTCACATTTCATCCTTATTAAGTAAATATTCATATATTCACTCAAATTTTCGGAGAAAACATATGAGGTTGATCCATCGCTCTTGACTACACATAATGGATTTCATACAACAATATGTACACGTTCCAATAAGCTAGTCATTCGTTCCCTTTTGGCCTATGAACGAAGTTTTAATTATCTCTAGGAAAGTTTCACAAGCGTCATTTGATGAAAAATCAAAAGACTCCAAAATTCCATCCACATGGAGTTTCTTCATGTTTTCTTTCCAATATAATTTAAACGGCGATGTCACTTCCTAAGTGATCTTTCAATCAATTTGTCTTTCGACATTTTTAGCACTAGTTTTATGGATGTGATTTCTCCAACAAGATTTGTGAATCATCCATCTTTTATGGATTACGGTAATTATTTGAACAACCCTTTTGTTCTCATAATACCTGATAAAACAAATCTTGAAGGCAAGCTTTGATGTTTAACGAGCAACACAATAACCCTTTATTTGTTCTCGATGAACATCATCACATATTCTTTTGCTAGTTACTTAGGCCATTGTAGTTCATGAATTATGTTGTTTCGTATGACGATTCACACCAACAAATTCAGTATCAAATACTTAAGAGCCACATTGTTTAATAAGCAAAGAATATAGCCATAACATGTATATCATCTATATACTTAAACTGAACAATTCTAGTCTTTTCTTTTCTGCCATATATTTATGAGATTCTCTTTCAGTGTTTCCTTTTCTGTTTGAAAGAATCTATCAACATCAATAGTGGAGTCATACATATGACACATAATCCAAAGCGTGTATAATTAAATACCAATGTCTTTGGACTTGCACTTTGAAGTAGATCACCATCATCAAATGTTTGGTGTTCTTTCAAATTCCTTTCTTTAGTAATCTCTTGGTGTAGTAAATATTTTACCTACATCAAATATTCACCCTTATCATGGAATTATCCATGATCAAGCTACTTTTAGCTTATAAAGATGAATCGTAAGTATAATGTTGCTATCCAAAACCTTTTGGTGGATTAGGACAACTAGTGTCTCCAACCCTTTGCAAATTCTCATCAAATATGAGAACATGACTTTTGCCATATTATACTCTATCATGTTGCAACCAAAACTTCGTTTCAGATATCACAACATCTTCCACACATCATGTTTTCTGAAACAACTCTTTCAGATCCTAAATAACCTTGATATTAAGACAATCCTTTGAATATCAAGAATCATGGAGACAAACATGATACTTATACACTAACACTTGGAATTATCACTCTTGTTTTAATACTAATTATTAAACTTCATGGAGTAACCGGAACTTTACTGAAAGTTTGCAATAGGACTTTTAAACTTTAGATTAACACTTCAAAACAATACGATACCAGTTCGTAAAGTAACTAACCAGAATTCTATAGTTCTATCATCTCAATTATAACTAAACGCAAGGTGGTAAACGGATGCCAATGACTACAACAACTATGCAATTCACTTTGATTTAATTTATGATAAATAGTGTTCAACTTTTAATTATATTGCTGTTGAACTCCCACTCAAAACAATATCCCTCACATTGTTTTAGTGATCACACGAACCAAATCCACCACATCAAAACCGATCATCACGAGAGTTGATGTAGCTTCAATGGCGAACAATCAACATGTTCATCATATCTACTATATGACTCATGCTTTACCTTTCGGTGATCCATGTTCCGAGACCATGTCTGTACATGCTAGGCTCGTCAAGATCAACCTTAGCTTCCGCATAAGCAAATCTGGCTTGCTTACGTTGTATACACTCGCAGAATCTAACACACCCGATCATCACGTGGTGCTTCGAAACAACAAGCTTTAGCAACGGTGCTAACTAAGGTTGAACACTTTATGCTTGAAATTGTGTGCTTGAGGGATCATCTTATAATGCTACCGTCATGAACTAAGCAATACAAGATGCATGGAAGGATTAACATCACATGCAATTCATAATATGTGATATGATATGGCCTTTCTTCTTTGTGCTTCCGATCTCCATCTTCAAGCACGAACATGATCTCCATCATCACCGGCATTGCATCAAGGTCAATGACGGTGCTCCATGGTTGTCGTCCACCAGCTTCAACTATTACAACTACTTTGAATAGAGACGCGGGTCTTAACAGAAATTAAAGACAACCATATGGCTCCTGCCGGTTGCCAACTTACAATAAGGAACATTGCATACATCATATATAATCACAATCATGGCCATATCACATCACAGCACACCCCTGCAAAACAAAGTTAGACGCCTCTAATTTTCTTTGCATGTTTTACGTGGTTTGGGGATTTCAATAAGTGTCGTTCTAACTTACGAACAAGAACCACAACATTGATACTATTATTGTTAATCACCCGTTGTAAATTGGATCTTAACTATGCTAGGAGATACAGGAACCCGCAAAGCCACTTATGCAATACAAGTTGCATGTCAAGCGTGGATCAAGTCTCATGAACGATGTCATGTAAGGTTAGCCCGGGCCGCTTCATCCCAACATACCGCAAGATGCAAAGTACACAAGAAGAAATCGACAATAAAAGCATCAACGCCCACAATGACCATTGTGTTCTACTCGCGCAAACAGATCTACATATAGACACGACTCTGATACCACTGTAGGGGTTCGTAGCATGGAAAACAAAAAATTTCTATCGCATACAAACAAACAAGCCAAGATCTATCTACTAGATTGTAGCAACGAGTCGATAGAGGAACTCACCCTCGAAGATTCCAAAGCGGTTAACGAGCAGATTCGTGGGTGATGTAGTCGTACTCTTCCCGATCTCAAGATCGTGTAGACGATCCTTCCGGCAGCGCTCCCGCAGTCGGTCACACGTTCGGTACTCGATGAAGACCTTCCTCTCCCTTGTTCCAGCAGGCAGCGGAGGTTGTAGCACTCTCCTCGCGATTCCGGCAGCACGACGGCGTGGTACCGGAAGTAGAGGAGAGATCTCGTAGGGCTTCTCCTTAAGCCGGAGCGAGTATGGTGGACTATGAGAGAGCCTTGGTGATCTAGGGTTTAGACACACCAATTAGAAGGGGCTAAACCAGCGGCTAGGGCAATTAGAAGCTCTAACTCGGCGGCTTGGGAGAAATCCCTAGGCTGTGGCTAGGGTTTAGGTTTAGAGGGAGGCAACTTGTGTGTCTAGGAGGGGAGCCCTGCCCCTCCTCTTATAGGTGGAGGGAGGCACGCCTGGGGAGGGGAGTCCCTCCCCAACTCGGACCCAAGGTGGGCCGGCGGTGGGAGGAGGAACTCCTCCCCCAAGTCGGTTTCAAACCTCCTTCTCCTCTTTCACAAAACTAGCCGTTTTACTTTCAAACTAGCAGTTTGACTTTTCAAACTAGGATTTGAATAAAACCTCTATTTGGTACAGCGATGACACCAAGTACATAATTCAATCATACCAACTTGATATAACACATTCATTTACCCTTCCCCTCCGGAGTGCCGGACATTCCAGAACCTTCTAGAACATTCCCAATAAAAACACCGGAATCATTCCCCAACTCCAAAACAGGACTTTCCTTATATGAATCTTATTCTCCGGACCATTCCGGATCTCCTCGTGATATCCCGGATCCCATCCGACACTCCAAACAACATTCGGGGTCTTACTCATCATTCCATAACTACTCAACAACATTAAATCCTTAAGTGTGTCTCCCTACGGTTCGTGAATTATGCGGACATGATCGAGACACTTCTCCGATCAATAACCAATATAGGAATCTGGAAATTCATATGGCTCCCACATATTTCTACGATTACTTTTTCGGTCGAATGAACCACTTACATACGATACCAATTCCCTTTGTCTCACGATAGTTTACTTATCCGAGGTTTTGATTGTCGGTATCTCTGCATACCTAGTTCAACCTCGTTACCGATAAGTACTCTTTTCTTGTTCCCGTGGTATGTGATCCCTTGTGAGCCAGTCACATGCTTGCAAGCTAATTGGATGACATTCCACCGAGAGGGCCCAGAGTATATCTATCCGTCATATGGATGGACAAATCCCACTCTTGATCCATGTGCCTCAACCCATACTTTCCAAACACTCAATGCCACCTTTATAGCCACCCAGTTACGGTGTGGTGTTTGATGTCATCAAAGCATCCTTCCGGTGATGGTGATTTAACATGATCTCATGGTCGAAGGAATTAGGTTACTATGTATCAGAAAGCATATAGCAAATGAACTATATTAAATGACTTGATCTTTATGCTACGCTTATCTATAGGAGTATGTCCATCACATCATTCTCCTAATGATATGACCCTGTTGTTAATAACATCTCTATGTTCATGATCAGGAAACCATGATCATATATTAACCAACAAGCTAGTTTAACAAGAGGCTTTTCTAGGGACTCTTTTATGTTTACAAATCACACAAGTATTAATGTTTCCTGTTAATACAATTATAGCATGGTATGTAAACATTTATCATAAGTATGAAGATATGATAATAACCACCTTATTATTGCCTCTTGGGCATATCTCCAACAGTCTCCCACTTGCACTAGAGTCAATAATCTAGTTTCAAACCTTTGTGTATTCAACACCTATGGCTTTCCGGTGTTGCATGTACACGATTGCTAGTGGTCAACTGATCTCCGGATCTGACACTTCCAGGTCCGTGTGTAATTGCATGTATTTGCGTCTCTACGCATCACTCATTCTCTAATGAGATGGCTTTGTATAAATTTGGTCCTTTGGTGAGACCTTTAGTTCTTTGGGGTTAAAACATGTTGATAATATTGTCGTACAATATATCTTCATAGTATTATCCCACTATGAACTACACCTAGTTTGATAACAAACTTCTTGACCCAAATGCCCTCTTTAGCTGCTATAATAGCAGTCATATACTTAGCATTTTGTTGTAGTATCTGTCACAATGTCTTAACTTTGGAACTCATCCAAATCCATTATGGAACTTACTTTCCATTATATTGTGCCACCCTTAGTTTAGATTGAGATAAACTTAATTTGTACTTTGTGACAAAACTAGTATCAATGTGGTACTTTTAAAATGAACTAACCATCTATTTGTCACTTCTACAAACAATATATTCTTAGTTCTTCCAAAAGATCATAAGAATATCCTTACTATTGTCCAATGATCATCTTATGAATCATTCTGGTATATGCTCATAACATTTAGAGTACAGGACATATCTGGATTTGTACATATCACAGTATGATTGATATAAATAGTCTTTGTGATTTCATACATCAAGTATCAATCTATACTTGAATCTTTGTTTCACTTACCAAGTGTCAATACACTTGAATATATTATCAATATTGAACTCATTCAATCCTTTCTGTGCGACAAGAACCTTTCTTGTAGTTTCTATATTGAACTCATTCAATATCTCATATATGTACTTCTGGCACAACCATATTGGCGTCTATTGATGCCAAATATTTGGGTTTTGCCTAAGTCTTTCATCAGGATGAAATTCTTAATATGTGTTAATAAAATATACATCATTTCCAATCAACAATATGTCTTCCACATAATGTATTAGAAACATGTCTTAGCGCTCCCACTTAATTTCTTGCAAATGCTAGCATCTTCATTGTCTCTGATGAAATTAAACTCTTTTAACAGTTTCATCATAGTGAAGATTCCAACTCCGCTATGCTTACTTCAACCATTGAAGTTTGCATATGCATTTAGCATCCTTTGAATTAACAAAGCCCTATGGACCGTGTCATGCACACGTCCTAGGTAACAATTCTATTAGAAGAACTTGTTTTGTTTATTCAACTACCACATTACAAAATTATATGTAGTGGCTGCTACATTAATCCTTCTAGACTAAATATCGCTATGAAAGATCAAATCTTGTCATAGTCAACCTTTGAACATTGTTGTGAACTCTTTCCCAATATGTCGACTACTTCATAGATGTGAAACATCTATGTCTATTTCTTTATAGATCCAAACACAACTGTAAGGTCTTACACCTTTCTCGAGGGTCCTTCAAAAACTTGATTTCTCGTGTATGGAACTATCACGGATTTTATGGCTTCAAGCCATTTGACGGAGTCAGGGCCCATCATCGCTTCTTTGCATGTAGTCCGTTCATTATTCTCAAATAATGATTCAATCCTCAAATCGTGGTATTTGATTGTTTACTCGACCTACTTGGTTTAATAGAAACTTTGACCTTCGTAACCACAACCTTTGAGGCACGTGAGCCATGAGCATTGTTGCTGCCTCCGGAACACTTTTCGGCGCTGCGCAACTTTGCACATATAGCTAAGGTTCCTTTAACCTTATCAACGTTCTATTGTCCTCCCACTTATCTTTTCACGAAAAATTCCTTCTCAAAGAAACTTGACGTTCTAAGCGACAAACACTTTTGTCTCCGGTGTTTATGGAGGAATACTTAACAGTTATTCGAAATAACATACAAAGACAGGTTCATCCGACTTTGGTTGCAAACATCCTTTTTATGCATAGCATGCCAATGTTTAAGAAAGGACAACTTGGGTTTTATCCCAAACCATAACTTTATATGGTGTCATTTAAACGAATTATGATGAAGCTCTTTTCAGTGGAAAAACGGTAGTCTCTAAAGCTTTTAATCTTTAAAATATAATGACAGTTCTATGAATTACACCTTTGATCTTACCATGTCAAACAAGGTTTAATTACATATCTCGAACGCTCCATACTCTTATGGTGTTTCGGGAAAATGCAAATCCACGGAACGATTCCTTAAATCTTAGGTATTATGCTAAACTTGTAACTCAAATATCTTCCTTTATGATCTTATCATAAACTATTTATATTTCTTGTTACAATGATTTTGCACCTCATCTTGAAAATCTTTGAACTTTTCAAATATTTCACATTTCATCCTTATTAAGTAAATATTCATATATTCACTCAAATTTTCGGAGAAAACATATGAGGTTGATTCATCGCTCTTGACTACACATAATGGATTTCATACAACAATATGTACACGTTCCAATAAGCTAGTCATTCGTTCCCTTTTGGCCTATGAACGAAGTTTTAATTATCTCTAGGAAAGTTTCACAAGCGTCATTTGATGAAAAATCAAAAGACTCCAAAATTCCATCCACATGGAGTTTCTTCATGTTTTCTTTCCAATATAATTTAAACGGCGATGTCACTTCCTAAGTGATCTTTCAATCAATTTGTCTTTCGACATTTTTAGCACTAGTTTTATGGATGTGATTTCTCCAACAAGATTTGTGAATCATCCATCTCTTATGGATTACGGTAATTATTTGAACAACCCTTTTGTTCTCATAATACCTGATAAAACAAATCTTGAAGGCAAGCTTTGATGTTTAACGAGCAACACAATAACCCTTTATTTGTTCTCGATGAACATCATCACATATTCTTTTGCTAGTTACTTAGGCCATTGTAGTTCATGAATTATGTTGTTTCGTATGACGATTCACACCAATAAATTCAGTATCAAATACTTAAGAGCCACATTGTTTAATAACCAAAGAATATAGCCATAACATGTATATCATCTATATACTTAAACTGAACAATTCTAGTCTTTTCTTTTCTGCCATATATTTATGAGATTCTCTTTCAGTGTTTCCTTTTCTGTTTGAAAGAATCTATCAACATCAATAGTGGAGTCATACATATGACACATAATCCAAAGCGTGTATAATTAAATACCAATGTCTTTGGACTTGCACTTTGAAGTAGATCACCATCATCAAATGTTTGGTGTTCTTTCAAATTCCTTTCTTTAGTAATCTCTTGGTGTAGTAAATATTTTACCTACATCAAATATTCACCCTTATCATGGAATTATCCATGATCAAGCTACTTTTAGCTTATAAAGATGAATCGTAAGTATAATGTTGCTATCCAAAACCTTTTGGTGGATTAGGACAACTAGTGTCTCCAACCCTTTGCAAATTCTCATCAAATATGAGAACATGACTTTTGCCATATTATACTCTATCATGTTGCAACCAAAACTTCGTTTCAGATATCACAATATCTTCCACACATCATGGTTTCTGAAACAACTCTTTCAGATCCTAAATAACCTTGATATTAAGAAAATCCTTTGAATATCAAGAATCATGGAGACAAACATGATACTTATACACTAACACTTGGAATTGTCACTCTTGTTTTAATACTAATTATTAAACTTCATGGAGTAACCGGAACTTTACTGAAAGTTTGCAATAGGACTTTTAAACTTTAGATTAACACTTCAAAACAATACGATACCAGTTCTTAAAGTAACTAACCAGAATTCTATAGTTCTATCATCTCAATTATAACTAAACGCAAGGTGGTAAACGGATGCCAATGACTACAACAACTATGCAATTCACTTTGATTTAATTTATGATAAATAGTGTTCAACTTTTAATTATATTGCTGTTGAACTCCCACTCAAAACAATATCCCTCACATTGTTTTAGTGATCACACGAACCAAATCCACCACATCAAAACCGATCATCACGAGAGTTGATGTAGCTTCAATGGCGAACAATCAACATGTTCATCATATCTACTATATGACTCATGCTTTACCTTTCGGTGATCCGTGTACCGAGACCATGTATGTACAAGCTAGGCTCGTCAAGATCAGCCTTAGCTTCCGCATAAGCAAATTTGGCTTGCTTATGTTGTATACACTCGCAGAATCTAACACACCCGATCATCACGTGGTGCTTCAAAACAACAAGCTTTAGCAACGGTGCTAACTAAGGATGAACACTTTATGCTTGAAATTGTGTGCTTGAGGGATCATCTTATAATGCTACCGTCGTGAACTAAGCAATACAAGATGCATAAAAGGATTAACATCACATGCAATTCATAATATGTGATATGATATGGCCTTTCTACTTTGTGCTTCCGATCTCCATCTTCAAGAACGAACATGATCTCCATCATCACCGGCATTGCATCAAGGTCAATGACGGTGCTCCATGGTTGTCGTCCACCAGCTTCAACTATTACAACTACTTTGAATAGACACGCGGGTCTTAACAGAAATTAAAGACAACCATATGGCTCCTGCCGGTTGCCAACTTACAATAAGGAACATTGCATACATCATATATAATAACAATTATGGCCATATCACATCACAGCACACCCCTGCAAAACAAAGTTAGACGCCTCTAATTTTCTTTGCATGTTTTACGTGGTTTGGGGATTTCAATAAGTGTCATTCTAACTTACGAACAAGAACCACAACATTGATACTATTATTGTTAATCACCCGTTGTAAATTGAATCTTAACTATGCTAGGAGATACAGGCACCCGCAAAGCCACTTATGCAATACAAGTTGCATGTCAAGCGTGGATCAAGTCTCATGAACGATGTCATGTAAGGTTAGCCCGGGCCGCTTCATCCCAACATACCGCAAGATGCAAATTACACAAGAAGCAATCGACAATAAAAGCATCAACGCCCATAATGACCATTGTGTTCTACTCGCGCAAACAGATCTACATATAGACACGACTCTGATACCACTGTAGGGGTTCGTAGCATGGAAAACAAAAAATTTCTATCGCATACAAACAAACAAGCCAAGATCTATCTACTAGATTGTAGCAACGAGTCGATAGAGGAACTCACCCTCGAAGATTCCAAAGCGGTTAACGAGAGCAGATTCTCGTGGGTGATGTAGTCGTACACTTGCCGATCTCAAGATCGCGTAGACGATCCTTCCGGCGCTGCGTTCAGCAGCGCTCACATCGCTCAGATTCGACGAAGACCTTCCTCTCCCTTGTTCCAGCAGGCAGCGGAGGTTGTAGCACTCTCCTCGCGATTCCGGCAGCACGACGGCGTGGTACCGGAAGTAGAGGGGAGATCTCGCAGGGCTTCGCCTTAAGCCGGAGCGAGTATGGTGGACTATGAGAGAGCCTTGGTGATCTAGGGTTTAGACACACCAATTAGAAGGGGCTAAACCAGCGGCTAGGGCAATTAGAAGCTCTAACTCGGCGGCTTGGGAGAAATCCCTAGGCTGTGGCTAGGGTTTAGGTTTAGAGGGAGGCAACTTGTGTGTCTAGGAGGGGAGCCCTGCCCCTCCTCTTATAGGTGGAGGGAGGCGCGCCTGGGGAGGGGAGTCCCTCCCCAACTCGGACCCAAGGTGGGCCGGCGGTGGGAGGAGGAACTCCTCCCCCAAGTCGGTTTCAAACCTCCTTCTCCTCTTTCCCAAAACTAGCCGTTTGACTTTCAAACTAGCCGTTTGACTTTTCAAACTAGGATTTGAATAAACCCTCTATTTGGTACAGCGATGACACCAAGTACATAATGCAATCATACCAACTTGATATAACACATTCATGTACCCTTCCCCTCCGGAGTGTCGGACATTCCGGAACCTTCTAGAACATTCTCGATGAAAACGCCGGAATCATTCCCCAACTCCAAAACAGGACTTTCCTTATATGAATCTTATTCTCCGGACCATTCCGGATCTCCTCGTGATATCCCGGATCCCATCCGAGACTCCAAACAACATTCGGGGTCTTACTCATCATTCCATAACTACTCAACAACATCGAATCCTTAAGTGTGTCTCCCTACGGTTCGTGAATTATGCGGACATGATCGAGACACTTCTCCGATCAATAACCAATAGAGGAATCTGGAAATTCATATGGCTCCCACATATTTCTACGATTACTTTGCGATCGAATGAACCACTTACATACGATACCAATTTCCCTTTGTCTCACGATAGTTTACTTATCCGAGGTTTTGATCGTTGGTATCTCTGCATACCTAGTTCAACCTCGTTACCGATAAGTACTCTTTTCTTGTTCCCGTGGTATGTGATCCCTTGTGATCCAGTCACATGCTTGCAAGCTAATTGGATGACATTCCACCGAGAGGGCCCAGAGTATATCTATCCGTCATATGGATGGACAAATCCCACTCTTGATCCATGTGCCTCAACCCATACTTTCCAAACACTCAATGTCACCTTTATAGCCACCCAGTTACAGTGTGGTGTTTGATGTCATCAAAGCATCCTTCCGGTGATGGTGATTTAACATGATCTCATGGTCGAAGGAATTAGGTTACTATGTATCAGAAAGCATATAGCAAATGAACTATATTAAATGACTTGATATTTATGCTACGCTTATCTATAGGAGTATGTCCATCACATCATTCTCCTAATGATATGACCCTGTTGTTAATAACATCTCTATGTTCATGATCAGGAAACCATGATCATATATTAACCAACAAGCTAGTTTAACAAGAGGCTTTTCTAGGGACTCTTTTATGTTTACAAATCACACAAGTATTAATGTTTCCTGTTAATACAATTATAGCATGGTATGTAAACATTTATCATAAGTATGAAGATATGATAATAACCACCTTATTATTGCCTCTTGGGCATATCTCCAACAAGGAGGAGGTGGGCCGTCCTTCTCGTGCCTGGCGAGCGCCCTCTCACACCGATCCACAAAGAATGCTTCCCAAGTAGGGAAATAGTCGGGATGCCATCTGGGATTCCTCCGCTGCTCCTGCGTGAACTCGAAGTAGTAGTGGTTCGTGATGTCCATCCAGTGTGCCACACATAGAGGGACAAGAGGAACCAGCACGCCTCCGGCGCTCAGCATCCAGCCGACGGGGACACAAGAGTGGCCAGTAGGCGCCAGCGCCTCCGCCTCCCTGGGGGTTAGTTCTACGGTCACTACAAGAAATGTGTCATCTTGTGACGTTTTGGTAGTGACCATCTATAAAATCGTCTTAGATTTATGAAGATTCCGCTCAAGCTGCTTGGGAGGGTCAAAGCCTTAGTAAACTATGACGATTTTGCTCAAAAACGTCGTTATTCCTTTAAATGAAATCGTCATAATAGCTAGGGATATCTAAATATAGAGGATAGCAACATGGACCGTTGGATCCAAACAATATGGACGGGCAGGATGCTAATATCTGGGAACTTGACATGGATCGATGACATGGCAATGCTACCCACCGCGCGCAGGCACCAAATAATTTCACCTCGCGCGTGGACACACGAAATATTGCGCGCCGACCGAACCAAAACCGCGCCACATCCCCACCCTCCCAGTGAACGCGTCTCCCAACCCTAAACCTATCGCCGCCACTCCTCCTTCTCCAGCGAGATCCGCGCGCCGCCGCTCTTCCTTCTCCAGCAAGATCCACGCGCCGCCGCTCTTCCTGCTCGCTCCCCTCCTTCTCCAGCAAGATCCCCAGCATCACCATGACCCCTCTGATGGCGCCTCTTGCCCTCTCCTCGACGCAGATCTCCGCCTCCCAGTGCTCCATCCTATACCTGCATGGCCCTCGTTCCCCTGCCCTCCTCTAACTCCGCTTTGGTACCCCCTGCACCCGCCTCCTTGCGGCAGTCATGGCCAAGGAGCCCGAGCTCAGAGGCGGTGGATTGGACGGTGACAGCGTCGGATCTGGGAGTGGTGGTTCCAGAGGGAGCAGTGATCTGCAGGGCGGTGGAGAGGAAGAAAGGGAGGAGAAGATGGGGGAGGGGTTCTCCATGTCGCAGAGGAAGAAAGGGAGGATAAGAAAGGGAGGAGAATATGGGTGGTGGTTCTGGAGAGAGCAGTGATCTGCATGGTGAAGGAGGGGACGGCGGGTGGTGCCAGCGAAGGAGAGGCGGGGGACAACATGGGCGTGGGCGCGGGAGGTGACCATGGTTGTGGCTGCGGGGAAGGCCATGACCTCCACCGGGAGACAGAGATCGCTGGAGAGGAGCAGGAGTTCCATGGCTTCCACCGTCATGCTCGCCTGCGACGACAGCAACCACGTCCATAACCTCATCAGTGGCTCCACCAAGGTAATTTGCAAAGAATCTACTACCCTCAGTACCCAGTTTTCACTATCTCTGTAGTTAGTGTTCTGCTTATGATATCATGATTTGTTGCTGTGGCTAAAATAGGGAAGTAGAAAAGTGTTGTCTATGATATCATTATTTGATTGCCTATTGCAAATTTCAGTAAACTAGACACTCGACATGCAAATCTCTCTTCATTACCATGGAATTTGGGTGATTTGGTGTGTGTACTACTATATGAATGACTAATAGTAAACATCAAATAATTTCATACGAGGAAATGAATTTATCTGTCTGCTACTAATAGTACTATGAATTCATTGTACCATGTAATACTTAAGGCAATACTACTAATAATTTCATACTTAAGGATATTTTGAAGTTCTTGGATGTGGTATATCTAGGCCAGCAACAAGGGCGCCATAAGGAGTAGTAGGGAGCTATGCTCCAGGCATCGACAACCAGTAGCGAATCTGGCATGTTTACATCTGTTGTTTATTTGGTTATTGTGTATCAATTTTGGCTATTGTTTCTTTGTATCTGTTGTCATGTGTATATCTACTATATCAGCTATTTATATCTGTTATAGTGTTATGATGATCTGTCTGTCATGTCCTGTGATACTGTTACCTTGTGGTTGTCATATTTAAATTCTAGATGTTAAATTGGTGTGTTGTGTAAAATACACCCTAGTGTAGTTATTGGATAGTACATGGCTTCTTGTTCCAGAACTGGAAGAACGGTTTGTTTTCATGGTTCTTGTAGCAAATATTAGCTAGATAGCTATCCAATGTGAGAAACACCTGCTTGTGTTTACCATGTTAAATGAATGCATTACACATCTTATCTATGTGGAGTTTGAATATTTCATTTCTTGTAATGATTATGGTACCTTTCAATATGATTCATTGTAGTAGTTTGCGTGTTATAGCTAACTTTGGATCTTTGCTAGCCTTCCCACTGATTCATTTTGACAGTTTAAAATCTAGTTCCTTGATCTAATTGTGTTAGTTGTTCATAGTCTTTGCTTTCTGTGATATGAGACTATCCAGTTGTGGTCATAAACATATAATTTACAGCAATATAGTATCATCTTTCTATGATAATATGTAGCAGGAATTGTTGGTGATTTTTCTAGCATATCGAGGAACCACCGCCCTCGATGGTGCCTACTAATTGTTGGTGATGAACGGCTCCTCCGAGGTTCTGTTCATCTCTGTGATTCAAACTTTATCATATTCGAGCTAAGATGATGCCTACTAATTATAGTTTTGTTCACGCCTGAGTTTTCCTTTGCTCATTCAAACTTCACCACATGTCGTGTGTCAAAATTTAATTGTTTTTCATGATTTTCCTCTCTGTATGTCCCAAAAATAACTTCAGCTTGAAACCATATACTTCTATGTATTTCCCCAAAATAACTTCATCTTGAAACCATATACTTATCTGTATGTCCCAAAAGTAAATCTTAGACAATAATTGGTTGTCTACAGTTCTGCACTGGCCACATGGTACATGTCCCAAAAATAAATCTTTGTAGGAAGCAAACTAAACATTCAGGACTGTGTTTTTTAAGGCTGTACCTCAGGCATTCTCCCCTGTAAGTTGGTAAATAAAGTGACCAACCAACTATTCTAATGGAGCATTGTATCATAAATACCATCAGTAGTTAATATCTACTTGATGCTAAATGTGAGTTTGTTTAAGTTGGTTCTAATATCTACTATTCTAATGCTCTCTTATCTGAGGAATGAAACATTCTTTTAGGTCTCAAAACCATATTGTATACTGAAACATACACATCAATTATAATTGCACATTTACATATTTTCATGGTTCATAATCATGCTCCATCTTATTTTTAGGTCAAGTATAATTACATTAGTTGGTTATATATTTTATTAATGCAATGTCAAAGTCATGAATTTCTTGGATAAGTACATGTTTGGGTGCTCAAACTCATTCCTGATGGTACTCTGGACAATAGTTCAACAAAGATGTTAGGTTCCTTTGAGTTGACTTCTACAGGACCATGTATGTTAGAATGACCAGCAGCTGCCATCAGGATTCAGGCTTCAGCTAAGCAAGCTACCACTACATGCGCCATGTAGTGGTAGCTTGCTTAGCTGAAGCCTGAATACTGATGGAAGTTGCTGGTCATTCTAACATACATCATAAGAACTATAGCATACTTGCATTCTTCAGGTCATTCTAATCCTGATGGAAGACTGAATCCTGATGAATCCTTTTGTGGTTGCTTTATTGAGCCAAAACCAAGATTCCCTGTTCCCTCCTTTTGCATTCTTACATATCTGGAAGAGATCCATTTACAATGTGTTATTTATTCCCGACCACACAATCTTACATCCCTGTTCAGAACATGGTGAGTACATGCTAATCACACTATTACGTTACAGTAATATGGCAGTAGTGAAATGCAGATGGTAGTACTTCCTCTCCTTTTTTTATGCATAATTTTAGTGAAATCTCGGTTGCTACATCATAAGATGTGCATAATTTTAGTCCTCATTTGAATCTCTGATGTTATTTGTAACTACAAGTATATATCTTCCTCTATCATTTTTCATGTCTACATCTAATTAATCATGGTTCTGTGATTAGTTACTTCTATTGCATTTCTTTTCTATGCCTAGTCTACTCCTATTTATCCAGTCTGTGTAGAGTCTATACTCCAAGTAGTGCTTGTAGAAGTACTGTAAGTACTGAAACTTTATTACTCCATATAACCACACTTAATTTAGTACAACACTGAGACTCAATTGTTTCTCATGCTAAAATGAGTACACAGACATTCAGTTTTAGTTCAGAAGTTGCAAGGAAACGTTCGTGAAAACTCATTTTAAACCTGTTTCACAGTAGTAGTACAAACTTGTTTCATAGTAGGAGTAGTACAAACTGTTTTAGTAGAAATTGACTGTTTTATTTATGCTACTCCAGTGTTGTTTTTGCTTGTATAACAATTTCATTGTTTCTACTTGGTTAATCTGACGTCTTTTTGCTGCTCTTTGTTTAGGTATGGGTCTACTGCTGCTGTGATATGCTGCTTCTCCTTATTTAGGCATGAGGTTGCTGTTGTTGTGACTGTTGGTCTTTGTTTAGGTATGGTCTGCTGCTGCTCTCTGCGCAAGGAACACCTGGGAGTCGAGGCGCTAGTGAGGAAGAACCTGGGAGCTGCGTGAGGAAGAACCTAGGCGCTGGTGGTCAAGAGGATGAGGCGGGAAGGGGACAATGCCGAGGAGAGGAGACAGTGCTGCCGGGGAGCTGACTGGCCGACGGTCTACTCCTGCTGGGTGAGGGCCAGCGGCCGGCGAGCTACTGGGTGGGGGCCGGTAGCGGCCAGCAGCCGGAGATCGCTGGTGATCTGGTGCTAGGTGGTGCAGCGAGGAAGACACGGGGAGCAGGGCATGGTACAGCCTACAGGTGAGCTGATGGTGATTGATTCTGGGAGGGATTTTGGTAGGAAATAATCTTGGAGCTTGGACATGGTGTATTCCTTGGTTAACTTATTGTTACCTAGCAGATCTTGCAATTGGTGCTATTTGCTAATAATTTAATGTAAATACTGAATTGTAATCTTGGATGTGCATTTGTGAGCCTGCAATTTGTTGATAAATTATCTGCATGTTGTGTATTTGCTGAAAATGGTGTATTTTCTTGATGTATTTGAAAACTCTCATGTATTTTCTCGATTTATTGCATGGCTGGAGCAATTCCAGAAATGAAAATGAAAATTCTAGTTAAAAAATAGAAGAAATCTGGACTCGATGAAATGTATTTGGGCTCTAAAAAGGCTGTGGCCCAAAATATATTGTAACAAATATGAAAATAAATAAGTGGACGGTAAGAAGGAAAGGCCCAAAAGAGACAAACCTAAACAGGCCAAGGCCTAGCAAATAAAAGTCTATAATTATTGGGCTAGCCCATTTAGATCACTAAAATGGATTGGGCTGATTTTGATTTAAGACGATTTCATTTCGTCACAATTTTGCCACGTAGGATTGGCCACGTAGGATCTGAGCTATCTTGGCTAAGTGGTCCATGACGATATTGGATCGTCATAGACGTTATGACGATTCAATATCGTCATAGACGGTTATGACGATTTTACCAAAAACGTCGTTATAGTTCATTTGCGACGCCCAGCTTTCGACGATCTCAAAATCGTCATAGAATCGTCATAAACAGACTACTATGACGATTCTGTGACGAAAATTGAGGGTCATATATAGCCAGATTCCTTGTAGTGGGAAGCCATGGGAAAGAGTGATGAGGTTGCAGATATGAGTCTAGAGATGTGCAATGACAATGGAGGCCAACCCTACATATATATATATAGTGAACTGGCGAGAAGAACTGGAGGGAAGAACTGGCGGGAAGAAAAATGGCGGGAAGAAAAATGGAGGGAAGAAATAGAAGGAAGAAAAATGGCTCATTTAATACATATACTGTTAATAGAAGAAATATGACATTGTTATAAAAATGGGACGGTTGGAGGTATTTCAGGCTAGGCCAGGCAGCACTAATGATAGGGGTGAGTGTCGACATTATGTCGTGCGGCGTGTACCTTGTCCCAGATGGTGTCACCAACCGGGACTAAAGATGAACCTTTAGTCCCGGTTGGAGACAGCAACCGGGACAAAACACGAGTCAGCACTAATAATAGGGGTGAGTGTCGACATTATTTCATAAGTGTCGACACTATGTCGAGCTGCTTGTACTATAAATAGGAATCCTTGTGAGTCCATTCCTCCAGCCAGTTTGAGGCATCTCCAAGATGGTTGTCGAGAGCAGGGACACCACTACGGCCAGTTTCAGGGAGATGCCGACGGAGCCCAGTCCTCCGGCATCTTCGAGAAACTGGTCATAGAGGCACTCCCTAATATGTGAAATTAGTTAGCTCCCAGGTGTATTGATCTAGTTAGAGAAGTTACAAGCTGCAAGATGGTTTTCGAGAGCAGGGACACCACTACGGCCAGTTTCAGGGAGATGCCGACGGAGCCCAGTCCTCAGGCATCTCCAAGAAACTGGTCATAGAGGCACTCCCTAATATGTGACCGCGCACGTTTGGAGATCATATCTTAATGGTAAGTACGAATCAGGACAACTTCTTCTCATAGTCCCGGTCCATCCACAAAACAAGACTAACACTCAAGACATTTATTAATATTAAAAACTGAGACTACAAAACCGCCGCCCCCTATATATAGTCCCGGTCAATCCACAAACCGCGAAAGATATCCTTCGGTCAAGCCACAAACCGCGAAAGACATGAACTAGAGTTACATAATATGAGCATGAACTTCTTGGCATATGTCCTTCCTTATGATCGCTTCATACGTAACCATGGAGCATCTTCTTTAATTAACGGAATGCTTGGGTCAGTTTTCACTGTGAAAGGCGGAATTTCATCAAACTTATTATAATCTTCTGACATGTCTGTCTTGTCCTCGATTCCCACGATGTTTCTTTTCCCTAAAAGAACTATGTGACGCTTTGGCTCATCATATGATGTATTCGTTTGCATATTTTTTCTTTTTTTTGGTCTGGCGGACATGTCCTTCACATAGAAAACCTGAGCCACATCATTGGCTAGGACGAATGGTTCGTCTAAGTTCTTGTCTACCTTCATAAGATTGTTGAGATCCACTATTGTCATTCCGTACTTCTTGTCTACCTCAACCCCTCCTCCTGTTAGCTTGACCCATTTGCATCGAAACAAGGGGACCTTAAAATTAGGTCCATAGTCAAGTTTCCATATCTCCTCTATGAACCCATAATACGTGGTCTTCTGCCCATTGTCTTCTGCTGCATCGAAGCGGACACAACTATTTTGGTTGGTGCTCTTTTTATCTTGGCCTATCGTGTAAAATGTATTCTCATTTCTCTCGTACCCTTGGAAAGTACATACAGTCAAAGATGGTGTCCTGGCCAACAAGTACAACTGATCCCCAACAGTGGTGTTATTCGTGAGAAGTCTTTGCAGCCAGCCGCCAAAACTCGCCATGTGTTCACTTATAATCCATTCATCAGACTGCCCCGGGTGTTTGAGGCGTATTAAATTCTTGTGTTCATTGATATACGGGACAACCAAGATAGATCTTTGTAAAACCGTGTAGTGTGCTTGATTGAGAGAATGTCCGTCCCTACATATCATTGCTTTACATCCTAGGGTGCCTTTTCCATGCAGTCTCCCCTCATGTCGTGATTCTGAAACACCAATCGCCTTAAGGTCAGGAATAAAATCAACACAGAACTCAATGACCTCCTCTGTTACATAGCCCTTGGAGATGCTTCCTTCTGGCCTAGCACGTAGGGGTGGGCGTTCGGTCATGACCGACAATTCGGTCTTTGTATTTCGGTCTATTTTAAATTCGGTCCTTAAAAAAATAAAGACCGAACTATACTTGATAGTTTTACTACCCAAAAAATTCGGGTACCTACTAATTCGGGTTCGGGTTCGGTTATGACCGAATAACATGGTCAATATTGTCAACGCAAAAGATAGACATTACTTATTAAAAATATGACAATATTTCAACTATATTTTAAATATTTTAATATATATGTTATCATTTAGTGGAAGAAATAAATGTGCAACAATCCTAATAAAATGTAGCAACTCTATAATAGCACTTTGATGACCATTCAACAATGCCATAATTCATGCACAACACACAAATTTGGAGTTTCAGATAGTCTCGTGTAAAATTCGGTCAGTTCGGTCTATTCGGTTACTTAGGAACTAAAGACCGAATAGACCAAACTAAATTCGGTCTATAAAATTTACTACCCAATTTTCTTGTCGGTCTTTTCGATTTCGATCTATTCGGGTTCGGTCTCGGTCTTTTCGGTTTCGGTCTTCGGTTATCGGTTTTTATGCCCACCCCTACTAGCATGGTTATGAACATATTTCTACTAGGTGAACCAGGAAATGCGTCATAATATTGAAGAAGGATGGTGGGAACACCAACTCAAAGCTGACAAGACATTGGGCCACATCTGTTTGTAACCCTGGTAGGCTTTCTGGATTTATTACCTTCTGAGATATTGCATTGAGGAATGCACATAGCTTCACAATGGGTACTCGAACATTTTCAGGTAGAACCCCCCCAATGCAATCGGAAGCAATTGTGTCATAATCACGTGGCAGTCATGAAACTTCAGGTTTTGGAATTTTTTCTCTGCCATATTTATTATTCCCTTTATATTCGACGAGAAGCCAGACGGGACGTTGATACTTCTCAGACATTCAAAAAAGATTTCCTTCTCTGCTTTGGTAAGAGCGTAGCTGGCAGGAGTTAAGTGGCATCGTTTACCCTTCTCGTTCTCATGATGCATAGGCTCTTCAGGGGCTTTCAGACGTTGCTGGTTCTGCCGTGCTTCCGGTGTATCTTTTGTCTTCCCATACACTCCTAGGAAGCCTAGCAGGTTCACGCAAACATTCTTCGTCACGTGCATCACGTCGATTGAAGAGCGGACCTCTAAGACTTTCCAATAGGGTAGGTCCCAAAATATAGATTGCTTCTTCCACATGGGCGCGTGTCCGGTATCGTCGTTCGGAACAGATAGACTGCCAGGACCTTTTCCAAAGATTACTTCTAGGTCCTTGACCATACCAAATACCTCCTCACCGGTATGGAGGACAGGCTTCCTCCGGGGTTCTGCCAGACGTTTGAAATGCTTGCCTTTCTTTCTTACTGGATGCAAGTTCGGAAGAAATCGGCGATACCCTAGGTACACAAACTTCTTACATTTATCCAGATATACACTTTCAGTCTCATCTAAACAGTGTGTGCATGTATTGTATCCCTTGTTTGTCTGCCTAGAAATGTTACTAAGAGCAGACCAATCATTGATGGTTACGAAAAGCAATGCTCGTAGGTCAAATGGCTCCCCTTTGTGCTCATCCCACATACGTACACCTGGTTTGGCCCACAGCTGTAAAAGTTCTTCAACTAATGGCCTTAGGTACACATCAATATCGTTGCCGGGCTGCCTCGGGCCTTGGATGAGCACTGGCATCATAATGAACTTCCTCTTCATACACAACCAAGGAGGAAGGTTATAGATACATGGAGTCACAGGCCAGGTGCTGTGACTGCAGCTCTGCTCACCAAAAGGATTCATGCCATTTGTACTTAGACCAAACCTTAAGTTCCTTGCATCACGTGCGAAGTCTGGGTACTCTCGCTCGACTTTTCTCCACTATGACCCATCAGCGGGGTGTCTCAACATCGCGTCTTTCTTATGGTCTTCCATGTGCCATCGCAACAACTTGGCATGCTCTTTATTTCTGAAGAGACGTTTTAACCGTGGTATTATAGGAGCATACAACATAACCTTGGCAGGAACCTTCTTCCTAGGGGCCTCGCCCTCAACATCGCCAGGATCGTCTCGTCTGATCTTATACCGCAGTGCAGTGCATACCGGGCATGCATCAAAATTCTCGTACTTCTCACTACGGTAGAGGATGCAGTCATTAATGCATGCATGTATCTTCTGCACGTCTAATACTAGAGGGCAGACAATCTTCTTTGCTTCGTATGAACTGTCAGGCAACTCATT